>CM024758.1:140441271-140579110 GCA_014218235.1 Colocasia esculenta | reverse complement strand
CATTGGTGGTACTGAGAAACTATGAGGTCGCCTTGAACCAACTCGTGGAACTACTCCCGTCTTTCACGTCGAGCATAGTCGGGGAAGTTGTGGCGGAACGCCTCGGCCAAGCCCGTTAAACCGATAACGTACTTGATCGAGTCCGCCTCCGCGAACGGGCCGAAGCCTCGCAAGGGAAACCAAACCACAGTCCGTATAAACACAAAGGAACACACCACATTTTATATATATTTCACAAGTTACATAGTCAAATTTCCACAAAACTGAAAAGAAGTACAAGAGCCTGAGGCATATCCCGAGGTACAACTGAAGAAAATAAACACTATTTACACTACACTGCTGGAGCTGCTACTACACAGCTGGAGGTACCGACCCTGCACCACTACGGCGTGGCTCTGAACTGGACGACGGTCGTGAAACGTCCTCCTCGCTCTCACCTGTGGGGGTAGGGGTGAGCCTCGCTAGTCACTGGCTCAGTAGGGACTCCCCCAACACCGAGCAAACCAAAAACCACAAGTACGAAAGCAGTAAACAGTACCAACAATTTATAGAACAGCTAAGCAGGATATGAAAGCTGTAAAAATACTCATCGTCTGCCAACTACGAGAACAACTGTAATAATTAAACGGCAAACCAGTACAGGTGTACAAGCTAAAGTAGAGACAGCCAAACACGAGTCACGTGAACTCGTTCGCGACACCAGAAACTGACTCGGACAAGCTAACACAGGTCCACCTCTCAGTCTCGCAGCCAAGAACGAAAGGTCCAGCTACTGCTCCACGTGAAAAGGTCAAGCAACTGTGGAGACCAACTAAACACCACCACCTGCGGACCACACGGTCACAGGCCCATGCCTGACACCTCAGGAGATCCTGCCCGGGCTCTCTAGAGTGAGGCACTAGAAAAGGACTAGCCGGGGACCAATGTCGACTACTGGTGTCCGTACCCCCAACTACGAGCGCGCTACAAGTGACTAAAGACAAATACAAGTGTCAATGTCCCACTGTCGTCTTTCCCTCAGCCGGACGTGCAACTCAACACAGGAGTGAGGGTGTCCAGGTCAGACGACACAGACCTCGACGGTACAACACAAGTACCGGGACAAAGCCCCGAGCTAACAGCCTGGCTCACAAAGAACCTGGGGCACCCAACTGGAGAGGTAACCACGGTAGGCGTCGTACTACTCGCAAGTACACAAAACCACGTGCACATCACACACAAACCACGTGAAACCTCACATAAACCTCAAGTAACAACGGTCCACCACACGTGAACCCAACTGGTCTCGCGTGAACAACATGCAGCCCACGAAAGTATATAACTACATATCTTGTATGCTAAACATGGAAACTATGTGCATTCAGTGCACCACAGGTGCCAACGCACCATTTATTAATGATAAATACCACAAACAGTCACTTCTGCTTATATACAAGTTAGCGGCCACATCGACTGCCGCTTACAGGAAGTAGACGGCAAGGGATCTGGCCGTCTATATCCCAGCTGATGAACTTGGCGACACACAATGTTGACGCCAAGATCTTCAGCCTCTATTCCTGCAGAAACCCTAAACCAATTCTACAGGTTTTACGACCGTTAAAACCACGGAAAAACATACAGAAGTAGTTCCCCTAACATCCATGCACTATAATTAAACTATAACAGCATACTTTACCACCTGAATTCGTCAAACCACCCATTATCCCCGCATGGATACCATGACCGAAATCACCACTTTCATGCAGATTCATGTTATCTGATTTCATTATCACGACCTATAGAATTACAAGGGTCATTCCCTACCTCAGAACACGCTTAAACCTCCCAAAATCTCTCGGTTCACAGAACCTCCGCGAGCTCCCACGGGAATTACACCATGCCACGGCGTTTCCTCGCGCGATCGCAACGCCACACGTCCCACGATCCTCCAACCACCCTTCTGTACCTGTTGGAAGCTTTAGGGACACAGGGGCGTGAAGTTGGGGCAAGGGGAAGAGAGAACCAGGTAGAGAACCTGCCCTCGGGTGACCCTATACCTGCAGAATTCTCAGTTGGCGTCAACCCCTCGCCGCCAATGGCAACCGCCACCATCAACGTCCACATCTTGTGCTGCCAAATTCATGCAGTCAACGGCAACCTATCTGGACGCCAACAAGTCAACGACCACCCCTGGCCGCCAACTCCAACTCAACTGCAGCAGGTCCTATTTCTTTCAGGACCAAACCTGCACCTTACCTACGCAAACCACACATTCCACACAACCAACTCACATGGCCTCACAACGGCTGCCTCAACCCACAACACATGATCCGCATGGATCCGAAAAGCACGCGACGTTACATTACTATCATCTAAAAAGAATTTTCAACCTCGAAATCTAACACAACTCAAAGTTAAACAACTTATATATGCACACCTTTACAAGCACTATCATCTAAAAAGAAATACAAAAACTTATTCAAACAGATAGGGATACCCTTTAGCCATTTCCTCGGCTAATTCCCAGGTATCCTCACCACCCAACCTATTCTCCCATCTCACTTTAACTAGCTCAATTTCTTTATTTCTCAGCTTCTTTATCTTTCGATCTGTGATCTGCACCGGATACTCTGGCATAGTCATATCCAGCCTCAGGTCACCACCTTGATATCTGATTATTTGAGCTGGATCTTCAATGCACTTTCTCAACATAGAAACATGAAATATATCATGAACATCCGTAAAATTTGCTGGCAAATCTAGCCTATAAGTTGTTTCTCCAATTCTCTCTACACTTGAAAGGGTCCCACATATCTTGGACTCAACTTTCCAGTCTTGCCAAATCTCATAATACCTTTACTCAGGGAAACTCTCAAGAAAACCAAATCTCCTACCTCAAACTGAAGTGGTCTTCTCCGATTATCTGCATAACTCTTTTGCCTGCTTTGAGCTGCCTGCAATTTTTCTTTAATAAGCTTTACCACTCTTGTGTTTGCTGAATCAATTTAGGACCCACTAATTGCCTTTCTCCCACTTCATGCCAGTTTAATGGGGTTCTACATGGCCTTCCATATAAGCTTCATACGGTGCCATCCCAAGACTGGTATGATAACTATTATTATAGGCAAACTCAACCATTCCAAATGATGCTCCCAGCTGCTTCCCCAAACTAAACAACAAGCTCGCAACATATCTTCAATTGTCTGGATAGTCCTCTCTGTCTGACCATCTGTCTGGGGATGATAAGCAGAGCTATATCTCAGCTCAGTACCAATTACTTTCTGCAGACTTCTCCAAAAACCAGAAGTAAATCTTGGATCTCTATCAGACACAATAGTCTTCGGAATACCATGCAGTGGAACAATCTTTTCAACATAAATCTTTGCTAATATGTCCACTGTCCAAGACATACTTACTGCCACTAATCTGCACACCTTAGTCAATCTATCAACAAATACCCATATTCCATTATGCCCGGAATTCGATCTTGGTAAACCTACCACAAAATCCATAGCAATATCATCCCATTTCCACTGTGGGATGGGCAACGGTTGCAACAAACCTCCAGGCTTCTGATGCTCTGCTTTAATCTGTTGACAGATAGCACATCTTGCAACAAATTCTACTATTTCCTTTTTCATATGAGGCCACCAAAATGTTTCTTAAATCATGGTACATTTTAGTACTACTACCGGATGGATAGTGTACCTAGATTTATGAGCCTCTTCCAACACTCGCCGCTTTACCTTCTCTTTCTGATGGAACAAACAATCTGCCTCTGAGCCTGACCACACAATTATCATCAATGGTAACTCCTTCCATTTTCACAATTTCAGCTAAATCTACATCTACTTTCTGAGCTTCAATAATCTGTCAATACAAAGACGGCTCTACAGCACTAGCAGCTATTATTGCCCGTCGCTGACTACTGGGCACATATAAGGAGTTCTCCACTACCTCTTCATACAATTTCCATTCTTTAATCATCGTCAAACTTACATATGTCTTTCTACTCAGGCATCTGCTACAACATTGGCCTTACCCGGATGGTAAGCCAAACTGAAATTATAATCCTTTAAATATTCAATCCATCTGCGCTGGCGAAGATTCAAATCTTTCTGCGAGAAAATATACTTCAAACTTTTATGATCTGTAAAGATCTCAAATCTCTCGCCATACAGATAATGCCTCCATATTTTCAAGGCAAACACAACTGCTGCCAATTCCAAATCATGAGTGGGGTAATTCTCTTCTGCCGGCTTCAATTGCCTGGACGCATAAGCTATCACTTTGCCATGCTGCATAAGCACTGCACCAAGCCCTCTTCTTGAAGCATCAGTATACAACACAAAACCACCACTCCCTGCCGGTAATGTCAATATAGGTACTGATGTAAGTCTCTTCTTCAATTCCATAAAACTTTTCTGACATTCACCGGACCACACAAATGGCACACCTTTTCTGGTCATTTAGTCATAGGTGCTGCAATCTTAGAAAAATCTTGAATAAAGCGCCTATAATAACTGTCAATCCAGAAAACTTCTAATCTCGTTATCGTCTTAGGCACTCCCCATCTCATCACTGCTTCCACTTACTTGGGTCTACTGCTACTCCTTTAGCTGAAATGACATGCCAAGAAACTGAATTTCTTTCAACCAAAATTCACACTTATTGAATTAGCAAACAACTGGTTATCCTTAACAACTATAGGGTAAACCTCAAATGAGCTGCATGCTCCTCTTCAGATGCTGAATAAATAGAATGTCATCAATAAAGACCACAATGAATTGGTCTAAATATAGATGAAAAATTCTATTCATCAGATCCATAAAACCTGTAGGAGCATGGTTAGCCCAAATGGCATAACCACAAACTCATAGTGGCCATATCTGGTTCTGAATGTTGTCTTATCTATATCTTCCTCTTAATTCTCAACTGATGGTACCCGGACCTCAAATCAATTTTAGAAATACCTTGCTGATTGCAACTGATCAAACAGATCATCTATCCTTGGCAACGGGTACTTATTCTTAATGGTCACATCATTCAACTTTCTATAATCAATACACATCCGAAAACTTTCATCTTCTTTTCACAAACAAACACGGCGCTCCCCACGGGGATGACTCGGTCTAATAAACCCTTTCTGCAACAGCTCTTCTAGTTGCTCTTCAATTCCTTAAGTTCTGCTGGTGCCATCCGATATGGAGCTTTAGAAATCGGCATGGTACCTGGTAGCAACTCAATGGTAAAGTCCACCTCTCTATGTGGAGCTAAAACAGGCAAATCCTCAGGAAAAAACATCAGAAAATTCCCTAACCACGGGAACTACTTCCACTGACTGATTAGCTTCTACCAGACTCACCAAGGCTAAATAAGCCACACATCCAGCATTTATCAACTTTCTAGCTTTAATGCAGAAATTAGAAACTTAGAGGTATAAAAAGGCACACCTGATATTCAAATACTGCACCATTAGGATGACAAAACCTGGTCCTTTTCTTTCTGCAATGTTTCTGCAATCTAACATTGCTCCATACATCTCAACCAATCCATACCCAAAATAATATCATAATCTGACAACTGCAGGGTATACAACCGACCCGGCATCTGGTTCCCTTCAATCATAACAGGAGCTTCATCTATATAGCTCGAAGTGAGCAAGAACTCACCCGAAGGAACCTCCACTACTAACTCACAAGTCTTTTCCTCTAAAGGATGAGCCATGCAATCCAAAAATTCTTCGGAAATGAAAGAATGAGAGGCACCCGAATCAAATAAAACTCTTGCTGAATATTCATAAAGATGTAAAATACCTTCTATCATATTCGATGCCTCGCCTGGGCTCGGGTGATAGCCATAACCTGGCCTCTTCTCGCTGCTGCGGTGCTCCTCTGCCACGACCTGACTGTGGCTGCTGAAACTACTGAGGCTGCAGCTGCAACACCTCTTCCATACCATACTCTCTCGGATAGGGACAATTGCGGATCAAAATCCCGGCTGATTACAATTATAACATCTATATCCTGGTAGAGTAATGGGCTGCCTGACAGTACTTTGCTGTGACTCCTCCACCTCAGGCCTACCTCGACCTTGCTGAAATTGTGACGACCTCCCCATCCTCTTCCTTTGCCTTTAAATGCTTGCTTCAATTTCTGACCCCATTTACCAAAACCTGATGAAGAAGGTCCTACTGGTGCTTTACCTTTACTTGCACCCACTGACTGCTGCGGTAGCCGAAAACTACCTGAACCTGACTCGCTCACCTGACGAGTCCGAATAGACCTCTCCAATGTAGCTGCTCTCTGGGATGCTTCTTCCACTGTCTTACACATGAGAGGTACTATTGCATCCTGTAATTCCACTCTCAAACCACTAATGAAATACTCAACCATCATATTATTATCTGATACAACATAAGGTGCATATCGGCTGAGCGCCATAAACCTCATCTGGTAAGTCCGAAACTGCTCTCTTTTCACTTGCTGCACTTGAATCGGAAAGAATGTATCGTTAAATACATCAAGAAATTCCGACCAAGTGATGGCCTCCTCTGTCCTGCCTGCAAAGGTGGTCTGCATCTTCAGTCGCCACCATTCCAATGCAAAACCTCTCAACTGATAAGCAGCTAACACAGCATTATCTGCTGTGGACACCTCATAGTTGCAAAAACCCTCTCAATCTCATGAACCAAGTGCTCCGCTGTATCTGGATTCGGCCTCCTGAATAAGTAGGTGGCTGCAATCTCAGAAACTTTTCAACCTGCATCACCGGTTCTTCTGCTATCAGCACTAGTGGTGGTGGTGGCACAGGTGCTACAAAAGGCACCTCCACTCCTGGTGCAACTGGAGCTACAGGTATAGCCTCTCCATCCCCAGGTGGCACTGCAACCGGTGGTACCGGCGCCTGCTGATCCATCCTTGCCCGAATATCCGTGAGGCTTTCCCAGATTCTTTCTATCATACGCTGGGTACTTTCCTCCAGATCATCTCCTCCACCACCCCAATCTCTTCTATCAGCCATTCCAGAAATTTCTACATAAACAAAACACCAAACAAAAATCAAAACAACAAATTATCAAAAACCAGGGTCCCTACCAGCAGTGTACAAAGACCGAAATAAGGTTATGTATCTTTCTAATTCCCTTATATTAACACGAACCTTGCTCTGATACCAACTGTGGTGGAACGCCTCCGCCAAGCCCGTTAAATCGATAACGTACTTGATCCGAGTCCGCCTCCCGCGAACCGACCGAAGCCTCGCAAGGGAAACCAAACCACAGTCCGTGTAAAACACAAGGGAACACACCACATTTTATATATATTTCACAAGTTACATAGCCAAATTTCCACAAAACTGAAAAGAAGTGCAAGAGCCTGGGGCATACCCCGAGGTACAACTGAAGAAAACAAACAACTATTTACACTACACTGCTGGAGCTACTACTACACAGCTGGAGGTACCGACCCTGCACCGCTACGGCGGCTTTGAACTGGATGATGGTCGTGAAACGTCCTCCTTGCTCTCACCTGTGGGGGTAGGGGTGAGCCTCGCTAGTCACTGGCTCAGTAGGGAACTCCCCCAACACCGAGCAAACCAAAAACCACAGGTACGAAAGCAGTAAACAGTACCAACAATTTATAGAACAGCTAAGCAGATATGAAAGCTGTAAAAATACTCACCGTCTGCCGACTATGAGAACAACTGTAATAATTAAACGGCAAACCAGTACAGGTGTACAAGCTAAAGTAGAGACAGCCAAACACGAGTCACGTGAACTGGTTCGCGACACCAGAAACTGACTCGGACAAGCTAACACAGGTCCACCTCTCAGTCTCGCAGCCAAGAACGAAAGGTCCAGCTGCCGCTCCACGTGAAAAGGTCAAGCAACTGTAGAGACCAACTAAACACCACCACCTGCGGACCACACGGTCACAGGCCCATGCCTGACACCTCAGAAGACCCTGGCCCGGGCTCTCTAGAGTGAGGCACTGGAAAAGGACTAGCTAGGGACCAGTGTCGACTACTGGTGTCCGTACCCCAACTACGAGCGCGCTACAAGTGACTAAAGACAAAACAAGTGTCACTATTCCCACTGTCGTCTTTCCTCAGCCGGACGTGCAACCCAACACAGGAGTGAGGGTGTCCAGGTCAGACGACACAGACCTCGACGGTACAACACAAGTACCGGGACAAAGCCCCGAGCTAACAGCCTGGCTCACAAAGAACCTGGGGCACCCAACTGGAGAGGTAACCACGGTAGGCGTCGTACTACTCGCCACGTACACAAAACCACATGCACGTCACACACAAACCACGTGAAACCTCACGTAAACCTCAAGTAACAACGGTCCACCACACGTGAACCCAACTGGTCTCGCGTGAACAACATGCAGCCACGAAAGTAAGTACTAACTGCATATCTTGTATGCTAACACGGAACTATGTGCACTCAGTGCACCACAGGTGCCAACGCACCATTATTAACGATAAATACCACAAACAGTCACTTCTGCTTATATACAAGTAGCGGCCACATCGACTGCCGCTTACAGGAAGTAGACGGCAAGGGATCTGGCCGTCTATATCCCAGCTGATGAACTTGGCGACACACGATGTTGACACCAAGATCTTCAGCCTCTATTCCTGCAGAAACCCTAAGTCGATTCTACAGGTTTTACGACCGTTAAACCACGGAAAAACATACAGAAGTAGTTCCTCTAACATCCATGCACTATAATTAAACTATAACAGCATGCTTTACCACCTGAATTCGTCAAACCACCCATTATCCCCGCATGGATACCATGACCCGAAATCACCATTTTCATGCAGATTCATGTTATCTGATTTCATTATCACGACCTATAGGAATTACAAGGGTCATTCCCTACCTCAGAACACGCTTAAACCTCCTGAAATCTCTCGGTTCACACCGAGCCCTCCGCGAGCTCCCACAGGAATTGCACCATGCCACAAGCGTTTCTCACGCGATTCGGCAACGCCACACGTCCCACGATCCTCCAACCACCCTTCTGTACCTGTTGGAAGCTTTAGGGACACAGGGGCGTGAAGTTGAGGCAAGGGGAAGAGAGAACCAGGTAGAGAACCTGCCCTCGGGTGACCCTATAACCTGCAGAATTCTCAGGTTGGAGTCAACCCCTCTGCCGCCAATGGCAACCGCCACCATCAACGTCCACATCTTGTGCCACCAAATTCATGCAGTCAACGGCAACCTATCTGGACGCCAACAAGTCAACGACCACCCCTGGCTGCCAACTCCAACTCAACTGCAGCAGGTCCTATTTCATTTCAGGACCAACCTGCACCTTACCTGCGCAAACCACACATTCCACACAACCAACTCACATGGCCTCACAATGGCCGCCTCAACCACAACACACATGATCCGCATGGATCCGAAAAGCACGCGACGTTACAGAAGTACTCACCGTGAAAGACCTCCAAGACCCACTGCCAAGTGATATGATCCAACCGCTGCCCCTGAAAGTGAGTCTGCCTCTGAACTCACCACCACTCATGGGCTGCTCCCTTGAGCTGGTACAACCGCCAACCTAACCTGGTCCTCCTCGGCGCACTCCATGGTCTCGAAGATGCGCTCTAACTCGTGGGTCCAACTCTCTGCCTTGTCTGGATCATACTCACGAGAACATGGTGGCCGGAGGCGCAAGACCTCTCAAGGAGAGCGTCCTGTCCTCCATAACTGTCATCCTCCGCCGCCCGGCCCGGGTACTCCCATTGCACGACCGTTGCTGACGCTCTGGCTGCTCCACCTCTGGCTCTACCTGCTACTCCGACTAGCTGGGGGAGGTACCAAAGGCTGACCACCTACTGCTACCTGCCCGGGCTGGTACGCTCCCTGGTACAAGTTCCTAAAGAACTGCTCTACTAAGGGAACCAGTCTGCGTACTGCTGCGGCTGAGGCTGTACTCCTGCTGCTGCTGCCCACCTGCCATTGCTGCTACTGCCGGTGCAACCTGAGGCTATGCCACAGACTCCTCTGCTGACACCTCCTCCTGAACCTGCCCCGCGCGAGCATCTCGGACTCACCCTGCTGCTCAACCAGCTCTCTGACCTGCCTACGCCTACGCGGAGCCATGTCATGCACGACACACAACCAACAAAGGTTAACCACACCACTCGGACGGCTAGCAGTGTACTTGTACTACTACTTGTTGGACTTTCTGTTGCAGTTTAATCCAGTACAAGTCCTGTCAACTCTAGCTCTGATACCACTGTAACAACCCGAGAACCAGACCCTCAGCCCCCGCCGAGGACCCGATTTTCACGGTCGTCGCCACGGATCCGGAGACCCAGAAGGGCTATAAAATATATCTAACAGGATATGTAACGGAAGTAAACGTCAACTACTAAACTAGAATGTACAAGCGGAAACAGGAAAACAAGTGAGACCGTTGCGTACCGCTCTAAGTACAGCCCCAACGCACGCACGCTAGTACAAGTAAAAGGCAGGGAAAGAACAGATCCCTTAGGGGCATACCCCGAGGGTGATGTACACTAGAAAAAGGGGAAACACTTCTAGCTATGGGGTCCTCGCCTGCCACCCCGTCTCCTCCCCCCGGCGCACGCCCTGTCGCTGTTGAGAAGTCTCACCTGGAAAAAGGAGGGATGAACTTCACAACAGAAGCTTAGTAGGGACTACCAATCTCCTACTGGCTCTAACAGGCAAAAGATATATATATAACATTAAATAACAACAGTTTATATCTTCTACCTACAAATGGAAGTGCGAAAGCGAGGCTACAACTAGCGCGATACGGGCACACAACGCGATCAAAAACTCCGTACGACTGCTCGTCGTGACCACCACAAGGCTAGTCAACACAGACAGAGGGGACTTCTTCTGGATAAGAGCACTAGCTACGGAAACACTACCACTAGTCAAAGGTCAGGCGCGCCCACCGACATCTTACCCTCGATCTGGGTCCTGACCCTCACGTCTCGTCAGAGCGAGGTAGGACACAAGTACACACACACAACTGCCGTAGTCTGGCCGAACTATGGTCCCACGCCTGACCTCTCCAAGCGGTTCTGGGGCCGCAAGGAGCGAGGCAGTGAGAAACAGACTAGCTAGCCTGCGCTGGGTAGAACTCCTAACTGTCCTCGGCGTCCCAGACCAACCACGAGAGCTTTGCAAGCGACTCAACACCACTATCCTAACCACCGTTTTCCCCTCAGCTCCAGAGTCCGCCTGCTGGGCTGCCAACTCGAGCACACTCGTAGCCGGAGTACTCCCTCAACAGGCTCCCGAGGACGGCGGTCCTAGGCAATGGTAACAACCTCTCACACGGGACAAGCCCTCAAGTGCCGCGCACCGGGCGAAAGACTAGTGTAGGACCGTACTAGGAAACTAGCACAGGTACCACGAGTAGAGTAAAAGAAATGGAAACGGTGAAGACTAAAACCTGTCTCTCGGTGAAGTCGCGACACGTCTCTGTCGCGGCGGCCGTAGCCGTCGTGACTATGTCGCGACGCTCAAGAGCGTCGTGATCCTATCGCGACCGGCTAGGCTGTCGCGACAAGATCACCCTCCAGAATGGTCGCGTCTTCAGCAGAGGGGGGTTCTGAAGCGCTTCTTCGGAGAACCGCCCCAAAAACACCAAACGAGCATTCCACAAGGGAGGGGAGCATGCTTACATGTATGTATGGAAAGCTGTAAATCATGCAAACCACCCTACAACCCCACAAACATGGATTTAACAAGAATCTATGCTCGAAGGGAAACTCACTCAACCACGAGCAGGATCCTCACTCTCGCACAACCACAAACCACGAGGAAACACCATCTCTAAGGGGAGTGGAGCATGCTTAGGGTGAGAGGATCAAGGGTCCCTATCTCCACGCGAAGAGCAAACCCGTTGGGGGCCTTCTCATAGGAATGGCTGCCTCCTCCTCGCTCCAAACGACACGACCACGTCCCCTGCACGAACGAACGACACCCTCCTCAGCACGGACACCTCGAGCTCGAGAAACGCCAAGGAAATGCAAGGGGAGCTCGGAGGGAAAGAGAGGGGAGAAGAAGGAGAGGAAGAGGTGAGGGGGAGAATGGGGCGCGGTGTTGTTTTTAAACCGACGGCCCCCAGAACGCGACCGACCGACCCGGCGTGACAACTACTGTGTCGCGATGCCCCTAGGCGTCACGACCTTGTCGCGACGGCCGTCCCCGGTGCGACCCCAAAAAGGCGGTCAAACCTCGAAGACCGGAAAAGCAATCGCGACGGGTGACTAGGCCGCGTCAACGCTGCGCGTGCCTGACACCCGACAGGCCGTTGTGACAGAAAGGACAACGGTCACATTTGTCAGAAAGCAGTCGAGACGCCGTCAGACGCCGCGACCAGGATGCGTCGGCACCCCTGCCGCGACAAGAATGCGGCGGCCGGGTACGGCGCGACCCAACCCTGTCGCGGCAGACCGATCTGGCGTGACCAAGTCACAGCCAGGGCGCCTGTCGCGACCCTGAGGACGGGCCAAGGGCCCAAGGGGTCCGAGTCTTACAACACTGATCTGGTTCACTGGCAAGTCTTCATTCACCATTACCTTCTACAAATACTGCCTGAGCGCTTCTTGGTGTACCGGTGATCTTTTGATCAGTTCTAAAATGATATCCTGGCTGGTGTCTTGTCAAGATGCTTAAGCAGGTCATATTGAGTCCTTGGGATGGACTCCTCTGCTGAGGCTTCTTCTTCTTGGGGAAAGGTGCATGTTCCTACTGTTGAGAGAATATGCGGTTGAAAATACTCCCGCTCTGAAGCACCATTGTTTCCTCAGACTATCTCTCTCTAAATTTGTCGCGGCGGCCGGCGAACGGAAGGTGATTGAGAGGTAGAAGGTTGAGGGGTAAACATTTGGTGTGGTAGTTGAATACCTGCCGCACTCATGGTTTGGATGGGAGGTACACAGGAAGGGGGCTTGGGAATTGGGAGTAATGAGGGGAGCGGTTGGTGGAGTGCGGAGGAGAGGTGGATTAAGTGATTGTGGCTGTGGGGAAGTGGTGGTAGGAGGTGGGCAGTTTGGTTGTGGCGGTATGGTGGAAGGGTTGCGCAGAAAGGGAGCTTGTGGTGACGTGGGGACTACAGGGTTTGGTATAAGAGTGGTTGGGTGGGATGGCTGGCTAGAAGGTGTTTGACCGTTGGGTAGCGGTCATAGGAGGTGTAGAAAGGGGGGTAGGGGGTTGGAAGGGGTAGGTACACGGATGAAGGTGGGTAAAGTAAAGGACGATTGGGAGGTGGAGGTGGAGGCTACTTCCATAGGCCGGCCATGTATACCTTCATTGCTGGGAGACGCACTGAGGGCGTTCACTTGCTGGTTTGGAGTCTGGTGCTCCGGGAGGGGGTTCTGGACAATGCCCATGTTGGGCTGCTGCTGGTGTGCCTAGGGCTGTTGCTGCTGCTATTGCTGTTGTTGTTGCTACTGATCCTGCCTGGGCGGCCTTCTTGTCTTCATCTCTACTATATACTTCCTCATTTCCTCCCAGTCTATGCCTCCATTATCATTCAAGTCATAGATGTAATCCTTGAAATGAAAACAGGCCTCCAAGGTGTGGCTCGGTCCCCGGTGGAATGCACAATAACGTAAAGTATCAACATTGGGAGGCCATTGAAGCCTTTCCCTCGGCAAGGTGAGCGCATTGGCGGCCATCAGAGCATTAAAGATGTCGAGTAGAGTCTCCGGCAGGGGAGGATAATGCGCTCTTCTTGGGCCAGGGGGACGTCTAGGCTGTTGGGGTTCATAGGTGCCTGGAGGGGGACTTGGTTGTATTGTGGGGGAGGAGGAGGAGATTGTTGTTGCTGGTATGAGGAGGGGCAGGTTGGCGGAACTGAGGCTGCTGAGGCTACCGATATTGAGGAGGTGGTGGGGGAGCTTGATAGTATTGGTTGGGAGGCATTGTTGGTATTAGGGTTACTGAGGTTGCTGAGGGTGCTGGGGTGGCTGAGGGGGTTGCTGGGGTGGTGCTCTAAATATGGGAGGGTTGTTTGGCTTGAAGGCCGGCTGTTGTGGCTGTTGAGTCTTGGTGTTGGTGTTAGGCGGTAGGTGGAGGGACTAGGTTGCCTATAGCACTCACCTGCTCATTCTGTATGACCCCTTCAGTCGTGGGACCGCCAGTAGGGGGAGCAACATTATTCTTTTTAAATGTCCGGCCTTCGGCTCAAACATAGCCATGATCGGAGAATCCTTCAACTAAGTCTGGATGTAACGGGCTCTCTCATACAATTCCTCCATTGTGGTTAACTTGTTCATTGCCAAAATATGTCTGAATTGTGGCATGGCATTTGCGGTGATCATCTTGACATGTTCCAGTTCGGACAGTAGGTCCCTCAACCTTTCAGCCACTGCCGTCATTCTGTCAGCATAATGCACAAAGTCCTCATCTGCTTTCATCCTCTCAGCCATCAGATCAGTTATCGATAATGCCAGACCAACCCGGTCTCTATACCTCTGCAAGAACTTCCTTTGTACTGCCTCAAAGTCCTCGGTGTCTGCGGGCTCCAAGGAATAGAACCATTTGAGGGCGGGCCATCTAACGATCGGCGGAAGAGAAAAGCAAGGGCTTGATTATCATTCTGCCAGAAAGAGGACTTGTACATGAACTCCTTAATGTGGACAAACGTATTGCCTCTACCATTGTAGCAGCGATATATCGGCAGCTCCAAAAGGGAGGTGAAAACTGGCATAGAAGGAGAGCCTTCAAAAGAGTCTTTGGCGCGGACACCCTTTTCAAATCTTGTTCTAATCGACTCACCTTCGCAGGAGTGCTTGGGTGAGTTGATCAGAAGGAGGTTTGGTAGGCACCCGGAAGAATGAGGCTAGGGTGCACTCACCTAGATAGAGTGGTAGTGGGGAAATGCGCCAGCGGCGCGGAAGTGTGGGCCGGAGCCCTAGGGGGGTATGTGGGCCTTGCCGCGGTGGGGCTTGGCTGGACAAGAGAAGGCCTCCCAACAAGGCTGTGGGGGTGAGAGTGAATAATGGAATTGGCCCGCAAGGGGGCAGGAGAGGCTCGGACCATCGAGTCGTGAGCGGGTTCAGTATGAACACCCGCATTTGTGGAAAGTTTGAATGGGCTCAGGATTGATTTCTCCTTTAGAGAAGCTTGAACCTCCTAGAGCTGAGAAGCTTGGAGGCTTTGGAGAATGTTACGAGCTGGGATAGATCAATGGAAGTAGAAGCATTGGCATTGGCATGCCTCGGGAAGTGGTGAGGAGATTGTGAAGCCATCGCATTAACGTGCGAGGTAGATGGACCAGTATGGGGTGCATTAGGGAGTTGTGGAAGGGGTTCCATGGAATCATACACCTCATCATATGTATCATCATGATAAGCCATGTCCTCATATTCGGCCATTCTGAGAGATCGGCCTAAACGAAGCTGCATAAACTGAACACACAGGTTGACTAATAAGTGATTACCAACAACTACTCAAACAAGTTTGAGAGAAGATGTTAATGGCTCTTAATCAAACACTGAAGATGCTTACGTGCAATTAAATGTTCAATATCATTCAACATGAATTTTAATTGAGATGTGTCACTCCAAGTGGGTATGGGCCTAAATGGTTGAGATGAGAACTTCGGGCCCACTAAACAACACTCCCTCTCACGCAATGGGTGCTCTAACTCGGGTCTCCGGGGTGGTACAACCTGCTCGTCACACCGTGAGGGAATCCATGAGGTACAGAGACTTACGGAGGTCTTGTCAAAGGTTCCCTAGTCCAATGAGACGGAATGCCTAAAGGAGAGGTCGCCCTGCTCCTGTGACAGGCTGAATCGCGGCGAGTTCAGTCGCCGCGTTTCAATGTGAATCGCATCCGTTTAGTCAGTCGCGGATCTGACAACTCACAGGAGCTGTAAGCGCCATGACAACTCCCTCCGGAGTCTATCACAGAATAGCATCGGGTTAAGCCGCCGCACAACATGAATCGCATCGCCTGAACGCGACAGATCAAAGAAGCACCCAAAACTATAATCAGGCAAGCATGCTCTTTCAAACAATCATGTAACTAGAAATCAAATAGAGATACTTTCTTCAGATGAAGGTAAGTAAACAGGGAAGGGAACAAGATGGTGATTTTTTTTATCAAACTTTATGAAAAATGTAAATAAAAAGACATAAATACAAATCGGTAACAGCGATGGGAGATCTCAAAGAGCACCGCGTGGGGTGCGAAAGAAGGGGCTGTACCGCGTAGGGTACGAAGGGAGGGACACATGTGGGTGTCGAAGGAGGGGCACACGTGGGTGCCGAAGGAAAGGTAACCGGAACTAAAAGGAAAGAATCCCACCATGATCGCCAATTTGTAGACGTGTTTTTTTTTTCAAAACACCTCACCCAAGAGATGATTAAAAAAGAAGAGATTTAAGTAAAAAAAATAGATGCGTGGCGAGGAAAGAAAAGAAGGCGTGTGTGTGCACAAGAAAGGAGGGGTGATCGCTAAGTACGCGAGGGTACCGAAGGAGACGGGCAGAAAGGAACACGGAGGGTACTTACCTTCACTCGAAGATCGCGGGAGTTGTGACTGCGGGTTCTCTTCTACTTCTTCTACCGGCTGGCCGGCGAAGAAGATTTAGCTCCGAGCGTTTACCTTACAAAAAAAAGACCAGAAAACAAGTGAAAAGCTTGATTAGATTATGAAGTGTAGCACCGAAATCAAAGGAAATGAAAGAAAATGTGACAGCATAGGCGTTAACACACCTCGTGGGGTGGTGTTAAACCCCTAAAAAATAGGTGTGAGGGAGAAATGATGTGTTGAGTGTGTGTTGTGATGCATGCACTAAAAGTAAAACAAATGATAGATGGGAGAGAAGTGGTGATGTGAGCCGCTGCTTGGGGGTGGACGAAGTGGAGGAAGAGAGACTCCTCCCACCTCGCTCCGATGCGCGTGAGGAAGATGAAGCTCCGAACTCAAGAGAGGGGTTGAGTAGCTTGCAATGGGGTCCTCCTTGGCTCGGTTGAGTCCTCGGTCGGCAGGGCTTCGCCGTAGTGCTTGGTGATGCTCAAAACAGTGGCCTCAGGGGTCTATTTGTAGGGGAAAATTCCATAAATTGTGTCGGACATAGTGGACGCCTATCTCAAAGAACCGCGCTGGGCAGGAAAAGGCGCCGCGATTTCTAAGATTTACTTGCTTCGATTGAGCCTTTCCAAACATCGATTATAGCCATTTTATGAATCACGTCGACGATGTCTGCCGTGTTTCCAACCTTTCCCATTTGAAATGATTCTTTCTAAATATAATAAATGGAAATAGTGAATAGCGCCGGCAATAGCCGCCGCGTATTTGAAGAGAATCGTTCTTTGATGGAAATCTCTTTATTCAGAGGAAGGTTAAAAACACGTCGACTGATGTAGACGCAATTCTAATTAGCAATACAATCTTTCCAAAAATGATTTTGGAATTTGCCATAATTCGAAAATGGAAACTCTTAATCGATGCGGCTTTAGTGAACGCAATTCTAAACCAGTAAGCGCCAGAAAAGGAAGTGTGATACGCGTCGGCTTTACCCGCCACGGATCAAGCTTCCTAAAAACGTCCACTGTGTCAGACGCAAAAAGTTAAGCTCAACAGACCCCTTTAGACCTCCTAGAAAAATTCCTAGAAATCCTAGAAAATCCAAAAAATAGGAAAAATACTCAAGAGGTTAATTGAAGAGAGCACTTGAGGCATCGCGGTCTAACATGAAATTTGCTCGATATGTTGCCAAAATGGCATGTCTACAGTGTCCTACGAGGTGTCCTCGTAATGATGGCATGATGAGGTGTCCCTGATGAGGTGTCATGTAAGGCTCTCTATAAATAGAAGGGGTTCTCCTAAGATCATAGGTTAAACATCTAGGAGAAGCCACCTTCTTCTTCCTCCTCCCTCCCATCTCTCCCTCCTATAGCCTCCCTTGGCGAGAGGGGATCCAAGAGGGCTATCTCTCTTGTTGCTACTGCTACTAGCTGCTATGTGGCATTGAATGACGTGAATGAGAGGCTTAGTCAAAGAAGGAGGTGTTGTCATCCCTAGTCATCCACTGTGTGGATAACGCTAGAGGGAGTCTCTCGAGAGCTTCTTCAAACCAAGGACAAGATCTGCGCTTTAGGGGATATACGATCTCCCCTAGGTGAGATGATCTCACACTTTGTTTGTATGTATGTTTACATGCATTGTACATCATAGCCCGATCAAGTACTTGAATGGAATTGTTTTTTGTTTTACTTCCACGCACATGTGATGCCCCAAGTCAATTTCCAGCACCCTATACCTGAAACAAGCCATTATATGATAGTAAACTAATGGAAATTGCACTATTGAATTCAGATCCCTCTTGACTACTGTTATCCAAAAAAAAAGCCTTGTCCTCGTGACTTGTTAAATCTTGACTTGTTATTGCGCTATAAATTCCTTGAAATTCTTGCTACTGGCCATGATTGATTGTGGGTATCTATATTTAAAAATTGCTTGAGATACTGGATCAATCACAAAGAGTGTCCAAGGGGTATAATCTAGTTCTCATGGTAGAGAGCCGAAAATATACTATTAACCATGAGATATAATGATACTAGCATGGCATCTGCGCTAGGAGTACTTGCGTGTATAATGATAGATACATAACCACTTTATGTGTGTCCATGATATGCATTCCAAGGTGGCATAGATCCTTAGTGCATATTACAACTCGTGCATGATTACTGTTACAATTCTTGCTTAGTACATGCTAGCTTGCTTGAATGATGTGGCCATTTTGCATGCTTATACATCATTGTTCCATTGATAGTTTCCTGCTCTCTTGATCAATCATACTCTCTTGATATTTTTCTTGCCTTCTTGTCATTTTTTTTTATGGATTTTTCATATATGCATGTTTTGATATATTTGTGATTGTCTAATCTTGAAAATATTTATCACTTATATTGTTACTCACACATGGAGATGTAAATCCTATTGGGCGAATGTGCTCATACATACTTGTATAATATTTTAGGAAATATAGAGGTTGAAGAGGAGCACCAGAAGGCTAGTGACGAGAACAACTCAGAGTGAAGAGTGTGGTCAAACTATAGTGTTATGTTATTTGATTAGAGAGAGTTAGATGGATGTAGTAGGGACATTATGTACTTCTTTTTACTGAGTATTTGTACTGTAGCTCAAAACATAAAATGTATACGTATATAGTTGATTATTAAAAGAAATAAAGAGCTTAGAGTTTATATAAAACACAAATTATTTGTGTTATATGTAATTGCTAGTTAGAGACTTATTTGCCGACTTCTCACGTCTCGATGAAAATTATCTAACATCATTCTCCTTCCACTACCATGAATCATCAAGACGTGACATTTTTGTAGGTACCTACAACTAAAAAAATGATACCTTAAGGAATTTACACTTGCAGAAGGAAGTAAGGATGATTCCAAGTATGGATGACATTTAAAGGGATTGACAAAAAGAATGAGACACCACGTATAGTCTAAGACGTGTGAAAATGTCAAAGCAAGATGTTCATACTATATTTTATGTAAAGAGGAAGACTAGTTGTGTGCTAAAGATCGAGATCCATCTAATGACTACAAAATGTATCTAACTAAAGTTTTTATAAGGCACAATGGATAGAAGGCTTTGGAGAATAGATAATGAAAGTCTAATAGGTATTAAGATTGTGTCTAACAGTTGTCATCTATAGAGATAACAATAGAACATCTAAGCCTTTCATCAGTGGGCAAAAAAGACCATGAAGACAGACTGAAGAACATCTGGAAGAAGAACTGAAGTCTTTAAATATCAGTCAAACTTCAAGGAGAAACATTTTTTTATGAATAGAAAATAAGATCATTCATTGTGAGTAAGAGCATTTGCAAGTTGAGTATACACATCTTTGAGAAAGAAGGAAAGAGAGGACAAGAGCAACGAGCCTCAAGTTTCAGCAACATTCAAAGCTCTGCAACACTCCTCCTACTCACAACACGTAAGCATTAAAGAAGAGACGAGTCTTCAGTGCATTATCTTCGCCAATTTGCTAAAGCCCCACCTAATCTTAATCTCATTCCTACTTTATTTATTAATAGATCAATATGTTATATGTAGTGCTCTAAATCTTCCATCATATGCTTATTTAGAGGTCTTATGTAGTTGGTATAAAATCCTATAAGGGTGATCCTCTGGAGGTCTGTACCAGTGAGCTACTCTAGCTCTTGATAGAGGGATTGAGCAGACTGGGTCTGTACCAATGGGTTGTTTCTAAGCTCAGAAAGCACATAGTTGAGGTTAAATAGTGGGTGGCGCTACTCGCCCAGTAAATGTAGCATGTTGTTTTCATGCTCAGAAAGAGAAGAAGATCAATAATTGCCTGTGGTTTGGTGGAAATCCCATATTGGGTTGATATTGGGACTGGACGTAGAACTGACTTGGATTAGTGTCAAACTAAGATAAAATCTTGTGTCTCTCATGTGATTGCCTTTCTTGCATTCTCCTCGCTTAGTAGTGCATATCTCAGTCTAAGGATTCATCTTCTAGCTGCATCAAGCATGCACACACACGCGCGCATGCGCGTAGGCGTGCACACGCACACACACGCACGCGCACACACGCACGCACACCCCATTAAAGCATAGTCTAGGAAATAAGAAGTAAACGAGGGACTAGCTAGAGACCACACACACACACTAAGTAACACGGTGCACCTATAAACCAACTAAACATAAACTAATCATAGAAAACTCATATAAATAGCCCAAACTACCATACCTAGAAAAATAGTCTTCATTGTCTACGCAGATGCTAAATGCTCCAACTATAGCGTTCACGACTCCAGTCGTACCACCAAAGACTCGTATGACTAGGTAAATGCTAGTCATACGTTAGGGTCCTGGCGCATTATGCATTAAATGTGCCTTTACGAACCTGTGTGTCTCAACATAGAAGACAAAACCCTATGAACCAAGCCTAGCAAACTGCATTATGGCCCTTCTACTCAAAGTAAATTATTGTTCATGTAAAGAGAAGGCTACATAAACTTTGGCATAATACTTCAAACCACAAAATCCAACTTAAAACATGCTTTCTACCAGTCTCATTATATACTTCATGCTTTCTAGCTAAACTAAAGAGGTCAAAGCCCTTGGGAACTTAATTCAACCACATTCTTGTATAGAAACCATGACAAAGTCCACATGCACGCCAAAACAATAAATATCCACATAAAAATTCAGAATAACAATGATCACCCTGCCAAACTTGAAGAACTCAACCTTAAAAAGGGTCTTCTGGACAAACCTAGCTCCTAAGTGGTTGTTGGTATGAGATTAAATAGGGGATAAGAGATAAGTTAACCCCATCCATGTTGGTGCTTCAAAAAAAATGGGGATAAACATGGTGTAGACACCGCCGCGGGTCCGTCGGGAACCCCGAGCATTTAATCCACAAAGAGGGGGGATATAGACGGGGGAAAAAAGAAAAGAAATGCGGAAAATTAAAAGATCGTGATCGCTAGGCATGCGAGGGTGCCGAATGGAGTTTGCACGGCAAGGGGTGCGAGATGGAAGAGTGATCGCGAGGAATACCTTTTGGAGCGTGCGGGGATTGCACGGGGATGTGGGTCCTTTCTTCCTCTACAAGCACGGCCGGCTGTGGTAGAGGGCGTTTTCCGTGTTGATTGTCGTGACAAAGAAAAAAAGACAAAAATAAAAAGGGGATCAGCCACGGGCGTGTAGTATACAATCATCAAAAAAATGGAATAACATAAATAAAGAATGGGAGAACTCACCGCGTGGTGGCTTTTAAACCCCTAAAATGTAGGTGTGTGTGTGTGTATGCATGCATGTGTGTGTGTATAAAAAAAAGGAATAAAGAAGGGCCACGTGGGGCCCAGACGAGATAGGAAAGAGTAGAGGGGGGTGCTTCCCCAAAAGTTGATGGCGCAGCGATGCGGCTGATTGGTACGGAGGAGGAAGATTAAGAAACTTCCGCGTTCCACCACGATTGATGAGAGGAAGACGACGGCTCCAGACGCCTTGATTCGGAGTTGGGTCGCCGGTCCGGCAGGGCTCCGCCGTAGGGAAGTCGTGGGAAGAATCCGGCAGGGCTCCGCCGGGGTAGAGGTGGATTGGTTCAAATGGCTACCCTCGGGGGTCTATTTATAGGCAAATCGCGTCTGACACAGCAGACGCGACCTTCAGAGTGAAACGCATCCGAGCGGCAGGCCACGATTAGAATTGCGTCGGGCAAGTGCGCCGCGACTTGAATTGAATTGCGTCTGGGCGGTAGGCCGCGATTCATTAGGTCGAATTGATATGATAGGCGCATGATGACCGTAGCCCCAGCTACGCTTTGGCATCGCGTCGGGTCAGGCCGTCGTGACTTGAAACGCGGTGGCTTGGCCCGACGCGATTACAACTTGCGTGATTTCAGGCAATCGGCTCATAAATACGTTGTCTGCTAAGGTGGTATTTTGGATTTGACCTTCTAAATTGCATCTGCTGACAATGACACGATTACAGGATTTTCTCATGATTGCGGGTCTGGGTACGACGACTTT
The DNA here is from genome assembly GCA_014218235.1 of Colocasia esculenta. Lineage (NCBI taxonomy): Eukaryota > Viridiplantae > Streptophyta > Magnoliopsida > Alismatales > Araceae > Colocasia > Colocasia esculenta. The sequence continues at coordinate 140,556,584 of CM024758.1, read as the reverse complement.
CTGGGCCAATAGCCGGTTCTGAATCGCGTCTGGTCGGCAGAACGTGACTATAAACTGAATCGCGTCGACACCACACGATGCAATAAGGTTTTCAAATTTTATTTATGAAAATGCTGCCAAAAGTGGAATTGAGATCGCGTCGCCCATGGCAGACGCGTTCATGAAAAGGGCAGTTTCTGCAAATAAAATAAGAATTCATTGTCGCATCGTGCAAGGCCGTCGCGTTAAGCGTATAGTCGCGGCCGACTTTCCTATCGCGTTAAGGTCGCACCTATGAAGGCCATCGCGTTAAGCCAAGGTATCTGAATCGCGTCCGGGGTACTGGACGCATTAGAGACGCGGTTGCCATACCTGTCGCGACATGGAATTGATGCCTATAATTCCTGAGGGGCCCTGGAAATGAAGGGGAAGCATCAGGGAAGAATGGGGTGATCCAGAATGATGGGGAAAACACTCATGCAAGGCAAAATGAAGGTCATTTGTAGCTTTATGGCGCAACATGAAATTTGCCGCAGTGGAGCCAAATTCGCATGTCTACAGCTGCCACGCCTTGGCATCTACTTTGCAGGGGAGCGATGCGAAGAGACACGAAGTGGAGTGCAATGGAGTAAAATGGAGTGTAATGTAATGAAAAGAAATGAAGTGTAGCGGGAGCAGACTGAAAAGTAGACGCCAAGGTGAAAAAATAGACACGCGGAGCAAGTGGGTGACTGCACCTGATAAGAGTCTTTCCCCCAACACCCAAGGAAGTCAACACCAAGAAGAAGACCTAAAGAATTACAAATGCTTGGACAGAGGAAAGGGAAAGGAAAGGTGCCACGTGGGGCACAAAAGGAAAGGAAAGATCAACTTCCAGCGAAGGGGAAGTACCTAAGGACACAATCCGTTAGGTTTCACCATTGGGGCGTCTACCACTGCCGTAGGTGGATCTTGGGAGAGGAGGAGAGGCCAACTTCCAGCAAAGGGAAGTACCTAAGGACACAATCCGTTAGGTTTCACCATTGGGGGCGCCTGCCACTGCCGCAGGTGGATCTCGGTAGTAAAGACGAAAAATAAAAGGGATAAGTCCAAACAAAGGTTCTGAAGGAAATCAGCCCGGAGGCGGCAACAAAGGAAGTTGGGTATTCGACCCAGAATGAAATATTTCAAGGTTGCTTTTGAATTTGAGGCACGGATGGCTCTCAAATTGCATTGCAAGAGTGGTTTTCCACAGAGATTTTAACATGCATGTATGCTGGGTTAAAATAAAAATAAGATTAAAAGAGGAGTAGAAAATAACCAAGGATAATATTATTACGCCAGTGAGTCAGGACCAGGGTTTTCTGCATGGGTCCGTTGTCCTCACATGCCAAGCGTAACGGCCTATTCTGTGCGGCTAAGGATCCTCTGGGATAATCATTGTTTTTTTTAGAGGGGAACTCAAATCCCAGATTCCTCAGAGCCACAAGGTTATTAGTATGCTCTAAGAGTATACTTATAGATAACTTGATGGTGGGGGCAGCAGCTGCAGCCTGATGTAGCGCCAAATGAGGTAACTCGAATCCTGCGCTCAAAATCATTAGCCAAGAAAACACAGATATTATGGAAAAACAGTATTCATTCAAGGAGCATGCTAAAGTAGTCAACAACAGATATGTCACACTCAATTATTTTAACCATGAGGATAAGTGTTCTTGGATAAGGGAGATTGGAGTTAAGGATGGGAGGACCCATGAAGGGGAAGAATTGCATCATTCTAACACAGACAGGGGGCAATGTGCTTGCCATGTGCAATACCATCGTGATTTTTTTGGAGTTTTGGAAGTATTTAAATTTTTGTGGATTTTAGAGATATTGAATTTTTTGTTGGATTTTTGGAACATTTGAATTTTTTGTTGGTTTTGAAAGTACTTGATTTTTTGTGATTTTAGATAATTTGAATTTTTTAGATTTTGGAAATATTTGATTTTTGTGGATTTTAGAAATATTCAATTTTTTTAGAATTTTGGAAATATTCAATTTTTTTAGAATTTTTAGAAACATTCGATTTTTTGTGCTTTTGGAAATATTGATTTTTTTATTTTTGGAAGTATTTGATTTTTTTTATCTTGAAAATATTGTCATGCCATGGCGACATTAGGGTTATAAAAATTGACTAGCGATGGGTTCTTTGTTACCTCCCGTTTCATTAAGGAATGCCCAGAGTAGGGCGTGCGTTTTAACGTGGCGCCCACGAGCTAATTGCACTTGGTTAATGCCAAAGCCACGTCTGAGAAGGCAACTGGGTCTGATAGGGAGAAGGGAAGAGAATTGGAGATAAGCTTTGTATGGGTATTGAGGAGTTGGAGTTGACTTCCTTCCTTGGCACAGCCGTTAGAAGATTCAGTCTCATTTAAACACTAAGGCTTTTGAATTATTTTGGAATCTTGAGTGATGATCATTTGATTGTAGGAACATGCGTATGACCGGGTCCATTTGGATCTCCACGGGGACTTTGCCACTTTTTGTCATTCTTATTATGATTGATTTGGTTTTTGATTTTGCATGCATACGACCAAGTCCATTTGGATCCATGCGGGGACTTTGCCGCTCTTGACATGCATTTTGACTTGGATTTTATTATTGGTCATTTTGATTCTGCCCATTTTGGGGACGTTCTCTTATGATGGAGTGTTTTGGGTTGGTTGCCCTGCCTAAACTACCTCTAATACCCATACTTTGGCTGAATAGGAGGAGAAACATACATCTTGTGCCTTTCAGGCATGGCTGTGACAGTGACGGTGTCTACCAGGCATGGCTGTGACAGTGACGGTGTCTACCGAGAACAATCGGTTAGGGCGCCGTGAAGTGTGTGTAAGTGCCCCTACTAAGGGCAAACCCTAATGACCCGGGAGGTAATTTTGGACTCCTAGCTCGGGATTCTTATAACAGAAATGCTGCGATGGCATGGCAATGATGAATATTCTTTCTTTTTTTTTTGGATTTTCAACATAAGAGTTGGAAGGTAAAAGGAGGACGAATGCCCTGTGCTGGGGGAGACTCCGGGGTCTACCAAAATTTACTTTTTTTTATTGGAATGTAAAGAAATACATGGGGACTAAAGCTCCGAAAGCAATGAGAGAAGGGTCGAAGGACCCGATTAGAGTTGGGGGACGAATGCCCAGCGTTGGGGGCGAGACTCGGAGGTCTACCAGAATATATTTTTTTATTTAGAATTAAAGGACTAAGTGGGGGCTAAAACCCCTAAAACAATGCGAGAAGGGTCGAAGGACTTGATTAAAGGCGGCGAGGAGAGAGTGGAGGAAAGATTTTGGAGACTCCGGCGGGGCCGGAGGGGATTGAAGAAGAAGGAGGGCACGGTGCCCTGAGAGGGGAAAGGAATCCAGCCGGGCCGGAGGAGAGAAAGGAAAAAGCGGGCCACGAGGGGTCAGAAAGGTGGGGCGCCGTGTGGGGCGCGAGATGGAGAGGTGCCACGTGGGGCACAAGAGGGAGTTGTGCCACGTGGGGCACGGGATGGAGATGTGCCGCGTGGGGCACAAAGGGGAGTTGTGCCACATGGGGCACAGAGAGGAGATGTGCCACGTGGGGCACGGAAGGGAGACGTGCCACGTGGGCCACTGGAAGGAGGTGTGCCACGCGGAGCACGGAGGGGAGTTGTGCCACGTGGGGCACGGAAAGGAGTTGTGCCACGTGGGGCACGGAAAGGAGTTGTGCCACGTGGGGCACGGGAGGGAGAGTAAGGATTACAAAAAGGGGTGTGTATGCCCGGTATAAGAAAATGGATTATACAAAAGATGAAAATAAAATTCCTCCTGTGGGGAGGGAATGTGGAGAACCCACAGAAAGGTGCTGAGACACACAAAAAAGATTGAAAGAGAGGGAGATGAAGGTCCCATTGCCTCTTGCCTTGCCCGGCATTTTGGCTTTTGCTTGGAATCGGCCTTTTGACCCTCAAGTACTTCCTCATAAAATTTGCCTAGAGGGAGATGGTCTTGTTCTCCAGGGATTGAACGGCTCTCAATGATTGGAGGTTGTTGACTTCCGTAGGAGTTTCAAATGACAGTGGCAACCCCCTTGGAATATAGCTGAACGAAGGAGTGGGGAGTTCCACTGGTAGATTTGGAAGCAACATAAGGGGACCGTGCCAAAGATTGTATAGTGTTGGTTATGGGAAGGGGCACGACCCCTTGAGCAATAGATTGTGCCAATGATTTGGCTTTAGAGTGCGTGAGCACAATCTGAGAAGCTGACCCCTTCACTAGAGTGGGAATGTTCACAACAATGGTGAGAGGGGTCATGAGAGCTTGGAGGGTTTGATTCCCTATGAGTATTTTAAAATGAACCCGGTTGGCAACGGGTATGATTGGCATAGATTTAGAAGGCCTCTTGACGGCCATGATTGGAGGGGAGGACTCCCGCTCGGTGAATGTGCCCGGTATTTTGACAATGACTAGCATGCGAGGAATATATTCTTGGATTTTGAAAAGCATGCCCGGTCCCGGGTCTTCCTTCTTTTGCTGACGCCTGTTGCTCCTTAAAAACTTGCGCATGCTCCGTTGGATGGGGGTAGATGTGGTGGGTATAATGGGGGGATGTATGGCCTGTGGAGGCGCGATGGGTATGAAGGGGAAGATTTGCTCAGTCTAGTTGCCAATGGTGCTGGCGTAGTGGGAGGTGTAATGATTGGTGTAATGGTGGGTGGAGGCTTAATAATGGAGGGTTTAATGGACGACAATGCGAGAGGAGTAGGTAAATGGCGTACGAACATGACCTCGGAAGGTTCATCATCGTAACACCAGGTGGTTCACAGATGGGCTGGCACTGGCAACTTCGGCCCGAGCAACAGGCTGAGGTGGCGGTGGGGGTTGTTGTGGTTGTTGTGGTGGAGGCATGGGAGCTGGCATGGGTGCTGGAGCAGGTGCAACGTAGGGCACAAGAGCTTCTTCATTAATGGGGGCATCGTAGGGCCCAGTTGAAAGTTGTTGAGTCCGAAAAGGACGAATCAGTGGATGCCTGGGCGGTGGCATGTTGTGGTAGAGGGGTAGTGTATGCGTAGGGGTATATGATGTGGGAGGTGGATGGTGGATGGGTCCACTAATCCATTTCTCGGTTAATTTGATCAAATAGCTCTACGATCGGGGATTCCACTAAATGGGCTTGAATGTAATGTCCCCGCTCGTAGAGCTCCTCCATGGAGGTGATTTGGTTCATGGCAAAGATGTGCTTGAACCTCGGAGTAGAGTTGGAAATGATTACTTTAACTTGCTCTGACTCCGAGAGCTCATGCTGCATTCTTGTGGCCATTGACCTCCAACGGTCAGCAAATTGTACAAAGGCCTCGTTGGCCCCCATCTTCTCGGATGCTAGATCCGTGACAGAGAGATAAGGACTGACGCGGTCTTTGTACTTTTGAAGGAATTTTTTATGCAGAGGGCAAAAGTCTCCTGCCTCACTTGGTTCTAGAGAGTAGAACCATTCGAGTGCAGGGCCGTCAAGAGATTTTCTAAATAAATATGCCAAGGTGACGGGGTCTTGCTGCCAACGAGAAGACTCATAAAGGAATTCCTTGACATGAAGGTAGGGATTGTCTGTGCATTGTATAGTTGGTACGACGGCATCTCCGAAGGATGAATATAAATCTGTGGGAGAGACGGCATGGCGGCAACGGGGTCACTCATAGGATTGGAAAGCTTGTTTATTTGGTTCTCCAAATTGTTCAATTTTTGGAGAAGAGCATTTTGGAGTGGAGTAGGGGATTGCCACTGGGCAAATGAGGAGCATATGGGGGTGGCCTTGAATTAGTGGGCCTTCCCAAGGGGTGGTCCGTACGGACCGGAGCACGGGAGTGCAATTGGCCAGAGGGCTGAGGTGATGAAGAATGTACAGGGGAATGTAGCGAAGTCGCCGCGAATACAAAGGCGGGTGCCTGGGAGAAGGAGAAGGAGAAGGAGGGGAATAAGAGGAAGAGGAGAGGGAGAAGGAGTCACACCCTCACTAAAGATTGTATTAGATTAAGTTGTTGAGGGGTGAGTTGATCGAGTGCATGCAGGACAGTTTGGACTGTGGGATCATGGTGGGGGGAAGGCTCTCTCTGGGTTTTGATTGGAGTGAGGTATGGAGGGACATCATATTGGTTAGTGCGCGGTGTGTGCACGTAACCATAGGAGGTGGAAGATTGTCCTCATGGTGGTGAAATGGACGGACATGGGATTGGAAAGATTGAATGCTTGAATTATCCTCATAGTCCATATAAAAATTAGCATGATAGATTGGTCCATTTTTAAAAGTAAGCAAACAAACAAGTTGAACAAAGATTAATCAATCAATATGGTTCAAACAAGTTATGATGCTTAGCGCTTGTTTTTGGGGAGTCTCACAATTAATTAAATGAATTGAAAAATATTGTGTCACTCCAGGTGAGATCCTAGTTGGGTAGAGTATGAGTACTTCGGGATACAATAGAATCACCTCTCACCACGCAATGGATAGCTAAACCCAGGTCAACGGAGGGGTACCGCCAGCTCGGTCCGCTGTGAGGGAATCCACGGGGTATGGAGACTTACAGGGTTCCGGGAGAAGGTTCGCTAGTCCAAAGGGACGGAATGCCCAATGGAGAGCTTGCCTTCACCGGAAGGGTGTGTGGAGCATAGGATATGAGGGAAAGAGGTTCCCCGACCAATGCAAAAATGTCCTGCCATGCGACAGTTTATAGCAAAAATGGCAGAAGGGGCACATTTCTGTCAGCACTGTGAATCGTGGCGGGGACAGCTGCCGTGACTACAGAATCACGTCCAGTCACCTAGACGCAGAACTGAGAGCCCCAGAAGGCTGTCAGTGCCACACTTGGTCCCTGTGGATGGACTGCTAGCAGAGAACGTGTCGGCCTTTGTCGCCGCGACAAGAACGCGTCAGCCTGTGCCGCCGCGACAGTAAACTAAAACACGTCCAGTACAGGGGACGCGTTATAAACGCGTCCTCTGTGTTAGCCGCGATTCCAAACAGGCACCCGAGAATAAAACACAAAGCAGTAAATAGGCAGTAAGCAGGAAAGATGTACGGAAATAAAAAAACAAAGGTTAAATAGTGACGCGTTGGCCTTAGCTGGTGCGACAGAGAAGCGGAACGCATCGGCCTTAGCCGCTCTGCGACACCAAAACGAAACGTGGCCGGTCTAGTGACGCGTTATAAACACGTCCTCTGTGTTGGAGCGATTCCAACAGGCCAGCCGAGGACAAAAAAAAAGGCTAGAAATGAGCAGGAAATGTGCAGGGAAAAATAGAAAAATGGAACTAAACACACGGCATGCTTTGTATATGTATAAAATAGTAAAAGAAGGAGGGGCACACGAGGGTGCCAAAGAAAGTGCCACGTGGGGCACAAAGGAGGAGGGTAATCAAATGGAAAAATGCAAAAGAGGTCCCACCGTAATCGCCAATTTGTAGACACCGCCGCGGGTCCGTCGAGAACCCTGGGTGTTTAATCCACAAAAAGGGGGATTATGGACGAAGGAAAAAAGAAAGGAAATACGGAAAATAAAAAGATCGTGATCTCCAGGCACGCGGAGGGTGCCGAATGAGATGCACGGCTAGGGGTGCGAGATGGAAGAGTGATCGCGAGGAATACCTTTTGGAGCGTGCGGGAATTGCGCGGGGATGTGGGTCCTTTCTCCTCTACAAGCACGGTCGGTCGTGGTAGAGGGCGTTTTCCGTGTGTGATTGCCCTAACAAAGAAAAAATACAAAAAAATAAAAAGGGGATCAGCCACGAGCGTGTAGTATACAATCCTAAAAACAAATGGAATAACATAAATAAAGAATGGGAGAACTCACCGCGTGGTGGCTTTTAAACCCCGAAAATGTAGGGGTGTGTGTGTGTATGCATGCATGTGTGTGTGTATAAAAAAAAAGGAATAAAGAAGGGCCACGTGGGGCCCGGACGAGATAAGAAAGAGTAGAGGGGGGTGCTTCCCCAAAAGTTGATGGTGCGGCGGCGCGGCTAGCTGGTACGGAGGAGGAAGAGGAAGAAACTTCCGTGTTCTGCCCCGATTGACGAGAGGAAGACGACGGCTCCAGACGCCTTGGTTCGGAGTTGGGTCGCCGGTCTGGCAGGGCTCCGCCGTAGGGAAGTCGTGGGAAGAATCCAGCAGGGCTTCGCCGAGGTAGAGGTGGATTGGTTCAAATGGCTACCCTCGGGGGTCTATTTATAGGCAACACAGGTTTAAATCACATTCGACACAGCAGTTGCGACCTTCAAAGTGAAACACGTCTGAGCGGCAGGCCGCGATTAGAATCGCGTCGCAAGCACGCCGCGACTTGAATTGAATGTGTCTGGGCGACAGGCCGCGATTCATTAGTTCGAATTGATGTGATAGGCACATGATGACCGTAGCCCCAGCTACGCTTTGGCATCGCGCAGGTCAGGCCGCCGCGACTTGAAACGCGGCGGCTTGGCCCGACGCGATTACAACTTGCGTGATTCCGAGGCAATCGGCTCATAAATGCGCTGTCTGCTAAGGTGGGATTCGGATTTGACACTTCTAAATCACGTCTGCTGACAAGGACATGATTACAGGATTTTCTCATGATTGCAGGCCTAGGCGCGACGACTTTCTGGGCCAATAGTCGGCTCTGAATCGCGTCTGGTCGGCAGGACGCGACTATAAACTGAATCACGTTGGCACCACACGATGCGATAAGGTTTTCAAATTTATTTATGAAAATGCTGCCAAAATTGGAATTGAGATCGCGTCGCCCATGGCGGATGCTTCATGAAAAGGCAGTTTCCGCAAAATAAAATAAGAATTCATTGTCGCGTCGTGCAGGGCATCGCGTTAAGCGTATAGTCACGGCCAACTTTCCGTCGCGTTAAGGTCGCGCCCATAAGGGCCGTCGCGTTAAGCCAAGATATCCTGAATCGCGTCCGGGGTACTGGACGCATTTAGAGACGCGGCTGCCATACCTATCGCGACATGGAATTGATGCCTATAATTCTCGAGGGGCACTGGAAAAGAAGGGGAAGCACCAGGGAAGAATGGGGTGATCCAAGATGAGGAAAACACTCTTGCAAGGCAAAATGAGGGTCATTTGTGACTTTTATGGCGCAACATGAAATTTGCCCACGGTGGATCCAAATTCGCGTCTCTACACATGGTTTAAGTATTTTAGGAATATCCTCAAAAAATGAGGGTAAATTGGGGATAGCTCATCCCACCTTTTTGGTGGGATAGCTTATTCACATTTTCTAACCCTAAAAATACCAAAACAAGGTCGATTAGGAATAAGGATAATGTATCCCTAAATTAATTTACCCGTATCCCCATTTGTTTTAATCTCATACCAAATAGGCCCAAGGTCCATAAACCCCAAATCCAGCTCCAAACTCCAGCACAACAACTTGGTTCATCAAGAAGAGAACCCCCCCCCCCTAGATGTTGATCGAAGTAGAGAAGCTAAATACTTCTCTCTTTGTTAGCACCCCTTTTTTATAAATCTCAACTTCCAGATGCGCACCTTTATCACTACACAACTCATAGACGCCTACCCCAACCCATGCATCTAAAAGCTTAAGCATCATGTGTCACACAATGATGCCAAGCTTCCCACCATGTGTCACCACAACCAACATGTGACTCTACGACTGATCAAACCACCCAACCAAGTTGCTCAGAACAAGACACTTGTGACACTAGTGGCGCCAACTCCCCTATGTGTGAAAAAGAGAACAGATTCCCAGGCCTTAAGAATTGACTCTCAGACACACAAGAATTGACTCTCAGTCATAAGAGAATCGACTCCTAAATTCTTGTCGCGGCAAAGACCTCCCACGCAATAGAATGAGAATCAACTTCCAGACTCAAACGTGAATCGACTCCCTACTCATGTCGCACTGCTTGATATTGCACATGCAGAAGGCTTCAAGTCGCACTGACTATAATTCCATGTTTATAAAACCTCCATCTAGTAAGCAACAACTTCTGCGTTCTCAACCTAGCCAGCTCCCATTCACACCTAGTATTGGCCATAACAAATACATAAAGCCTTTCAAAGGTTACAATGATGATCAGTTTATCCCCATATAATTTTATGAATTATAAATCTATTTTGTGATTAACAAAACTTCAATAAAGTGTCATCTAACAAGTTTTCATGAAGCTTAGGTACAGGAAGTAAATCAGGCGAAATCAAAAAAAGATGTAAGTATTTCTTACTTTGTAGCATTTAAAATACAGAGCATGAATTTCTCTAAGTACACATTGACTCTCTATGCTACAACGATTTCATTAGAATCATATGATTTCATTTCATAAGGATTTGTAGTGTCATACCGATTCTGTTTCTCATAACATTTATAAGTGAGAACAACGATTTACTCTCACAACGATTCTGTTTCTCATAGATTTGATAAGTGAGAACACGATTTGCTCTCACAACGATTCTATTTCTTATAACGATTTGAAAGTGAGAACAACGATTTGCTCTCACAACGATTCAGTTTTCTCATATGATTTGAAAAGTGAGACAATGATTTGCTCTCACAACGATTCGGTATTCATAACGATTCGACAAGTTACAACATCGACTTGGTCATTATAATGACTCGATAAGTTTCACAATGATTTGCTTGCTGTAACGATTCGATAAGTCACAACCGACTTGGTCTATGTAACAATTCGATAAAGCAAAACAATGATTTGATCACTACATCGACTCGATAAGTGAGACAACGATTTAGTTATAACGACTTGTTCATAACGATTTGCTTATACTCTCATAACGATTTGTCTCTACAACGATTTGGTTATAATTGTATAATGATTTCTGTTCACATCGATTTACTTATACATATGCAACATTTACATAAACAAGACTCATTCACACAACGATTTCATAAGTCGTACTTACAACGATTTCATGAGCTATAACGACTTGATATTTAAACATATTTCAAATATTTTGAATGTCAAAGTCTTCCCTCGCTTTTCTCCGATATCCATGCATTTATTATGACTGAACATTTCACTGCACAATGCATGCTCAGATATCTTCTATTCCTATGCTTATATTGGAAACATCTTTTTAGAAAGCAGAATGACATTTCTATTTTGATGTATATTCGTTCTAACGTTGACTGACAACAAGAGACAGCGTAGCTATCTATCATTCAGCATTTATTGTGTGCAGGTCTCTGACAGCACAACCTTTACACGTGGACAAAATAAAAGATAAAGGATATCGAGAAGGATCTTCTCTTTGCATGCATGGAACGTAAAGGACTGTTGACTGGAAGCTCTACATACCATGCAGTCTAACGTATACCAGAGCATAGAGACAATGGACATATCAACGGCTACTTCCTCAAGAGAAGATATATATTCAAGTCTGGAGACTCTTAGAAAACAACTTTTGGAGATACAATCTTTCACGCCAAGGTCTTAACAGAAGAGCGATTTTCATTCCCAACTCTTGTGTAGCTCTAGCTCTCTGCGTCCATTGCTCAGCTTGAGAGAGCTCTAGTGTACTGAGAGACTCCTTCATTGTAGATCTTTCTCTCTCAGCCTTGCTTCAGATCAAGCATTGTTCTATGAGCTTGGTCTAGGGGCTTGTCTTCTCTTTAACCTTTTCAGTGTTGTTCCTCTTCGTGTTGAGAAGAGAAGACATGTTGGTAACAGGTGGTTTATTCCCTTCGTGTTGAAGGAAGACCTGGGTTCCAGGGTGTTGTATTCCTCTTCGGTTGTGAAGAGAAGGCCAACTACAACTGGATGTGTAAGTGTCCGTGAGGGGGACTGTACTCTTGGGTAGTGGAATCCTGAGTTGTTGCTCAGAGACTGAACGTAGGACTCCTGTGGATAGGAGGTCCGAACCAGGATAAAATCCTTGTGTAGTGTGATTGCTTGTTTAGGATTGGTGTTTTCTTTACTACTAACACTAACAGTCAAACGTAGTGTTTTTGTGTGAATGTTTTTGTTGACAGGTTTAGATAATCAAAGTTTAAGAATCCCATTCCCCACCCCCCTGGACTTTCTAGCTGGGCAACAAGTGGTATCAGAGCCTAGTCTCTTCGATAAAGAAGATCTAATGATCTGAAGAGAAAAGATAATGGCAGCTTAGGACATTTCGAGGGTCAGTCAGTCAACAGACCACCATTGTTCGATGGTGAGACTACACATATTGGAAGGCGAGAATGAGTTCTTTCTTCAAGGGCTCAATTATCAGATATGGTCGATTGTAGAAGAAGAAGACCTTCTGGTTACCAACGATAAAGACAATGGACAGAAGATGCTAAGAAGAAGATCTCTCTCAACTGCAATGCTAAAAGTATCTATGTTGTGTCTCTTAGCAAGAAGGAGTTCAACAGGATCTCCGCCTGCAAATCCGCCATGGAATGTGGGAGAAGCTAAGGATCACTTATGAAGGTACTATAAAGTGAAAGAGACCAGAATAGACATTCTGGTGACACAGTATGAGAGATTCTAGATGAACCCAGGAGAAACAATTACACAGATGTACAGCAGATTCACGATATTACAAATGAATTGGCTGGTCTTGGAAAGACGTATGAAATGGGAGATATGGTCAGAAAATCCTAAGATCCCTACCGGCCTCATGGACTCCTAAAGTGACAGCAATGAAGAGGTCAATGACCTAAAGAGAATGTCACTGGCGAAACTCATTGGGTCCCTAATGGCCCTGAAATCACATGGAGAGGTTGGGAGAGTCGTCAAGCAGAAAGAAACACTCCACGCTCTCAAGGCCGAAGAAGACATATCAGAAGAATATCGGATAGCCAAGAAAACATAAGAAGCAGCGAAGATGAAGAAGCACTGTTATCCAGAAGACTACAACGTATATTAGCCAAGAAAAAGAAATATCAGTCTGGAAGAAGGAACTTTAAGAAAGGAAAGACTTCAGAAGTCTGAAGTCAAGGATGTATTTGTTATGAATGCAAGAAGCCCGGACATATCAAGGCAGAATGTCCGAAGCTAAAGAAAACTGAGATTAGAAAGAAAGACAGTTCTAGGAGTTCAGAAGATACAAGAAGAAAGCCATGGCAGCAGCTTGGGACAACAACAACGACTCTGACAGTGAGTCGAGCTCAAGTGAAGAAGAAGAAGAAAAGGCCAACCTGGCCTTCATGGCAAACACTGAAGATAAGGGAAGCCTTCGAGCATCTAAATGGAACCTGGAAAGCGAGTGCTCAAGGCATATGACAGGGAACAGAAAGCTGTTCTCCCATCTCGAAGCTGAAGAAGGCACAGTAACATATGGAGATGATGGAAAAGGGACAGTCATTGGATGTGGAACAGTTGGCAGTCAAGGCAAGACTCTCATAGAGGATGTCTATGCGTAAAAGGACTCAAGCATATTCTAATCAGCATCACCAGCTGTGCGACAAGGCCATCAAATTAAGTTTCAAGAATCAAGATACAGCATTATAAAAGATGATAAAACTGTGTTTGAAGCTTGCAGAGAAAGAATCTCTATGTACTCCATTTGGAAGAATTAAAAGATCAGGATGTGTGCTTTGCCACAAGCAAGAATCATTCAGTGGAACTTTGGCACAGAAGATTGGGGCATTGTAGCTTGGATGGAATAAGAAAGCTAATCAAGAGAAACTTAGTGGAAGGTCTGCCAAAGTAAGCACTAGGATGGAAAGCGTCTGTGAGCCGTGTGCAAAAGGAAAGCACACTAAATCATCCTTTAAGTTAAAGACTGTGGTATCAACCTCAAAACCTACGGAACTACTGCATATGGATCTATTTGGGCCGATGAGGACCACAAGTCTTGGTGGAAAGAACTTCAGATTCGTCATAGTGGATGACTACTCCATATTTATATGGGTATCATTCTTGGAGCACAAGGATGAACATTTGACAGTTTTGTCAGCTTCAGTAAGAGAGTTCAGAAAGACAAGAAGTATACCATTGTCAGCATTCGATCAGATCATGGAGGAAATTTCAAAATGAAAGATTTGCAAAGTTCTGTGATGATCAAGGAATAGAACATATTTCTCAGCACCAGGACACCGCACAAAATGGAGTTGCTGAGAGAAAGACATAACCTATTAGATAGGCAAGGACTATGTTGTCAGAATATAATTTACCAAGGTATTTTGGCCGAAGCCATCAACACAGCATGCTATATAATCAACAGAGTGATGATCAGGCCAATTCTGAAGAAGACTGCATACGAGCTTTACAAGCAGAAGAAGCCAAAGATCAGTCACTTCAGAACATTTGGATGTCCATGCTTTATTCACAACAATGAAAAGAAATATTGGTAAGCTGGACTCAAAGTCTATGAAGGTATATTTATGGGGTATGCTTCTAACCTAAAGGATATAGAGTATTTAATAAGCGTAGTTTATTAATGAACAAACAGTGCATGTTATTTTGATGAACTAACCTTCCTTGAGAAAGGAAGTAGACAGTGATTTTATGATGCAGATGAATTGTTCAAGAAGTTAAAGAATACATCCATTGAGGACAAGGAAGATCCCCCTTGGAAGATTTACAACAAAGATATATCACATGATAATCTTCCAAAGGAATGGAGATACAAGAAAGATCATTCGTTGGATAACATTATGGAGATCCATCGGTTGGGGTAAGAACTAGAGGTAAACGTAATCCCATGTGATTATTTAGCCTTTGTATCTCAAATAGAGCCTAAGACAGTCAATGAAGCACTATCTGATGAATCTTGAATATTAGCCATGCAAGATGAACTTAATCAGTTCAAGAGAAACCAAGTATGGTCCCTTGTTCCGAGACCATCAGATCATCCTGTGATTGGCACCAAATGGGTGTTCGGAACAAAATGGATGAAGCTGGTGTGATCACTAGAAACAAGGCCAGATGGGTAGCTCAGGCTATTCTCAAGAGGAAGGCATAGATTTCGATGAAACCTATGCACCAGTAGCCAGACTTAAGGCAATTAGGATTTTACTTGCTTATGCATCAGCATTGGATTTAAAATTATTTCAAATGGATGTAAAATCAGCTTTTCTAAATGGTTACATAAAGGAGGAAGTTTATGTAGAACAACCTCTCGATTTTGATGATATCGATTTTCCAAATCATGTATTTAAATTGCACAAGGCTTTATATGGTTTGAAACAAGCACCTAGAGTATGGTATGAACGATTAAGTGCATTTTTTAAACCATGGATTTATTAGAGGAAAAGTAGATAGCACATTATTCATTAAGTCTAAAGTTAAAAATGTGTTACTTGTTCAAATCTATGTTGATATAATATTTGGTTCTACTGATGAATCTCTGTAAGTATTTTGAAAAGCTTATACATGGAGAATTTGAAACGAGCATGATGGGGGAACTTAATTATTTCCTTGGATTGCAAATCAAGCAAGGAAAAGTAGGCTCCCACATTTGTCAAGCCAAGTACACCAAAGAGCTACTAAAGAAATTGGTTTTGAAAACGCCAAGCCACTATCAACACCAATAAGCACATCTACAAGGCTAGACAGTGACAAGGATGGTAAGAAAGTAGACCAAAAGCTCTACAGAGGTATGATAGGTTCATTACTTTATTTGACAGCTAGTAGACCTGATATATTGTTTAGTGTATGCATGTGTGCTAGGTATCAGGCAGACCCTAGAGAGTCTCATTTAATTAGTGTCAAACGTATCTTTAGATACTTAGCAAGAACTCATGATATAGGTTTGTGGTATCCAAAATCATGTAAAATAAATTTAGTAGGATACTCTGATGCTGATTAGCTGGATGCAAGTCCAGTGGATGTTGTCAATTTCTTGCAGGATGTTTGATTTCATGGTCCTCAAAGAAGCAAAATTCAGTAGCACTGTCAACAGCTGAAGCTAAGTACGTGGCTGCTGGAAGCTGTTGTACATAACTCCTGTGGATTAAGCAGCAACTTGAGGATTATGGGCTACACATCAAGACAATTCCCTTGCTGTGCGACAACACCAGTGCAATTAATCTCACCAAAAATCCAGTGCAGCACTCAAGAACAAAGCATATTAAGGTTAGATACCATTTCATTCGAGATCATGTAGCTAACGGTAATATAGACATTTCATTTATAGATACTCAAAATCAGTTAGCAGATATCTTCACAAAAGTCTTAGCTGAAGAGAGATTTACATCTCTTAGAAGGGAATTAGGCATGTGTAATTTGTGATAGATTTATCTGTAAATAACTGAAATAATGATTATTTCATAACATCAACTATTTATCTCTCCCCTGAAGTTAAGCAAAATTTTTAAAGATTGCTTGCATCAAAATTTCAGTGACGTTTCATTTTTTAAAAGTATTTATTCATCTCGAACCTGTCTCTGTTTTGTCATTTTCCGCATTTTTGGCGCCATCCTCTCAAAAGTCACTTTATCTCTATCTGATAAAACCCAAAATCTGTGTCACAACGATTCACCTCCCCCTCTCATCTCTTTCAACTTCCTGAGACGAAACCCTATCGACTCTGGCATCGATTTCGTGTGATTTCAAAGCTTCCATCCCTCCCGCGAAAATCTCTGAGGGCTTTTGCTCAATCTTCCTTCCGACCATCCAAACCTTTTTCCCTTTCAAAACCATGGCCGTTTCTGGAGTTTCCGGCTCCGTCGGGGCTATGGGGCTGCTTTCCTCACCGCAGAGCAGCAGGAAAGGTATACAACTGTGAAGACGAAGATGTGCGGCAACAAGGCAGTGGATGTTGCTGACCTAGAGAAGAATGGGATGCACAGCATCGTGGCAGCTATGCAGAGAATGAAGTGGACCAAGATTGCAACACTCTCAGAGGCAAGTTTTTTGGACCTGGTTAAAGCTTTCTATGTCTATTTGAAGTCTGAGGAAGACGGGTCTTTGACATCCATGGTCAAAGGAACCCAGATTCAGATCACGTATGAGCTATTGGAGTCCTTGTTTGGTGTGTCCACCTCCGGTCACAGTGGAGTACACACTGTTGACATTCAGCGAAAGGCTTGGGGATTGTTGGTTCTGAGTTTAGGCTGAAGATGGCAAGATAGACATTAATCAGTTAAATGCGTTCAACTGCATATTACATTTCATAGTTTGTCATATTCTTGCCCAGGAGTGCGACTTTCTCCACATGCACCAAGGCAGATTCCGACATGATATTCTGGGCTATCCAGAACCAGAATATTAATATGGCAGAGGTCATCATAGAAAGGATGAAATTTGCAAATGCTCAGATTTGGGACAAGAAGAGTAAGTTAAATGTATCCCTTCCTTATGCCCATTTGCTAACCAAGATATTCCAGCACTTTGGAGTAAATTTGAATGGGGCAGTCTCAGAGTAGATGGCCAAGCTATCCGGTCCAAGAATCTTAAGAAAAGTGGATTCTCTCTTGTTTGGGTGTGTGGACCAAGACCTCAGCACAGAGGGCGATGCCATTATTGGTGAAGTCCTAGATATCCAAGAAGAGGCAGCAGCAGCACCACCAGAAGTTCAAGTTGAGCAAGAGATTGCCAGGCCAAAAGTGCCAGTGGTCCAAGTGCAGTAGGAAGAATCAGGGCCGAAATTTCAATGGCTTAAGAGGAACAAGCAGCAGCAGCACAGCAGATATCCAATAAAATGTAGCAACAGCCAATCTTGAAGAGCCAGTGGCCAGCGAGCACAGGATTGAGGACATACTTTCCTCAAGAATTATTGGCTGTTGGGCAAAGTTTAGAGGTTTCACTCCCTCCTCCCGGGTAGCCTCAATACTTCGGATGTGCTGGACTCTATAACCCACTCAGGATGAGCCAGAGATCTTGGTTGATCTAGCTGCAGAGGTTGTGGCATCAGGCCAGAGCACAGAGGTAGTGATGGAAGGAGCTCCCATTCAGGGGGAGCAAGAAGTTGTGTCTAAGGTTATGGCAGCAGGCCACAATGAAGATGTGCAAATGGTAGATGCTCCTGTTCAGGGGGAGCAATCTGTTGAAAAGGAAGCTTAGCTTCAGGGGAGAGCACTGAAAACCCCCCAGTGGATCAGTTTAGAGAAGTGTTTTAACAAGCCCTTCTGAATCAGAAGAAGAACAAGTGAATGTGATCATGTGGAGCCCATTGCTAAGGCAAATGCAAAGGAAAAGTAGTGGCACCTAAAATCCTTACTTACCAGGAAGCCACTCGAGGCTGAGGCAGAAGAATTGAAGGTAAATATGAAGCCCCTCATTGAGATATTGGATGAACAAGGAGCAATCCTTTACTCTGTGCGTTCGGATATACCTCTATCTTCATTAGCTAGAGCACAGCAAGTAATCAAATTAGAGCATTGACTTCTGAGCCCCAAAGTCTGAAGAGTGAGTTAGGTAGCTTGAAGTAAGTGATCCTTGATCTTCAGTTTTTGTGAGGGCACATCTACCTATTCAAGTCCCTCCTGCTCCCACACCATCAATCCCACAGCAGTCTAGGCTCATGAAGAAGAAGTGGTTCGCCATCTGGGTCAGAGTTATTTTGAAGATCGGCCATCAGGGCAATGTTGAAGATCCAGCAGGGCTCAGGGCCAAAAGTTGTTGAAGGAGTGGCCGCTTCAGAGTTAGCTGATGCAGCGCAGTCTGGGGCCATCAGGCCAATTGAGGATATCTCTGAGCCATCAGGGCCAGTGGAGTCAGAGGCTGCACCTTCAAGAGCAGAAGATCAGGTTATAGCCCCTGAGCCCCTTCTCCTTCTCCTCTTCCAACTCCCCCTCCTTCTCCACCATCATCCTCCACTTAACCTCCACTCCTCCCACCTTCAAACAACCCATTCCTAGAACCATCTCCTCTCCTACACCATTTCTTCCCACTCCTCATCATCTCCAGCTTCCTTCACTCACATTCCTCCACCTCCTCCTTCTGTTGAGGTTCCTCCAGCTTCCTCATCTGCTGGAGCCTCATCTTCTGGTCCATCCTCCTCTGGACCATCTGCTATCCCCTCTACTTCACCCTTTCATCCTCCTACTCCTCCTTCTTGCATAACCATTATTTCTGAGGGTGCCCAACTTGCACATCTTGAAATCAAGGACATCAAAGATGAATTTGAAGTAGCAGTACTTCATTCAGTCCTGGCAGTTGGGACTCATATTCAGGACAGGCTCTTCTAGCCCTGTCCCTAAGAAGAGGAGACTTACCTCCACTCATCCTGTCTCTTCTGAACCTTGCTATCCACCTCTTTGGTTTTCCCTTTCTATTGGCAATAATCACCATCTCTGTATAAAGAATTTCTTCAAAAAGTCACTTTTGCCACCACCTTTGGTCTCCCACACCTAAATCTCACTGACCATATTAACACCATTTTTCCTTATTCTTTTCTATCCAAGGCTCAACAGTCTAAAATTTTCTCATTGACTGAAGCCAAAAACAAAGAGCAGTGGGCTCGGGCCACAAAGCTCTCTACAGCCAGTTTCTTCGAGCTCAGGCAGCCAGGTATCCACCTAGAGATCACCCTTTAACTCTCTCTGAGTGGTTTCAGCTTCATCACAAGAACACCTGGGGGCCATTTATACAGAAAGAAATCAAGCTTGTTTTTTCTATCAGATGTATACGACTACTGCTACCTCAACAACCTTCCTGAAGTTAGCTTGGCCAATTCGGCTAGCTATTGAAGCTCTTAGTTCCATGGATGCTCATACCGGCTCCATCCAAGTTGATTTTGCCACCTTGAGATTCCTGATATGGTGTTCCTACCTCCTCTACATTCCTTAATCATGGACTCTGCCGTTGGGACACTAATCTTTGAGCGAGCTGCTCGGTAATGGCCAGAATATCTGTGCGAGAGGGCCGTTCTCTTTCCTTTCACAGATTTGTTTTCAAGGAATACCTTTGGGGCTACATTAAGGCTGATGTTTTAGCCCCCATCTTGTCTGAAAGTGAGCGGCTTTCGCCGTCAGATTGGAGAAGCTCTACCCTCTTTCTGCTCAACAATTTCAAGCTCTCATGCTTCTCAGGCTCGATCCAATCAACCTTTGCTGTCTGCTGGCGAATTTTTGGATTTAAACTCCCTTCACCTTGTCCGGGACCCTTATGGTATATGGGAAGAAAGGTACAAGGTCTTTTTCGCTATGAAAAAGGAACTAAGCAGCATCAAATCTACTACCCATTTCAAATTGATCAGTTTCTTCGACTAGCTAGTTTTGGATCCTTCAGTTCTTTAAGATTTCCCTTGGCATGAATGGATATGGACCTTTGGTGGAAGCTCAAGACAGCGTCACATTCAAAGGATGGCTCCTACTATGGGACCTTCCTACAAAATCACTTTTGGTGCATTTCAGGCTCATTTTGAAGAGCAGGAATGCAAGGCGATCCCCATCCTTACTCGCTTTGCCCCCTTTTGTCTCCTGCCTTCTATCTTCCTGTACCCTCAAGGAGTAATGTATTCTACTTTCAGTTGCTCCCATTTATCTTTCTTCTCTTCTTTGTCTCATTATGGTATCTTTTTGCTTAATGACAAAAAGGGGGAGAAAACTCTGTGTTTCTGAAATACATTTCTAATTTAATTCAGATAATTCACTTAGATTTATTTCAGAACATCTATGCTTGTTTTGTGTATTTTTGTCATCACCAAAAGGGGGAGATTGATGATCAGTTTATCCCCATATACTTTTATGAATTATAAATCTATTTTGGTGATTAAAAACTTCAATAAAATGTCATCTAACAAGTTTTCATGAAGCTTAGGCACAGGAAGTAATCAGGCGAAATCAAGAAAAGATGTAAGTATTTCTTACTTTGTAGCATTTAAAATACAGAGCAAAAATTTCTCTAAGTACACATCGACTCTCTATATGCTACAACGATTTCATTAGAATCATATTGATTTCATTTCATAAGGATTTGTAGTGTCATACCGATTCTGTTTCTTATAACGTTTTGATAATGTAGAACACGATTTGCTCTCACAACGATTCTGTTTCTCATAACGATTTGTAAGTGAGAACAACGATTTGCTCTCACAACGATTCTGTTTCTCATAATGATTTGCTCTCACAACGATTCGGTTTCTCATATTATTTGAAAAGTGAAACAATGATTTGCTCTCACAACGATTCGGTATTCATAACGATTCGACAAGACAAGTTACACTCCAACTTGGTCATATAACGACTCGATAAGTTACACAACGATTTGCTTGCTGTAACGATTCGATAAGTCACAACAACGACTTGGTCTGTGTACGATTCGATAAGCAAACAACAATTTAATCACTACATCGACTCGATAAGTGAGACAACGATTTATTTATAACGACTTGTTCATAATGATTTACTTATACTCTCATAACGATTTGTCTCTACAACGATTTGGTTATGATTGTATAACGATTTCTGTTCACATCAATTTACTTATACATGTGCAACGATTTACATAAAACCGACTCATTCACACAATGATTTCATAAGTCGTACTTACAATGATTTCATGAGCTATAACGACTTGATATTTAAACATATTTCAAATATTTTGAATGTCAAAGTCTTCCCTCACTTTTCTCCGATATCTATGTATTTATTATGACTGAACATTTCACTGCACAATGTATGCTCAGATATCTTCTATTCCTATGCTTATATTGGAACATCTTTTTAGAAAGCAGAATTACATTTCTATTTTGATGTAGATTCGTTCTAACGTTGACTAACAACAAGAGACATTGTAGCTATCTATCATCAGCATTTAGTGTGCAAGTCTCTGACAGCACAACCATTACAACGTTGGACAAAATGAAAGATAAAGGATATCGAGAAGGATCTTCTCTTTGCATGCATGGAACGTAAAGTACCGTTGACTGGAAGCTCTACAATACCATGCAGTCTAACATATACCAGAGCATAGAGACAACAGACATATCAACGGCTACTCCTCAAGAGAAGATATATATTCAAGTCTGAAGACTCTTAGAAAACAACTTTTGGAGATACAATCTTTCACGCCAAAGAGTCTTAACAGAAGAGCAATTTTCATTCCCAACTTTTGTGTAGCTCTTAGCTTTCTGTGTCCATTGCTCAGCTTTGAGAGAGCTCTAGTGTATGAGAGACTTCTTCATTGTAGATCTTTCTCTCTCAGTCTTGCTTTAATTCAAGCATTGTTCTATGAGCTTGTCTAGGGGATGGTCTTCTCTTTAACACTTTTCAGTGTTGTTCCTCTTCGTGTTGAGAAGAGAAGACTGCTGGTAACAGGTGGTTTATTCCCTTCGTGTTGAAGGAAGACCTGGGTTCAGGGTGTTGTATTCCTCTTCGGTTGTGAAGAGAAGGTCAGCTGCGGCTGGATGTGTAAGTGTCCGTGAGGGGATTGTACCCTTGGGTAGTGGAATCTGAGTTGTTGCTCAGAGATTGGACATAGGACTCCTATGGATAGGAGGTCAAACCAGGATAAAATCCTTGTGTAGTGTGATTGTTTTTGTGATTGGTGTTTTCTTTACTACTAAACTACCAGTCAAATGTAGTGTTTTTATGTGAACGTTTTTTTTGACAGGTTTAGTAATCAAAGTTTAAGAATCCCATTCACCCCCCCCTGGACTTGCTAGCTGGGCAACACACAACACCTGCTAACCTAATAACAAAGGATCTGAAGATCTCAAACGTCACAAAAGTAGTAAAAAAAGGCCACCATGAGTGGACAAAGGCTATTGGAGCTAGATGTGGGAATGGAGAAGCCAAGTGGTGATGTCCGGCACTAAAAGATGAAAGCTTGTCACCAGATGCCCATTGCCATTGACACACCAACTATCTCAATTTAAAGAGGCACAAAGCGTAAAGTGGCACTCCCCTACCCTATGGTGGTTCCTCGGTGCTCCTTGACTTAACCCAAGGGGAAGCATCTAGTCTCCAGGCATTGCATCTCCTAACTTGTTGATTCATTGCCACACGCATCAATGCACTTCAAGCAGCCATCATTGCTCTCAGCCAATGATCACGTAGTATTCCACTTTCCTACAGTAGTAGTCCACAATCGCCATATGAGGAAAAAGGAAGCCCCCACAGCTCTCAATCGTTGATCGATGGATGGACGTGTCAAAGGGCGATCTAAATTAGCTAGTACTCTAGGGTGATAGTCGTCATTCTCCCTCATGTCTCCTCTTGAGCAAGAATCTCTTGTACTCGTGAGTGTGTGTGGGGGGGGGGGGGGGGGAGTGTGGAGGGGTAGGCCCATTATGGCCCACATTCTTGGCCTATGAGAGAAGGAAAATAGGTTGTCACCCTATTTACTGCCAGTAGCACGTAAGGAAGGAGGGTGTTGTCTTAACCCACTAAATCCCATTCTCCTTGGCCTCAGGGGCATGTAGCAGACAACCTATAGCAATCAGTAGCAACACACAGGCCGGTCATCCTCGGACGACTCTCCACCCACCTAGGCTTGTCCTCAGCCTCCTAAACCACAATAGGCTCACCATAATGGCCTCAATGACATGGCCACACCCACAACTAGACATGTTCTTGCTTCATTAGAATACTACCTCTTTATGTGCCTATGTTACACCCTATGAACACTGTCTCCTCATTAGCAAGCCTTCAATTTTAGGGTTATTAAAAGGAAGGGGGCATATGTGCAAATACTAAGAAAATATAAATATAATTTTTTGCATATTTATAGAAAAGAGTATAGACAGAATTATAAAAGTTAAGGTTGGAATCATAATCAAACAATTTTATGGGGTCTTTAATTAAACATTTTAAGTTTCCAAAACTATCTCAGAATCTTAGCTAGTTCGAGATTATTTTGAGTAAGATTAGTCTGACAAGGAGATGAAATGAGTACATGAGCAAATATTTTTCTAAAAAGGGTATGGATGATGTGTACTTGAAGGGGGTTCTAGAAAGGGGGTGATTGCACTAATGGAAAACTCTAGAAAAGGGGAGAGTGGCAATGGTGATAAGGATGAATATGATTGTGACAAGTGTCACCATCTTAGCTAGTTGAGCTTTCTAGAATGAGGCAAAGTGTTGCCATCCTAGGACCCTTAAGAGTTCTATAAATAGGGAGTCTCCTTCTTTCTCCCTACTTTTTCTCACCACCACCACTACATAAAAAGAGGGGAGAAGAGGGAGTGCTTGAAGGGAAGGCAAGAAGTGTCCTTAGAAGTTTTCATTGGGAAATAAGTAGGCAACTTACCTCTACATGGTTATTCCCTCTCTATAATCTTTATTTGCTCTTATCTATTGTGTCACTTTTCTATTTTGTTATTTGATACCAAGTTGTTTTGGTAAGCAGCTTATCTTCATGGTAATTCCCCCTGATCTTTTACATCATCCTAATTTCTTACACCATACAGATTAGTAGACGGTTTACTTCTTCACTTTTGTTGCTCTAACTCTCTAACCATTGCCATGACTCTAATTTTCTATTTCCTAACCACATACTACTACTTGTTATTCCTTATGCCATTAGTATTGACTTGTCATTTCTTTTGCAAATTGACTATTTTCCTAATCTGATTACATAATTTTTACTTCATCTAATGATTATGAATGACTTCTGATCTACTATCCCTTAACTTTTAACTTTCTTTTATTACTGACTGCTAAGTTGATATTTGTGACGGCCCTGGATATTTATACCCAATAGGCTTCATATCCAAGTCCGCCTCCCGCGATCGGACCGAAGTCTCGCAAGGATATCTCATACAAGTGTTCAGTAAGAATATAAAAGACAACAATAACAGTATAAGACACAAGAAAGTACATTTGCTCATACATGTATACAACAATGTACAACTGTCCCAATACATTATTAATGTCCAAGAGAAAAGTACAACTACTTGGGCATACCCCGAGAGAGCACAAGCTCACACAACACGACTAACTCTACTGCTGGTGGTGCAAGTCTGCCACAACGCCTCCACAAGCCACACAAAATCGGATAACACCTGAAAAGAGCTGTAAGGGAGTGAGCCTCAACAAATCACTGGCTCAGTAGGGACCTCTCAAAAACATCACCTGAAAATGGAAAGACCTCGATCCCAAAGGGTCTCACAGGCAACACTGATAGCCAAACCACAACATGCTCACGTGAAGCATAATTAAACTACAATTAAATATAAACACACCAACTAACTCAAGCTTCGGAAACTAAGAGGAAACAACATGACTAGCTCAACACTACTAGTCCGCCCAACAACTGGGACGCCTCGACCACAAGTCTCACAGGCAAACCACTACAGCAATTAGTCGCCTAAGCTACAAGCTTTACAGGCAACCGACCCGTGTAGGGTAACAGGACTGGCATCAGCAAGCCAATCCACCACATACTAAAATCATAATCGGAAGCTTACCCAAAGAAGGGTAAAACACAAGGTATGGAAGGTCACACCATACGGCCTTCACGAAACACAAGCTCACCTCAACACCTAAAGAGGTTGGTACACACGTACCTCAACACAAAGCTACCCACGAAGGGTACATGTACCTACTACCACGAGGTACCACCACAGAACCACAACCACAATAGTGCCACCACCAAAGCACACCCTAATGGGTAAAACCTCAACCAGCGAGTCACACACACACCAGCCACAACCATGGCAAAACACGAGTCAAAAGGAACGACGCCACTACACGGAAACAGACTACTGGTTCATGACGCCAGTATCTAACCCGGACAACACAGCACAAGAACCACCTCTCAATCTCGCAGTCACGGACGAAAGGTCCAACTGCTGCTCTACAACCACAAGCCAAAGAACAGTGGAGCCTAACCAACACCACACCTACAGACCACATAGTTGTAGGCCTAAGCCTGGCACCTTTAGGGACTTCGGCCCGAGCTCCCTAAAGTGAGCACTGGAAACACAAGACTAGCTGGGTACCAGTACGTCTACTGGTGTCCATCCCCCAACCACGAGCGCGCTACAAGTGACTGCACACCCACAAACACAAGTCGCTGCCCCCAGTCGTCTTTCCCTCATCCAAACGTACAACTCAAACACAGGAGTGAGGGTGTCCATGAAGACGACACAGACCTCTATGGTACACACCGTACAGGGACACGCCCCGAGCACAACACACTGCCTGGCTCACCAAGGAACCTGGGGTACCCGACTAAAGAGGTATTCTGGAATAGGTGTCGGACCACCAAACTCGACAACCGCATAAACCGCGATATGTACTTATACAATCTTTATTATAACCATGATTCATCATATCATAGTTAGCTTGTCACCGGTCACCAAGTGACCTCCATGCCAACATACACCGATATATACATAATCACATTATCATATAATAACTTTGCATGTCATTGGTCATCTCATGACCTCCATATCAATACCAAACCATAATAACACATTAACCACTTAACAAACACAATAGCATACTTAACATAAATCACATGATTCATTAACTAATCACATAGCACTCTTACATCCTACACATGCTTTACTAATCATTAAGCAACTTAAACCACTTTAAAATAACACCAATAACCAGAGCTAGGTCCATACTGGAACCTCACTGCCTAACCACCACAAGCTGACCACGGAAGCTAAAACGCGACGGACACAGGTGTCGCCTTTCAAATCGCGATGACCTGTCCAGACGCGATTCAAAACCTAACGCGAGAGGGCCCAGTGCCGTGACAGAATCACGACGGCCCGATACGTCGTCTTCAGGTCAAACCGACAACTGGAGTTCAAATCGCGACGACACTGGAGTTCAAATCGCGACGACCCATGTCGTCGCGGAAACAACAGTCGGAGTAAAGCCTAAATCGTGACGACACACTACGTCGCGTTCATGCCATGAATGTGACGGTGAACCCCGTCGCATTTCAATGCGACAGTGAACTCAGCTCAACGGTCGAGCCCACCTTCTCCACAGTAAATCCAACACAAATTCGATACAAACACCAAGCTAAATCTTTAAACAGGTTATTCACGGTATGGCAAACCACCCACACATGCCTCCACCCTTTAAACCATTCAAATCAAGATAAATAAGTAGGAAGTCTCCCTACCAACTGAACAAGCCAAAGAACGCAAAGAACACCTCGCCGCCGGCGTGTCCACGCTCCGAACGCCATCCTCGCGTGGAACCCACGCCGCACGAACCACCAGACACTGGAAATCGCCCCAAGAGCTCCACAACAACTCCCCCTTTCCCTGGACAGAACTCCTCTGCTCTGTCTGAGCGAAACAGAGCAATTAAGCCACGATTCAAAATCGCGATGTAGTTAGACGTCGCGTTTAACTCTTAACGCGACCACCTTAGCCGTCACCAATCAAAACTCAAGCGCCGCTAAACACAAAGGCGGTTCTGTGAATAGCGACGGGAGAGACCGTTGCGTTTCAAATCGCGATGACTGCCTCTGTCGCGTTTCACAGACAGTGAACCAGTGGGTTGTTTGGGCTGAAACCTTCAGCCCACAACACCCACACCACGCACAGAAACCACAACAAGGCCCAATTACCACCTCTTGGTCAAGAGCACCACACACACAACCCGTTAACCAGATCCGAACGATCATGCTATTACAATATTGCTTTGCATTTAATACTGATATGTCACTTCTTTCGCCACTAACACTAATTCGATATTCATTTGCTGTTAACTCTGGTTCTAACTTCTAACCTCTGCTCCTAATTGTTTTCAGATTTCACATTGTTTCTAAACTTCCGACTCTCATATGATACTTTGTTGATTTACTGCAATTCATTTACTCCATTTATTTTTACTTTATTCTAATTCATTCGTCTATTGACTCATAATGGACAATCCCGCTATTGAGGTTTGGTTAAATCCTTTCGCGGGACATCGATGCTTGACATCGCGGAAGGAAAAGATCTCGAGGGATGGCAATATGTAACGCCACAGAAAATCCTAAGTTCTGACCGATAAAACTGTGGGACGGCGATACATAACGCCACAGTGGTCCAGGTTTAAGTGGGATTACGATTCTGGTTTGCGCAATACCATGATTTTATGTGATATGTTTGGTTTGCCAAAAAGATGCAGTTAGGATATGTCCGAGAATATGTTTTGAATCCTGATATCCATACTATTTTGATCTATTCATAAAATTCTAAATTTTGAATCACAAATTAAGTTCTCTTTTGTGAATTCTGGTATTTGATAAGTTGCTCTTTGTAATTTGTACCCATATTGACAAAGACATTGCATTTTGATCTCTACCATATGTCATGCTTGTTCCATTGATAACAAACCTATCATGCATTTAGATATGTTGTCACTGAGTCGTTGTACTCATGTTGTTTACTGATAATTTTTTTTCAAGAAATTCTAAAGATGGTGCAATCTAAGAGCAGAGTTAAAGTCTTATCTTTTACTTGCCTATGTTTTTATTTTTAAAGGGGTAAATTTTAGACATGTGTATAATCCCCTTAGAGTTTGTATTGTAAACATATAAGGACTTTGTTATGGCAGTTCATCCTTTATTTCTCAACATGATGTAATGTCTCTAATTTCCGAACTAAAGCATTAGGGATTGAGGGCTCTTACACTTAATTCACCCTCTCTCCTCTAGAGACCAATAGCGGTAGCATGTCCCCATTCATGCCTCATGGGTAAAGCAAAACGACACACTATCCCTCACCCAAGCCACGCCTACCCGACATACACTCCCAACTATGCCTTGTGGTTAGACTGCATTTCCCAAGGAGGGAAAACAAGCACGGAAGACTATCGACACACACGCTTGAAAGAGGATGAACAACTGCCAAGGGGAGGTAAGGAAGAAGTTCTAGACTTGGACCTCCGCACAAAGGAGCTTCTTGTCTCGATCAGTTCCTTGACTGAGTGTTGGAACGATCTCGGGGTCCTTGATCGTGCTAGTTGTTTGTAAGTCCAAGTAACATTCTCCTATCAACAAGTTAAAGAGCTTGAGGAGATCTAATAGTAGAAACTTGTCAACTACTTTTCTATCGCTACAAATGTATGAGTCACTCCTATACTTCTTTTTTTCAAAAGGGTGAAACTATGTGCATTTGTTCCACTTAAAAAAGTGGCAAATAGGTGAGACGAAGGATATTTCATCATTAGGTGACACAATCACTTCATGTGAAAACTACATAGCAAGGATCCCCACATTCTCTTGTGGGCCAAACTCTCCGTCAGATGTTCATCTAATTGTAAATCCTCGTTAACACTGATTAATCAGCATTTGTCGGAGTCGAGCTTTACGCACACATCCACATCTGTTAACAGGCTTTCGGTAAAATCTAAACTCCGGATCTGGCTTATCGGGCGGATACGCGTATGTTAACTGTCATTGGCTCCGTTATCGTTGCCATAACCGTTTACCACAATTGGAATCGCCCATCTCTACGCAGAGTTGGAGCAGACGAGGAAATAAGTCAAAAAAAACACCTCTCTCTCTCTCTCTGCTGTAGCCTCCGCCATGTCGAAGGCCGATCCAGACAAGCTTATGCTCAAGGCCGACAAATTGTAAGCTCTCCCATCCGTGCTCTGGATTTTTGGATTGATTCGGGTGCTGTTTCACATCCTTTTCATCCTGTTTAGGCACCGGCATTTTCTGGTACTTCATTTGAATGGCGCTGCGTTGTCAGAATACATGTGAATTGAGTTCGATTTTTTTTCCTTGATGTGTCGCGTTTCTTCATCGGAGTTGGTCTCTGAATCTGCTCGGGTGGTCGGTTTTTGTGGAACTCCCATCAACCGGCCATAGGCCTGAACCACTTGGAACACTCGCATATCCTGAAACCTGCAAATCTAGGGCGTTTTTGCAGATTATTGTTCAGTGGCCGGAATTTGTGCTTATTTACCAGTATCATAGGCGTTCTGGATGACATAGGTTGTTCCAGTATGGCGGCTTTTGTTGGCTAGTTGGACGGTCTTTTGTTGGGACTATCCACTGGAATCGAGAAAATTAGGAAGTTATCTCGTATTATTGATTATAAAATTGAATGAAGCTATTAGGCATTTTTCTAATCAAATGTTGGTATCTACCTTTTCTTTCCCTTTTACATGTTTCCAGAACAAAGCTCAGCTTTACGCGATGGAATGCAGACTGGAAGGGTGCTGTTGTGCTATATGAGAAAGCAGGTATTGTGACTTCCTTTTCTCACTGATTACGATCATATCCTGTGGAGTATGAATTTAGATTTGCGTCTACTTTTGGTGAAGCTCTTGACTATAGGATGACAAGAGAAGAAGAAAAAGCAAAGATTGCATTTGAGAAGGCATCAAAATGTCACGAGATGATCTCTCAGTATCCTATCTTGGCTCTGGGTTGTCTTATGGTTGACTATCATTTTGTATGATCTGACTTGATGATTATTGTGTATCCTTAACAAGATGCCAGGCCCTGGGATGCTGCTAAGCATTTGGAATCTGCTGGGCTTTTGGCAAAGCAACTTGGTCGATGGAATGAAGTTGTGGACTATTTTAGAAGGGCATCTGAGCTATACAATGAATGTGGGAGACCACAACCTGCTTCAGATGCTCTTGCAAAGGGCGCTCGGTATGACTATTAGTTCTTAGGATCTCCTTCAGTTAATATCAATGCCTCCCTACACTTTTTTTTTGTTAATGCATTGATAACATCCTTGATTATCACATAGCCATCTGCAAGAGGTGAACCTGAAGAAGCAATCAAGTTGTATAATGATGCCTGTGCAATTTTGGAAGAGGAGGGTAAGGAGCAAATGGCTTTTGATCTATATCGTGAAGCAACAGATGTGTATATCAAACTTGAGAGGTGAGTGCTTGTTTGCCGTGTTGCATTTTATATCATGCGCAAGGACAAAGAATATGGTTTACTGCCTTATGTTCTTTTTGAAGAACTGCATGTTCATGGATAAAATCAGGGATAACCCAGCTTTTTCCTCTCTTTGGTCATAAATTTGGACCTGTTCAGTTTATAAATTGCCTTATCCTTGTGGATGATTACTCTTGCTTCTTTCAACCTTCCTATGATTTATGGTGACCATGTATAACCTCCTTGGCCTCACCCTTATTCTGCTAGAAGTTGTCATCATTTCCTTTTTCAGACTGTGTAACAAATAGATGGAGGTGACCTGGCTGATTTTCTTTTCTGCTGATCCAGCAGTAATTCAGGATACATTGGCCTTTAACTTGTGGATATGGACACTCATATCTCCATATTCCGTTGTGAATTAAGCAATAGTATAATGCATATAAAATTGCCGATCATTATTTTTTTCTTACATATAATTATCTTTAGTAATGTGATGCTTATAAGATAGGGCTTAAGCTGGTTGATGATGTGTTGTCTACATGCCACACAGGGGAGATTCTGTTTATTTTAAACCAAGTGAATCCATTGTATGTGTGTGGTGGAACTCCAGTGTAAAAGACATGAGAGTTGAGGCATGACTGCCTACAGAAAGAATTCTTTAGACAGAAAAATAGTAGTCTTAGAGAAAGAAATAAATGGAAGGGTAATGTGAATGCAGAAAAAAATGATCTTGTTTGACACTAATTTTGAGGAAATGTATGCTTGCGGAACCATCAGAGAGTTAAGCAACATTCCTCTGACAGGTACAACCTCTGAATCCACTGGCCCGGGTGGCCCAGACTAGGGGTGTAAACGGAACCCGATATTCGATATCCGACCTGATTCCGATAAAAATTATCGGTTTCGGAATCGAAATATGATACCGATAGCTTATCGGTATCGGATATTCCGATAAGTTATCGAAATCGGAATTGAAAAATAATCGGAATCGGTATCGATACGGTTATTCCGATAAATTATCATAAACTCAAGGTAAAATTATGGTAAACACCTTACCTTATCGAAATTTCGGTTCCGGTAATGTTATCGGAACGGAATCGGAATTACCATTCTTATCGGAATCGGAATCAGAATCGGAATCTGTGTTTCCGGTTCTGAACCCGACCCGTTTGTAGCCCTAGCCCAGACACATCCTCAACTGGCCTTGATGGCCGATCTTCAACAACAACCTCTGGCCCTGATGGCCGAACTTCAACAATAACCTCTGGCCCTGATGGCCGAACCACTTCTTCTTCATGAGGCCCAGACTGTTGCGGGACTGATGGTGTGGAGCAGAGGGACTTGGGCCCTCATGTCATTAGAATATTGGCCGTCGGTTCAAAACCGAGGAAGGCGCCCATTTCCCCCTTCCCCTTTCTTCTTTCCCTTCTCTTCCTTCTTCTTCCTCCCCGAGCCTTTGCTTCTCCGGCGATCTTCGTGGTGTTCTAGGTGAGGTGGTGACGTCCTCTTTGTGTAGGCGACGTCCTCGTGGTGCTTGGAGCGAGGAGGTGGTGGCCATTCCTACGAGAAGGCCCCAACGGTTGGCTCTACTCCTTGAGGTAGGGACTTCTCTTATTCCTCTCGTTCTAACATGCTTCTCTCCCCCTTGTGATTCTTGTTTCATTGCCATGTTTGGGGTTTAGGGTGAGAGATCCATGCTCCGTTGTTGAGAGGTTCCTTGAGCGTAGGATCTTCTTGTTTAATGCATGATTCGTGGGGTTTGAAGGTGGTTTGCTTGTTTACTTGCTTCCCTAGAGTCTCCATGCTCCCCTTCCCCGAATGGTGCTAGTTTTGTGGTTTTTAGGGTGATCCTCGGAGGACTGTACCGGGACCCCCACTGTCTGAGATCACGACCGGCTTGAGGGTCGCGATGATGTCGCAACGCGGCTTTCGCAGCGGGCATGGGCGCCGCAACATCATCGCGACGGCTTAGGGCATCACAACACTATCGCGGTCGATCTTGGCGTCGCGACAGTGTCGCGACAGCCATGGGCGTCGTGATAGTAACAGATTCAGGTAAGTTCATGCAAAGTCTGTTTCTCGTTGAGTCTTCACCATTCTTGGTTCTTTCTATACCCGTGGCACCAGTGCTAGTTCCTAGTACGGTCCTACACTAGTCGTTTGCCCGGTGTTCCACCTGAGGGCTTGTCCCGTGAGAGGTTGTTACCGTTTACCTTGGACCCCCGTCCCCGTGCGCCCGTAGAGGGAGTACTCCAGGCGACGGTCATGCTCGAATCACGGACTCTGGAGCGGGGGGAAAACGGTGGTTAGGACAGCGGCGTTGAGTCGTTTGCAGAGCTCTCGTAGTTGTCTGGGACGCCGAGGTCGTTCGGAGTTCTTCCCGGTGCAGGCCAGCTAGTCCTTCTTCTCACTGCCTCGCTCTTGTGGCCCCGGAACCACCTAGAGAGGCCATGTGAGGCCCCCGAATTTTGTGCATTTAATACTGTTTATTTGGTGCATATTCTAATTTTTATTTACTTATGTGCATTTGTATAAATATATGTTATTCTTGTGCGTATATTATATTTATTTATTTCTGTGCATAGTGTATTTAAATAATGTAATGCATATAGTATGTATTTATTTGTGTATGTGTGATATTTAATCAATTCTGTGTTCTGGCCGAAATTCTTTTTAACGTCAATATCTCTTGACGTTAAGAGTGAGTAGACGGCCACAGTTGTGTCGTTTACTGTTTCCTGGCGTCAACATCGATGGACGTTGACTATTGGTCAACGGCAGTATGTTGGCCGTTTACTTCTCTGGATGTGTTATGGATTTCAGATCTGGAAATGTTGGCGTTTCTTCCGGGTTCTTAATTAGGAAACCTGTCCAACGGGAGGATGGCTTAACCTAATGTGTAACCGACCCCCTTAGCCTATAAAATACCCAGCTTTCGTTCAGATTAGGTCTTTTTGGCTTTTGAGAAACCCTAAGACCTTCTGTGAGAAAACCCAATTTTTGGCGAGCTGGATCCGGCGATTGGGAGTTCCTACCGGCGATCTTCTTCGACTGGGAGCTGCACCTTGGATAGAGGAATCATCCCCGACTTCGGTGTGCGGCCTACATCGACAGGAGGACCGGATCTGGGTGGTTTTTGGGCGTCTTCTTGGCTTGGCCGAGGAGAGCTTCTTCGACAAAATAGTCCCATTATACAATTTTTCACAGGCAAGTGACTTACTAGTTCACTCCATAGACTTGTCCTCTAGAGTTTTCACATTTTTACGGATTTTAAAATCGTGTCCTGGACCCCTCAATTCACCTGTTTTCTGTGATCGGTCTGCACTGTGTGCAGACAGGAGGTAGACGGCCACCTTGTTGCCGCCGAGTTCTTGTGTTGACGGCAGACGATCCTCCCGTTAACTCATTCTGACGGCAATACCTTGCCGTCAAGATCATCTCTCCTGCACGAGCGGGACGACACCACCTCAGCACGAACGCCTCAAGCACCAAAAATCGCCAAGAAAGTCGGATCGGGGTGCTGGTCCTATAAAGAAATGCCGAGTTGACCCAACAGTGGCTGAACATGAATTGGCCATTCTGCCAGAGGCCAAGCCTGTGAACAAACTCAAAGAAGAATGCACCTAGAACTGAAAAGAAAGTGGTGGATGAAGTCAACAAGATTCTAGATGTCGATTTCATCAAAACCTGCATGTATCCAATATGGCTAGCCAATTTGTGCCAGCGAAGAAGAAGAATGGGCAAGTCCGGGTTTGTATTGACTTCCGAGACTTAAACAAAGCATGTCCAAATGATGATTTCCCTTTGCCTATACTGAAATCATGGTAGACGTCACCACGGGGCATGAAACCTTATCCTTTATGGATGGAAGCTCAGGATACAACTAAATTTGAATGGCTGACAAAGACAAAAATTACACGGCCTTCCGATCACCAAAAGACATATTCAATTATAAAAGAATGCATTTGGCCTGAAGAATACAGGTGCCACCTACCAAAGGCTATGACCAAAATATTTGATGAAATGCTCCACACTTGGTCGATGCTATATGGATGACCTTGTTGTTAAGACAAAGAAAAAGGAAAATCATGTGGATGATCTACGCAAAGTCTTTGAAAGGCTTCAAAAATATAAGTTGAAAATGAATCCCATGAAATGCGCTTTTGGCGTTTCAAGTGGAAAATTCTTGCGGTTTATTGTACGTCGCCAGGCATTGAGATAGACCTCGACAAAATCAAAGCCATCCGGGAACTGCCACCCCCAAAGACACTCACTGAGCTGCACTCTCTCCAAGGCCGTTTGGCTTACATCAGACGATTCATATCTAATTTGTCCGGAAGGTGCCAACCCTTCTGCAGGTTAACAAAGAAAGGAGCATCATTCATATGGGACGAAGAATGTCAAAATGCCCTTAATAAAATCAAAGAGTACCTGCTCAATCCTTCAGTACTGGGGGCACCCATAAAAGGAAAACCTTTAATCCTCTACATTGCTGCCATGGATGCCTCATTGGGGGCATTGCTTGCGCAAGAATGAAGAGGTTAAAGAGCAACCCTTTATTATCTCAGCCAGATGCTAGTCGACCTAGAGCACCGATACACTAATGGAAAAGCTGTGCTTGGCACTTGTTTTTGCCGTTAAAAAGTTGAGACACTATTTGTTGGCATACAAGGTCTAACTCATTTCTATATGTGACCCTCTTAAGTTTCTACTCAAACAACCAGTCCTCATAGGGAGACTGGGAAAATGGCTCTACTTCTCATGGAGTTTGATATCTCTTATGTGCTACAAAAGACAATTAAAGGGCAAGACATGGCAGAATTCCTAGCAGCCCATCCAATACCTGAAAAACTCCCCTTTAAACATAGAGCTACTTGAGGGAGAGGTACTTCCTGCTCAAGAAATCTATGAAACACAAAAATTGAAGTCGAACATTGGCAGTTATATTTTGATGGCGCCGCCCGAGCCTTTATGAAAGTCGATGGCACATCAACAAATGTGGCAGGGGCAGGAATTGTCTTTGTAACCCTAGAAAAATGGATATTACACTATTTATGTGCTCTCATGGAACCCCTTACAAACAATGAAGCAGAGTACGAAGCTCTCATAGTCGACCTGGAGATTGCCTTGGAAATGGGCAATTCGATGTATTGAAGTGTTCGGCGATTCATTGTTGGTCGTTAGATAAATGTTGGGGATCTTTGAGGTCTGAAAAGAAGAACTAAAAGCCTATTTTGAGGTAGCCACAAGGCTCAGTGACAGGTTCTACTATTTTAAAATAGAACATGTCAGAAGAAGTCAAAATTCATAGGCCGATGCACTAGCCAATTGGCATCTGCCCTTAAGCTTCCCCCAGAGGTGAATTGGTGATCACCATCAAAATAGGAGGTTGCTCCCAAGCACCCTAAATCGCAATGATGGCCTGAAGACCTTTGAAGCAAATACATTAGAAGAAAATGAAAGCCAAGAGAAAGAGGACTGGCGAGTCCCCATCATCAAGATGAAGAATAGCTGGTTGCCAGATAAAAGGGGAGAGCGAGTACAGTTGTTGCGAAGAGTTGCTTCCTACAAGTTGGTGTTGCTGAGGTGCCTGTCTCCAAAAGAAGCCAAGACCGCCATGTAGAGGTGCATGCGAGATTATGTGGAGCCCATCAGTCTGGCTCAAAGATGCAAATCAACATAAATAGCAAAGACTTATATTGACCACAATGTTCGCAGACTGTGAGCAGTTCGCTCGAACATGCCATAATGCCAAGCTTATGGGCCTATACCCAGAAAACCGCCCAACAAACTCCATCCAACAACTCCAACATGGCCATTGTCGAATGGGGAGTGGACATTGTGGGTCCCCTCCCCATGTCAGCCAAAAAAGTCAAATCCATGACCTCTTAACTACAAGCCGTCAAGGCCAGCCAAAGGTCAAACCCCTGTCTTTTGGCTAACAAGCTGTCAAGGCCAGTCAAAGTCAAATCCATGACCTTTTTGGCTAAGAAGCCGTCAAGGTCAGTCGAAGGTCAAAAGTTCAAAACCCGTGTCTTTTGGCTATCAAGCCGTCAAGGCCAATCAAAGATCAAAATCTATGCCTTTTAGCTAACAAGTCGTCAATACCAGTCAAAAGTTAAATCACTGCCCTAGAGGAGCCTCAATCCTCTAAACCAAGAACAAATCACGGCCCTAGAGGAGCCTCAATCCTCTAAAACAAGAACAAATCACGGCCCTAGTGGAGCCTCAATCTTTTAAGCAAGAACAAATCACGGCCCTAGAGGAGCCTCAATCCTCTAAAAAATTCTTATGGCTCTCAGGAAGCCTTAATTCCCTACCATTGAATCCAAATTCTAATGGCTCCCAAGGAAGCCTTTATCCCTACTGTATACAAACCTAAATCCAACGGCTCTTAAGGAAGCCTTTATTTCCCAACCGACCATAACCTGAGCCTTTGGCCAACACACCATCAAGGTCGGCTAGCTCAGCAAAGAACTAAATCCAAATCCCAACGGCTCTTAGGAAGTCTTTAATTCCCTACTGACTATAAATTTGAGCTTTTGGCCAACACACTGTCAAGTTCGGCCAACTCATTCAAAACCCAAGCCTAAATCCCAATGGCTCTCAAGAAAGTCTTCAATTCCTAACCATGTTAGACTTCAATTTGGGCTAATAGGATATCTCTACTCATGTAGATACCTTTTAACCAATAAATAAATAGAGGCTTAAAAAGAGGTGCCCCAACGGACTTGGCCGGCTGCCTTTTCGTGGTAGGCCAAGGGTAAAAGTGTCTGAAAGAACCCTGCGGAGGTAAAGACCCGCAAAGGGCGCCTCAAGCAAAATCGGAAGCCTCGCTACATGAAAATCTGAAAGGAGGTGCAGGGAAAAGATAGAGGCAGTGACTTCAGTGAAACCCCACAAGCGCACCAAAGTTAACAAAAAAAAAGAGAGAGAGAGAGAGAAAAAAAAACAAGCAGATCAACATCAACAACACATGCCCAAAGAATGTCTGGTCCAAATGAGTCAATGATAATAATGCAATGTCAACATCCCAAGATAGGCCCGTAGGAAGTCCGAAGACAACTACATGAAGAAAAGAAAAAAACACACGATTCAATATACTCCATCAAAGAGGGCATTCCCCAATCCGTCTCCTCCCAGCAAACTAATCTCACTCTCAAGCCTGGCGACGCCCTCCTGGAGTGTGCTCTGCTGCTTCTTCAGATAAACAAGCTTTGCCTCAAGTGATTTAAAGTTTTGCGCATTCTTAGTTGCTGAGCGGTCCAGGTACAATGCTAGCACGTGCAAAAGTGAGGCCCGGGCGGCCTTGTCCTGCTGTGCGGAACAAAGGGCCGCCTGCCGATCCAACGCCCGCCCAACTTGGGCTCTAGTGTCATCAACCTCAGTATGGAGAGCGGCCAGCCGAATCCCCAGAATGTCACGAACCTCCAGCGATTGTCAAATCCTGCTAAGTTCGAAAGTTTAAAAGTCAAATTCACCTAGGGAAAGGAAAAGAGCGAAAGGAAATAAAAAGACAAGGAGTCAAAGGATACCTGTAAAGCACAGCACTCACTGTGTGACGAATGTCCACAAGATCTAACATATGACGGTAATGCTGGAGTACATATTGCAGCCATTTTGTCGCCCCGGGACGAGGAACATGTGCCCATCTGACACTAAATTTGCCATACCAGCTGGGTCTTTGACTCTATAAAATGTCCTGTAAAAAGCACCGACCACTATAGGGAAACCGGTCGGAAGGCTCATCGGCTGCAGACAGAAACAACCCTATCCGGTTATCAGAAATTGGGGCCCGACCTCCACTTGCCATCGTCCAAGTAGCTGCCTGAAAATGCTTGGAAATGCTGTGAACATTCACCAACTGAGGGTAGGAACCCAACTGCATCAGCAAAGGCAGCTCATTCAAACGAATACCATGCCACGGAAAAGCTAGAAATGCATATTGAAGTAAACCATCCAAACTATCACGATTTAGAAGGATGACTGCCTCTAGAGTAAGCCTCTGAGCATGAGCTAGAGGAATGGGACCCTCGTTGTCATCACCTGGCCAAGCATATGAAGCCACAAAAGCATATATAGATTGATCTAATGGCAAGTGTCGAAGAAAATCAGCAGGGCGCTGGAAATAAAAGTGCCAGTTACAATAAAGAACCCAGTTTGAGTCAATGGGCATGTCATCCTCAGACGAGGGGTTCAGATGAAATAAAGCAACACGCATATAGCCTTTGTCCAAAGCAGAAACCTTCTCTGTCGATACTAGCGTGGACCCCATGAAAGGCACCTGACGACGAGAGTTGAAATAGGTTGTGAACGGTCCTAAGTGTCAAGGCGGCTGCGCCCCCGGCCACGTTCAAATCAGCCCCAATATCCGCGATCGCTCCGTCGAACCCCTCTGCGTGGGTCCATGGCTTCCTAAATCCAAGCAGATTTTGAGAAATGAAAGAAGATACAAAGTATCAGAAAATCCAAGATATGCAAGACATCCTCCAACGGCAAAGTGCATACACGCGGCAAATGCGCGTCATTACGACATCGCCCTCCTGCCGTGTGGGGAGCATTTGTTGAACCAGATTTATGTCTGGTCTTCTGAGAAACTAGGTAGAGGAATAAAGAAGAAGAAGAAGAGAAGAATGGGGGAGTACCTCCTGAGTCACCTCACCTCTGCCCACTGCCGCTGGTGTAAGAGGAGGAAGGCCAAGCCACCGCTGCTGCCCCCTTCGGTCGCCGCTGCCTCTTGCTTGCCCCCCGCCGCCGTCAGTCTGCCAGCGCACTGCCGACGCCGGCCTGCCAACGCACCACCGCCGCCGGCCTGCCTGTGCGCCGTCGCCGTTGCTATCTTTGGTCCCCACCACCAGCCTGCCTGAGTGTCGCCGCCGCTGCTCTTGGTCCTCACCGCAGCCGCTAGAAGAAGAAGAGGAGGAGGAAGAAGAAGACCTCCGTCGCCACCCCCCTTTCCTCCCAGTGCGCAGGCCAGCCAGAGAAAGAGGAGACCGCAGTCTCCTTCTTCCTTTCCATCTCTTGTCTTTCTCTCTCCCATGCTATAATCGGGAGGGGGTAATAAGAAAATTTTAAAAAAAAGGAGGAAAGAAATAAAACAACAAGGGGGAATACAAAAGTCAAATGACTGGGACGGTGCAAATGACCGGGACGGGTCTCTCCCATTCCCTATAAAAGGAGGGGGCGGCCAAGGCTCTAGAGGAGGATTTTTGAACTCTGAAAGAAGCAAGACTTCTGAAGACTGCAAGACAGTCCAAGAGAGAGGGTCTGCAAGGCAGCCTAAAGGAAATTGTGCAAGGCACAATATTAATTTTCTCAAGTCTTAAGAAAGATTCATTGGGCTTCCTTATTGGGCTAGACTTGTTTATTGGGCTAGACTTGTGAATTTCATACCCCGAGTTGCTAAAAGACCATGTTCATATTGTTTAAGGCTTAATGGGCCAATGGCTTAATGGGCCGACATTTGATGTACCTCTACATATGCTCTTATGCTTAACATGTTAATGGGCCTATTGGGCTAATTTCGTCACTTTAATCGTTTTATATGTGCAATTACATGTTGTGAGACATTTGTTCTATACTTTTCATTAATCAAGTTCTTAACAAAATCAACTAATTTTGTGTTAAGGTTTAATAAAATATTCATAACCATCTTGTTTTAATTAATAATAACCTCAAAGTATCAAACAAATCATGAATCATGTCATTTTTTTATCCACCTTAAACTAACATTCTCTTAAATCAAATAAATAAATCAAATTGTTCATTTAATCCATGTAATTATAATTTTGATAAATAAATTACGAAAATAATTAAATAAATTATTTTAAAATGAACAAAAAATGAGAAAATGAATTGAAAATAAATAAAAAACAGAAAATTCAAAAAATATATATTGTATGCTGGCAACCTTATTTTCTTCATGTGCAGTTCATTCTCTTTAATTGTGAGTTATTTTCGTTTGTTTTAAAGGGGTTATCTGATGGTTAATCAAAGGTATTCAGTTTTTGCGTTGATGTAATTAACACTGGTCTTGGCTAGTGGGGAGAGGTCAAATGAATTTATAAAAACATGTCAATGTAAATAAATAAAGACAAATAAAAGACCCATAATCCAAAGATTTTTTTAAAATCAAAATAAATTTAAAAAAGTTAAAAAAAGGTTCTCACAGCCACTCACCCATGTGATCGTATTAATTGTTGCCACTTGCTTGTTTGAGCTCTCTGCTTGTAGAGCTTACTCATTGTTGGCTGAATTAGATGGAACCAGTATAAATAGATTCCTGTTGTTGCTTTATATGTTTGGAAAGCATATTTGCCTCTGCTTGTTTGATTACATACTGAGCTGTTGACTAATGTTGCAGGTATGCTGATGCTGTGACATGTTTGCTTAGATGGGGCCTGGCTGCAGATCACTGCAATGCTGTGAACAGTCAATGCAAGGTGCCTCATATTATTTGCCCAGTAAATATTGTAATCATAGGCTCTGGGTCTTTCTTTTTGAAGATTTATTCGGGGCCAAGCTGTTGCTTTTTCAAGAAAAAGCTTGTGGATTATGCTGTCAATTTTATTTAGAGTAAATAGCGGCAGTAAATTTAAAGGTTGGGGAAACACGTGATTACCCCAAGGTGTATTAGTGCTGCACATTGGAGGAAGGAGCAGAAAGAGGTGGGGCACAACATCCTAGGTTGGCTGTAGTGAGGAAAAGGGAAGAGACCTTAGAAAGAAAGAAGGGAAACCAGAAAAAATGGAAGATAGAAGAAGTGGTGCAGGGAGGGAGTAGAGAGAGAGTGAGGGGTATCCATAAGCCCACCGCATGTGCCACTCCTCTGTTTTGTTGTGTACATGGAACAAAGAAATAAAGGTGGAGAGAGTGGTGGTGGTTGTTAGAGTTGTGCATGATGTGATGTTGACATGATATCTCTCATATGGTAAAAAACTGGATAACTTCTTCCTTCAATTTTTGCAAGGAATGTTATATGTCCATCAGGTATTTGCAAGGAATCGACATAGAGGATAATGATCTTAATCTAACTAATGAATCATTACTGTCAGACAGTTGATGGCATGTGACCATCTCAGAAAAGTTGATCTTAGCTTTTTCAAAATTTTCATAATCAATAGCTGCAGTTGAACTGAACTGTAGATAATGTCAAGTTAATCATATTGGAACAACCATACATCACTTATAAGATACTATCAGATACTATCAGGCTATCAGCATCTAACAGTGTAACAAACTTTGAAATCTTTTGAGCAAATTCTATTGCATGTTTTGTCTTATTTCCCTAGGAAAGCAAAAATTTGTAGCGTTGTTTGCTAGTGCAGCTTATTGGTGGAAATCACGAAATCTCTATTTGTATTCAAATTTAAACTCCTTCCAGCAGCTGGATGCATCCATTGACAGGCAGCTGATTGCACACTTATAGCTTCAACTGTCAATCGAGAGAACTTGTAGGAGTTTAGTTGATGGGTTGTGTCTACCCCAAGACCCTTTTCTTCCATTTTACAGTCAGTGGATTCTATTTTCTTTCTTTCCTCATCGTATATTTCTTTATTTAGGCCTTTTATTCCCTTCTCATCTTTTCTCTTTTTCTTCTGTTAACTCATGAAATAAAGATGCATGCTTTTTGACATATTCAACCTCTTATGTAACAGCATGCTGAAACAATATTGTAGGAATAATACTTGCTGCAAAACCTAGGAGCGCAGCAAGTGTGATGTTGCTTGTTCAAGTTAACATCTATATCATCCACTTAAGTCCTCGTGTATTGGATTTCTCTGAAACTTATTACTTGCTTCTTCCTGTTGATCATTGCATGAATTCACTTTTATTCTGGTTGAGTGGGATAGGTACTCCAGAATCTTGGATATATTTATGCATTTCTTGTGGTTAATGCACCCTCTGAAATTTGACATAAAACATGAAAAATGAAGTTCAAGAAGCAATGTCTCAAAAAGTTTAGAATAGAATGCTAATGTTCAAAAGTTGTTTAAGTTGGGGATGATTTGCTGATGGCATGTACAACACCCAAACTAGGTCAGGCAGATTCTGCAGGAAATGAGACATTAAAGAGATCATGAAGACTGCACCATTCAAGCCGAAAATTTAACTTCTGGGAGGAATTTGAAGTAGGATTTACTCTGGGAAATGTTCTGTATGTTGTTGGAATAGTTGATAACTTGAATTACATAAGGTATTCTGCTGGGAGTATATAATGCCGGAACAATTATCTGCTGAGATCTATAATGCTGTCAAAGCAAAGTAGTGTAGCATTTGAAGCTTTTCTGCATATTCAAGATGTTTCCAATCAAGAATGATTTTTTAAGTTTGAGCTTATGCATGATTCTCCTCTTGTGAACTTACAGAATCTTCTCTATATTTCTCACAGGCTTATCTGAGTGCCATTATTGTTTATCTCTACATGCATGACTTTAAGCAGGCAGAGAAGTGCTACAATGATTGTTCCCAGTAAGTTGAGCTTCACTATCAATGAGATCGTGGTGAATTTTTAATGGCAAATTCTCAGGCCTCATTTTCTGGGATTATGCTATTATCAGTATTTCAAGCTTGTTCCACTTGAGTCATTTCTTATGAAGATAACCTGCTTTGATTGCTTTCTCAGGATTGGTGCATTCCTCAGCAGCGACCAGGGACGTTGTGCTAGTAAGCTTCTTTCTGCTTATGAGGAAGGAGATGTTGAAGAGATCAAGCGCATTTGCATGTCAAGTCCCATTTCACATCTTGACCACGTGGTATTTCTCTTAATAATTTGTCTTCCTAGACAAGGAAATTTGGAATGGTGATAGGTATCTTCATCCATGACGCATTATGTTATTGAATAGGCATCAGATGAAGATGGTTATAATCAGTTCAGCTTATCTGTTTCTTTTATGTAATTGGAGTCCTTTTGGCTTTGGTTACATAGGATATACTTGTTTGCTTTCATTTTCTTG
This sequence comes from Colocasia esculenta, assembly GCA_014218235.1. NCBI lineage: Eukaryota > Viridiplantae > Streptophyta > Magnoliopsida > Alismatales > Araceae > Colocasia > Colocasia esculenta. Next base: position 140,513,028 of record CM024758.1, on the reverse strand, counting down.
AAGCTTGTGTCCATATGGAAGTTCCGTATGTGCAATGAGTCTCAAATTTTGATCATGAAAGGTACCTTGGCTTATTAGTGATTGGGTTAGCGTTCTTACCGTTCTTTTCCCATTGGACTACTACTATTTAATCACCCAACTTCTTTCTGGGTTTGGTGATAACAATATTTTGTTTGGTTGGAATGGTTCAAGTGCGTGGTGGGCGACTGCTTAGGGCCGCTGCATTACTCCTGACAACCTTTAACCAACTACCCCACACCAGCTTCCCTGGTGATTACAATATGAATGCAGTAACTTTTGTGAAATTAACTCTTGTCATGTCTAACAACTCATTTTCCAGCATATTCTTCTACTCACCATCATCCGTCAGTCTATAACATCTTGTGGCCATGCATGAAAGGGACAGATTTAGATCCTTTCCTTTTCCATTGGTGCTGAAGACGTTGTCAATTTGAATATGCATTGTAGTCCTGTTGTCTGCAGCACCATCTGTAGGCTGTAGCTGCATTGGATTTTTGGTTTCGTACCACCTGATCTACCTCCAACCCATGGCTACTTTTGTTATGTCCCTTAGTTTGTCTTGCTAACTACTCATTCAGTTGCAAATCATGCTTGCAGATCATTAGACTGGCAAGGAAACTGCCTACCGGAGATGTGAAGTCACTCAAAACTGAAGAAGCAGAGGAAGAGCCCCTGGACGAGAATGATCTCACCTAGGCAAGCTTCGGGTTGCTGAATAACTATTATCTCCTTGTTCTGTCAAATATGATTGTGTATAGCAATTATATGTTAAAGTACATATCTAAAATCGTTATTTGATTCACAAGTGAAAATGTTTGTGATATCTTCTGACTGTAGAAACCGTGACTTTTGCTTATTTTTTTTGGACTAGTGGCTGGTTTGATTTGCGTGGGCGGTTTGATTTCATGTCCCGTGAGGAAAGCTCTGTAATCTCTTCTTCTGGCAGTCTATTCAACTGCACCCATGAATTCTCAAGTATTCAGAATATGATACATAAAAATGCTAAAACAAGCGCCTATCTTCATGCGTTTTTATCATTATCGGATAATTAGATAAGATGATAGAGCTTTGTAAGTGTTGAATTCAAGTTTAGAACCTTATTATGCCCAATCTGAAATTCTGGTGATGGGAAGAGAGCGTGCTGCATGCCACGCTGACGCAAATCTTTACTTATATTTACTATAATTGTTACCTTTGTACATTAATGTTTTATTATACATTTTCGTAGTATTACAATTATCACACCTTAGTTAATGTTTCTTCAAGTATTTTCTTCCTCAGAACTTTTCTGAAGTTGAGGACAACCTTTGAAGATAGCTTCCCTGCTGCGCGACTCAACAAGTTTGTGCATCTATGAAGCTGTCATTTTCCCTATCCTCCATGGAACAACCAGCAAACTGTTTCATGTGCGACGCCAAATATATGGTATCAGACAGGCGGCTAGGCTAATTTTGTTAAATAATTTAAGGGGTTTTTAGGGGGATGGATTGGGTGGGGGGGGGGGGGGTTGTTTTAAACTTTGTAGCCTTTCATATTATGAAAAAGTTCTTGTAATCCGTCTATTTGTTAAGAAGAACCACCTGTAACTATGTATTTATTTAGTAGATGACCTTTTGGTGGTTTCTTTCTTAAAAAAATATTGAAGAGGTTTCAAGGGCTTGTTAGTTGTTCCTACTATTCTGGGGTGTTTACTAAATAAGTGTGAACTTGAAAGGGTTTTACAGAAATAGATGTATATTTAAATATGAAATAATATGCACACAATTTAATTGTTGACAGTGGCAATATGATCCTAGAAAGAACTTTAAAATCTTAAGGCAAAATTCTTGAGTTGAAATTAAAGACACATTGTAGTGGGGCCATGCACCACGCAAAGAAGTCAATTCTTCTTATAGGATAGGTAGAATGTAGATTACCCGTCCAAGACAGTTCGCTAACATTTCTCAATGTTGAATACAACTGTGGAGATGTAAATAAAAAAAATTAAACATACAGTGGCAGCCTAAGACACTTTCTGAGGTTAGAGAGGAATCATCTCATAAAAAAGGACAGATCAGGGCACTTTGGGAGAGGGTACTCCTGGGTAAACTAGGGTTACTCAGGGGTAAACCCCTCTCCAAGCTTTGGGGAGGGGGGGACAGTTTACCCAGGAGTACCCCTGAATAACTCTACACTACTTCAGGAGGATTTCAGCAAAAATTTGATCAAAGATTCATAACATCTCAGAATGCTTGTCTACTCGTAGCATGTGAAAATCTGCCAGAGCACCCCACCCCCAAAACCAATTTCCAGTGGTGCAGGCCCATTAACCTCTCACTTGATGTTGGAAGTTAAAACCATGTCTCAGAAGATGGATAAGTGGATCTACTGGAAAGGCCGCAAAACTTTAAATATATTTGTGGTGAATCAAACAAATGGCAAGAATGGATTAGATTAACCATTCAAATAAGAAAGATAAATCTAATTAGATCTATCATATCGGATTGTTTGATTGAAAAAAGTTTAGTGCACTTAACTTTTACATTTTACACTTGTATTTCTTACTTTTCATTAGATAAGTATATTATGTCATTTTTACATTAGTTAATAAAAAAGAAAAAATATAAGTACAAAATGTAAAACTCTAATACATTAAATTTTTCTCTGTTGATTTATTTTCCACCCTCATCTTTGTAAGAATAAGAAACTATTAAATTCAAACCCTCCTTACTGTCACATCAATACCGACGTTCCATGCTAGTATTTCTATAAAAAAAACAGTACCAGATCAAAGTCGGTCATGTTGCGGGGATCGATTGTGCTAGACTTTTATTGGCAAGAGTCCAATTAAAATGTATCGCATTAATATAAATATGATTAAATAATAATAATAATAAAATACATAAAAATAGTTATAAAAAAAAGATCAGGTCGGCCGACGCCAGAAGCTCTCTGCCTCATCCTCCTCTAGACACGCAGCAAATAAAACCCTGCATTGGGTAGTCTATACATCATCCGTACTACCATCTTCCTTTTAAATGTAGGATTGTCCTGATCTTTCTAAGTTGTCGAATATTACGGGGAAAATAGTACCTGGACACTTCAACAAATGTAACGTCGTGACCTTTTTTTTTTTTCTCGGATCGTAGCTTAGTGGATTTAGTGGCTAGTGTGTGGCCCAATATTGAGTTTTTGTACGTTGTACAGGTGTGTGGGTTGGAGGTTTGGAACCCAGGTCAAACCCACCTGGTGCGACTTTCATAAATGTGACCACACATGCGTCGCGATTTTGAGAATCGCGACCGCCCAGATCGTCGCATTTTGAATGCCGTTTTTCGGGGTGCGCGTCTACATGCGCGCCGCGTGTTGTTTGCCGGGACGTCGCTTTGAATTACGACGGATATACCCGTCGCGATTTAAACGCGACGACACGACCCGTCGCGATTTTGATTGTGTGTTGAGGTCGGCCAGGCCGAGCAGTGCAGGAAACACTGCTCAGCCGTGGGGAGGGTTCGTGTGGAGGTTTTCTTGGCAATTTGGAAGTTCCGGCGTGCGTTTGGCACGTTTCCAGCGCGAGGACGTTGTGCGGAGCGCGGGAAATGCCAGGGCAGTATCGTTTTACACGTTCCTTGTGTTCTTCATGTGGTAGAGGAATTCTTCTCATTTTCAATTAATATGAACCACGTTTAAGGATTTGAATGTGTAAAATGGATTAAAGGGATGTAGGATGCATGTGTAGGACTTTATTTCAACGCAAAATACCATGTAAAGGGTTGTACATGGTGGTTTGAGCATCTCCCGAAATGGGTTTGAGGTAGGGTTCTGCAGCTAAAATGCGACGGAACCAGACGTCGTGTTTCAGTCTGTAACACGACAGTTTGGTATGTCGCGATTCAATCTTCAAATAGCGACCTCTGTGTCCGTCGCGATTTAGAAGAGTGCTACCCGAGCCCTGGTTTGTCTACATGGTGCTATGAGTTGCTTTCATATACAGGTCCGTTTGAGTGTTGGTTTACGTGCAAAGGTTAGTAAGCGGTGCATTGGCACTTGTGGTAAGTGAAAATGTCGAGTTTATGTGGTTTTGCGTGCGAGGCAAGTCGGGTATACGACGCCGCCCGTGGTTACACTCTTGAGTTGGGTACCCTAGGTTCTCTGTGAGCCAGGCACATAGTGGTCGGGTTTTGTCCCGACACTTATGTACCGCTAGGGTCTGTGTCGTCTTCTTGGACACTCTCACTCCGTAGTTTGAGTTGTACGTCTGACTGAGGGAAAGATGACAATGGGACAACGACTTGTGTGTTGTGGTTGTTCTTAGTCGCTGTAGCGCGCTCTTGGTTGGGGGACGAACACCGATAGACGTACTTGTAACACCCCAGAATTTTTATTTATTGAAAAATCAGGTGTAATAAAGTTATTAGACTTAAGCAATAGTCATAATTGAAAAAAAATAATATTTGTGTATAATTAGTGGTAACAAACGTTACCCCAGTGTCGTACATTGAAGTGCGCGCTTTCACAGGACGACACCGAAAAACGACAACGAAATAAAAATCTGAGAACACCATAATTTCCAGAAAAATGTGGAGGAGTCAGAAATGTAATTATCTGAATTTTTCGACGGGTGGATTTTGAGATTAAGTCGACGCGACTATTTTCGGGTGATTTTTCACCTAGTGTAAAAAAATCAAAAAAATTAAATAAAAATCATCATAACTTGTAAAACCACCACATTAGGTTTGATTGAAATTTGAACTCAAACGGACATCATTTGGATATGTTTGCATAGTGATCATTGGACCAGTTGAATTATGGGTCATTACGGTAAGCCATTTTTTGGGATTTTCTGATGGGTTACGATGGAAGGCCCTTAAAGCCACCACACTTGGGAATGGCTATGATTATTACTGCATGAGTGTAGCCATGGTAACTTTGCATGGGCTACGTGTTAAAACATGGGTTAAAAGACTTCTTACCATGCCACGTTAACTACCAACGTGTTTGTGTGCATGGAGATCTCTGGGCTTATAAATACACCCGAAGAACCTTCGTAGCTATGTTTCTGAAACTTTCTACTGTTATCCTGCTGCTATTGTTAAACTTCTGGGAGCACCAAACTCCATAGCTGGGAGTAGCCGAAGCTTTTCTTCTTGTGCATTGTTCTTGTTCAAGCTACGTTTGGAGCCATGCTAGAATTGCTTCTGCTTCCTGCGTGAGTGGTTGCAGTTGGAGCTGGTTGTTGTGCATTGTCACAACTTCAAACTGTCAAGATAATCAAGTGTGCTTCTTATTTCTGTGAACCTTCTCACCAATGAGAAACTTATTCTCTTTAGAAAGGTAGGATTCAATTCTTTATTCTTTCTCTTCATTCTTGGATTACTAGTTTGAAGTGATTCGTACCTTATATCTATTACTCAAATTCTGAGAATATGTTCATGATGGAACTATATTCTCCAACATGTTTTAGTTAGTTTTAATCCATGAGAGTTCATAGATTGTTCCTTCCTTTCTTAACTTGATCCAAAATCTGGAGTTTTATCAGTACTCTTGATTAATATAGACAGAACCAAGATGGTTCTTTCTTGCTGAGAAATTGATTTATTGAAAGGTCATGGAGGTCTTAAGTGTATGAACTTGACAAGTGTTTAGTGAAAAAGAGAAGAGAGTTTAAGAAATTTCCAATCCTTTTCCTTGAACTCTCCTTTCAGTTTGTCTTCTTGAAAGATCAACCATATGAACAACATTACATGTTTTTATCTTTTGCTTTCTTGCCATGTTAGCTTCATGTTTGAGGCTAAGATCATACTTGGACCAAGTCTTAATCATGTTAGGAATGATAGAAGAGCTTGGTAGTACAATTTCTAGTTGGATTTAATCAATTTTTGGAAGCCTACATAGCACCTGTCGACAGCTCTGCATCCACCTGTCGACAGGGCCCTTTGTCCAGAGCCCAGAAAATGTAACCAGGCATGGTTGTCGACAACCACCCCTCTGGTTGTCGACAACCACTGTCAGGCTGAGACTGGGAAAGCTTTGGTTGTCGACAACCACCTCTTTGGTTGTCGACAGCCCACTGTCAGGCTGAGAAATCATCCTCTGGGAAAAATGGTTGTTGACAACCACCCCCCTGGTTGTCAACAACCACTGTCAGTTCCAAATTTTTTTTGGCACCTACCTTGAACCATTTCTTGACCCGAATTATACCCAATTGTCCTAACCAATGCCTACTCTTTCTTAGATGTTTCTACCACCTAAACCTCTACTAAAAACTCATCGAGTTTCTTTTCTCTTTGTCATGAATCATCTCCAAAATTTCTCAACATAATTGACCTTGTGAGACCATATCACTTCTTGTAATCAGTGAAGGAATAGAGTTCCTTAATTCTTGTGTGTGATTCATGAGTGAATCCTTGTATACATTGATTCATTACAAGGATAAGTGTGTGATGATGACACTTTGTGAGTCTTGGAACTCATTCGAGAAAAATGCCTGGCAAATAAGGGCTGGTTCAGTCCTGGGGAGAGCACCTGAATTCGTCAGTGGCCGCGCGGGGGCGATAAGGACGTCGTGGATGTTGGCATGCATCAATTCGTGCTTGATTGGTCATCATGTCATGCTAGTGTGTATGATATTGTATTTGATTATGAACTCAAGTATCATCCTGAACTACTGATTCTAATTCCAACATTGTGCTTGTTCAACACATGTTATTGAATGATCTCGTGTTTTCGTTCTTGAAACACACCATGTTAACGATCTTTACTCATTCTACCTTGGATATATTTATGTCTGAATCCTTTTAGAAAATTTGAATCCTACTGGGCTAGTTAGCTCATTCAATTCAATATTCAGGTGAACAAGATGGAGGTACTGCTTAAGGGGGATTTGAGTGTTGAGAGGACCACTTATATCAAGAAGTGCTATGCAGTTAGCTTTTGTTTTATTTGTGGTTATAAGTGAGAATGTAATAAGGTTACAATTACTTTTGTTTGATCCTCATTCAGACTAAAATGAGGAGTATCATGTAATAATTTTCGCAAACTTAGTTGGTATGAATGAACTGTGTGTTACTCGTCGTGCATAAAATCTGTCATATTCGGTAAATGTAGTTTTTCTAGAACGTGACAGATTAAATTGGTATCAGCCTTAGTACGATAAACCTAGGGATAACCAGTGAGTTGGGGTAGAAATATGGGATTAGTTAGCATGATTTTTCTAATCATGTAAATGCTTAACCTGTTAATTATTTCAGAATGGACATGAGTGCTCAACAAAGGTTGGTAGCAGCCATGGAAATGCTACGTCAGGACCTAGAACTATATGCTCAAGCACAGAGAGAACCCACGTACAGATCAAAGAGGAAGTTTAAATCTGACGGCATGCGCTTTCTTGGCGGGAATCCACACGTTTCATTGGATATTATGAACCAGATCATGAATGATCTGAATGGTCTGAAACTGGGGCAAGAGATGCTGCTCCATCAGATCGAGGGGTATTGGGAGGAGATGACCATGCCGAGAGGGAGCTGCATTATGGGGCGGCAGAAGAACAGCCACCACCGCCCGCAGAACCGGTTATAGATTTGACCAGAAATTAGAAATTGTGGATAGACAACTCACTTTTTTGTAAACCTCTCCTTTTGTGTAAATGTTAGTTGTATGTATGAACTTCCATGTGTATGGGAGTGAGAGGCTAGTGAAGTATGTTTTGTAATGTCGAAAGTTGGAAGAAGGAGATTGTAGTGATAGTTTGTGAATCATAATGACATGCTATGATGTACTTTTTGACTATGAATGAAATGAAGTATTATGCAATTTGAAATATGTATATGTGGAATGCAAGTAGGGTGGATGTGAAAATAATTAATGTTCTATTGGATGTTTCAGATTATTATCTAATCTTGTCATGGACGGAGGTGATGCTAGTTGGAAGAAAATGGAAAGTTCGATGCATGATTTGACCCGAGTGATGAGGAATGTAGCAAGGAGTAATAGCCATAATGGAACAAGCTTATTCAGGGATTTTCGAAGTTTAGATCCTCCGATATTTTCAGGGAGTACCGACCCGGATGAGGCCGAGAATTGGCTAAAGGACATAGAAAGGATATTTGGAGTAATCAAGTGCACTGAAGAAGAAAAGATTCGATTAGTAACTTTTCAGTTGGAGCGGGATGCTAGAGCATGGTGGGACACCGTGACTTCAACGTTGGAAGATCCAAGTCAAATGAGTTGGGATGAATTTGTAGAACTGTTTAATGATCAGTATTTTTCTGAAGTTGTCCAGAAAAGAAAGCCACTGAATTTGCTAATCTGAAACAATTAAGGATGACCGTATCCGAATATGAGGCCCAGTTTGCTCGACTGTCTAAGTATGCTCCACATCTCATAGCCACGGATAAGCTGAAAGCCAAGAGGTTCATGAACGGACTGCGTCCTACTTATATTATGCAGTTAACTACTCATCTGATTACTACTATTCAGAGATGGTCAAAAGAGCGTTGGCTCTAGAAGCTGCCAATGATATGGTGGACAAAATTAAAGGAAGGTCAGGAGAGGATCGAAAGAGAAAATTTGAGTCGGGAAATGTCTCAAAAGTGCAGCAATCTGGAAAGAAGATAGGAAAAGCTCCAATGGAAATAAGGAAGTGTGTAAACATTGTCATGTTAAAGGGCATAAAGCAGAAGTTTGTTGGCGTAGGTTGGGAGCATGCCTTAAGTGTGGAAGTACTCAACATCGCATTTCAGAGTGTCCGACAATCAAGAACATGCCAGCCAACCAAATCCTCAAGCAAGGCAAACTAAACAAGGAAGAATACAAGCAATTCAGGAAGTAGAACCTGAATCTTCGCAAGAAGGCGGACTGATTGAAGGTACACTAACAGTAAACTCAAACTTGCATATGCACTATTTGATTCAGGAGCTACACACTCCTTTATTAGCTATAATTTTCTAAGTCTTTGGAAATACAACCAGTCCTATTGCCTATACAACTGGAAGTGGTAACTCCTTTGAGTGAGGGTAAGAAGCTTAGAGAGTATTACCCTGATAGTCAGATTTTATGTGATGGACACAATTTATATGGTGATTTAATATGCTTGGAAATGTAGGATTACGATGTGATCCTCGGATGGATTGGTTATCTAAACCATGCCAATTTAGATTGCCAATTAAGGCGGGTCACATTTCTAGGAAAGGAAAATTGTTCTATAACTTTTGATAAACCTCACATTAGAAGAATACCGATAATCTCAGCAGTCAAGGCTTGTAAGCTGGTACGAAAAGGTTGTCAAGGGTATTTGGCTTTGGTATCGATACAAATCAAGATATCACGGGATTGGGTGATATTCCAGTGGTAAAAGAATTCTTGATGTTTTTCCTGAAGAATTACCTGGTATACCACCTAATAGAGAAGTGAATTTTTCGATTGAATTGGTACCGGGAGCTACACCAATCTCAAGAACACCGTACAGGATGTCAATGGAGGAGTTGAAGGAATTGAAAAGGCAGTTGTTAGAACTGATAGAAAAGGGATTTATTAGACCTAGTACCTCACCTTGGGGTGCTCCAGTATTATTTGTGAAAAAAAGATGGATCTATGCGATTATGCATAGATTACCGACAGTTGAATCAATTAATTATAAAGAACAAGTACCCACTCCCAAGAATTGATGATCTATTTGATCAAATGTCTGGAGCTCATTATTTTTCCAAGATCGACTTAAGGTCTGGATACCATCAACTCAGAATTCAGGAGCAGGATATTCATAAACAACTTTTAGAACACGTATGGGCACTATGAATTTGTAGTGATGCCATTTGGATTGACAAATGCACCTGCTGCATTTATGCGCTTGATGAATGACGTGTTCAGATCTTATTTAGATCAATTTGTGGTTGTATTTATGATGACATATTGATCTACTCCAAGAGTATAGAAGAGCATGAAGAGCATTTACGGATTACCTTGCAATTGTTACGAGATCACAATTATATGCGAAGTTTAGTAAATGTGAATTTTGGTTAAAGCAAGTAATGTTTTTAGGACACATTATTTCTGAGAAAGTTTTATCAGTGGAACTCTTCAAAAGTAGAAACCATACAGAAATGGAACCAGCCAAAGAACCTCACTGAAGTTAGAAGCTTTTTGGGTATGGCTAGTTATTACCGGCGATTTGTCCAGAATTTTTCTAGAATTGCCTCGCCTCTTACACAATTTACCAAAAGGGACTGCGTTTGTATGGAGTGAGAATTGTGAACAAGCATTTCAATTATTAAAGAATGTTTATCATCTGCACCAATCTTAGCTTTGCCATAGAAGAAAAATTATTTGAAGTTTATACTGATGCTTCAAGTATTGGACTAGGATGTGTATTGATGCAAGATGGACGAGTCATTGCGTATGCATCAAGGCAATTGAAGATTCATGAGAAAAATTATCCAGTACATGACTTGGAGTTAGCCGCCGTGTTTTTTGCTCTTAAACTTTGGAGACATTACCTATATGACAATCAATTTATAGTTTATTCTGATCATAAGAGCCTTAAGTATTTGTTTTCACAAAAAGATTGAATATGAGACAAAGAAGGTGGATGGAGTATATCAAAGATTATGATTCAAAATTGAATACCATCCAGGGAAAGGCAATACTGTGGCTGATGCACTCAGCAGAAATCCTATAGCCAAAATATGTCACTACAAGTAAGGGAGTGGAAATTGTTAGAGGAATTCTCCACATTGAGCTTAAAAGTGGAATCACAAGAAGGAAAGATTGTTATTAATAACTTGACAGTTCAGTCAGATTTATTGAGGCAAATTAAAGAACAACAAGACAATGACCCTGTGTTGACAGAAATCAGGGAAAAATTGATCTCTAAACCTGATTTTAATGAAGATTCCCAAGGAAATCTTCGATTCCGAAAAGGTTATGTGTGCCGGATGATTGTGAGATCAAAAAGCAAATTCTAGAAGAAGCTCACCGGTCATATTATACCATTCATCCTGGAGCTGTTAAGATGTATCAAGATTTAAAGAATATTTTTGGTGGTGCAATATGAAGAAGGATATTGTAAATTTCATAGCGAGATGCTTAATGTCAGAAAATCAAAGCCGAGCATCAGAAACCAGCAGGAAAATTAAAACCACTTGAGGTGCCAGAGTGGAAATGGGACAGTATCGGTATGGATTTTATTGTGGATTACCTAGAACTCGAAGTGGGTTTGACGCTATTTGGGTAATCATTGACCGACTTACCAAATCAGCTCATTTCTTAGCAATAAAGACAAGATGGTCAGTGAGTGTCTTAGCCGCACTTTATATGAAAGAATTGTCCGATTACATGGAATTCCAAGGAATATAGTTTCAGATAGAGATGCCAGATTTACCTCACATTTTGGAGGGAATTACAAGATGCATTGGGAACTAAATTGAAATTTAGTACGACATTTCATCCTCAGACTGACGGACAAACAGAACGGGTGAATCAGATTATCGAAGATATGTGCCGAGCTTGTATATTAGAGTTTGGAATGACTGGAACACTCACTAGCAATCATGGAATTTGCATACAATAATAGTTATCAGTCTACAATACATATGGCACCATTTGAAGCTTTGTACGGTCGGCAATGTAGATCACCATTATGTTGGGTGGAACTGAAAGAATCGCATATTCTTGACCTGAATGATCCAAGAGACCACAGAAATTATCAAGTTGGTGCGAGATAGAATGAAGGCTGCTCAAGACCGACAGAAAAGCTATGCTGGTCGTCGAAGAAGAGAATAGAATTTCAAGAAGGTGAACATGTATTCCTTAAAGTATCTCCTCGACGTGGAATTAGAAGATTCGGAATTAAAGGAAAATTGAGTCCAAGGTACATTAGACCATTGAGATTTTGAAAAGGATTGGAGAAGTGACGTATCAATTAGCACTTCCCCACAGTTGTCTAATGTACATGATATTTTCCATGTATCGATGCTAAGGAAATATGTTTATGACCCGGAACACATTATTGAATATCAAGATCTGGAAATACAAGAAAACTTAGCATATGAAGAAAAACCTGTACAAATTCTTGACCGGAAAATCAAGCAACTTCGAGCAGGAAGTTCCTTTGTTAAAGGTTCAATGGAGTAAACGCGTACAAGAGGAAGCAACATGGGAACTTGAGGACGCCATCAAGATTAAATACCCGACTTGTTTACAGGTTAGTATCCATACCTTTATGTTATTAAATTTGGAGGACTAAATTTCTTTTAGTGGGGGAGAGTTGTAACACCTCAGAATTTTTTTATTAAAAAACCAGTGTATAAAGTTATTAGACTTAAGCAATAGTCATAAATTGAAAAAAAATATATTTGTGTATAATTAGTGGTAACAAATGTTACCCCAGTGTCGTACATTGAAGTGCGCACTTCCACAGGGCGACACAAAAAAACGACAACGAAATAAAAATCTGAGAACACCATAATTTCCAAAAAAATGTGGAGGAGTCAGAAATGTAATTCCGAATTTTTCGAAGTGCGGATTTTGAGATTAAGTCGACGCGACTATTTTTCGAGTGATTTTTCACCTAGTGTAAAATAAAATAAAAAAAATTAAATAAAATCATTATAACTTGTAAAACCACACATTAGGTTATGGTTGAAATTGAACTCAAACGGACACCATTTAGATATGTTTGCATAGTGATCATTGGATCAGTTGAATTATGGGTCAATTACGGTAAGCCATTTTTTGGGATTTTCTGATGGGTTACGTGGAAGGCCCTTAAAGAGCCACCACACTTGGAATGACTATGATTATTACTGCATGCGTGTAGCCATGGTAACTTTGCATGGGCTACGTGCTAAAACATGGGTTAAAAGACTTCTTACCATGCCACGTTAACCACCAACGTGTTTGTGTGCATGGAGATCTCTGGCTTATACATACACCCAAGAACCTTCGTAGCTATGTTTCTGAAACTTTCTACTGTTATCCTGCTGCTATTGTTAAACTTCTGGGAGCACCAAACTCCACAGCTGGGAGTAGCCGAAGCTTTTCTTCTTGTGCATTGTTCTTGTTCAAGCTACGTTTGGAGCCATGCTAGAATTGCTTCTGCTTCTTGCGTGAGTGGTTGCAGTTGGAGCTGGTTGTTGTGCATTGTCACAACTTCAAACTGTCAAGATAATCAAGTGTGCTTCTTATTTTTGTGAACCTTCTCACCAAAGAGAAACTTATTCTCTTTAGAAGGTAGGATTCAATTCTTTATTCTTTCTCTTCATTCTTGGATTACTAGTTTGAAGTGATTCGTACCTTATCTCTATACTCTGTAAATTCTGAGAATATGTTCATGATGGAACTATATTCTCCAACATGTTTTAGTTAGTTTTAATCCATGAGAGTTCATAGATTGTTCCTTCCTTTCTTAACTTGATCCAAAAATCTGGAGTTTTATCAGTACTCTTGATTAATGTAGACAGAACCAAGATGGTTCTTTCTTGCTGAGAAATTGATTTATGAAAGGTCATGGAGGTCTTAAGTGTATGAACTTGACAAGTGTTTAGTGAAAAAGAGAAGAGAGTTTAAGAGAAAGACTTTCCAATCCATTTTCCTTGAACTCTCCTTTCAGTTTGTCTTCTTGAAAGATCAACCATATGAACAACATTACATGTTTTTATCTTTTGCTTTCTTGCCATGTTAGCTTCATGTTTGAGGCTAGATCATACTTGGACCAAGTCTTAATCATGTTAGAATGATAGAAGAGCTTGGTAGTATAATTTCTAGTTGGATTTAATCATTTTTGGAAGCCTACATAGCACCTGTCGACAGCTCTGCATCCACCTGTCGACAGGGCCCTTTGTCCAGAGCCCAAAATGTAACCAGGCATGGTTGTCGACAACCACCCCTCTGGTTGTCGACAACCACTGTCAGGCTGAGACTGGGAAAGCTTTGGTTGTCGACAACCACCTCTTTGGTTGTCGACAGCCCACTGTCAGGCTGAGAAATCATCCTCTGGGAAAGCTATGGTTGTGACAACCACCCCCCTGGTTGTCAACAACCACTGTTAGTTCCAAATTTTTTTTGGCACCTACCTTGAACCATTTCTTGACCCGAATTATACCCAATTGTCCTAACCAAATGCCTACTCTTTCTTAGATGTTTCTACCACCTAAACCTCTACTAAAAACTCATCAGTTTCTTTTCTCTTTGTCATGAATCATCTCCAAAATTTCTGAACATAATTGACCTTGTGAGACCATCACTTCTTGTAATCAGTGAAGGAATAGAGTTCCTTAATTCTTGTGTGTGATTCATGAGTGAATCCTTGTATACCTTGATTCATTACAAGGATAAGTGTGTGATGATGACACTTTGTGAGTCTTGGAACTCATTCGAGAAAAATGCCTGCAAATAAGGGCTGGTTCAGTCCTGGGGAGAGCACCTGAATTCGTCAGTGGCCGCGCGGGGGCGATAAGGACGTCGTGGATGTTGGCATGCATCAATTCGTGCTTGATTGGTCATCATGTCATGCTAGTGTGTATGATATTGTATTTGATTATGAACTCAAGTATCATCCTGAACTACTGATTATAATTCCAACATTGTGCTTGTTCAACACATGTTATTGAATGATCTCGTGTTTTCGTTCTTGAAACACACCATGTTAACGATCTTTACTCATTCTACCTTGGATATATTTATGTTTGAATCCTTTTAGAAAATTTGAATCTACTGGGCTAGTTAGCTCATTCAATCATATTTCAAGTGAACAAGATGAGGTACTGCTTAAGGGGGATTTGAGTGTTGAGGAACCACTTTATATCAAGAAGTGCTATGCAGTTAGCTTTTGTTTTCTTTGTGGTTATAAGTGAGAATGTAATAAGGTTACAATTACTTTTGTTTGATCCTCATTCAGACTAAAATGAGGAGTATCATGTAATAATTTCCGCAAACTTAGTGGGTATGAATGAACTGTGTGTTACTCGTCGTGCATAAAATCTGTCATATTCGGTAAATGTAGTTTTGCTAGAACGTGACAGTACTGGTCCTCAGATAGTCCTTTATCTAGTGCCTCACTTTGAGAGCTCGGGTCGGAGTCCTTAAAGGTGCCAGGCATGGAGCTGCAGCAGTATAAGCTGAATTGTGGTGAGGTTTGGTCTCCACAACTTGTTGGTTTCGTTTTGGTGGTGAGCGGCAGCTGAACTTTTTCGTCTTTGGCTGCGAGGCTGAGAGTAGACCTGTGTTGCTTGTCCGGGTCTGTAGCTGGTGTCGCGAACCAATATCTGACTCGTGTTTGGCGTTACCCTTCTTTAGCTCGTACTCCTGAGTGTGATTTGCCGTTTATTTATGAAAATTGAAATCATGTTGCTAGTTTAATTTTATTTATGCATTGAGATTATAGTTTTCATGCTCAGATAGAGTTGCTAGTCATAAATAACTGTGCCTTACTTCTGCTGCTCTTGTGTTTTGTAGATTGCGGCTTTTGAGGGACTTTTCCTACTGAGCTAGTGACTCATGAGGCTCACATTACTTTCAGGTGAGAGAGAGCAGGAGGTTTCACATCCGTCTTCTAGTCCGGAGCCGCATCGCTGCAGTGTTGGGTCCACGCCTCCAACAGTATAATTTACTTTTCTGTTGTCCCCGGGATATGCCCCAAGCTTCTGTACATGATTTGACTTTTGTTGAAATTTGGCGAAATAATCTCTCTGTAGATATGTGCGAGACGTTCAATCTTATATATATACTGTGAGTTCTTTTATATTTCCACAGACATTTATGTTGATATTTCTGGCGAGGCTTCGACCTGTTCGCGGGAGACGGAATCGAGTCAAACTCGTTATTAAGTTAACAGTTTGAACGACGTGATCCGTCACAACAATATCATAACAAAAACGAAATCTCTAGTTAAAAATGGCAGTCCTAAAGCCTAACTAGAGAATGCCTAGTTAGTAATAAAATTGAGTTAGATTATACTAAAAATAATTTCGTTCAGCCTCATCCCGTTCGTATGAATGAAAGCAGTGGAAGCAAGGCTAAAGAGAGGTGGCTGATTGATAAATATTGACTTTTGACCTAACAATATTATTTTGATTGATAAATTAGTAAATTTTAATTGACAAATATTGACTTCATTTAACAAATGATATTTGGCTAATATACAGTGTCATTTGACTGGCGAAGAATATCTTTGGCTGATGAATATATAATGATCTCTGGTAAATGGTTGACAAATACTAAGCAGTATTAACATTTTTGACATTTGATTAATAAGTACAAATCTTGGTTAATAAATATTGGCTGTCGCCTCTCAATTAGTTGATCGCCACGTCAGCATATCACATTCGATCCATAGATGAGGTGAACAAATAATTCACAACATAGTAAATCAATCTCAATCTAACTAACAGTCCATGGATCGCCCATCAGCCGGTCATTGACGTTGGGGGGGGGGGCATCCAGCCTACGTTTTTAAGACTAACACCCGATTATCCGGTTTTTTTCCTCCTTTTTTCTTTTTGAGGAGATTGCCAAAACTAGTTATCCTTCGTCACCTTTGCCCCCCCCCCCCCCCCCCCCCCCCCCAAAAAAAATAGAGTTTTTTTTTGTTGCATAAACACCCTTATAAATATAAATTATGCCAAATATATCTCTTATTTAAGTATATAATTATTATATCCTCCCAATACCTAGATAAATTGTGCTATACCTTTACAATTCTCTGTCTTCGTCCAGAGAAACTAATATTCGACAATATCTACGTGGAAGTCGTTAAATTATCTAAAATACCCTTTAAAATCACCTTGTTACTTGCCGCCGCATCTCCCCCCTTCCGGTAGCGAAGGATCGTCGGAGAGCCCCTCGCTGCATTGCTGGGGCCGTTGCTCTGCTTGCTACTCCTCCTTCCGACATCGTCCGCCTCACTGTGGGCCCCATCTTTGCCTACGCGTTGACATAGTGGTTAGTCATTCACCAGCCTACTTGAGTTTAACTCGAGTCAAAATGATAGGGGTATAACTGTAATCTATTTATATATTTAGAAGATGTTGTTGGCAATATACTTAAGTGAGGGATGTCTTTGATATAACTAATATTTACAAAGATATCTGCATAAAAAATCGAAAAAAAAAGCAATTCCGTTGTTCTTATATGAATTGATGGGAGAAAATGTTAATCTTTGGTCTTGAATGGTTAAAAAAATTCTTATTTAAGATAAAATTGATCTTTTAAGATGGTCCACAAATTTCACCGTAAAATAGTATGAAATATTTTTTATTTTTATTAAATGAATATATTCTATTTTAATTTTATTTTATTTTACTTATCAATTATCTTTTCAATTTATTTTACTTAACAAATTAAGTGAAACCAATAATTCATTAATAGAATAATTATTTTACTAAATACATAAATTTATTTTATGAAATATGAAATTTTTTAAAACTATTTTATGATTGGAGCTATATATCGTCAAAAGACCAATCTTATCTTACACAGTAAACTTTTAGTAGCCGTCGAGGGACGTTGATCGATGACCTCGTGATACGAGTTTGCAACGTGCACGCAGCAGGAACGGCAGACCTCACTCCCTTACCCCAACCCACACCTTTCTCCAATAGTCGCGTGCTTTCCGGGGCCTCCCAGGACACTCCTGTTCGATTGGAGAGTTTCTGGAGAGTCTCGCTCCGAACCGGTAAAATCCTCACAAGTTTCTGTTTTTTGTTTCCTTCTTTAATTTCGGCTGAGATGTCGTTATTTCGCCGTGTTCTTTGCTGTTCTGGATCCTTTCGGATGGCGATCTCCGTCAGCAGTGCTCGTCCTTTTTTCTCATTTGTGATTTGGAGTCCAATCTGTTGACTTTTTTACCTGTTCGATCTATGTTGTCATTGATGGCAAGGGTGACAATTTGGTGGGTGGGAAGGGGTAGAAGGCGGCCCCACACTGTGTCTCCTTCCATCCCTTCGGAACTCAGACTGCGGGCAAGTGGGTCGGAGAGATGCATGCTGGGGGTGCCACTGTTCTTGGGCTGCCGCCGCCGAAGGCCGCCGCCGCCTCCTTGTGTCTGTTCCTCGTGTTGGCATCCTTACCCTCTCTGAATTCCCTTCCCTTCATCGTTCTGCATGGTAAATATCTTCCCTTCTTGCTTTTTTGTTTACCTTTTTGTTTTTGTGATTGGTATTTGCGTGGCTCTTTTTTTCTTTCTCGTCGATCCTTTTTTTTTTGGGGGGGGGGGGGGAGGGGAGGGGGAGAGAACGGAAGAATGGTGCCCATGTTATGGCAACGAATTTGTTTTTATCTAGCAGCAATTTTGTTTTTGCTTTGCCCACCGTGGGTAATATGCATGTCCAGTTCCGAGCATCGTTTCTAATTCTTGGCAGGGATTGGAGACCAGTGCTCCCATAAAGGTTTGGCACAGTTCACCAAGCTGCTGACTGAATGGTCGGGCTCCAAAGGATACTGCTTGTAAGTTCTCTCTAGAAAGTATATGGTTCTGATGTCAAGACTCATTATGGCATACCTTGTTGTGGTCGGATTGCTTAGCACAGGTTGTCAGAATGCAAGGCCAGTTTTACGGCTAGGTCCGCTAGGATCCAAAACCTTCTCACTCCTCATTTTTGTTATCCGATGGTCATAGAAAAATACATAGTTGGCATTGAATCTTGTAGAAGAAACATTGTTTTGTTGTCCAGTGTTATTGTTTCTCTGTTGGTTAACCTGGTTCTAAGACTGTTCCATCAATTTGTTTTTTTTCCATAGAGAAATTGGAGATGGAACGTGGGACTCCTGGGTTATGCCTCTCCAAGAACAGGTTAAATTATCTTTAACGATGCAGGTTCTCTGATAATTTATAGCTTCTTCATTCTAATACAGATAGTATTTGGTATTTTCAGGCAAATGTTATCTGTGAGAAGGTATGTGGTATTGTAGTTCACACTGTTATATTTATCTTTTGTACTTCTGTACAGGTTTGTAATTTACTAAATCTACATCAAGACTGTTCTTTTTGACTAAACAGGTAAAAGAAATGGAAGATCTCAGTGAGGGCTATCACATTGTTGGACTTTCCCAGGTATTATGTAGTTTAGGAATACTATTCTTTTTGCCTTTGCTACTTTTAGTTGTAGCATGATATTTGGGTTTTATTCTAGGAATATTTATTATTATTTTTGGGTCAGTGTAATTGCCATTGCAAAGGAAGCAGCAATAGGCAACACATAAAAAAAATGGTCTTCACAAAAGCTTAAGGATCGATCTCAGCCTTCTTTTATGAACATTTTGTGATTTTATGTTATTAGGTTTATGCTTTCTACAGGCATTTGGTGAAGAGATGTCAAATTTACACCGCCTATCAAGGTTAAAAAAGAGTTGGGCCAGATTATCCCAAATTGAGGAATTAAGATCTGTTTATGACCTTCTGTGACAACCTTAACAACTTGATTATGAATGAACCTATTACATTCCAGCCTTTTCATGGGCCTGTCTGCTCATCAGGGCTAGTTAGGTTGTATTTGGTAAACTGAAGACTGAGGTGGAAAAAAAAAATGTGAGGTTCACACTTCTACCTGAATAGGTACTAGGTATGTGGAAATTCTGATAAGATGTACAATCATATGAAAAAAAACTTTTTGAAATATAATAAAAAATAAAATTACATATAGCTGTACAAAACATAAAGGAATTATTAGACTAAAAATTATTATGATGTTTAAACCACATAAAATAAATATGCGTGTTAGTGAAAAAAAATGCACCTCAAGTTTATACAATATAAAACTACTGATTCTAGATGGTGCACTATGAATTAACTGTTGATAACACAACATGTGCTTGTGACTGCAATACATATTCCACCAACTGAGGACACTATGGTTGATGATGGTAAAACAGAAAGACTAGGGAGAAGTCCCAGAGGTAGAGGGTGCTTCCAAGAAAATTGGTCGAAGTTAACCAATAAGTGAGAAATGTGAGCTTAGTGGTTAAGGGAGAGCTTTCTAATTAATGACTTAAGAGACAGATTTGTCAAGCACTGTTGGTTAGGCATGCCTGGCCAACCAGGACATAATAGCCTAATTAAGACTTAAATACTACCTCAGTCCTACCTCCAACCCCCAGTCCTTTTGTGATCCTCTCTCTCCCCCACCCCCCCACCACCACCACCACATCCCCTCCTCCACATCCTTTACCTTCAGGGCTCAGGCCATCCCATTTCCCCGATGTTCTGTTAGGTCAATTCCAATACTTGGGAGAAGAAGAAAAAAATAACAGAAGATCTGCCTTGCCCTATGTAGACTATGCTTCTCCACTGACTCTACTGCATTTTTGCCACTAACACTGGTGCTACAGATACCCCCATCCCGCCTTCTGCTTCTTTTGCCGTTCTGGATAGGATCTTGATTAAGGATGCAGGGTTGAAAAAGTTGTGGAGTTCAAAACTATATGTAGACACTCATTAGAACAGAAAATTATATACTTCTCTTTAAAATTTTAAAATCCTTGAAATATTTAGTACCAGACTCTGGATTGGATCAGATTGATTTGTTCCTCTTCTCGATCTCTGACAACCTTATCCATCTGGAGTCCAAGCTATAATCTTCTTCTGGGCAGACTAGAAGATTGTAGGTCATACACCATTTCCTGATATTGGCTCCATTAGCAAATTAGCATGTAAATACTCTAAGAGATAGGCCAAATCAGCCAATGTAAGGGAAGTAGAGAGAAAAGTGTACACAGTGTTCACCTGTATCATTCTCGTTTCTGAAGATGCCACGTCTGTCATCCATTTTGCATCAAAACAGGATTTACATTAGAAAGAAATCCCCAATCGGTTCACTAGTTTTTGATTCTCTGCAAGAGAGAAAAAGAAATTGACCTTGAACCATGCATATGGCCTGCTGTTGATTACCATATATTCATTGTTGAGAATCCAACAGAAGCAGGAATTTTTTAAGAGATTTTCATGTTCCAAAAAATCTGTATATAGCCATCAATTGCCAACCTGTCTTGAGAATGGCGAAGAGCTTCTAATGATGGATATAGCTGCTTTTCCATCTTATTTCTCTCCTATTGTATGGTTCTGATTTGCTGATATTTTATAGCCTATCACTGAATTTCTATTAGTCAGTCTTTTTGTGTTCCGGCATGATGTGCCTGTTCTATGATATGTAGCATCATAGAGTTGACCATCTTTTTTTATTTTTATTTTTTAAAGCTATGAGACTGTTGTTTCAGTGAAGATTGTCAGACCATTTTTATTCAATTCCTTGACTAGAATGTGGATAATAAAAAATCACAAACCCAAATGCCAAATTTGTTCTCCTCCTCGAGATTTGAAAAAAAGTTAGAATGCATCTATTTTGAGCTATAAAAATTTAAACAAATACAAGTGACAATTTGTATGTTATAGACTTATAATCATATGTGATAGGAGGTACCGATGTCAGATGTGTTGTGTCCCATACCCATTATGACAGCATGTAAGACTATGAAGGGGTTGAACAGACAGATCTTACATCAACTATGATTAGTGATAACTTTTTATCCCAAATAGAGTAAGAGAAAAGCAAGAGAAACTCAAAGATGACGTGCTTTCTTACAAGTGACCTTTTGATCCATAATCACATAAAAGCTTTTTTGCACTGGCATTGGTTTAGATGCACAACCGTAAATTATTTACTTTCAGTAACTTTGTATAGGATAGGCTTTTTGCTGGTGTAGGACAACTCGAGGCACAATTGTTTAAATAATGCAATGAAGTTCCATCTTCTGGATAGTATTTAGGTCAAAATTACGTGCAGAGGTCAGCTCAAAGTCATAGTAAGTTTATTCTGATGCTTCTCTTATGCTTCAGGGCAACCTCATAGGCCGAGCAGTCATTGAGTTTTGTGTTGGAGGACCTCCTGTAAGATCTCCTATTTCTATTCTTTACTCTTGTGATGTGCCTCCTCTAAAATCCCCTATTTCTTTTCTCTATCTTATTATGAGAACACCCAATCTTGCTTTCCAATAAATGCTCATGACAGCCATGTACTTCACTATAAAAGGTGTTCTTTCTTTCCGACATATTCCTTTCTTTCCTTTTTTAATTACTTTCCACAGTACTTTAATCAATTTTTTTGTTTGCCATAATACTCTACGTTTTGTAATACCATGTCTACTGCAGGTTAAAATCTCATTTCATTAGGAGGCCTCATGCTGGCATTGCCTCTGTACCTCTTTGTGGGGTAAGTGCCCTCTCAGTCATATTTATTCTTTATACTGATTTCTCTGAGATGAATTTATCACATCCTTCGAGTAATATTTGATCAAGAAGAATATGATGATGCCATTAAAAATTACCTTCAGTGAAACTTTTATTGCTTGTCCAAGCTTGAGCTAGCCTACAGTTCATTTACAGGAAAAGGAGTAACAAAAGCTTATAATAGAAATATGCACCTTAAAAGTCCACTTGAAACTTCCTTCCGAGGTAAATGGGGAAAAGAGACAACTAGTTAACTTCTTCACCCATTTTAAGGAAAATGAGATATCATACTGTTTGAGATATTTTTCTTTTCTTCAAAGAGAAATAATTTTAAAATTTGTGATGCGTGGGGATTTTTTCATGTGCCCAATCAGGTTAACAAGTAGGGTTCCAAAGTTTGGCCCATCCTCAGTGACCTTAGCTGATGTTAATTTTTTTTGACATGTGGATAATACCACATCATATATTGATAGAAGAAAGGAATGTACAAGTGTAGCGGTATAAAGAGACAAAAACCTCTATACAACCAAAAGACCCAACCCAAAATGACCTGACATCTCAACTCCCCAAAGACAAAAAGAGTTCACCCATTTTAAGGAAAAGAGATATCATACTGTTTGAGATATTTTTCTTTTCTTCAAAGAGAAATAATTTTAAAATTTGTGATGTTGGTGGGAATTGGGGATTTTTTTGGACATTTTCAGTGCCCAATCAGGTAACAGTAGGGTCCAAAGTTTGGCCCATCCTCAGTGACCTTAGCTGATGTTAATTTTTTTTGACATGTGGATAATACCAATCATATATTGATAGAAGAAAGGAATGTACAAGTGTAGCGGTATAAAGAGACAAAACCTCTATACAACCAAAAGACCCAACCCAAAATGACCTGACATCTCAACTCCCCAAAGACAAAAAGAGTTGGGAACTAGATGGTCAACTTTTCCCAAGTGCTTGGCCCACATACAAACTATATATGTTTCTTATAAATTGAACAATGCTTTCCTCAGATCTTGATTCTCTCCTAAAAATTCTACTATTCCTCTCATTCCACAAGGTCCATAGGGTGGCATGAAGAATGAGCCACCAAACCACCTGATCTCCCTTGCTGAAACCACGATCTTCCAACCCAAAGCATAAGATGAACCCTGTCAAAATAGGGAAGCTCTGCTGTAGGCATGACCAAGGATATTCTAAACTGCTTTAGCAAAAGAGCACTCTGTGAAAATATGATCCATATCCTCCTGTGCCTCCCCACAAAGACAGCAGATTAAACAGATGCCTGGAATGAAGTGAGGAAGCTTGTCACATGTTGGCAATCGACCATGATAGACCCTCCACATAAAACCTTAACTTTAGCGGGGCTCTTAGATTTCCAAATCTGATCAGCCAAATCACATGTCAGGCCTCCTCCACCAGCATGTGGTATGCCGATTTAACTGAGAAAAGGCCATTCTGCTCCCACCTCCATACCACAAATCCTTCCTGGAGGAGTCCGGCCTAACTTGAACAAGAAGATAGAGTAGCTGAATGAGATTAACAACATCCCCCAAGGAGAGATTCTTTCTAAATGTTGGAGCCCAAGTTCCACCTGAAAGGGACTCCTCAAAAAAGGAAGCAACTGAGGCAGACGGGGAATAGGAAATAGAGAATAAGTCCGGAAAATCTCCTGCTAGGGAAGAGCTGCCACACCAGCTATCATGCTAGAAGGAATACATCTGCCCATCTCCCAATGATACACTGATACTTGCTTTGAAGAAATCAGCAGCTGGATAATACCCTTCCAAACCGGAGAAACTCTATGTGGAGGAGGAATACACATGTCCCACACTCTGGAGGACTCAAAAGTACATATGCTTCACTAAGGGTGCGTTTGTTTTAATGTAAAACTCCATTTGGAAAAGTTTTTCAGGGAAAACGTTATTCTTTAAGTCATTTGTTATCCTGAAAATCAAAATATGTAAAATTATATCCAGAAATTTCTGGATTTCGGCAACCGCGCAAAAAATGCGGATGCCGTTTTCCTGCTGCGCCATTTGATTATCCAGTGACAATTTGTAAGCACTGTTCATTCAAGTTGAATTTTTATTTGTTTCCACTCATTTAAATAGTATTTGTCAAATTTAATTATTTTTCATTAGTTAATTTAATTTTTTATTTTTTTATTAAAATATCTGTAGAATACTATTCATTCAAATTGTGTTTTTATTTTATTTCTCTTACTTTAAATTATCTTTGTCAAAGTTACTTGTTTTCATTAATTATCTTATTTTTTTATTTTTTAAAATATTAAAATAAAAAATAAAATAAAATAAAATTTTGATGAATAGTGTTAATACACAAGGAGTACACGACTCTCTCTCATTTGAGTGGATCATAAGATCTCATACCCCTCCATACAACTTTATAGTAAAACCTTGCATTTAATACTATTGACTTTTCAACTTTTTTTCTCTATTTACATAAATAGCCAATGAAAATATTTACCTGACAACCAAATAGACAATTACGTTTTCATTTTCATGTAAAAGTTATTCCGTGGAAAACTATTTCCCTATTAAACTGTTTTACATACAACCAAATAGACCCTAAGTTCTGCCAAGCCCCTTTGATCTGAGCCAAGCCTCCACCACCACTTGCATAGGAGTGCCATATTGAAAGCCCTAATGTTCCTGATGCCAAGACCTCAGCTTCTTTAGGGATACAAACTCTACCCCAAGAAATATCATGCCATCTCTTGCTAATGCGTTCTTACCATGCCAAAAAAATCTAGCTTGGACTGACTGCAAGGATTTAGCCACTGAAATAGGAATTCTGAAAATGGACAGATAATATGTGGGCAAACTATCCAACATTGCTCTACAACATAAACAGCTGCCCCCCAAAAGAGAGCACCTTAACCTTCCACCCAGCCAATCTGTTCTCAAATCTTTGGATAATTCCTCTCCAATCTGTGCACCTTAAGGGACTTGGGGAAAGGGGGAGCCCAAGATAAGTGAAAGGGAAGGTTCCAACCTGACAACCAAATAGAGTAGCCGCAAACTTGATGTCCACCTCATTCAAATTGATCCCTGCCATAAGACATTTTCTGAAATTAATCTTCAAACCTGAGATATCCTCAAACACCTCAAGCATTAATCTAATGCCCACTAACTGTTGTTGCACATGAGGGATAAAAAGCACTGTGTCATCTGCATACTGAAGCTGAGTGATAGAAACTGAGGGCTGACCAACCAGAACACCGCCGATAATCCCCTCCCTCTCAGCTGTAGACCAAAACCTGCTAAATACCTGCCCACCAAAAAGAAAGAGGAGTGGGGATAGAGGATCACCCTGATGAAGACCTCTCCCACTGGAGAAAAAATCCGACGCTGCCCATTAACGAGACATGCAAAAGATGTGGAGCAAATGCATTCTTTAATCCATCCAATCCATTTTGGCTGAAATCCCATTCTAGTAAGGACCAAAAGGAGACCACTCCAGCTAACCCTGTCATATGCTTTTTCAAATTCAACTTGTTTACGAACCCTCTTTCTTTACGTTGCTTCCAATGAAATAAACATTCATGGGCAACCAGGAAATTGTCTTGGATATGCCTCCCTCTAATAAAAGCTCGCTGAACTCATCCACAATCCTGTCCAACACCTTTTCTAACCTGATAGCCAGCACTTTGGAGATGATTTTATATAGACTGTTCAACAAAGATATAGGACGAAAATCTTGTTGATTTTTACAGATTGTTCAACAAAGATACGTTAATTACATCAGTGATGAGTGAAAACCATTAATTAACAGTAATAGTGTGTCGTACATGAAATCTACCAGCAAGTATATAGGTATATCATCAAAACAACTTGACTTGAATCCAAATCACTTTCTTAGTCCATGATGCAGTCTAAAATTCAGAAGTGATTTAAGATGTTTCCGATCAAATTAGTATTTTGGAAAATTTGCATGCTCCGAGGGTGTTGAATCACATTAACATTGTCTTCCATTGGACATATAAATTTCAACAAAGAGAAGGCCATAAAACTCATGCATGGTCATGCGTGCTTCCGTGTTTAAAGGGAATTAAAAAAGAAAAAAAAACTTGAGCAGCTGCAAAGCCAGTCCAAAGTGTCCCTTCTCAGCTGGCCAAAATGCCCTTGGGGCACACCAATTGGCCTCTCCCCACTGGTTAATGTGAGGATGGGGGTGTCGGTTTCGATGTCGGTTTGGGGGGAGGGTCCGAAACCGATTCAGTATCGGTTCGGATTCTGCTGCAACCAGACGAAACATGCAAAAATCAATTAAAAATATGAAAACAAATTGGAAAAATCAGAAAAATTACCAATACATCATTAAATCAGTGGACATGCATTTGAATGTAAATAAATTAGATAATGAGAATTGTTGTTTACTTGAATGTCACCTCGAGGCATGGTTATTTTTCTAAACATTATTGAAGTAAATGTTAGTATTTGTAGTTTTATTTACTTAAGATATTATATGTAAATAAGAAAGTACCTCCCATTTTAATCCAATAAAAATATAAAAAAATTATATCTCTTACCAATAAAAAGTCAACTCTCCCATCCAAGAAGAAAATCACGATTTTGGTGATTCCATTAAAATAACAATTTTCTAATCCCTCATAATTTGACTTATCTAAAAATTTCATAATTCAAATAAACTCAATAGAATATAAAAAATTAAAAGTCTGGTGAAAAAAATTAAACGTGCATATAACTTCTCCAAGAGAGTCACTCTCCTATTGACTAAGTGATGTGGACAGAATGGAGGGGGGAAGAAGGGTGGTGGGAAGAGCAGAGAGAACACAAACTTGGTGCACAAGCTTCTTTTTTTTATCCTATTTTTTTTAATCCCCCCTCCTTGTGGTGGTACAACCCGAATAAATAGAAAAAGGACTTATAAAATTTACCAAAATGCCCCTTTCCCTAAAATATGCATAAAATACAGAAAAATAAGAAAACGTCATATAGGCCCTAAATGGGTTGCACCAAAAAATATCCCGGCCTCCCCAAAAGTGTGTTGAGGCCTCAAAAGTCCTGTAGAGTGTTGCCCAACCAAAGAGACGTCGCCTCCGAAACTCGAAGACGTCGGTAAACGTGTGCTGGGTCAAACCAGGCGTGTGCATGGGTGTCCGCACCAATCATCTCCTGGCCACTCTGATATCTCTCCAACAGATCTAGGTCAAGGTGTTGCAACTCCTCTCGGGTGACCCAAGTGTCCTAGGACGGTAACCGCCCTCTCCAACAGATCAAGTAGTGCTGAAAGGCTCTGCCCTTGGATGTAACAACCTACTCATCTAGTATATAGTCAATGTGCTCGCGCCGTGCTGTACTTGGGATCGAAGTGGACACTCGGGTGTGGATTACTCACAAGAGGGGAGGAAGGCCCGAAAGGCTCGCTAGGTATCACTGCTGGGTCCCGATAGGCCACCAAATTTGAGACATTAAATGTGGAACTGAAGCGATAGTCTGGTGGTAAGTCAACAACATATACGTTCGACCCTATTCGCTTTAGCAGTTTAAAAGGCCCAGTCCCTCGAGCCTTTTCTTCATGACTCTTGATGGAAGCCGTTCAAGTCTGACCCTGATTATAATGTAGTCACCCTCATTGAACCTCTGTGGCTGCCTATGTGCATCTGCTACTTTCTTGTAGTGCTCATTGCTGATTTCAATGTGACGACGAATGCTATCATGCAGACTTCTAATGTGCTCGGCCAAAGACTATGTTGTGCAGACTCAGACACGTGTAGGAATAGGCGAAGGAACAAGGTCTAGCAGTCCCCTATGTCTATAACCAGTGACTATCTCGAAAGGACTCATCCCAGTGGATCTATTGACCGAATTGTTATATGCAAAGTCAGCATGCGGTAAAACTTGGTCCCAATCATGCTCATGCTCCCTAACTAGACAACGTAATAAATCACCTAGACTTCTATTAACTACCTATGTTTGCCCGTCGGTCTGGGGGTGATAAACTGTGGAGAACTTGAGCTTTATGCTCATAAGATGCCACAAAATTTTCCAAAAATAGTTGACAAATCACACATCCATATTGGAGACAATGGTCTTCAGCAGGCCGTGTAAACGCACAATGCCCTCAAGGAATATTTGAGCTACATGAGACGTATCAGAAGTTTTCAAACAGGGAATAAAATGAACCATTTTGGAGAATTTATCAACAACTATTAGGATGGAATCGTGTCGGCGGACGGTCTGTGGCAACCCTAAAACAAAATCCATGCTAACATCCTGCCACGGATGATCAGGCACGGGGAGAGGAGTGTGCAAACCCGTATTTTGCTTCATTTGCTTGGCCAAAGCGCATGAGCGACAATGAACCACAATATGAGCCACATCGTGCTTAATACTAGGCCAAAAGAAGCGGTGTTCGACTAATTCAATGGTCTTGTTTCGGCCAAAGTGGCCGGCAAGACCCCCAACATGGAGCTCCCAAATCAAGAAGTCACGAACAGAGGCACCACAGAAGAGATAGCCCTCCTGAAGAATGTAATCAAGGTACTCTCTAGAGGGGCCAGACTGAAGAGCAATATGGATCAGACCAAAATCAGGACAGTCAGGATACTCCTCTCGGAGCCTCTCAAAACCAGTGACCTCGGCGTTGACAAGGGATAGGCGAAAGGCACAACGACTCAACGCGTCAGCCACGCGGTTCTCCACACCCGTCTTATGTTTAAGTGCGAAGTGTAGACCTGAAGAAACTCAACCCAACGACTGTGCCTGAGATTTAGCTTCTTCTGGGCATGGACAAACCTAAGGGCCTTGTGGTCTGAATATAAAGCACTCCTGTGGTAGCAAATAATGTCTCCAATCCCTCAAAGCTTGCACCACCGCATAGAAATCTTAATCGTAGGTAGAGTACTTCAGCTTTGCATCATTCAATTTCTCACTGAAGTACGCAACGAAGTGGCTCTCCTGACTCAAGACCCCACCTATACCGACATCAGAGGCGTCACAGGAGACCTCAAACACCCTCGAAAAATTAGGCCATCGAAGGACTGGTGATTGAGTCATGCGTGCCTTGATGTCACGGAAGGCTGAGGCAGCGGCCTTTGTCCAGACAAAAGCCTCCTTTCGAATGCAATCTGTGATCGGGGCCATGATAGTGCTGAATCCCCGAATAAATCGCCCTCAACAGGCCTCACCATCAAAATATAGAGGCATTCAAAACTCCTCGAGCTCCTGATCACATGGGCACTAATTAACTGTAGGGTCACATCAAAACATAGAGGCATTCAAAACTCCTCGAGCTCCTGATCACATGGGCACTAATTAACTGTAGGGTCACAGGAGGTGGTGCACCAAGAATAGAGACAATGGCAATGCTCGTGCTCCCAATTAGGGTGGAGCTCGCAGAAGGGGGCCTATTTCGTGGTTGAGTGGGGCTGGAGGCAACAGAGGCGCTCTCAGGTTCCATGCCACAAGCAGGCGGGAGAAGACTAGTAGAAGGGGCACGGCAAAGGACAAGGGCAGAGAAAGTAGAAGGATCAGGGGTGGAGGGCACTGGAGGGGTGGGGGCACAAGATCGGGCTGCTCTCTGAGAGGTTAAAGTCGTCGGTCGAGAAGGCTGCAAGGTGATGAGGGCGTCGCCGTAGATAAACTCACATACGTTGGACCGGCCATAGAGAACCGCATCCACATCATATATCAACGGCCTCCCCAAAATGATGGTCCCGACCTCCATCGGTAGGACATCGCACCAAACCCTCCCAGAGTATGGGAGAAAAGAGATCGGGATGTGACACATCGTCCGGATCGGAATGGAAGTAGAATCCACCCATGAAACACGATAAGGGCGGGGGTGGTCAACCACAGTCAGCCCAAGATGTGAGATAGCCTGAGAAGAAATGACATTAATGCAACTTCCGCTATCGATGATCACCTTGCACACCTTCCCATCTAGGTGGATATAGGTTTGAAAAATGGAAGTGCGGCGTCAATTATCATACTCGGTAGGCTGAGCTAAAATACACCTGACAACCACATGCCTACCCCCATCAAGGAGATCTTCCTCATGGTCTGTCGAGAGATGCTCGACCTGAATGTAGCTGGTCCTCTCTCCCTCAGCCTGAAACTCAACGGCCATGTCATCCCCAGCCCCATAGCTCACGTGCTGCGCCACAGGGGTGGTCTCCTCAGGATGAGCACCCTTTATATCCAGGGCCCTAGAGGGACACTGGGAAGCAAAGTGACCGACCTCCTGACATTTGAAGCAGCAATCACGGGACCTAATGCCACGAGAGGGTTCACCCACGACTGGGGCCTTCCCTCTATCCTCTCGCCTAACAGGGGGTGCACCCAACAACGAACGGTCATGGGGTGCAGACAAAGTGGGGATGGGGTCCCTCTGAGGTGGTGGTCGGGGCCTAATAGACAGGTCCTACCGTAGAGGGTCTACAGGTCGAAGAGTGACATTCTCATGAGTTTAGGTGATGATAGTTTATGTTTGACCAAATTTTGAGAGGTGTCAAGTAGATTAAGTGCTGTCAGTAGAAGAGTGACTCCCTTGGAGAAGTCATATGAACATTTGACTTTTTTTATCGGACTTTAGATTTTTAGTATTCTATTTTAGTTTATTGAATTATGAAATTTTTAGATAGGCTAAAATATGAGGGATTAGAAAGTCGTTATTTTAATGGAATCATCAAAATCGTAGTTTTCTTCTTGAATGAGAGAGAGAACTTTTTATTGGTAAGAGATATACTTTTTTTGATATTTTTATTAGATTTAAATGGGGGGTAATTTCTTATTTATATATAACATCTTAAGTAAATGAAACTACAAATTCTAACATTTACTTAAATGATATTCAAGTACATAATAAGTAAGAGAATCGGCCTAGATCAGTTTGGAATTGGCCTGGATTGACTGACTATGTCCGATAAGGGCTTTGATCCCGCGGGCCCTCTTTAAATTTGAATTTTAAAAGTCCAAATCGACGGGATTGATGATCCCTACTCGATCCAGTCGATCCAACTTGATTCAACTCGAGTCCGACCGATCCATCTGGAAATCTTGCTGATTCAGGGATTTTCCCCTAGAGTCGGATCCCCATGCTGTGATCCGATCCTGGATCGGCCGATTCTGGGCCGATCCCACCGATTTTGCCTTCCATGGCAGTGAGAACTGCACCATAAGGCAATGTTCATCCGAAGTGCATCCTACACAAGCAAATTAAATTCGCCGATCCCATCGATTTTGCCTTCCATGGCAGTGAGAACTGCACCATAAGGCAATGTTCATCCGAAGTGCATCCTACACAAGCAAATTAAATTCACCATCAAATTGGGCAAATCAACTTGGATACCATTATAAAATCAGTAGAACAAGAATTTATGCATTGAAGTGACTTGATCTCAACTGCCCCCCTTCGGATATATTATAATGGTGATCATACAGTGAATCACCCGCTGCATCGGTGGAAAAGAATTGGCATTAAGAGTTACCCGATGTTCTTTGAATTTTTCTTTATCTATTTCCATCATGAGGGCGGTGGTTGCAACTTCATCAGTTTGAAATGGCTTATAACTACATGGATGGTAGGATCGGAATTGGGGTCCGATCCGAATCAGGGAGGAATCGTCCAGAATCTACCGGAATCGACCAGATCGGCCATGGCTGATCCGATCCAGAATCAACTGATTCTGATCCGATTTGTCCAATTCTGCCATCCATGTATAACTACGGCCTTCCTGGGGAATATTTAAAGCACAGGCGAATCTATACTCTTTTATCATAATTTCTACATCCCGCACCCGTGTATACCATCATTTACCTTCTGAATTCTTAAACATGTTACCATAAAACTCATGAATCAGTAAAGGATAGACTTGCCGATGTGTGGACATGAACTTAATCCACACTTGAAATATGAAAATAAACTCGAGCATTTGGAACATAGCATGAAGATCATCAAAATAAACCTACTGGGATTTCGGAAGTGGATCTGGAGAATATGGTGGTGCTATAGGAACCTCCTCATGTCGTGGGCCCCGACTTGAACCTTCTCTCAATTGCAATCTACCCCGGTTGCCACGAGTAGCCGAACGCTTCTGTGGAGTCATCGCCAAACCACTGTGTAGACAAGATTAGAACGAGGGTGTGTCTTTCTCCAGAGTGGATCTGTGGTAGACCACTCCTGGCATACAATAATGGGGAAAGGGATTCAATCAGAAGGAAGAATAGGTGGGGAAATCGCCAAGAAAGTTGGAGAACGGTGGAAACTCACCTAGAGCTTGTAGAGCACCTTGAGGAAGGAGAAGAAGATGCTCAAGGGGAACCAAGGGAGTTAGGGCGGCCTAAAAAGGGAAGATGGAGGTGAAGGAAAGGTCCTTTGACATGCCCTAGCTATATAGAGGCCGGTTTGGGTTGACTCGTGCTCTGGGTTGACCGGTTCTTCCCGGTCGGTTTGGGATCGATTTCGGAATCGGTCGGGTTGGTCGACCGATCCAACCAGTGCCAGTGCAAGGAAAGTTTGGGCATTTCAGTGTGAAATGACCCAGAACTCTAGGGTCAACTGATCTGAAAGATTGGTCGACCAACAACAGTGATGTTGTTGTGGTTTGGATCACCTACAAAATTTTCTATGGATAATTAAAGGGTTTTCAAACAAATTAAGAACAAGACCGTTGACACAAAAAAGTAACACAAAGAAACCCCCCTAAATTTGCCCAAAAAGAGCCAACCTAAGGTGGGCATTAGGTGGGTAAACTCCACCAAGGGGATCCCCCACCGATGGGGTTTTCCCCAGCCAGCCCCCCTCGGTGGGGTTTCCCCTTTAGGCGGGAGCCGCGGGAAAGCCTCACTGAGGCCCCCATTGGTGGGGTTTAGCCGCTGGCGGCTATGGGCCGATGACCCTTCTCCTCCTCCCTTCCAACTCCTATATAAGGAGGGGAAGGGCCAAGGCTGGAGGATGGGGGAGGATTTTTTTTTTGGGGGGGGGGGGGCGCTGGAGAGATAGTTAGAAGACTTGGAGGTTTGGCCTTTTTTTTTGGGGGGGGGGGGCGTTGGAGAGATAGTTAGAAGACTTGGAGGTTTGGCCCTTCGGAAGACCCCCTTTGGGAGATTGTTGGTTGTGGCTTCTAAGGTATGA
Source organism: Colocasia esculenta (assembly GCA_014218235.1). NCBI lineage: Eukaryota > Viridiplantae > Streptophyta > Magnoliopsida > Alismatales > Araceae > Colocasia > Colocasia esculenta. The sequence goes on along the minus strand of CM024758.1, from coordinate 140,479,697 downwards.
AGGTCGAAGAGGGTTTTTGTATGTATGTGAAATTACATAACAACCCCTCAGGGTATGGAGTTTGTGTGTATAAAATTACACAAGCGTCTTTGAAGGTGGTAAAATTGCAAGGATATCCTTTGAGGGCCATAGATTGCAAAAGCATCCAGAAGTGACAGGAAATTGCAATTATACCCATAAATAGGAGGGAATTGCAATTGTACTAAAAAGAGTCAAATTTGCAGTATGACCCTTGAAAAAGTGGGAAATTGCAGAAGTACTTTCACTGTGCAGAAAATTGCATAAATACTCTGTTCATGGGAAAATTACATAAAGGGCCTCCCAAGGGTAGGAATTTGCAGAAATACCTTCCAAAGGATGAGAATTGTGGAAATATCCCTCCCCAAAGGATTAAAATTGCAGAAATGATTTGGAAAGCAAGGAATTGCAGAAAAAACCCTGAAAAGGTTGGAAATTGCTGAAATGTCCTCCAAAGGACAGAATTGCAGAAATATCCAGAAAGGACAAGAAATTGCACACACGTCCCTGAAGAGACAAGAAATCACAGAAGCATCTTCAAGAGGGCAGAAATTACAAAAAATACCTCTGTGTCAGAGAAGTTGCAGATATACCCCCTATGTCTGGGAAAATTTCAAATATACTTCTATATCAGGAAAAATTGTAAAAATATCTCTGAGTTAGGAGAAATTGTAGAAAAGTCTCTCCAAAGGATAGAGATTGCAAGAAGTCCCTCCAAAGGATAGAAATTGCATGAAAGTCTCTAGAAAAGGCACAAATTCAATGTTCTCCGAATCTTCTCTAGATTTTTTCTTCAAAAGACAACGTTGGCCAAGTTCTCAATTCTTTGATCCTTTGGTTTCATGCCATTCGCCCAACTCGGTGGAGTAGGATCCATGTTGCTTCCCTGAAACGATGTATGCTCTTCTGAGTTTAGCTTGAGACTGATCGTATCGGTAATCCTCAAGGAATGCCAACAAATGGTAGAGGAACATGAGAAGACCGAGAAATGACAGAAAATCCAGGGTAAAATAAAAAAATGACGAAAATACTCGACAATGTCAAGATACGATTGGGAGGCCCGACCCATGCCTTTTGCGCGGCTCGGTGGAGCGGGACCCACGTCACTTATCTGCAGTAGCATAAGCGCTCCTCAATTAGACTTATGGCTGACCACACCGAGTCTTGGGATTGTCAAGAAGTGACAGAAATCCTCAGACATCCTAAGAAATGACTGAAAAGTCTCTGGAGGTCAAGAAATGACCGAAAAGTCCCAGGGAGCCAAGAAATGACAAGTGTATCTCGAGAAGTCAACAAATGACTGAAAAGACCTCAGAGATGTTGGCAAATCACGAAAGTGTCCTGAAAAGATACAAACCTGACAAGACCACTTAAAGGTCCCATCACAGTCAAAGGCTGATGGTGACCACAAAGCAAATACAATAGGTCGACAATGATCATCTTGGCGATCCAACGGCATATTCGTGATGAAATTCAAATCCAACGGTCTGATCGTGGTAAAATCCAAATCTAACTGTTTAATCATGATAAAATCCAAATCCAACGGTCTGATTGTGGTAAAATTAAAATCCAATAGTCCGATCGTGATGAAAATCCAAATCAACAATCTGATCGTGACAGAAGCAAATTCAAAAGGGTCTGATTGTGACCCAATGTAAGTCTGAAGACCTAATTATATTATCGGGACCACTTGTACAAGTTTTGAAAGACCAATTGTAATTCAAATTACATGTGTACAAGCCATAAAATCTTCAATTTTCTGTGCAAGAGTGTGTACCCATAAAGGGCGACCATCAAGGTCATCGTTGTCACAACAAATATAGACGAAAGACGTTCGTTGACAGAGAATCAAAGATGTTTGAGGTCACCTCGATGTAAATTGACATCGACTTCGGTCAGTGGAGAATAGGTCCAGTATATGAAACCCTAATCGCCTGATAAAACAAATCCGCGGAACAAATACACAAAAATATAAGCGCAATCGTCCAATGAATGGATATGCAAATTCCCGCATCAAGCGAGTTTCAAATTTATCTGTTGAATAGACTGGCACGCCCGCAACCAAATGAAAATCAACAGAAATTCTTTTTCCGTGTCCACAAGGACATAATTAGCCTGTCCAAAGGTCCTCTTTCAGCTGTCCAAAATGCCCTTGGGGGAGCACCAATTGGCCTCTCTCTTCTGTTGGTTGATGGGGTGAGACTATGAGGAGGAAGAAGAGGGGGGTGACCCCTATTTTTAGAGAAAGGCAAGAGAGAAGAGAACAGAGGGGGGCGTAGCATGTCCAAGACCATGTGGGGATCAAAAGGGGGAATGGTTGCCCCTAACCCTTCCCCCTCTTTCCTTCTTAACATAGCACTCCTGGATCCAAAGAGATTCTCCAAACCCGTACCAACTAAGGATGGGTGGGACCAAGAGCACCTACTTACGTGGGCGGGGGAGGCTTCTCCTCCCGAGGAAGTCTCCCTTGGCGGAACCTCCATCACCCAGGGAACTCTCCCTTCGGGGAACCATTGACCAGTGGGGGACCTTCACCTTCCCCATTAAGGACCTACGCCCCTATAAATGAAGGGGTAGGGGAAGTTGAAGGGAGAGACCTTGGTCTTCCTTGAAGCCATCCCACTGCTTGTGCTTTTAGAAGTTCCAGAAAGGAGGAGTAGAGGGAGAGTTTGTGTGTTTGTCTATTTGCTGTAACTGCAAGGGTGGGTTTAAAAACCCTCCAACTATTTATGAATGTATTCCAGAATATCGTAAATTGTGTGTGTCCCTCAATGATCATGAATGTGAGAAATGAGTTCATGTTGTGTTATTCTATTAATTAAAATGGCCTAAAAATAAGTATTTGTGCATTATGGAATGGGGAGCAGCCGCATATGTGAAAATTTGCAGTTAGGCCCCCTGAAATGTCCATAATTACGAAAATACTTATTTTTGTTGACCACATAGCGAATTAAATTATCCAAGTATGGTGCTAGTAGGGGAACGAATACTGTGTGGGCCAATGTTATGGGAAAGTTTAAAGGGGATCGTTAAGGCTAGGTCTTATTAAGGGTTGACATTGAATTAAGGGTGGTCGGCCTTTCTCCGACGTAAACATGCCAGTCATGGTGAGGAAGGGTCCAGCGCACGAATCAACACCGTCTGATCAAAACAAAATAAATCCATGGGAAAATAAACGAAGGGACGAAAGAGAAGTGCTTTTTTCTTTTCCTCCTAAATTTTCCCAGGGGAAAACATACAACATGTATGTAGAAAGAAATAGAGAATCCTCACCGGTGTTGCCCATAGGTGGAGTTCTAAAAGGAAATTTCCCAAACCCATTTAGACCACTGTTGCACCGGATTTTGCCTGGCCCTCTCCAAAGATAGAGGTAGAGAAGCAAGGAAGAAAAAAGAAAAGAAAAGTGGGGGTTACCTCCCTTATGGCCGGCGGAGGCCCCCAGGCCCACAGCCACCGTCGTGGCCCTGTTTGGGGCCGACACTAGTTCCATCCCAAGCCGCTGCTGTTGCCGGCGCCCCAAGCAGCAGTTGCCGCTGCCCTTTGAAGCCGCCGCCGCTGCTTCCCAGCGCCGCCATCACCTCTGTCTGCACCGCCGTCGCTTTCTGGCTCTGCCAACGCGGGAAGAAGAAGAAGGGGCCGAGGAGGAGAGGAGACTGTTGCCTTCCTCACCTGCATGTGCCGCCGCTGCTATCCCTTGCTCGTCGTAGACCAAGCGAGGAAGAAGAGAGGAGGAGGAGGTCGCGTGCCTCCTCCCTCCCTGCCGCCGCGGCCTCTCTCTCTCCCGATGCCCTAAGCCCCAAAGTGGAAAAGAAAAAGAAAAGGGGGGAGAAAAGAAAGAAAAGAAAATAAGCAAGGGGGAAACTGCAAAATTACAAGTGAAACCTCCCGGTGGAGATATTCAAACCTCCCGGTGGAGGTACTCAAACTTGCCGGTGGAGGTACCCAAACATGCCGGTGGTGGTCTCTCCTCCTTCCAATATAAAAGAGAGGGGGGCGGCCTAGACTAGAGGAGGATTTTCTGAAGTTTGAAAGCAGAGCAAGGCTCTGAGAAAGACTGTAAGGCGGTCTGGGAGAAGGGTCTGCAAGACACAATTTTAATTTTCTCAAGTCTTAAGCAAGGTCTATTGGGCTTCCTTATTGGGCCAAAATTTCTTATTGGGCCACCAATTGCTTATTGGGCCAGACTTGTATCTTTTATGCCATGATTTGTTAAATGACCATAACGCTTAATGCTCAATGGGCCTAATGATGGTTAATGGGCCGGCCTGTGGTATATCCTTACATGTGATGCTTAATGGGCCTATTGGGCTAATCTCACTTATTCAATCATGCACTATATGAATAATTACATATAGTGTCACGTTTATTTCATGCTCTTCATCAATTGATTTCTTAATCAAAATCAACCAATTTTTAGACAAACCTTAATAAAATATTTCACAAGCATTGTTATTTAATTTACCATAACTAAAAAATAACAAACAAGTTATGTTTCATGTCATTTTTGATCCCTTTAAATCAAATAAATAAATGAAAACATTAATTTAATTCACATAATCATAATTCAAATAAATAAATGACGAAAATAATTAAATAAATAAAAATCAATGATTTTAAAATGCCCCAAAAAATGAGAAAATGAATTTAAAAAACAATAAAAATGAAACAAATATCAGAAAATTCCAAAAAAATAGATTACATGCTTGTAACTTTATTTTCTTTCATGTACAATTCATTTCATTCAATTGTGAGTCACGCTCTTCTATTTCAAAGGGGTTGTCTGATGGTTAATCAAGGGTGTTCAGCTTTTGTGCTGATATAATTAACACTAACTGAGGTTAGTGGGGGAGGTCAAACGAACTAAATAAGACCATGTCCATGTAAATAAATAAAAGCCAAATAAATCAATTCAAATTCAAAGATAAGTTAAAATTTTAAAAGTTTTAAAAAATGGTTCTCACAACCACTTTGCCTTTCTTACCCTTTCACCAACATATGACACTGGTGGGAGTCAAAAGAGCCAAGCACAGGTCGCCCTCCTTATCCTTTTCCAAGAAGGAAATCCTCAACGGTGTTCATGAAGGGAAAGAGCAGGCTGCCCCCTCACTACTTGTTTATTTTAAATCTCCACCGGTGCATTACACTAGTGGGACTTCCAAGGAAGGATAGAGCAGATTGCCCCCTTACTGATTGCCTATTTTAAATCCCCACCAATGCATGACACCTGTAGACTTCAAAGATGGAAAGAGCAAGTTGTCCCCTCACTGCTTGCCTATTTCTGATCCCTCCCAGTGCATGATATCGGTGGGACTCAAAAGAAAGAAAATGAGGCGGCCCATTCACTGGAAAATGCTCACTGGTGCATGACACCAGTGAGGTTTCAAAAAAGGCAATAGATAGCCCCTGCAGGAAGAAACAAGAGGGAAAGAAAACCCCTCTGGTGCATCCCACTCATGGGGTTCTAAGCAATGCTGAGGGGACTGCCATTGCCTCCCTCCATGCTGCCCTCTCTCCCTCTATATAAAGAGGGCTGTGCCATTGCAAAGCGGAGCATCCACAATTGCAAAGAGAAGCACCCCAGGGAGCTGAGAAGAAACAACTCACAGCTGGGAAGAAATTACATCCGGAGCTGAGAAGAAACAACAAGAGGCAAAGAAAACCAGTCAACTCAGAGAAAACATAAGGCAAGGCAGTGCTCTCTGTGCCAAGAGGAGAAGAAGAGGAAAAAGAACAAAAAGGCAACAGGTAGTTCAGGTTGGCACAGTAGGAAGGAAATAAGAGAGAAGACTGGTGCAAGGATGGAAAACTCGGTTTCGGCCGAAACCGGCTGAAACCTGTAAAAATCTATTAAAAAGTTACAAAAAATATGGAAAAAAATCAGGGAAAATCATAAAAATTATACAAAATTACCAAAACATCAAGAAAATCAGTGGACATGCATTTGAATGTAAATAAATTGGATTAATGAGAAATTGCAGTTTACCTAAACATCATCTCGAGCCATGGTTATTTACCTGAACATCATCTAAATGTTTATATTTGTAGTTTCATTTACTTAAGATATTACATGTAAATAAGGAAGTATTCCATATTTGAATCCAATAAAATTATAAAAAACAATCATATCTTTTACCAATAAAAATTCAACTCTCCCATCTACGAAGAAAATCACGATTTTGGTGATTTCATCAAAATGCCGACTTTCTAATCCCTCATAATTTGACGTAACTAAAAATTTATAATTCAAATAAATGAAATAAAATTAAAAAAATTCAAAGTCTGGGAAAATAAGTCAAACGTACATGTGACTTCTCCAAGAGACTCACACTCCTATTTACCAAAATCACGATTTTCTTCCTAGATGGAAGAGTTGACTTTTTATTGGTGATTTTTTTGATATTTTTATTGGATTCAAATGGTTGGTACTTCCTTATTTACATGTAATATCTTAAGTAAATGAAACTACAAATATAAATAATTACTTGATGCTATTATATATATATATATATGTGTGTGAAGGGATTCAATAAGGTATTATATATATATGAAAGGGAATCAGATCAAGAGTCAGTCAGTTTTGGCCGTTTCGGGCTGAAACTGGGCGAAACGGTTTTGGGTTTTGCCCGAAACTATTAAAATATTGTTTCTTTAAAGTTAAAGGACCGGAGCTGTGTTCCAATCCGGTTTCAGATCGATCAAGGCCAAAAGATTTCGGTTTCGGCCGAAACCTACAACGATCGACTGGTGGGGTTTTAAAGGAAAGGGAAGGAGGGGGCGACCCTCATCATAATTATGATAGAAGAAAAGAGGAGAAAAGAAATCCCCACCACCAGTGGGATTTTAAGAAAGGAAAAATGGCTGCCATTCCCATCCCCTGCTGCTTCCTAGCTTGTATATCGAGGCTTAGCCCCCTCATTCCTCTGGGGTATAAGAAGCTACAAGCTCGGCAAGCACAAAAAGAAACACTCAGCTCTAAGCTTGCAGGAAGCAAATCAAGAGGAGAAGAAGAAGAAACTTGGGAGATCATCTCCTAAGTGAAGACAGGGGAGATCATGAATTGTAGGAAATCTCTGGGTTTGACTGATATGTCCTCTTAATTTCATCACGTAAACTGTACACGTGTATGAACATGCATGTCCATGTAGAGTTAGCAAGAAAATTGAAACAAGACTACTCTCAACATGGGAGAAGTCTCTTTGGGAAATATCTTATCATGAACAAACTATATTTGAAGTTATACCTAGAACCTTTTATATTTGCAGTTATATCCATAACCCTTTATTAAAATTATAGCTAGAACCTTTTTATTTGCAGTGATACCAGAAACTTCTGTTTGCAGTTATACCCTACATCTTTTAAAATTGTTAATATTTCTGTAAAGCTATCTAAAAAAAGGGAAAGAAGAATGAATAATAAATCATTGTCAAAGAAAAATCCCAGAATAAATAATAAAGGCCATGAAATACTTTAACATAGATTGAATTGCTGCAATATCCTGTACTTTCAAGAAATTATCAACGTTAATCCTCAAATCCTTAGAAATGGTAAATTAAAGATGAAATAGTAAACCCCTGCAAACTAAAAGAGGCAAAAAGAATAAAGAAAACCAACAATCATCCTCCAAAAAATAAAAATGACAGTCCTAAAATCAAGCCCAAGTACATTCTCTTTACTTGAACTTCATTGTGTTCATGTTCTTTTGACATCTTGTGGTTGTCAATTAGGGGTGTTGGGTCATTGGGCTGATGTAAATGAGCACCAACCGTGGCTGGTGGGGAGAGTAAAGGACGTGAATCTACGGTCTTCAACCTGATTCAAAATATGAATGCACATTCCCCAAGGGTTTACACCAAACCCTTGGTGTTCCCACTATCTAAGTGGTGAGTGGAATGTAACAAACAGATGAATAAACCCAAAACAACAAAATAATCTTTTAAGTGAGTTTTCTCACGAAAACAGAAGGTCAAGGGGTATTTTGGTTAATTTAGAATTTGTAATATGTTTTAATAAACTGGGGATGTTTTGAAACTGGGATTTGTTTTTGGGTTATTTTGAGTGCTTTTAGGTCCTGATCATAATTTAGTCATTTTAAGAGAATTTAGAATTTTAAAGGTGTTTTGGCTTTTTTTAAGATTTGATTTTCTAGAATTTTTAGACTATTTATTTTGGTGTTCTATAATTGAAGACTTTTTGGAGTTTCTATGACGTCTATGATTTTGAAGGTTCTGGGACTTTTTGGTACTTCTGGGCATCTCTTAGGGTTTGGAGGTCATTTTCAGTCAATCAGTGTGATAAATAGAATTTATTGGAATTTTTTAATAATGATTTGACACCTTTTGTGGCTCCACCAATGAGTACGGTATGATGGTGCAAATTATCGGTTTTGGCTGCTTAATTATGTGAGTCATGTATGTGTTAGGTCTTTGGTTAAGTTGGTTAAGTCGTGGACATTTTTGGGTAATTAAGTGAATTGTTAATGTGATGGGGCATGTTTGGGATTTGGTTAGGTCATGAGACTATGGATCATTGAGACAGTGGACTGGGTTCTATATTTGTAAGGCCCATGGACCATACTGTAGTCTGTAGCTTGTGAACTGCACTGCAATTTGGCCAAGTCTAAAGGGTATCCGAACTAATAGTCGCTAAGGTTAAGGGTGGGTAAGATGTTAGGGCTGTCAAGTCAGGGGTGCTAATTCACAATGTTATGGATGTTTTTTGTGAATTCTGCTGATATATACCATTTCAATGACTCTTGTCATGTGCTTTCTCCATTATCCTTTACCTTGCAGACACCTCTGCTCCAACTTGCAGCCATAGAGCTTGCAGATCTTCCCCCTCTCTCTGTTTTCCTTGCTCTCTCTTTCTCTAGTACAAATTTGAGATGAAAGGAATGAAAAAACAGGTGCCAAATTAACTCTGTTCAAAGTTGATTTTGTATTTTTTCTTTCACTTCAAGTGTGTGATCCTGTTCTAGAGTTCTGATAGCTTGCATTCTAGATTTGCTATAGTGCTTCACTCGTTTATGTTGTTCTCCATGATGTCTTTCACCAGCTTACTTGGTCTACCATGGTTATGCATCCACACATAACACTGGACAATTGAGGTTTTTTGCATTTCCCCAGACCTTAACACCTTGGAGTTCTGTATACATATATGACTAGCAGTAACTTCAGATTCTTGTCGTCAATCAGATATAACTCGCACATCACTTGATACTTAATAGAATATGTGGAAGGAGAATTTTGTCTGGTACTATTGACCACTTTTATTTATTTGTCTAAATTCCTAATTTAGTAAACTATGTTCTATTTTCCAGTCAGGTATCATATGCATTATTGTGGATAACCTCATCAAATCACAGATCTACTCAGACTATGTGCAGGTTGGTATTCCTATTAAGAATATTCTCTTACAGCTTTGTTAAATCTTTCCCCTGCAAACCAGTATGTTCTTATCTGATGAAATTGCAGGCTCACCTGGCTCCCAGTGGTTATATCAAGATTCCAACAGTGAGTACAACATCATCTTTACTTTTGTTTTCTTAGTGCTATTTGCCCTTTTCTTCTGAAGCTCTAATAATTTGTCTGTTCTCATTAGAAAAACTTGCTTCAGGTCTTATGGTACATAAGTATTGCCAAGGATTTATAGGCCTAAGATCTGGACTCAACCTATTATTATACTGTGAGAATAAAAACATGTTTCCATACTTTTGGGTCTCTCTAAATATGTTTGTGATGGATCCTTTGTCATAATGTCAGAGGCAACCTTGATCACCACGGACTATATGGCAGGTACGCTACACGTTGTTGTCTAGTGTTCATTTAGGGATCACCTAGTCCATGTACGAAGCTCCACAAATAGGTGTCGATATTTGAACCCTACAACAGTTATGTTGGATTGAAAAACAATTCCAAATAGCAGAGGTCTCCTCTACTCAGCATCTGTTAGCTGAGATCTGTTTCTTGATGGTGCATCTCTTAATGGTCCACAAGTGAGGATATGCATCTGCCGATGCAATCGAGGTCACACATCCAGATTAATTTGGTAATCCTTGATCTGAAGAAGAAAATGAGTACTTCACTACTTTAGTCTTGCAAAATCTCATTCACCCATGTTCCGGGTTTAAAATGGTAGTATTACTGGTTGATGATGAGAAGGTTGTCATGAAGACATGTTCTGTTCCAAACAAGTGAAATTCTTGAACAGCTTAGTCTGGCAATGGATTGCTGAGGTGATAGTTTGATGCTCCAAAGATTTTTTAATAGGTGAAAGGGAAATTTGTAAAATAACCCTGTTAAATTTAAATTGAAGATTTGCCATCCTTATTTTTGTATAATATTCACAACCCTGCTGCATGAGTATTAGACTATTAGTGTAAAATTACCTGTGTTAGTTACCATTTGAAAATTGGAGCTTATATATTCCTTTAGTGGTCATCACTAGGCAAACAATGGTGTTATGTTATGGCCTCTCTAACTTGGCATCGGTTAAAAGATGTGACCAAAGCTTAGTGGTTGCTAGTAAAAGAGCAGGGGAAAGCCTAAAATGAGATGATGCGATGTTATTAGGAAGGACTTTGACTTTTTGGATTTGAACACTGTCACGCCCCTAAAAAGAAGGGACATGACAACAATATCAGAACAAGTGGGAACAATTAAGCAATTGTAAGAAGACACAGGATATCAAGACTAAACTATTCACTATATTTATACAGGAGTATTATAAAGGTGAACAATGAAGTGTAACCGGTCTTGTATTATGCGGGTTCATCCACTCAACACACTTCTCGCCTGTGTTAACCTGTGCTTGGGAATTACCTGAAAATTGTTAATAAAGGTAAGATGAGCAATAAGCTTAGTAGGATTTACCCTCTAATCACTCTAAATCATTAGTCAATAGTTAGCAGGATCAACAAGACAAGTAAATAATGGGAACAAGTGTTTAATAGCTAACAGGCTCAACAGAACCATAAATAACCAGAACATGTGTTTTAGAGTTCAGTAAAGATGCTAGGACAATTATGCAAGAACAAAACAAGAACAGTAGAACAAATGATCAGGATCAAGCCAACACATCAAGATGATGAACAATAAACATTCTCATGCAGTCAGGTAAATAGTACAGTTGAATTGTCAGTTCAGGAACAATCTAGCAGTCAGGATGGTGTCATGCCAAAATACTTGATCATCTGTCCTCCGCATCAGTTAGAACATTTGGATGCTCCTCCAGGGACCAGATCAAGGCCCCATTGCACAGACATTAGTCCAGTTGCGTCTACGACCCCAGTAAATACTTTCATGACAATTTAGTAGTTCAGGAAATGGCCAATAAGACTCCATCCTCCAGCTGGCCAGTAAAAGCTTGCAAATGCTCTCCAGATGGTCAATAAGAGCAGCTAGCCAGTAAGCGCTTCGAATACTCTTCAGCTAGAAACTAAGAGCTTACTTGCCGGGGAATTTAAGATAAATAAAGTCAAGAAAACAGAACTGATGTTGGACTGGAGACAGGACAGTCGCCTAGATTATAAGCTATAATCTTCTAAAGAGATCAAGGAGAAGCTCTGAACTAGGACCCAATTAAACACCTAAGTATGGCTTCTATACACTTAACAGTAGCTTAATCGGAAGATTTAATGACAAACTGACAAGGGTTTCGGATAGACAAGGAACTAAACTAAAACACTAATTACATACTTACAAGAATGCCTAAGAGAATCTTCACTAAACTAGGATAATTAACACTTAACAAGAGCTTAATCAGGAATTTAAATCACAAACTGACAGGGGTTCAGGATAGAAAAGGGCCTAAACTAAACACTAATGATAGACTAACAAGTATATCTAAAGGAAAACACACCAAACTACTCTAAAACAAGATAATTAATATGCTAACTAATGACCCAGAGAAGATTAGAGGAACCTACCTTAACCTTGGAGTTTGGGGCTGCTTGGAACTCTAGAGCCCTCACCCTTGCCTTCTCCTCTTCCTCCTCTAGCTTGAGCAACTTGCTTGAGCCCTTGCCTTGAGGTGGAGGAGATGGAGGGGGGGGGGGGGGGGGGGTAGGGGGTATTTGTAAGGGCTTAAGGCGGCTAGGGGGAAGAGGGCTAGGGCGGTTCTGGCTTGTGGGGCCCACCTGGGTTACTTATGGGCTAAGTAACCCCAATTTATATTTAACACCTCTTAACTTTCAACACTTTAAAATTTACCCTAATGTTTCTGAAATTGTACATATGCCCTTCCTGAAAATTACGTTTATGTCCATGCTAATTCTTGGGGTATTACAAACATGAATATAGTACTTGATAGAAATCTTTGGCAGAAGAGGATTCATGTAGCCGACCCCAAATAATGGGATAATGCTCTGATGATGATGATGTTATTACCTCTCTCTCGCTCTCTGTAATTGGAGGAGATTTGAAGCAAAAGAAAGCTGGGGCGGGAGGGGGAGATGATGTTGGACATGACAGCAAAGACGACAAGGAGCCTTGAGAAGCCAGAGCTGAGGGGAGGTGAGGTTGAAGAATGCTGATGTTGGCAGCATGCTGGAAGGAGGTGACAAGTGCAGGCTGAGCAAAGGAAGGGTGGAGGTCACAACAGGAACCCTCTTTGGGACCCTCTCTTCCTCCCGTCCCCACAAACCACCACCCGTGTGTGTGTGTGTGTGTGACCACCCAGTGCTGGAGGGTTCGATGGTACTTTTCTACATAAGTTAAATTTAAACTTGGTCGGTTTGCCCTGCAGTTAATCTGCATTACCACCTGTAACAGCAGGGGTAATTTTGCTCTAATATTCACGCAGCAGGGTTATTAATATTAATACAAAATTAAGGTAACAATTCTCCTATTCTTGATTTATTAGAGTAATTTTGAAATTTTCCCAAAGGGAAAAGACAAATCGTTATATCAAAGAAAGAAAGTTCAAAAATTTTGTTAAACATTTGGAACATTGAAATGGAACATATTTTGTTGTTTTTGATTGCCTTTATTTTCCATGTTTCTTTTACTGCCTAGTAAGCTGCCAATCTAGGAGTGAACCTAAGTTGCATTGGTTCTCAGATTTGTACTTTCACTCAGAAACACACAACCTTTATTTATTTTTAATACAGCTTCTTCTTGAAGCTAAGTGACTCTTCTTTTCCAGGACATGGATGTCTATTTAGATAAGTGCAGGTTTTTGCCCAAACTCAACAATGAACGTCCCAATGAGAGGAACTCCACTTTCAAGGAAAGGTTCAGTAGTTTACAGACATTGGTTCTTATCATGGTTAGTCAACCAGAATTAGCTTTCTGTTCCTCCTGATTTATGCTTCACATTGTTTGGTTGTAGTATGTTTACCCCCACATATTGCACCTCTATTTTCCATCCGCAGGGTGGTGATTTGCTTTCTGCAATTTCTGGGGGCTACTAGATTAGCCTGCAACATTTTATTTGAAGTTCACACTTAAAGAACCTTTTCTACAACCTTACACTCTCTTCCTGTTGATGCCAGTTTGGTCAAGACACCGTCTTGGTTCCCCGGGAGACGTCTTGGTTCGGATATTATGATGATGGTAGCTTTGAACCTGTATTGCCTCCATTTGAGGTAAGCAAAATTTTTCGTATCATTACGACGCAAAATATGTCTAGTGGGTTTTGTAAGAATAGTCCCACATTGGAAAGGGGCAAAAGTACTTGTGTGCTTATAGTAGTGGGGCCTTCTCCACTTGTCATCTTAAAGTTCAAGTTGGAAGGCCCAGTCCAATAAAAATGTAGCATGTTAACATGGTATCAGACTCCACAGTATGATGTGGTCTGTGCACCCCGAGTTTATGTTCACATGACAGCCTAGAAATTGGTCTGTACGTGAGGGGGCATGTTAAGAATGGTTCCACATTGGAAGGGACAAAAGTACTTGTGTGTTTATAATAGTGAAGCTCTCTCCACTCATCACCATAAGGTTTGAGTTGGAATGCGCAGTCCAATAAAAATCTAACCGGTTTGACTCATATCACCCAGTTGTTTTATTGTGTTTTGGTACTGAGTTATTTCATAATGTCTGCTATAAGAACTTGCTGCTGTTCTTTCCGTTTAAAACTTTGATAAGTGTTGTTTAGAAAACATGCTTTTGGTGATAAACTCAAGTAGCTATATTGGCTTATGTGACAGCACATCTACAACTGGATTCATGTACGGTCACTTTTCATGTATATCAAATTGCATAGTGCATTTGCAGGTGCTGGGTGGTGCTCTTTTTCTTGTAACCTTTTGGTTTTGCAGTTTCTTTGTTTGAACACAGGTTACCTTTTTGCAGTCAGATTTGCTTGGAACATTTGTTTTCCTCACTTGGTTATAGTTGGCGATTTCTTTTGTTCTCTAGTTTATGTGGTGATGATTTTGAATATGTTGGAAAGCAAAAGATGAGGGTTTACATGACCCTTTTCCTTTTGACTTGGTTCATTTCTATCTACATTTTGCCTGCCCTCCGTCCTCTTTTTGATTGCACCTTGTAGCAAACTTCTGAGCCCGTGGTTATTTCATTGGGTGATTGTCATCAGAATGACTGCAGAGAGTATAAAAGCCAATGCATAGTTTATGGAATCTACAAGGGATTCTAGGCCTATTCCGTTGTACTTGATGCAGCTGCATTGTTTAGGACATGGAAACATTAGTTTATTGAGACTTGAGAGAACTTGGGAGCAGTGGTCCTGGGACGTGTACATTTTGGTTCATATGATACATAATAGCTCTTGACAAAAGATTGAGGCATTGCATTGATGGTTGCGGTGATAGTAGTCTAGTATGCATGTTGCTTCTTATAATAACTTGAGAACTACTTGATATTATTGGATTGTCATTCCTCTTTAAGTCTTCAACTTTCTTCATTCCCTTTCTTTGCAACTGATGCAGACTGCTCTTTACAAAGAAGACTGGATTGGCTTGAAAACGCTGAATGAGGCAGGGCGAGTTAAGTTTGTCAATGTAACAGGGAATCATCTACGAATTTCTCTGGCCGATATGAGAAAGCACATTGTACCATACTTGGAAGACAAGAAGTCAAAAAGTATTATGAGCTCTCTATCTCTTCTATGGGCTGCATCCATGGATGCTGTTCGGGAAACCTGGTTGGGGAGGTTAGCGGGACTACAAGAGATAAGTCCCCTGTTGTTGCCTTCTCTTAGTGACAGATGAGAGATCCAAGAGTTTTGGGTTCTGTGTCCTGCTCTAAAGAATACTACTATCACAAAATAAGCTCAGCCAGAACGTCTAATTAAAGAATGCACTATCTTGTGTCACCCAATGTACAGTAATAACATGGCATTTTTATGTTTAACGATGTGAAAGTCACCCAGATATCGTTGTATAATTGGCTGTTTTTATGTTGTTATTTTCTGGCATGGTATCAGATTGCTACTATCTACTTGGTTTAAACATATTTGTGCACAATATTTCACTTTCCGATCAGTTTAATCACTGCCCACCATGTGATGTTTGACAGACCCTTTGGGGTCGCCCATACTGTTCCAGGTCTATGAAGGGAAATCGGCTTTGTTTCTTCACCTAGCCACTCGGTGTTTGTCTAAGGTTTTGCGATTCAAAAGATGCCCAATCTACAAATGGAGTCTGCTGTTCATTGGCTACCTGTTTATGCTGGATTTCCATTGTTATCTTGAGTAAAACTTTGGTGGATAAATTGTGAAAGTTTATTAGAGGGAGAATATTGGGGAGGTGAGAGCATACATGTTGTGTATGGGAAAATGGGAGAAGAAAAATGATTTTTTCCCGGCATGCGTCACATCACTGCCTCTTCTGTTTGTGTCTGAGGTGGACGTTATTTGCTTGTGTCTAGTGTAAGCAGAAAGCTCCTCTCATGGGAGGATATTCCTAGAATATACAAAATTGTTTTGTAAAATTCATAGAATTCTTGAGGAAAATAAATGCAGGAAGTCCGAGAATGAAATCTCCCTATAGGCTCTAGAAACTTGTTACCAGCTTTTGTATTCTAACCATACCCACAGTTATGATTGACCTTTTTTGTGGCACTGGCAATGGTTTTGTTTGAGATGTGTATTATCTTAAAAGAGTAGATTGTGGGAGAAACTTTGGAGTGCATATTATTCCCCTTCCTGGTCTACTGTTGATAAGACTAGTATGAGAGGGGAAAGAAAAAAAAAACTTTCCTTGATGTCAATGCCATTGTTTCACTACACCTGCTTTGAATGTCATTGAGATCCAATTGGACGAACAAATTGGGCGCAAATTCGGAGAGGTGATCTTTAGAAAGCTGACTAATTTAGTTATAGTTTAATTTCAATCAATTTTTTTTTAAAATGATCATATTAATTTATAACTTATATAATAGAAGAGACATTTTCACTTTTTGCCCGATTCATACCAGTTCACACCTGGCATCGTTTGGAATAGCTATTTATAGATAGAAAATTTATAAAAGTCGATTTCTCTACAAAAGCTGTCATATGGTTGTTTTTACTTTGTGTGAAAGTTTGAACCTTTTTAACAAAATTAAAAAAGATAAAAACCGTCGGCAAAGAGCAAAGACGACAGAGTATCATCGTCGCCCAATCAAAATCTTCAAAAACGGCCTCCGCTTTTGCAAGGGGGGGAGTGAGATAATTTTTTCTCACTATCTCTCTCTTTCAATGAACACAACGATTTTCACACACCCCGAGAACTGTGGTAGATTTTGTCGGAGATTTTGGTTTCAAAATCTCTCGCTACCGCAGTTCCAAACGATACCAAACTCTCTCTTTTTAACCCTGAGAAACATCTTTAATACAACCTTTCTCCTTCTCAATGGCAAAGGCGCCCGCATAGCATAGACTGTCTGTCGCTGCTTTGGCTATAAATGGTCTCCAAGAAGAAGTACATCTACACCATCGACGACGACTGCTCCGTAAGATCTACACCTCTCCCGCCTCTGATCTTATCCACCTTGTTTCCTTTCTCCGATTTTGTCTTTGTTTGGAGTCCTGACAGGTGCTGCTGGTGGGTGGATCTTAGAATTAGCAGGTGGCCAAGGATCACAGCAAGGACATGAATGCCCGAGCACAGCACATCCAGAACTTATTGTCGCCGTCGACTCCGCACTTCGTCAACACGTTGTATGACCCTTACTGGGAAGGCGCCAACTTCGTGCGTGGTTACCCGTTCAGCATGCGGGAGGGTGTGCCCACCGCCGTCTCCCACGACCTCTAGCCCCAAGTTCGAAGGCCTCATCGCTAATTAGGACATCTCCCGAGATGATGGTTGCCCCCCGCTCTACATCATCGCAGAGGTCTTCATGGGGTGGATAGTGCACATCGCCAAGCAGCTCGGGGTGTTCCACGCCACCTTCACGACCCGCGGCGGGTTCAGCACCGCGGCCTACTTTGCCATTTGGCTGCACCTCTCGCACCTGAACCCCGCCTCCGAGGAGGACGAGTTCAGGGTCCCAGGCTTCCCGGATACGTTTCGGCTGCACCGCTCGCAGATGTTGCCAACATTGAAGAATGCGCACGATCGAGACCCCTGAGTCATCTTCTTGTACGTGTAAATAACCCTCTGCTTCTCCTCAAACGTGATGGTCTGCAACACTGCGGAGGCGCTGGAGCCGACGGGCACAGCACTGCTGCAGCAGAACATTGGCGTCTCTGTGTTCTCCATCGGGTCTATATTTGTAGGTCTCTGCCTCCTTATTCAGGGACTTAAAAATAAGTCTTCAAAAGATAGGGACTGATCGATAATTTTTCCTAAAAAATATATATTTTTATTGTAAGTAAAATATATTATTAAATTTCCTTAAAAAATATTGGGAATGAAAAGTTATCTTTCCTATTTATTTTTTCAACTATATGAAAAGTTATTTTTCCTTATTTTTTTCAAATGTTCTAATAATTATACTACAACTATAGATTTACTACATGTGTAGTGTATTTTTTTTACTAGTACGTACATATGATGTCACATCATGTACTTATGGGTGATCAATGGGTGGGAGAAAAAGAGAGTGGCACTTAATAGGCTAACATGCTTCATGTTTCGTTTTCAACTTTACCCTCATATTTCTAAATTTTTTAGGACCGGGAGTATGATTGGAGACAAAGTTTGCCGTGTTAGACGACTTGACCGTGTCGAGTTCGTCCTGACACGGTAACTTGATCCAGTCAATATAGTTAACAAAAAAAATCAAATAATATATAAAGAAGTAAAAGCACTGAATTCTATCAACTATGCCAAGGATATGATACAGTACGGTCGTGTCACTGCAACCGTGTTACGTATGTAACATACCACAATTGTACGACAAACCTTGATAGGAGTGGGTTTTGTGGGTCCCTTTTTTTGTTCTCAAGATTTCCCTTTGAGATTCTTCAAAAAGAAAGAAGATATTAGTACGAAAATATACAAAATCCTTTAAAAATCTACACTCGTAAGTTCATTGATTTGGTAATTTTAAAATATAATTTCTCCTACAATTTGTAGGTGAAGAATGTTTACCTTGAACAAATTTTAGAATAGGCCAAGATCAAATTCAGAATCCATAGTCCACTAGATTAAGATCAAACGATTCAAACACTTATATTTAAAATTTTAACAGTGAAGAAATAGGGTTGTATGGTCGACCCGTACCATACTATGGCTCTCGGGGTGTTTTTTTTTCCCCACATCTTATATATCTAATGGGTCTAAATGATATCTAATTGAGATAAAATTTTAAACGTAAGTTAATTAATAGATGATACAAATTATGATAATTTTAGTTTAATTTTTTAAATTTATTTTTTATCAGATAAAAATTATCTCTAAAAATTATTAAGTTAATTTAATTTCAATATCTATGCATCAATAATTATTGATATTTATATTTTTAGAATCAGTATATTTTTTTGATAATTATGATGACTTTGATTTAACTTTATTTTTAAAATTAAATGATATCTTATTGAGGTGCAGACGATTAAAGTCGTGTCGGAATTCGAGTTGGTTTTACCGTCACATATCATGGCGTACGGCCGATCCGTACCTCCGCGTACTATGGCGATATGACCGACTTATACCGTGCCACAGTCAGTCCCCCCCCTTTGTTTTAATTTTCCTTCCTCACATCCAACACATCTAAGATGTCTAAACTATGTTAATTGAGATAAAATTTTAAACATAAACTAATTAAGAGATGATATAAATTATGATAATTTTAATTTAATTTTTTAAATTATTTTTGTCAAGTGAAATTATCTAAAAATTTATTAGATCGATTTAATCTCAATATCTACACATCAATAATTTTTAATATTTATATTTTAGAATCAATATATTTTTCTAATATTATGATGATTTTAAATTAGACTTTATTTTTAGAACCAGATGTCATCCTATCGAGATGTGCACAATCAAAATCGTGTTGAAATACGATGACTTATATTTTTCAACCTCTTTACGTGATATTCTTATATTCTACTCATTTTTTTTTTAAAATTTAATCATTTTAAATATTGATCAATTCACAAAATAAAAAATCAAACTAACTCATTTTTTACTGTATTTTAGCGGCACGATACGATATGATAACGTATAATGGCATAAGAAATATAGTACGATCGATCTGCGTGTGATACGGCAAATCATGTGAAAAAATACTTGGCCAATCAAAGCAATTAAAATGTTGGTGTTTACTGTTTAAGACAAGAGAAAGACTTCTTGCACTTAGGTAACATGCTCATGTGGCATCCAACAATTGGATGACCATTTTATCACTCCTCATGGAAGAGTGCCACATAAATTTTTATCTAGTCATATTACACTTAAAGTGCAATGTAAAAGTACAATAAACCTTTCTCTTAAGACAAACGTCCTAATCAAAGGGGTGTTCGATGAAATAAACAACATCAAAAGATACTTCCCGAAAGGCCACGTCAGATGCTAGGGTTTGCCGGTCGCGGTCCCAGCTCCCCTATAAAAACCTGGCATTAGAGAACCTCTTCCTTCTTCGCAGTTCGTCGTCACAGCAGCCGCGAGGGAAGAGAGGAGCGTCCGCAGCCGAATCGTGCCAAGCATCTGAGGAGCGTCGGCGACCATGAGGGCCAAGGTCAGATCCTTCGCCCCGCTCTATTTTTGCTCCACATCATTTCCCTTCATCTGCTGTACGTATCCGGTTTCGCTTCTGTTCGATCGATGGTGTGTGTTGTTTTGTGGTGTGGTTTCACAGTGTTGTTTCTCTGATATCTGTAGATCCCCAAGTAGGTCTTCGATTGTTGGTTCTGTTAGCCCGTTTAAGACTGGGCAGTGGGAGATGAGCATGACATCTTGTGCGACCTCCTCCGGCATTATTCACTTTTTTATTATCTCTGGGTCTTCCTACTGGTGCGTCTTCTTCAAGGTTTGAGCAAAGTGCGTCTACGCTGCTGTTTCAGCGAAGCGAACCAATTCTAATCCTTTGTCGTGTATTTGTGCTTTAGCTTTATCTTGGGGGGATCAAAGGTTTCAAGGCGTGCTTCCAAATGAAGGCGCTTCAGAGCTTTCACAGGATTTTGCTAAGTTATTTCAACGGATAAGACTAGAGCTT
Source organism: Colocasia esculenta (assembly GCA_014218235.1). Lineage (NCBI taxonomy): Eukaryota > Viridiplantae > Streptophyta > Magnoliopsida > Alismatales > Araceae > Colocasia > Colocasia esculenta. Next base: position 140,459,140 of record CM024758.1, on the reverse strand, counting down.
AAAGCCATTTATCTATTTTTCTGGCCGTCAGTGCTAAGCTTTGGATTGGGGCGTCCTATGATGGTGGTTTAACTTGTTTTGTTTCCCCCTTAGGGGAAAATCTGGGCTTCTGGCTTATTATAGCTGCCAAATAACCAGATATAATCACCTCAATAATCTCTGCTTATTTGGTTTCATTGACAGCGTCGCCAAACTTGTCCATTAGGCTGCTCTTGTTTTCAATAATATGCGGATGTTAAGGGCTTCGATTTCTCAAAGTCCAATTTTTCTCCCAAAATCCAATGACTACTTATTTGGAACTTCACTACTGCTCAGTTATCCACTTTGATCTTGGATGAAGGTGAAACTGTGGAAGTTTAACAGAAGCTTTTGCGACGGGCAAAGCTAGTTTCATACCCATCTTTACCATATTGTTTTTACTAGAGTTGAATGAACTTAACTACTGGTCAATTGGCTAGGTGCATGTATAAAAGGATGAGATCTTGGTTCGACGTAGGACTGATTTTTATGACTATCATGCATGTAATTGATATAGTCTCCGGTAGTTTGAAATCTTGGGTCTCCCAAATGCTAGATTTGTTAGGATGTGTGTTTGTTGGTATGTTTGAAGTTTGTATTGATGCCATCCTTGCACTATATTGTTCTCATTCTTGGCTATTGTTACAGTGGAGTTGCAAAATTATTGATACCTTGTAAGACAAACTTGTGAAAGTGGGGTTTACTAAGACCATTTTTTGTTGTTTACAGTGGAAGAAGAAGCGGATGAGGAGATTGAAGAGGAAACGCCGAAAGATGAGGCAGAGATCTAAGTAGATGAAAGTTGAAACGGGCTGGATCCCCTTTGTCCTCACTTGGTGGTGGTTTGCAATGGGAGAAAGCTCTTGGTTTTGAATTTGCTTTGTGTTTCAGTCTAGTAAGAAACTCTAATTTTGATATGTTTTGTTGCTCTTGAGAATTGAGTATTGTCTTCTTTTTGAAGCTAAATGGAATTGGACCTTTTCTAGTGCTAAATATGTTGTTTCATTGCTGATATTGTTTTGATGCTGTTAATTTCATATTTTGGCTATTTATTCTGAACTACGTTTTGAACAAAGTAATTCGAAACTCCATTAGCTTGCGGTATTTTGATTTGGTGAGTTATGATGCAATTTCCAAAATCGTTTGCCTTTGAATGATACTGTAAAGGTATCTTTTGGGACTTGCAGATCTTTGTGACTGCCTTATATATATACTAGTTAAATTAAGTGTTTTGCACTTGTGGTTACTGAATTATATATTATTATTATTATTATTTTAAATTTTCGAAGTAATAGAAATCATCTGTTTTGATGTGTCAAAAAATTATAATTATGTTGTAATGACTTTTTATTGATAATTTGAACATAAATTGTATTATTTTTAATTTGGACAAAGAGTTTTATCATAACAATATATTATATTTGATAGAAATATGAAATATAAAAAAGAATAAATATAATCAAATTTGTCTTAAATTTTTATTTTTGATACATAATGATTATATAATTATATCATCCAATTAAGTTAAAGATGAAAATTTTTCTTTGCCCAATAATAATTCACGTCATTTTTATTGTCCTTTTTGGAGTGCATTTAGTATTTCTTATAGAACAATCTAAACTATTATAATAAAATACAGTCTTAGGTGTTACGTACGTGGTGACATCAAGATGATTTTTTTCGTGTAAAAAAAAAACAAGTTATGAGGCTGCTTTTTTAGTTTTTAGAAAACATCTCTCTTTTTTTAAAAGACTTTTCTGGTAATGGTATGGAGCAATTCTAGTTTTTTTTTTAAAAAAACTTCCTTATATCGATATAGAGCAATTGCCGATTCTTCTGTTTTTAAAATCAAGTTGAGGTATGGCGCACCCAAAGATGGAGGTTTTAAATTGTCGTGGAAGGCCATTGCTAGGTACGAGTGTCTTGTTAGTCAACTCATATTATTGATTGTATTTGTAATCTTATACTAATATATTTTTGTTAATAATATTAATGTTATTTTCTTACTCTATATTATATGCATATGATGATGTTTATATATTACGATGTTTATAGATCTGTGCAATAAGGATGAGGATTATGATGAGATCGTGACAATAAAATCTATCCTCTTTAAACATACATCCTAAATATTATTGGTTATAGGTTACTTGAGAATGATATTGAGATAACTGGACAGACCAGTGTGCTATATATATGTCCATATGATGGAGGTAGTTGGTCTCATATCTACTTGTGTGGAGACACTAGGAGTATAGTGCATGTGTTCATTGGATAATGAGTTCACTGAATGATCCGCTCTCGAAATATTGTATGATTGATGATACTTGATTGTCAGACAATAATTTCATAGTCTTAGTTGTGTAACTAGTCCTTAAACTTGAGATATTAATGATGCCTTATTTGAGTATTCTATTTTTTGATGCCGGACTTATATGTCTAGAAATTTCAGATCTAGTACAATCGGTTATTGGGAATGGTAGCCAACTTTACGAAAATAATTGTGTGTTAATAAAGGATCATCCACTCTCGGTATCATGAGAGAAATATCTCGTGTATTCTTGCTCAGACAAATCTCTGTCTAGGGTCAATCGAATTGAGAGAGAATGAGTTCTCCGAGAGAATCCGATAAGAGTGAGAATATGATGGATTCCATATAGGTCTGATTGTACCATGCTTAATACACAATCTCTAAAATATTAGTTGTATGAGGGACTAAAGGTACATGGTAACTGAGGGCAGAAATGTACAATTGATTAGATCTCTCTGTACTGTCTGAGGACTATGATGTAGTGGCCTAATACGTTCATAGTTGATGAGTTGAGTGAATTATTATGAAGATAATAATTCACTAAGTTAGAAAGAGTTTTGAGTCAGAAGAGTTCTGGCAGGTGCAACTCACGGTCAGTTCGATAGTGGACCTAGATGGTCACACACAAAAGGCGAATGATGCGACGACTAATAGAGGATTGGATAAGAGTTATCCAATATGACTTCTCTCACTCCGATAGTCAAGCGGTCCAAGTGTGGTAACACAACATCGACTGTCGTCGAGAATGGTTCCCAACGACACTGTCTACCATTGTCTAGAACTTCGACTTCCTTTGGGGATAGTCAAATAAGGTAGACGACAAGATATGTCATCGTCAAGAGTTGACAACAACATCGACTGTCGCTAACACTCGACTTCGACGTAAGCCAGTTGAAGTCATGTTGACGGCGAGAGCGAGATCGTCTATCGTTAACGTGTGGTTGACTGTAAGATCATTTGTTGTTAACATGTTTTTTACGACAAGTCTTTGGCCGTCAACATGGGTTGACATCAAAAAAGTTGTCATCAAGATGGTCTTAACGACACATTATGTTAACGTCAACCTGAGTATAGTCCAAGTATGACTTGGATGTACACAACATGGCCTCCACGTCCCTCCTATGAGTGGGAGAGAGAGAACCCTCTATTAGAGGGAGAGGGGCTCCGAAAACCCATGGGTTAGGGGTTTTTATAGCTCTCTCACCTCCCTTCTCCTTCTCCTCTCCTCTCCTTCTCCCCTTCTCATCCACCCTCCCTAGAGTGAGAGTAAGAGGAGAGAGTAAGAGTGTATTGTTGCTGCTGCTTCTCTTGCTACTAGTTGGTGCTTTCTGGAGGTGCAAGAGAGGAGAACGAAGACATGGAGGGGGTGCTGTTGCCCGTCACCTCCATGTGGACACCGCTAGAAGGAGGTCATGTGAGTTTCTTCATTTGGCGGGCCAGGTTCTGCACGTCAAGGGATCTACGAACTTCCCTAGCTGAGAATGTCTCACCTTGAATGATTTGCATGAGAGCCATGCTCTTAGACATCATCTCGGTCTGATATGTTTTTTGTGGGAAACATGATTATTTTTGTTTTAACTTCATTCCGCTGCGCATTAGATGCTCTTGCACATTTCCTTACAGCCATCATGTAATATCCTATGTTTTAGTCTAGTGCCTTTGATTTACTCTTGGCTATATTTCAGAACTTTGGCCCCCTTATCTTGAATTAGCTATTTACCCCATACTTATAACCAGTAACTCACCACTTGTAAGGGAAAATATTTATAAGTATGGGCTAGAACTCTTAAGCAATCGAAATCCTTCAGTAATTGGAACTTCTTCTGCAATCGAGAGGGGTTTCTCTTTGTTCCCCAATCGGTATGGCCTTAGTTCTTCAGTCGAAGCTTATTCTCCAGTGGAAGTTCCTTTGTTCTCCAGTCGAAGTTCCCTAGTCGAAGTTTGTTCTCCAGTTGAAGTTCCTTTGTTCTCCAGTCGAAGTTCCCCAGTTGAAGCTTGTTCTCCAGTCGAAGTCCTCCAGTCAAAGTTTATTGTTCTCCAATTGAAGTTTCTATGTTCTTCAGTCGAAGTTCCCTTGTTTCTCAGTCGAAGTTTGTTCTCTAATCGAAGTTCATTGTTCTCCAGTCGAAGTTCCTTTGTTCTTCAATCGAAGTTCCTTTGTTCTCCAGTCAATATTCCTTTTGTTCTCCAATCGATACATGATTTCTTCTCTAATCAGTAGAAACCTCTTTCTGTAATTGATATGGAGTTTAAGTGTTAATCTTTGAATTGTCAGTAAGTGTCATGTTATTTATCAAATGTCAATCTCACACCTAGCCCCTTTGACTAGTCAAACTTCTGACTTCGACTTCAGTGCCTGACAAGATAATCATATTTTCTCTAAGAATTTCATCGCTTACTTTTTTACCCTGCCACTCTCAGTTCCAACAGTCATCTCCGCTGGATTTAGTGGTTCTCCCTTGGCCTGCATGTTTGTCAGTGTTGGCCCACGGATGGCAGCAATGATATACCTAAAGGGGAGGGGTGAATAAGTTATCTGAAAATACAAATAAAATCACCACTTGAAAACTTTGGTTATTAAATGTAGTTGTGTGCAATAGATAGAGTAGCAGTACAGAAGCAATTCAAACAATCAATCACACAAATGAACACAGAGAATTTTATCCTGGTTCGGTACTTCTCAAATGGAAGACCTACGTCCAGTCCCTAAGTAAATCTTGGGATTTCATTAACCAGGGTACAACCCTCCCAAGGATATACAAAACCCCCAGCTCCCCGCTGGTCCTCTTCCTTTCCGAGTAGGAAGGAAACACTTCTGTTACAAGTCAAGAAGCCACCCTCCTAAAACAAACCCCAACGGTTCTGCTAGACTTAAACCCCCAGCTAGATTCTGCTGACACCAACCCCAGCGAGGTTCTTCCCTTAACACAAGGAACACTGTGTATAGTCCCACCTGGACAGAATCCACTAGCACCCACTGGCCTTCTCTTCACACAGGAAGAGGAACACTGTAACAATCCTATAGCTGGACACATATCTTTCTTAGAAAAAAAAGAACAGATTGAGAGCTATACAAGATGAACACTAAGGAACTCAAACTCTCAGCTCACAGACTCTCTCTCAGATTTACAGTAATGCACAGAGAGAGTGAAGAGAGAAAAGGAGCTTGAATACTTGACAACTTTAGATGGTTGCTTGCACGCACACTTCTTCTTGGGCTCAAGCTCCTTCTCTCTTGCTTTGAGTGTGTATGGCGTTGATGCTTCTCACTGGATGTACACTCTTTAAATGATTTTTAGGTTTGCTCTCTTGTGTTCATCAACCTTGCTTCATTCTTTTTAAAGAGCAGCTTGAACAGATTTGTTGAAGAGTAACCGTTGGAGCTCTTGGATCCGTTTTGACTCTTCTAGTCATTGCTCATCTTCTTCTTCATCTCCTTCTGCTATCATTGTGTCTAGTGGATGCTTGCTTGAGTCTTAACAGATTCGTCATGTTAAAACTAGACTTTTGTAGACATTTAATGCATGGAAGAGAATGTTAGACTTCAGAAGTATTACGTCAGATAGCCATACTTTCTTATGTGCAAGTCCATGATTTTCGCTAACATCCTAATATGTTAGGTAAGGCCTTTGCTTTTTAGCATAAGGAAGTCCTTATTTTCTGCTGACTCCTTTTCTTACCTACCATGATAGATAGAAGGTAGATAGTAGAAAGATCTTCAGTCAGACAGAGAAATAATAATTTAAACATATGAAGTACATTTGAACTTTCATTTGAGCGCCAAAGACATTTTGAAACATTTAAAATATAAAGGCAATAGATATTTAGGTATAATAGTAATCTATGTTTCAGAGGCACTCTATGTTTATGCAATCGATGTTCAAGAACAATCCATGAAGACAGTCGATGTTTGAGTATAACTGTAATCGATGTTTTAGAGAAAGGTATCGATGTTTAAAGGAAATCGATGTCTAAGGTAATCGATGTTTAAGACAATCAATATTTGAACATAATCGATGTTTAAGTAAACTGTAATCGATGTGAATACAATCGATGTTTGAACATAATCGATGTTCTAATGTAATCGATGTATAATGTTCAGTAATTGATGTGCCACTTCGACTGTCTAGGAGTCGGAGTAGGACATGACTTCAGATGTACAAAATTAACGTTGTTGGTCGAAGCTGAAACACCAGTCAGTCGAAGTGAACTTCATATATAACTTTAGATATGACGAAGTTAGCTTCGGATATGACAAAGTGGGACTTCAACTGATCATGACCAAAAGCATGCATGACGAAGTGCCAGCTTCGGATATGACGAAGTGGACTTTAGATATGATGAAACTGGCTTCGTATATGACGAAGTAAGCTTCGACTGAACATGATAAAAACATGCATGACGAAGTGAAGCTTTGGATAAAACATGTTATTTTTTATGCATATATTCTTGAAAAATGGTAATAAATATATTCATGTTATTTATGATATCATGAGTTTTTGTTATCATCAAAATAGAAGGATAATATATGAGTGGTTCAACAATCTTCTCTTTTTTAGTGATGACAAAACTCATGTGATTTTAAACAAATATTAATACAACATATGAACAGAAAATTCATAGCATAAAATGCTCTCCTTTTTTTTGTCAATAACCAAAAGGAAGGATCTTATCCTTTTGCTTTCACCTCTTTTGTGAGACTTATTACCCATGTGCTATGAGATTTAAGGAGAGGGGTTCAACAATAGTTTGTCATAATTTTCATCTCCCCTTAGTGTATGCTCCCCCTGAATGTGAGGCTCCCCCTTGATGTGAGGCTCCCCCTCAGTGTGAGGCTTTAATGAATCTTCAATCTTTTTCTTGGTGTTTGATCTTGTTGTTTCTTGACATATCCACTTGTTGTTTTTCATGTCTTCAAGATTTTTACCTGCATTGATCTTAAAAAGAGAAAACTTACAAAATCTTATTAGTTGTACCGTATATTAAATACAAATATGTGACTACTCCCTCTTTAGATTTGAGTTGGATGAGATGAAGAGTTGACAGTCACCAATGCCTTGAGCATCTTTTGTTCCTGATGCTCCAAGGTTATCTTGCAAACAACTTATTCAGAAGTAGGTACCAAATCTTTTTGGGTCCTTCATGGTTAGATGCATGAAATATCCTTTCAGAATCCATACTAAGTGCCTAGTAGTGCAAGTGTTTACTGTGTGGCCTAATTTATTGCAGTGAGAACAACAATGAATGTAATCTGTTTTGCAGGCCTTATTGTCTTTGTGATGTTTATTTAGAACATGATTTTTAGACACCTTTTCTTTTGAGAGCATTTGTTCATTACAAGGGCCTTTTTTCTGAAGCATCTTGGTTTCTTTCACAAATTTTGGCAATGGATATTTTTCAGGATATTTAATTTGTTTTCCTTTTTCAGGTGGTTCGTATCCAAGACCTTATTTATTGTTGCCAGATTTTGAGCCTTTTAAGCATAGAGCTAGAGATGTTTTAACCTTTTGTTAATTTTCTAACTGATTCTTTTAAATAAAAATTTTCTTCAGTTAGAGTTTTCAATTTTTCTTCTAACTCTAATTTTTCATGTTCTTGCTCTTTAAATCTCCATTCAAAAGATGATTATTATTATTACTTTCCTTTAATTGTGTTTCAAATTGTTCCATTTTTTATTTAAGATCAGAATTAGTGTTTTCTAAGCAAGTAAGGTTATTTTTAAATTCTTTAATTCTTTTACAACACCTTTATATTTTTCATAAAGTTCATTAAAGATATTTTCTAAATCTTCAGACTCTGACCCTAAATCAATGCAAGAATTGAAAGATGGGTCAAATATACATCATCTAGTCCTGCCATGAGGGCTAGACTTACCTACTCTTTTTCTGAATCTGAGCTTGATGAATCTGAAGTGGAGACTTCTTTATTGTCCCAAGTAGCTGTCATGGCTCTCCTTTTGAAATTCTTGTGCTTTTCATCACTTCTTTACTTCTTCTTGGATTTATCTTGTTGACCAGTTTTCTTGAACCTTGTACAATCTGGCCTTAGATGTCCATACTTCCTACATTCATAACAAACGGGTTCCTTTTTCTTTTTGTCTTTCTTTTGGATCATTTTTGATCCATTTTTCTTTTTCTTTAGAATTCTCTGAGGCTTAAACAATATATTATCTACATCACTGTCTTCAGAGCCTGTATTTTCTGAATTAGAAGAAGAAGAGGAGGAAGGAGCATCTATGACTTTAAAAGCATTAGTTACATTTTTCTTGGATGTGCTTGTAGATAGTCGCTCCATGTTGATTTCATGTGCCATCAATGATCCAATGAGCTTTTCTAATGACATAGTTGTAAGATCATTAGCTTCTTCGATGGTTGTCACTTTTGGTGTCCACTGGTTTGGTAGGGATCTGAGAATTTTTCTTACCATATCCTCAGTGTTGTATATCTTTCCAAGCCCTGCAAGACCATTAGTTATGTCAGTAAATATCTATACATTTGGGTATTGGTCTCACCTGTCAGCATTTGGAACTTTTCATATTGTGTAACCAAGATATTAACACTAGTTTTCTTCACTTTGTCGGTTCTCTCATATGTGAGCTTTAGCTTGTCTCACATTTCCTTGGCTGATTTGCATGCTGAGATCTTGTTGAATTTGAATTCACTACTTGTCAGAACACAACAAATGAGGTTCTTGGCTTTACTATTCTGTGAGAGCAATTTTCTGTCATTGTCTGTCCACTTCTCTCTTGGGTTGAGAACTATCAGATCTCCTTCTTCAATGATAGTCCATAGTTGATAATCATAACATCCTTGTCTTCCAATAGTTGTAATCTTCTCCATCAAACAAGGGTGGTCTATTGACAGATTGAACTTCAGTAAATCCTTGAGCTGCCATTTGATCTTTGCTCTAAGATCATTAGATCTTCTTGAAGTTTAGAGACCAGTGCTCTGATACCACTTGTTGGGTATCAGATGAATGAAAGAGCTTGGCTCTGATACCACTTGCTGGCCCATGGATGGCAACAAGGATATACCTAGGGGGGGGGGGGGGGGTTGAATAGGTTATCTGAAAATACAAATAAAATCACCACTTGAAAACTTTGGTTATTAATGTAGTTGTGTGCAATAGATAGAGTAGCAATGCGGAAGCAATTCAAACAATCAATCACACAAATGAACACAGAGAATTTTATCCTGGTTCGGTACTTCTCAAATAGAAGACCTACGTCCAGTCCCCAAGCAAATATTAAGATTTCACTAACCAGGTACAACCCCCCAAGGATATATAAAACCCCCAGCTCCCCGCTGGTCCTCTTCCTTTCCGAGTAGGAAGGAAACTCACTTTTGTTACAGGTCAAGAAGCCACCCTCCTGGAGCAAACTCCAGTGCGGTTCTGCTAGACTTAAACCCCCAGCTAGGTTCTGATGACACCAACCCCAGCTAGGTTCTTCCCTTAACACAAGGGAAACATTGTGTATAGTCCCACAACTGGACAGAATCCACCAGCACCCAGCTGGCCTTCTCTTCACACAGGAAGAGGAACACTGTATACAGTCCTATAGCTGGACACATGTCTTTCTTAGAAAAGAAAGAATAGACTGAGAGCTATACAAGATGAACACTAAGGAACTCAAACTCTCAGCTCACAGACTCTCCCTCAGATTTACAATAATGCACAGAGAGAGTGAAGAGGGAAAAGGAGCTTGAATACTTGAAGACTTCAGATGGTTGCTTGCACGCACACTTATTCTTGGGCTCGAGCTCTTTCTCTCTTGCTTTGAGTGTGTATGGAGTTTAAGCTTCTCACTGGATGTACACTCTTTAAATGATTTTCAAGTTTGCTCTCTTGTGTTCTTCAGCCTTGCTTCATTCTTTTTAAGAGCAGATTGAACAGATCCGTTGGAGCTCTTGGATTCGTTGTGACTCTTCTAGCCGTTGCTCATCTTCTCCTTCATCTCCTTCTACTATCATTGTGTCTAATGGATGCTAGCTTGAGTCTTAACAAATTTCTCATGTTAAAACTAGACTCCTGCAGACATTTAATGCATGGAAGAGAATGTTAGACTTCATAAGTATTGCGTCAAATAGCCCATACCTTCTTATGTGCATGTCTATGATTTCCGCTGACATCCAGATATGTTAGGTAAGGCCTTTGCTTTTTAGCATAAAGAAGGATTCCTTATTTTCTGCTGACTCCTTTTCTTACCTACCCTGATAAGATAGAAGGTAGATGGCAAAAAGATCTTCAGTCAGACATAGAAATAATAATTTAAACATATGAAGTACATTGAACTTTCATTTGAGCGCCAAAGATATTTTGAAACGTTTGAAATATAGAGGCCATCGATGTTTATATAATAGTAATCCATGTTTTAGAGGAATTCTATGTTTATGCAATCGATGTGAAAGTATAATCGATGTTCAAGAACAATCCATGAAGACAATCGATGTTTGAGTATAACTGCAATCGATATTTTAAGAGAAAGGTAATCGATGTTTAAAGAAAATCGATGTCTAAGGTAATTGATGTTTAAGACAATCGATGTTTGAACATAATCGATGTTTAAGTAAACTGTAATCGAAGTGAAATACAATAGATGTGAAGAATAATCGATGTGAAATACAATCGATATGAACGTAATCAATGTTTGAACATAATTGATGTTCTAATGTAATCGATGTGTAATGTTCAATAATCGATGTGCCACTTCGACTGTCCCAGGAGTCGGAGTAGGACATGACTTCAGATGTATAGAAATTAACGTTGTCGGTCGAAGCTGAAACAGACAGTCAGTCGAAGTGAACTTCGTATATAACTTCGGATATGACGAAGTTAGCTTCGTATATGACGAAGTGGGACTTTGACTGATCACGACCGAAAGCATGCATGCCGAAGTGCCAACTTTGAATATGACGAAGTGGACTTCGGATATGACGAAGTGGACTTCGGATATGATGAAGTAAGCTTCGACTGAACATGATAAAAACATGCATGACGAAGTGAAGCTTCAGATAAAACATGTTATTTTTAGGCACACATAATCTTAAAAATGATAATAAATATATTCATATTTTTTATGATAATCATGAGATTTTGTTATCACCAAAATAGAAGGATAAAATATAGGAGTGGTTCAACAGTCAGGTGTCTGAACCTTTTTTGTTAATATCAACCAACTCTGATTTGAACTTCTGTTAAACCCCATTACCACCCTTCGGCTGGCCATTTTTCCTTCTGTTCAGGTAGCTACAGGCAGGAGCTTGGAGTCGTAGTAGCTTTTTGGTGGAGTAGGACTCCCAGTCCTCTAGAAGGAACTCAACTACATTTTTTACCTCCAAAGGGTAGGCACGACCAAGACCTTCTTTGTCCCTTCTAAAACATTGTTCTCCAGTTGAAGTTCCTTTGTTCTTCAGTCGAAGTTCCCTTGTTCCCCAGTCGAAGTTTGTTCTCTAGTTGAAGTTCTCTAGTAGAAGTTCATTGTTCTCCAGTCGAAGTTCCTTTGTTTTTCAGTCGAAGTTCCTTTGTTCTCCAATCGATATTCCATTTGTTCCCCAGTCGGTACATAATTTCTTCTCTAATCAATAGAAACCTCCTTTTATAATTGATATGGAGTTTAAGTACTAATCTTTGAATTGTTAGTAAGTGTCATGTTATTTATCAAATGTCAACCTCATCTAGCCCCTTTAACTAATCAAACTTCTGATTTCGACCTCAGTGCCTGATAGGATAATCATGTTTTCTCTAAGAATTTCGCCACTTGCCTTTTTACCCTGTTACTCTCAATTCCATCAGTCATCTCTGCTGGATTTAGTGGCTCTCCCTTGGCCTACATGTTTGTCAGGTGTCTGAACCTTCTTGTTAGTGTCGACCAACTCTAATTTGAACTCCTTTTAAACCCCGTTACCACCCTTCGGCTGGCCATTTTTCCTCTTGCTGTTTAGGTAGTTGTTAGGTAGGAGCTTGGAGCTGTAGCAACTTTCTGGTGGAGTAGGCCTCCCAGTCCTCTGGAAGGAACACAACTAGATTCTCAAGCTCCAAAGGGTAGGCATGACCAAGACCTTCTTTGTCCCTTCTAAAACCTCTCCATCTTCTTAGAGTAGTTCAACTTGTAAGCCTACATGTATGTTCCAGAAGTTTTGTCTAATTCATTTTATGCGACCAACATTTTCTATGTTCCATGTCTGATTATCTTGGTAAGATATATTGAATTCTTTCTCTCTCTGGGGTGGTTAGGACTGCTCATAGTTGGTGTCATACATGAGTGGTCAGCCGTGACGACGATTTCATCTCACAAATTAAACGTGGGTGGTTACGCTCAACTTGCTGGGCATTTTTAGCTATGTATGTATAAGTAAGCATCCTGTCTCGGCAGGTGGTTAGCTATATGATATGCATCCCATGAGAGATTTGATGATGCCATTTGATATGTTTGAATTTAGATTCCTCATCTTGAGATGATCTTCTAATCGAGGCCAACCTCCTTAGTTGCTGTAACTCCTTCTGAACTGGCAGATCATAAGAAGAAAAATTGTTTAAGATATGGTTCTATAATCCTATTATGACTTGTAACTGTTACGGCAAGTATAACATAGGTCGGGCCTGGCCGAGGTGATCCTGACCGAGGCAAGGGCCGAGACAACCAAGCTGAAGAAGACCCTCTACAGCGTGCCGAGCCGACGTGAGACGTGTGTTCCGAGCTCCCGACCTGACCTGCAAAGCCCGCCGAGAGGTCTCGGAGAGGAGACACTCCGACGCTCTTGTCAGTCGCTAACCGAGCATAATGACCTAGCCTATGGGTTAGAACAACGTACATATGTCAGGGGAGTGTCTGCCTCTTTTATAGGGTTAAGATTCCCATGTAACAATGGATGACCCCGCGAATCTCGCAGGGGATCTCCGTGATCGTCGCCAAATAGTTGTCGTAACCAGCATGCCAGATCATTTAGATTGTAGTCTTAATGGCTGCAATTACCGGGCGCATGAACCTCGGACCTTACCTTGTTTGTTACTACATCGTCAATTACACGAGTTGTGCTCTGGGAAATCCGCGGACACGTTGGGCTCAGGGTCAGCTGCGATCGAGCCGAGCAATTGTCGTCTTGGGCTGAGCTGAGGGAGTCGGCCGGAGGGTGAAAGGAGGTCGGTCTATCCGACCTGGGTCGTCGGCATAGACAACTCCATCGTTCCGCCTAAGCTACGCAAGGACGTCAGTTCTGGCACTTTAGGAGGTCGGTCGAGCCGAGGACTCAGTCGATCTGCCAATGTTACGACAAGTGTAACATAGGTCAGCCCGAGCCGAGGTGATATTGACCAAGGCAAGAGCTGAGAAGACCAAGCTGAAGAAGACCCTCCGCGACGTGCCGAGCCGACGTGAGACACGTGTTCGAGCTCCCGACCTGACCTGCAAAGCCCACCGAGAGGTCTCGACAGGGAGACACTCCGACACTCTTGTCAGGGCTAGCCGAGCATAATGCCTAGCCTATGGGATAGAACAGTGTACCTGTGTCTGTGGAGTGTCTGCCTCTTTTATAGGGTTAAGATTCCCATGTAACAGTTGGATGACCCACGAATCTCGCAGGGGATCTCCGTGATTGTCGCCTGATCGTTGTCGAAATCGGCATGCTAGATCATTTAGATCGTGGTCTTAATGGCCGCAATTACCGGGCACACGATCCTCAGACCTTACCTTGTTTGTTACTGCATCGTCAGTTACGCGAGCCGTGCTCTAGGAAATCCACAGACACGTTGGGCTCAAGGTCAGCTGCGATGAGCCAAGCAATTCTTATCCTAGGCCGAGCTGAGGGAGTCGGTCGGAGGGTGAAAGGAGGTCGGTCTAGCCGACCTGGGTCGTCGGCATAGACGACTCCATCATTCCGCCTAAGCTACGGAAGGACGTCGATTCTGGAACTTTAGGAAGTCAGCTGAGCCGACAACTCAGCCGACCTGGGAGGAACTCTCCGTATCAGTAATTAATGAAAAGACTGCTATGTTTACACTATGATGTACTTTGGTAACCTATTTCACTTGCTAAAGTTGTATCAATATTATTACCACGCTTCATCCGTGTGATTAGTCTGCTTATTACTTCATGCAGTGCAAAAGCTCATCTCATAACAATTGTGCTTAATATATTTCGTTTGTGCGCATGTGACACCTGTTAATCGGCCGGGAGGGTGTTTCACCACACATCATGTCCACCATTTGCTCTGAGAACACAACCTCTATACCCCCACATTATTTTTCTCATCTCCATCAATTATACCAGAAGAGAACAATACAACTTGACAAGAAGAAAATTCCTTATTTTTCTTCCTCTTCAATTCCGAATTATCTAGATAAGTAATATCTTCTGAAAATTTATTGTAGCTCTCATTATAGAAACATTTATGCCTGTCAACTATTTCTTCTTATTTGTACTTATTTTAATTAGAGATCTACTGTATCTGAACTAACATTGTTCATGAAACAAATAATCTAACTTTCGTAGAAAAATAATCAGTAATATTTGATAATTTTTTTGTTCTATTTATCTTCCTATTTTGTTATATTTTATAGTAACATAACTATTTACCATCAAAATTGTATATCCTTATAAATAATATTTTTATTCACCTTAATATTTTATAAACAATCGTCGTGCATCACATAGGTGCTTAACTATTGGTATTATATATAATTATTTTCATGTTGTGAATATTTTTCTGTATATATTCATATAACTTTTTTACTTGCCCACTTTATTTTCAAATTTTATAAAAAATAGACTTTAATTATAAATGTATATATTATAAGCTATTTGCACTTGTAATTAAGTTACCTTGACAATATTCAAAATAAAAATATAATATTTAAAGGGAAAATATATATGGTGTGCATAATATAATTGCTTTTATTTGTTAGGGTTATTTTGATAATCTATAAAATTCAAAGGCATAATTAAACTATATTTTCTTAACTAAATTATATTATCTTATAAAGAAATATATCAGAAAAAGAAGTTAATGGAGAAGAGAGGAGAGATGGAGAGTTTGGAGAGCCAGAGACCACATGTGAGAGTTTTTGGGTTTAAAAGGAGTAACTAAATAACGAATAAAAAGAAAAAAAAATAGAAGAGAGAGGGAGTCAAGTTGGGATTCAACATATTGATTTAGGAGAGACAAAGATAGAATTAAAAGATTTATTAATGACTCATTCTCCCACACCATGTGAATTAAAAGTAATAATGATAAAATATTTTTGATGATTTTTTACACACTACAAAAGAGTATATGCCAATATATATTTTTGACTATGTATTATAAAAATCACCATTGAATAAACCATAAATAAAGTTAAATTAATAGCTTAATATGTGAAAAAACTATGGGTCTTCTAAACTCGGTAGGTTTACAAATTAAATACTTTTATTTCTTGAGGAAAATTGTTTGACTGTTTATATTTTCTTTAAAAACTTAATCTTATAATTATCAGATGTTAAAGTATAAAAATGATAAAATAAACAATTTGTTAATGGCTAAGAATGTCAATGCTAGGTTAAGAAAGAAGATATTGTACTAAGACTATTAGAGGAGAGTAAGAGAAAAAGATGGAGAGTCCGAAAGGGGAGAGAGAGAAGAGTTAATATAGACGTTAAATTAAATATAGAGAGAATAATATGTGTGGAAAAGCAAGAAAAATTAAAGTAATTATTAGATTAAAGAACATAAAAGATAAGAGTCCCTAAAAAAATAGATTGTAGATATATATCTCATGTGAAATTAGAAGTTTTAAGAGTCCAAATATGAGAGTAAACAAATATTAAATATTTAAAAATTCAAGTTGTGTCACAACAAACCATAACTTCATGTTTAATTCAGAATTTATTCTAAGCAATATTTTCTTAAAGAGAAATATCAAAATATTTTAAGAGTCCATGCCAATATATGATCTAAGAGAACCTTAAAGAGTCCAAAAAATTAAGACTCCTAATTTGGATTTACTCTAAGTGATATTTTTCTAAAAATAAATGCCAAAACTTTTGAGAGTCTCTCCATACATCTTCTTAAAAGAACTGTAAGAATCCAAAAGTTCTGTGAGTCTATGTACGAGAGTATTTAACTTGGATTTATTCTAAGTAATATTTTTAAAAGAAAATTCAAAATAATTAAGAGTCCATTCATATTCTGAGAAGAACTTTTTGAGTGTCCCAAACTTCTTAAGATTAATCCACGTATGACAGTGAAAAAAAGAAACAAAAGTTTTAAGAGTAAACATGCATGATGAAACAAGAAGGAGGAAATCCAACGCCTATTTTTTGGTGAGAGAGAGAATAAAGCATGAGAGACCAAAAGGAGTCTGGACTATGATAGTCGTGAGGACTCTGAGGAAGAGAAAATGAGTCTATTATGCCCGACCAGTGTGACGACAATGGGAGCAATCCACTTATATATATGGTTATAGATATTTTTTGATATATAAATAAATAAATATATATATATACATATATAAAAAATATAAATATATATAGGTTGGGAAACCTAGCAGTAAATTTAGTTTATGTTTCTACTGATCGTCTAATGTGAAGTAATGATAAGGGGGAAGAATTTAACTTTGGTGCCACATAAGCCTTCGTCTCAGAAGTGACGTGGCAATAGAACACCACATAAAGGTAGGGGTGTTCATAAATCGGTTCAACCTGAAAACCGGTTCGGTTCGGGTTGAAGAACCTCACAATTCAGTTCGGTTCTCTGATGGGAAAATCGAATGAACCGAAATATATATTAAATATATTTAATAATAAATATTTTCATGAAAGGAAGCCTAGCCCAGTGGGCTAGCGCTTCACTTTCACATGCCCAGGACCGCCCATCCGCCCTTTATATGGGTTTTTATTTATTTATTTCGGTTCAAACCGAACCGAACCGGTTCGGTTTGAACAGTAATTCGGTTCGGTTTCGGTTCAACCCAAAAAATGGGGTGAACCGAACCGAACCGGACCATGTTCACCACTACATAACGGTATCCACTGGATGGTAGGCAATGTTGTTCTCGCTACCAACTTGGGAGATGATGCTACCATGTACTCCTGCTTGATGACGACCCCTTGGGACATCAGTTGATAGTGCCTACACATGATGATCCTAAAACTAGAGGTAACAAAGTCCATCATGGATTCCAAAGAGGTGGCACAAAACTTAACCTTCTCTATTAGGCTTGCCTACTGGCAGGCGTTGAGTGTAACTCTCAGATGCTTTATCTCTATTGAGGTGGGCTGTGGAAATGGAAAATTTATTACATTCCTAAGATCTCTTTAAAATGTTGTCTTTTATCATGTTGTCTCATGTTCTCATGGATGGATGCGTATTGCTAATCCAAGTCCCGCCAAATGCTGCTCGAGCGATGATGGCGTGAAATGAATCGGCAATTCACATAGCGCGGGCGTGCCAGCCACCGAGGTGGCAACAAAATGTTCTGCCTCCGAGAGTCGGAGGGCTTTGGGTCTATTGTGCGCGCCGTTTGACTTCGTCAAACGAAAGTGAGTGTTCGGGTCCTGGACCAAAT
>CM024758.1:140084248-140441171 GCA_014218235.1 Colocasia esculenta | reverse complement strand
CCCCGCTGGAAGAAGACAACCTAGGCGCAGCCAAAGCAATCTTCAAATTATCATTAACCACTAAAACAGGAGATTACACAATATTAATAGTGATGGAACCCTAATGGTCCTCACTAAACACCCAAAGACCAAAATAACCCCAAGCCTAAAAATAGGTCCAAAATCGAACCCGAAAATACATGAAAAATAAAAAGAGCTCAATGGGCCTCAAATGGGCCTTATTACATCTCTAATAGCTCAAACTCATAAAAGGACTAAACTAGTGGCCCAACGGCCAATCGCCAAGCCAAATAGAAGCTGTCGTCGCTGCCGTCGCCTCCGCCTGCGGTAAACCTGCACTCTGTCGGCCCGGTCCAGAGCTCGGGTGTCCCCACCAACATCACTATGACTGTTAATTAATGGTTTTCACTCATCAGCTGATGTAATTAACGTATCTTGGTTGAACAATCTGTAAAAATCAACAAAGATTTTCGTCCTATATCTTTGTTGAACAGTCTATATAAAATCATCTCCAAAGTGTGGCTATCAGGTTAGAAAGGTGTTGGACAGGATTGTGGATGAGGTTCAGCGAGCTTTATTAGAGGGAGGCATATCCAAGACAATTTCCTGGTTGCCCATGAATGTTTATTTCATTGGAAGCAACGTAAAGAAAGAGGGTTCGTAAACAAGTTGGAATTTGAAAAAGCATATGACAGGGTTAGCTGGAGTGGTCTCCTTTGGTCCTTACTAGAATGGGATTTCAGCCAAAATGGATTGGATGGATTAAAGAATGCATTTGCTCCACATCTTTTGCATGTCTCGTTAATGGGCAGCTGTCGGATTTTTTCTCCAGTGGGAGAGGTCTTCATCAGGGTGATCCTCTATCCCCACTCCTCTTTCTTTTTGGTGGGGCAGGTATTTAGCAGGTTTTGGTCTACAGCTGAGAGGGAGGGGATTATCGGCGGCGTTCTGGTTGGTCAGCCCTCAGTTTCTATCACTCACCTTCAGTATGCAGATGACACAGTGCTTTTATCCCTCATGTGCAACAACAGTTAGTGGGCATTAGATTAATGCTTGAGGTGTTGAGGATATCTCAGGTTTGAAGATTAATTTCAGAAAATGTCTTATGGCAGGGATCAATTTGAATGAGGTGGACATCAAGTTTGCGGCTACTCTATTGGTTGTCAGGTTGGAACCTTCCCTTCACTTATCTTGGGCTCCCCCTTTCCCCAAGTCCCTTAAGGTGCACAGATGGAGAGGAATTATCCAAAGATTGAGAACAGATTGGCTGGGTGGAAGGCTAGGGCTTCTTTTAGGGGGCAGCTGGTTTTTGTAGAGCAATGTTGGATCATGGAAGGCAGGAGGGATCGGGATCGGGATCGACCTGGTCGATCCCGATCCTGATCGGATCGGAGCAGGATCGGGATCGGGATCGGATCGACCTGGTCGATCCGATCCTGGATCGGATCGGATCGAAGGATCCGCTGGATCCCAGGGAAGTCTGGCCGATCCTGGATCGGCCAGATTTAAAATGTTTATTTTTTTGGAAAAAATGCAGGGAAATCAGGAAAATCAGGAAATTTCAGAAAAATCAGGAAAAAACAGAAAAAAAAATCTGATATATTGAAAGAACTAAGATTTGCATCACTAAGATTTGCATCAAAAATCAATATACATGCATTCATAGTACATAAAACATGAAATTAAGACATTGTACGTGTAACTGACATTGATAGAAGACTAATAATCTTTCCATAACTTCCAGACATAGATGAGCCACCATCATTTCGGTTTTGGTAGCTATACCCAATAAGGAATTTGCTAAATCATGCATCCCATTTGAATCCCTCTGGTGTAAATTGTTGACTTGAGCTTTCTCCAGATTGTGATGGAGCTGGACACCATATACCAAGCGGTTTGTATGCTGTTGCTTCACTAGGGCCACTAGGCTCTTGTTCTTGTGAAGGCCAAGGTCCCCATCCTCCTTGTACTCCATAAGGTGAGCTACTATATCGAGTACGGTAAAATGGGAGGCTGAAATGCAGGTATATGAGTAGACCCTGAACTATAGTTTGGCTCCCAGGTGGCCACTCATAGGCTGCATGATGTTGTTGTCCTTCATATCCCCTTGTCCATGCCCTTGTCCTTCTCCTCCGCCTCCCTGATGTTCTGTTTTGGTACATAAACTTTCAGCAAGCCTACACCTGTGGCCCCAGTATTCCTGCTCCTGCATATCCCTGGCCAGCTCCTGTGGCCCAGTGGCAGCCCATCATCATCATCTCATCATCATTTTGGATCTTGTGTGTGGTGTCATCACTACGAATTGGTTGCTGCACTTTCCTCTTTTTTTGCCTGGATATGTTCTTTTTCTAGCTCTAAGGCTTTTGAACTCTTCTCTTTTTGTGTTGCAGCTCTTCTTATGCAGGCTGAGTGGGAGGCACTCTAGATGTCTCTGGCAAGATAGCTGAGTGTCGTGGCTGAGAGAAGAGAGGACCGAGGGTGAGAGGTTGGTCCTCACTTACCTAAGCTCTGGATCTCGAGCCTCTACCATCCAATTCTCCTTCCGCCCAATGAGCAATCGCGAGGGTCAAATTTGGAACATCCTTTTCCTGTCTTGTTTCCACCCATGCATTTAGTGGGTGTTCCTCATAAATAAACTCATCAACATCAATTGAGATGATAATGCTTCCCTCTCTGCAAAACGTTGCTCCCAATGACTACCTGCAAAAGTCATTGCTTGCCTCGCTCTTCTTTTATCTATCTTTAATGCATTTCAGCTCCAACCTCATATTGTAGTGGCAATAAACCAACTTCTCTAGCCTAGTTGCACTCAACCTGTTCCTCACTTTTGTGTGAATAAGTGAGAAAGTGCTCAAATTTCTCTCACACTGGCTAGATGAAGTGGTATGACTGAGTACTCTAATAGCAATCCTTGCAAGTGGACTTCTTTGACCAGTCTTGTAGTCTAACATAACCCACCACTCACCTACAAAAAAAAAAAAAACATACAATGAATTAGCACATAATACAAGTGATTGTCATTTTGTTATGAAGTAAGCATGAGCTTAAGTCTGAAGGTCTTACCCGGACCCATTCTGGTCACTGCTTCTTTAACATCATAATCTCTGTAGATGTCAACTTAAGTTAAATCTGTCCATCTACAGTATAATACAGTGCTAAGGTAACTCCAAAAATATATTGAATACATGAAAATGGAATGAAGGTTTTTAACTGGCCGTACCTCTATCATAGCATCTATTCTTTCGTCCATGCTCTTAGATAATCTCCCGATGGACATTGATTGTCCCTGGAGCACCTCCCATCATTGTGAGGGGAATCACTATATGATGCCTAGGGTTAAAGAAATACCTATATGTACAAAACATGTCTAGTAAGTTAGAAATTCAACTCATGCTAATAAGAAATATGCACAATAAGATATAATACATTTACCTGCTGCATGTAAATCGTGGTGGAGTGTGGCTCCCATCTTGCATCAATAATTCTCCACCATTTTTGATATGCATGCGGATGCTTCTCTCTCAACCTTTCCTTGGCTTTATCCATAGCCTCATATAAGTAACCCATGTCATTCTTGTCCTCTCCATCAACATCCTCAACATTGTACTAGAGCTCTATTAGCTTCAAATAATACAACATTCTCTCCCAAAAACGATGATCACTGACCAAGCAAGAAATCTCATGTGCCACATGTCTGGATTCCTCTCTCAATGTAGCCACATGTGCCAAGTATCTGAATGTGTATAAGAGTGCCCATCATGTCTAAACTATGCAGACTCTCCAATGCAATAAATTGTGAGGCAAATCTTGTTGGGCCAGGACGAATTATGTCATGTCCATCTGTGCACTCTCTCATCATATGTAAGATTTATTGTGTCCATAAATAAAGTAGTAATCATTTGCGCCTTGGAACCAAGTCATGCACATGTTTATCTTTCCCAATATCCTCCATCATCAAGTCTAAGGAGTGTGCTGCACAAGGGACCCAATAAAGATGATGGTTTACCATCAATTTTCTTCCCTGCCTTGTAACTAGCTTCATTCATCAGTGACAACTTGGATACATTTTCCTCGCCAATTCATCAATCATCTCATCCATCAGCCTAAACAAGTAATCTGCATTTTTTATTGTCCACTTGCATCTACAGATTCATGAAGACTGTACCTCACGCAATATACAAGAAAGTTAATCATAGACCTTCTTGTTGTCATGTCCATCCATCACACATAAGAGTACAACCTCTGCCATCCATATCTTTTGAATGATGCCACCCAATCTTTATCTCAGTCAATTCCTCTCAAGATATTGCCAGAAAAATCTCCTTTGGTGTAGGAGCTTTCAAAACTAGGCCTGCCTCACCAACTGAATCTATCATTGTCTGGAAATAAGGACTAGATGTGGTAGGGCTGGGACCCTGCATGCAAAAACCATTTTACAATGTTTTTAACTGCATGTTTGGCGGAAGCAGCTGTGGCATTACCCCTTTCAATGCATGCTTTATGTCAGATGTTTTGATGAAGGTTTCCTGTGCAAAATGTGTCAACCCCACTAGTTGGTTCCGTTCCCCTCATTGAAACACCTCTCCTGATAGGTGGTGCCGGTGGCCGTGTTACACTAGCCCACTGATGATGATCCTCTCTTGTACTATGGAACCTCCGCATGTCACTTTCTAACATGGCAGCACGCCGACTCTGCCGTGTCCTCTCGATAATCTCTCTCATTAGGTGAGAGATCTCATAATCTGTATCATCTGAGTCCTCAACCCAAAAGGAATTGTCTTCCTTTCATTGCGCTTACTTTTTCCCTTCCCAGAAATCTCTTCATGCAGTTCTTCTTGATGTTGAATACGTATGCCTCTTTGTTGTTGTCTTCCAGCCATGTACTCTTTCATCTCATTCACTAACTCCCGTAGACAATGCTTGCATTTTACTACATTTGTTCCAATACCTGCAATGTGTTGTTTAGGCGGTATACGCCTCCATTCATTCCTTCCCACAGTGGTACACCGCACTCTCTTAGACGGCAGCGTCAATAAGGACACCGTGTTTCCATCCAATGTCTACTTGTGAGGCGGGGGACTGCTCTTCTCGTGGCCCTCATCAGCCATAATTGCTAATCCTATAACAAATTAAGAATAGAAACACATCATGTGTAAGTATAAAATTAAAACATAATTACATCTAATAATAACCTAATTAGGGTGAAATTTAGAGATTTTCTCTAATTTCCCGAAATTAAATAGTACATTATCAAACAAAGGCATGATAAGTCAATTAAGTGATTGGAACACTTAATTGATCTCTAATTGTGCTAATACAACAAAAGCCCAATTTTCAAACCCTAATTAGGGTGAAATTTGAAGATTTTCTCTAATTTCATGAAAGTAAATAGTACATTATCAAACAAAGGCATGATTAAGTCAATTAAGTGATTGAAACACTTAATGATCTCTATTGTGCTAATACAACAAAAGCCCCAATTTCCAAACCCTAATTAGCCAATTAGGGTGAAATTTAGAGATTGTCTAATTGACAAAATATAGGGGAAAAGAATAAGAAGATATAAGAAGATTAAACATGTCTACATGTGTTTTCAATTTTTTCAGAATTATAACTAAATTTTGAAATTAAAAAAATATATATACCTTAAGAAGAACAACTTCTCCCCTGCTTGAGTACGATCTCCTGAGATCTACTCAAGAAGATCTCCCTTGGATGTGCTCCTTCTAACCTCTTTGAAGCTTCAAAGAGAACAAAGGGTTTAGAAGAAAAAGAAGAAGAGGAAGGAGAAGAGGAAGAAGAAGAAGAAGAAGAAGAAGAAGAAGAAGAAGAGGAGGAGGAGGAGGAGGAGGCCGGCTGGGGAGGAGGCTGCCGGAGCTGGAGGAGGGCCGGCGGCGGCGGTGGAGGAGGCTGCCGGAGCTGAGGGGGAAGGGGGAGCACCTTGCGTGCTTCCCTTGACACCAAAACCTGCACTCGGGTGGGAAGGGGCGCACTTATGGGGGGATCGCGCCGGATCGAGCGGATCGACCCTTATCGGGCCGGATCGATGCTGGATCGATCGACTTGCCCGATAGGGTCGATCCGGCGGTCTAAGTTCAAATTCGAACTTAAACCGGCCGGATCGATCGATCCCGATTCGACTCGAGCGATCCAACTCAGATCCTGCTGAGTTGGGTCGATCCAGCCGGAAATCAGTCATTTTGGAGGGCTTCAAGGCGGAATCGGATCCTTAGGGGTCGATCCGATCCGGGATCGAGCGATTCGGCTCGATCCCAGAGATTCTTCCTTCCATGTGTTGGATAGTTTGCCCACATATTATCTGTCCATTTTCAGAATTCCTATTTCAGTGGCTAAATCCTTGCAGTCAGTCCAAGCTAGATTTTTTTGGCATGGTAATGAAAGCATTGGCAAGAGATGGCATGATATTTCTTGGGGTGGAGTTTGTATCCCTAAAGAAGCTGAGGTCTTGGCATCAGGAACATTAGGGCTTTCAATATGGCACTCCTATGCAAGTGGTGGTGGAGGCTTGGCTCAGATCAAAGGGGCTTGGCAGAACTTAGGGTCTATTTGGTTGTATGTAAAACAGTTTAATAGGGAAATAGTTTACCCGGAATAACTTTTACATGAAAATGAAAACGTAATTGTCTATTGGTTGTCAGGTAAAATTTTCATTGGCTATTTATGTAAATAGAGAAAAAAAGTTGAAAAATCAATAGATTAAATGCAAGGTTTTACTATAAAGTTGTATGGAGGGGTATGAGATCTTATGATCCACTCAAATGAGAGAGAGTCGTGTACTCCTTGTGTATTAACACTATTCATCAAAATTTTATTTTATTTTTATTTTATTTTTTATTTTAATATTTTTAAAAAAATAAAAAATAAGATAATTAATGAAAAACAAGTAACTTTGACAAAGATAATTTAAAGTAGGAGAAATAAAATAAAAACACAATTTGAATGAATAGTATTTACAGATATTTTAATAAAAAATGAAAATTAAATTAACTAATGAAAAATAATTAAATTTGACAAAGACTATTTAAATGAGTGGAAACAAATAAAAATTCAACTTGAATGAACAGTGCTTACAAATTGTCACTGGATAATCAAATGGTGCAGCAGGAAAACGGCATCCGCATTTTTGCGCGGTTGCCGAAATCCAGAAATTTCTGGATATAATTTTACATATTTTGTTTTTCAAGGATAACAAATGACCTAAAGAATAACGTTTTACCTGAAAAACTTTTCCAAATGGAGTTTTACATTAAAACAAACGCACCCTTAGTGAAGCATATGTACTTTTGAGTCCTCCAGAGTGTGGGACATGTGTATTCCTCCTCCACATAGAGTTTCTCCGTTTGGAAGGGTATTATCCAGCGTGCTGATTCTTCAAAGCAAGTATCAGTGTATCATTGGGAGATGGGCAGATGTATTCCTTCTAGCATGATAGATGGTGTGGCAGCTCTTCCCTAGCAGGAGATTTTCCGGACTTATTCTCTATTTCCTATTCCCCGTCTGCCTCAGTTGCTTCCTTTTTGAGGAGTCCCTTTCAGGTGGAACTTGGGCTCCAACATTTAGAAAGAATCTCTCCTCGGGGGATGTTGTTAATCTCATTCAGCTACTCTATCTTCTTGTTCAAGTTAGGCCGGACTCCTCCAGGAAGGATTTGTGGATATGGAGGTGGGAGCAGAATGGCCTTTTCTCAGTTAAATCGGCATACCACATGCTGGTGGATGGAGGCCTGACATGTGATTTGGCTGATCAGATTTGGAAATCTAAGAGCCCCGCTAAAGTTAAGGTTTTTATGTGGAGGGTCTATCATGGTCGATTGCCAACATGTAACAAGCTTCCTCACTTCATTCCAGGCATTGTTTAATCTGCTGTCTTTGTGGGGAGGCACAGGAGGATATGGATCATATTTTCACAGAGTGCTCTTTTGCTAAAGCAGTTTAGAATATCCTTGGTCAATGCCTACAGCAGAGCTTTCCCTATTTTGACAGGGTTCATCTTATGCTTTGGGGTTGGAAAGATCGTGGTTTCAGCAAGGGAGATCAGGTGGTTTGGTGGCTCATTCTTCATGCCACCCTATGGACCTTGTGGAATGAGAGGAATAGTAGAATTTTTAGGAGAGAATCAAGATCTGAGGAAAGCATTGTTCAATTTATAAGAAACATATATAGTTTGTATGTGGGCCAAGCACTTGGGAAAAGTTGACTCATCTAGTTCCCAACTCTTTTTGTCTTTGGGGAGTTGAGATGTCAGGTCATTTTGGGTTGGGTCTTTTGGTTGTATAGAGGTTTTTGTCTCTTTAACCGCTACACTTGTACATTCCTTTCTTCTATCAATATATGATGTGGTATTATCCACATGTCAAAAAAAATTAACATCAGCTAAGGTCACTGAGGATGGGCCAAACTTTGGAACCCTACTTGTTAACCTGATTGGGCACATGAAAAATCCCCACGCATCACAAATTTTAAAATTATTTCTCTTTGAAGAAAAGAAAAATATCTCAAACAGTATGATATCTCATTTTCCTTAAAATGGGTGAAGAAGTTAACTAGTTGTCTCTTTCCCCATTTACCTCGGGAGGAAGTTTCAAGTGGACTTTTAAGGTGCATATTTCTATTATAAGCTTTTGTTACTCCTTTTCCTGTAAATGAACTGTAGGCTAGCTCAAGCTTGGACAAGCAATAAAAGTTTCACTGAAGGTAATTTTTAATGGCATCATCATATTCCTTCTTGATCAAATATTACTCGAAGGATGTGATAAATTCATCTCAGAGAAATCAGTATAAAGAATAAATATGACTGAGAGGGCACTTACCCCACAAAGAGGTACAGAAGCAATGCCAGCATGAGGCCCTCCTAATGAAATGAGATTTTTAACCTGCAGTAGACATGGTGTTACAAAACGTAGAGTATTATGGGAAACAAAAAAATTGATTAAAGTACTGTGGAAAGTAATTAAAAAAAAGGAAAGAAAGGAATATGTCGGAAAGAAAGAACACCTTTTATAGTGAAGTACATGGCTGTCATGAGCATTTATTGGAAAGCAAGATTGGGTGTTCTCATAATAAGATAGAGAAAAGAAATAGGGGATTTTAGAGGAGGCACATCACAAGAGTAAAGAATAGAATAGGAGATCTTACATGAGGTCCTCCAACACAAAACTCAATGACTGCTCGGCCTATGAGGTTGCCTGAAGCATAAGAGAAGCATCAGAATAAACTTACTATGACTTTGAGCTGACCTCTGCACGTAATTTTGACCTAAATACTATCCAGAAGATGGAACTTCATTGCATTATTTAAACAATTGTGCCTCGAGTTGTCCTACACCAGCAAAAAGCCTATCCTATACAAGTTACTGAAAGTAAATAATTTACGGTTGTGCATCTAAACAATGCCAGTGCAAAAAAGCTTTTATGTGATTATGGATCAAAAGGTCACTTGTAAGAAAGCACGTCATCTTTGAGTTTCTCTTGCTTTCTCTTACTCTATTTGGGATAAAAAGTTATCACTAATCATAGTTGATGTAAGATCTGTCTGTTCAACCCCTTTCATAGTCTTACATGCTGTCATAATGGGTATGGGACACAACACATCTGACATCGGTACCTCCTATCACATATGATTATAAGTCTATAACATACAAATTGTCACTTGTATTTGTTTAAATTTTTATAGCTCAAAATAGATGCATTCTAACTTTTTTCAAATCTCGAGGAGGAGAACAAATTTGGCATTTGGGTTTGTGATTTTTTATTATCCACATTCTAGTCAAGGAATTGAATAAAAATGGTCTGACAATCTTCACTGAAACAACAGTCTCATAGCTTTAAAAAATAAAAATAAAAAAAAGATGGTCAACTCTATGATGCTACATATCATAGAACAGGCACATCATGCCGGAACACAAAAAGACGACTAATAGAAATTCAGTGATAGGCTATAAAATATCAGCAAATCAGAACCATACAATAGGAGAGAAATAAGATGGAAAAGCAGCTATATCCATCATTAGAAGCTCTTCGCCATTCTCAAGACAGGTTGGCAATTGATAGCCATATACAGATTTTTTGGAACATGAAAATCTCTTAAAAAATTCCTGCTTCTGTTGGATTCTCAACAATGAATATATGGTAATCAACAGCAGGCCATATGCATGGTTCAAGGTCAATTTCTTTTCTCTCTTGCAGAGAATCAAAAACTAGTGAACCGATTGGGGATTTCTTTCTAATGTAAATCCTGTTTTGATGCAAAATGGATGACAGACGTGGCATCTTCAGAAACGAGAATGATACAGGTGAACACTGTGTACACTTTTCTCTCTACTTCCCTTTACATTGGCTGATTTGGCCTATCTCTTAGAGTATTTACATGCTAATTTGCTAATGGAGCCAATATCAGGAAATGGTGTATGACCTACAATCTTCTAGTCTGCCAGAAGAAGATTATAGCTTGGACTCCAGATGGATAAGGTTGTCAGAGATCGAGAAGAGGAACAAATCAATCTGATCCAATCCAGAGTCTGGTACTAAATATTTCAAGGATTTTAAAATTTTAAAGAGAAGTATATAATTTTCTGTTCTAATGAGTGTCTACATATAGTTTTGAACTCCACAACTTTTTCAAACCTGCATCCTTAATCAAGATCCTATCCAGAACGGCAAAAGAAGCAGAAGGCGGGATGGGGGTATCTGTAGCACCAGTGTTAGTGGCAAAAATGCAGTAGAGTCAGTGGAGAAGCATAGTCTACATAGGGCAAGGCAGATCTTCTGTTATTTTTTTCTTCTTCTCCCAAGTATTGGAATTGACCTAACAGAACACGGGGAAATGGGATGGCCTGAGCCCTGAAGGTAAAGGATGTGGAGGAGGGATGTGGTGGTGGTGGTGGGGGGGTGGGGGAGAGAGAGGATCACAAAAGGACTGGGGGTTGGAGGTAGGACTGAGGTAGTATTTAAGTCTAATTAGGCTATTATGTCCTGGTTGGCCAGGCATGCCTAACCAACAGTGCTTGACAAATCTGTCTCTTAAGTCATTAATTAGAAAGCTCTCCCTTAACCACTAAGCTACATTTCTCACTTATTGGTTAACTTCGACCAATTTTCTTGGAAGCACCCTCTACCTCTGGAACTTCTCCCTAGTCTTTCTGTTTTACCATCATCAACCATAGTGTCCTCAGTTGGTGGAATATGTATTGCAGTCACAAGCACATGTTGTGTTATCAACAGTAATTCATAGTGCACCATCTAGAATCAGTAGTTTATATTGTATAAACTTGAGGTGCATTTTTTTTCACTAACACGCATATTTATTTTATGTGGTTTAAACATCATAATAATTTTTAGTCTAATAATTCCTTTATGTTTTGTACAGCTATATGTAATTTTTTTTTATTATATTTCAAAAAGTTTTTTTTTCATATGATGTACATCTTATCAGAATTTCCACATACCTAGTACCTATTCAGGTAGAAGTGTGAACCTCAGATTTTTTTTTTCCACCTCAGTCTTCAGTTTACCAAATACAACCTAACTAGCCCTGATGAGCAGACAGGCCCATGAAAAGGCTGGAATGTAATAGGTTCATTCATAATCAAGTTGTTAAGGTTGTCACAGAAGGTCATAACAGATCTTAATTCCTCAATTTGGGATAATCTGGCCCAACTTTTTTAACCTTGATAGGCGGTGTAAATTGACATCTCTTCACCAAATGCCTGTAGAAAGCATAAACCTAATAACATAAAATCACAAAATGTTCATAAAAGAAGGCTGAGATCGATCCTTAAGCTTTTGTGAAGACCATTTTTTTTATGTGTTGCCTATTGCTGCTTCCTTTGCAATGGCAATTACACTGACCCAAAAAATAATAATAAATATTCCTAGAATAAAACCCAAATATCATGCTACAACTAAAAGTAGCAAAGGCAAAAAGAATAGTATTCCTAAACTACATAATACCTGGGAAAGTCCAACAATGTGATAGCCCTCACTGAGATCTTCCATTTCTTTTACCTGTTTAGTCAAAAAGAACAGTCTTGATGTAGATTTAGTAAATTACAAACCTGTACAGAAGTACAAAAGATAAATATAACAGTGTGAACTACAATACCACATACCTTCTCACAGATAACATTTGCCTGAAAATACCAAATACTATCTGTATTAGAATGAAGAAGCTATAAATTATCAGAGAACCTGCATCGTTAAAGATAATTTAACCTGTTCTTGGAGAGGCATAACCCAGGAGTCCCACGTTCCATCTCCAATTTCTCTATGGAAAAAAACAAATTGATGGAACAGTCTTAGAACCAGGTTAACCAACAGAGAAACAATAACACTGGACAACAAAACAATGTTTCTTCTACAAGATTCAATGCCAACTATGTATTTTTCTATGACCATCGGATAACAAAATGAGGAGTGAGAAGGTTTTGGATCCTAGCGGACCTAGCCGTAAAACTGGCCTTGCATTCTGACAACCTGTGCTAAGCAATCCGACCACAACAAGGTATGTCATAATGAGTCTTGACATCAGAACCATATACTTTCTAGAGAGAACTTACAAGCAGTATCCTTTGGAGCCCGACCATTCAATCAGCAGCTTGGTGAACTGTGCCAAACCTTTATGGGAGCACTGGTCTCCAATCCCTGCCAAGAATTAGAAACGGTGCTCGGAACTGGACATGCATATTATCCACGGTGGGCAAAGCAAAAACAAAATTGCTGCTAGATAAAACAATTCGTTGCCATAACATGGGCACTATTCTTCCGTTCTCTCCCCCTCCCCTCCCCCCCCCCCCCCAAAAAAAAAAGGATCGACGAGAAAAAAAAAAGAGCCACGCAAATACCAATCACAAAAACAAAAAGGTAAACAAAAAAGCAAGAAGGGAAGATATTTACCATGCAGAACGATGAAGGGAAGGGAATTCAGAGAGGGTAAGGATGCCAACACGAGGAACAGACACAAGGAGGCGGCGGCGGCCTTCGGCGGCGGCAGCCAAGAACAGTGGCACCCCAGCATGCATCTCTCCGACCCACTTGCCCGCAGTCTGAGTTCCGAAGGGATGGAAGGAGACACAGTGTGGGGCCGCCTTCTACCCCTTCCCACCCACCAAATTGTCACCCTTGCCATCAATGACAACATAGATCGAACAGGTTAACAAGTCAACAGATTGGACTCCAAATCACAAATGAGAAAAAAGGACGAGCACTGCTGACGGAGATTGCCATCCGAAAGGATCCAGAACAGCAAAGAACACGGCGAAATAACGACATCTCAGCCGAAATTAAAGAAGGAAACAAAAAACAGAAACTTGTGAGGATTTTACCGGTTCGGAGCGAGACTCTCCAGAAACTCTCCAATCGAACAGGAGTGTCCTGGGAGGCCCCGGAAAGCACGCGACTATTGGAGAAAGGTGTGGGTTGGGGTAAGGGAGTGAGGTCTGCCGTTCCTGCTGCGTGCACGTTGCAAACTCGTATCACGAGGTCATCCTCGACGGCTACAAAAAGTTTACTGTGTAAGATAAGATTGGTCTTTTGACGATATATAGCTCCAATCATAAAATAATTTTAAAAAAAATTCATATATTCGTAAAATAAATTTATTTTATTTAGTAAAATATTTATTCTATTTAATGAATTATTGGTTTCACATAATTTGTTAAGTAAAATAAATTGAAACAGATAATTTGATAAGTAAAATAAAATAAAATTAAAATAGAATATATTCATTTAATAAAAATAAAAAATATTTCATACTATTTTACGGTGAAATTTGTGGACCATCTTAAAAGATCAATTTTATCTTAAATAAGAATTTTTTTTAACCATTCAAGACCAAAGATTAACATTTTCTCCCATCAATTCATATAAGAACAACGGAATTGCTTTTTTTTCGATTTTTTATGCAGATATCTTTGTAAATATAGTTATATCAAAGACATCCCTCACTTAAGTATATTGCCAACAACATCTTCTAAATATATAAATAGATTACAGTTATACCCCTATCATTTTGACTCGAGTTAAACTCAAGTTAGGCTGGTGAATGACTAACCACTATGTCAACGCGTAGGCAAAGATGGGGCCCACAGTGAGGCGGACGATGTCGGAAGGAGGAGTAGCAAGCAGAGCAACGGCCCCAGCAATGCAGCGAGGGGCTCTCCGACGATCCTTCGCTACCGGAAGGGGGAGATGCGGCGGCAAGTAACAAGGTGATTTTAAAGGGTATTTAGATAATTTAACGACTTCCACGTAGATATTGTCGAATATTAGTTTCTCTGGACGAAGACAGAGAATTGTAAAGGTATAGCACAATTATCTAGGTATTGGGAGGATATATTGGCATAATATATACTTAAATAAGAGATATATTTGGCATAATTATATTTATAAGGGTGTTTATGCAACAAAAAAAAACTCTATTTTTTTGGGGGGGGGGGGGGGGGGGGGGGGCAAAGGTGACGAAGGATAACTAGTTTTGGCAATCTCCTCAAAAAGAAAAAAGGAGGAAAAAAACCGGATAATCCGGGTGTTAGTCTTAAAAACGTAGGCTGGATGCCCCCCCCCCCAACGTCAATGACCGGCTGATGGGCGATCCATGGACTGTTAGTTAGATTGAGATTGATTTACTATGTTGTGAATTATTTGTTCACCTCATCTATGGATCGAATGTGATATGCTGACGTGGCGATCAACTAATTGAGAGGCGACAGCCAATATTTATTAACCAAGATTTGTACTTATTAATCAAATGTCAAAAATGTTAATCCTGCTTAGTATTTGTCAACCAGTTACCAGAGATCATTATATATTCAACAGCCAAAGATATTCTTCGCCAGTCAAATGACACTGTATATTAGCCAAATATCATTTGTTAAATGAAGTCAATATTTGTCAATTAAATTTTACTAATTTATCAATCAAAATAATATTTGTTAGGTCAAAAGTCAATATTTATCAATCAGCCACCTCTCTTTAGCCTTGCTTCCACTGCTTTCATTCATACGAACGGGATGAGGCTGAACGAAATTATTTTTTAGTATAATCTAACTCAATTTTATTACTAACTAGGCATTTCTCTAGTTAGGCTTTAGGACTGCCATTTTTTAACTAGAGATTTCGTTTTTGTTATGATATTTGTTGTGACGGATCACGTCGTTCAAACCTGTTAACTTAATAACGAGTTTGACCTGATTCCGTCTCCCGCGGACAGGCCGAAGTCTCGCCAGGAATATCAACATACATGTCTGTGGAAATATAAAAGAACTCACTATATATATATATATATATATAAGATTGAACCTCTCGCACATATCTACAGAGAGATTATTTAGCCAAATTTCAACAACAGTCAAACTCATGTACAGAAGCTTGGGGCATATCTCGGGGCACAACAGAAAAGTAAATTATACTGTTGGAGGCGTGGACCCAACACCGCAGCGATGCGGCTCCGGACTAGAAGACGGATGTGAAACCTCCTGCTCTCCCTCACCTGAAAGTAATGTGAGCCTCACGAGTCACTGGCTCAGTAGGAAAACTCCCTCAAAAGCCGCAATCCACAAAACACAAGAGCAGCAGGAGTAAGGCACAGCTATTTATGACTAGCAACTCTATCTGAACATGAAAACTATAATCTCAATGCATGAATAAAATTAAACTAGCAACATGATTTCAATTTTCATAAATAAACGGCAAATCACACTCAGGAGTACGAGCTAAAGAAGGGTAACGCCAAACACGAGTCAGATATTGGTTCGCGACACCAGCTACAGACCCGGACAAGCAACACAGGTCTACTCTCAGCCTCGCAGCCAAAGACGAAAAAGTTCAGCTGCCGCTCCACCACAACGAAACCAACAAGTTGTGGAGACCAAACCTCACCACAACTTCAGCTTATACTGCTGCAGCTCCATGCCTGGCACCTTTAAGGACTCCGACCCGAGCTCTCAAAGTGAGGCACTAGATAAAGGACTATCTGAGGACCAGTACTGTCACGTTCTAGCAAAACTACATTTACCGAATATGACAGATTTTATGCACGACGAGTAACACACAGTTCATTCATACCAACTAAGTTTGCGGAAATTATTACATGATACTCCTCATTTTAGTCTGAATGAGGATCAAACAAAAGTAATTGTAACCTTATTACATTCTCACTTATAACCACAAAGAAAACAAAAGCTAACTGCATAGCACTTCTTGATATAAAGTGGTCCTCTCAACACTCAAATCCCCTTAAGCAGTACCTCCATCTTGTTCACTTGAAATATGAATTGAATGAGCTAACTAGCCCAGTAGGATTCAAATTTTCTAAAAGGATTCAAACATAAATATATCCAAGGTAGAATGAGTAAAGATCGTTAACATGGTGTGTTTCAAGAACGAAAACACGAGATCATTCAATAACATGTGTTGAACAAGCACAATGTTGGAATTATAATCAGTAGTTCAGGATGATACTTGAGTTCATAATCAAATACAATATCATACACACTAGCATGACATGATGACCAATCAAGCACGAATTGATGCATGCCAACATCCACGACGTCCTTATCGCCCCCGCGCGGCCACTGACGAATTCAGGTGCTCTCCCCAGGACTGAACCAGCCCTTATTTGCCAGGCATTTTTCTCGAATGAGTTCCAAGACTCACAAAGTGTCATCATCACACACTTATCCTTGTAATGAATCAAGGTATACAAGGATTCACTCATGAATCACACACAAGAATTAAGGAACTCTATTCCTTCACTGATTACAAGAAGTGAT
This sequence comes from Colocasia esculenta, assembly GCA_014218235.1. NCBI lineage: Eukaryota > Viridiplantae > Streptophyta > Magnoliopsida > Alismatales > Araceae > Colocasia > Colocasia esculenta. Next base: position 140,424,386 of record CM024758.1, on the reverse strand, counting down.
GGTCTCACAAGGTCAATTATGTTCAGAAATTTTGGAGATGATTCATGACAAAGAGAAAAGAAACTCGATGAGTTTTTAGTAGAGGTTTAGGTGGTAGAAACATCTAAGAAAGAGTAGGCATTTGGTTAGGACAATTGGGTATAATTCGGGTCAAGAAATGGTTCAAGGTAGGTGCCAAAAAAATTTGGAACTGACAGTGGTTGTTGACAACCAGGGGGGTGGTTGTCAACAACCATAGCTTTCCCAGAGGATGATTTCTCAGCCTGACAGTGGGCTGTCGACAACCAAAGAGGTGGTTGTCGACAACCAAAGCTTTCCCAGTCTCAGCCTGACAGTGGTTGTCGACAACCAGAGGGGTGGTTGTCGACAACCATGCCTGGTTACATTTTCTGGGCTCTGGACAAAGGGCCCTGTCGACAGGTGGATGCAGAGCTGTCGACAGGTGCTATGTAGGCTTCCAAAAATTGATTAAATCCAACTAGAAATTATACTACCAAGCTCTTCTATCATTCCTAACATGATTAAGACTTGGTCCAAGTATGATCTTAGCCTCAAACATGAAGCTAACATGGCAAGAAAGCAAAAGATAAAAACATGTAATGTTGTTCATATGGTTGATCTTTCAAGAAGACAAACTGAAAGGAGAGTTCAAGGAAAATGGATTGGAAAGTCTTTCTCTTAAACTCTCTTCTCTTTTTCACTAAACACTTGTCAAGTTCATACACTTAAGACCTCCATGACCTTTCAATAAATCAATTTCTCAGCAAGAAAGAACCATCTTGGTTCTGTCTACATTAATCAAGAGTACTGATAAAACTCCAGATTTTTGGATCAAGTTAAGAAAGGAAGGAACAATCTATGAACTCTCATGGATTAAAACTAACTAAAACATGTTGGAGAATATAGTTCCATCATGAACATATTCTCAGAATTTACAGAGTAATAGATATAAGGTACGAATCACTTCAAACTAGTAATCCAAGAATGAAGAGAAAGAATAAAGAATTGAATCCTACCTTTCTAAAGAGAATAAGTTTCTCTTTGGTGAGAAGGTTCACAAAAATAAGAAGCACACTTGATTATCTTGACAGTTTGAAGTTGTGACAATGCACAACAACCAGCTCCAACTGCAACCACTCACGCAAGAAGCAGAAGCAATTCTAGCATGGCTCCAAACGTAGCTTGAACAAGAACAATGCACAAGAAGAAAAGCTTCGGCTACTCCCAGCTGTGGAGTTTGGTGCTCCCAGAAGTTTAACAATAGCAGCAGGATAACAGTAGAAAGTTTCAGAAACATAGCTACGAAGGTTCTTGGGATGTATGTATAAGCCCAGAGATCTCCATGCACACAAACACGTTGGTGGTTAACGTGGCATGGTAAGAAGTCTTTTAACCCATGTTTTAGCACGTAGCCCATGCAAAGTTACCATGGCTACACGCATGCAGTAATAATCATAGTCATTCCCAAGTGTGGTGGCTCTTTAAGGGCCTTCCACGTAACCCATCAGAAAATCCCAAAAAATGGCTTACCGTAATTGACCCATAATTCAACTGATCCAATGATCACTATGCAAACATATCTAAATGGTGTCCGTTTGAGTTCAAATTTCAACCATAACCTAATGTGGTGGTTTTACAAGTTATAATGATTTTATTTAATTTTTTTTATTTTATTTTACACTAGGTGAAAAATCACTCGAAAAATAGTCGCGTCGACTTAATCTCAAAATCCGCACTTCGAAAAATTCGGATAATTACATTTCTGACTCCTCCACATTTTTTTGGAAATTATGGTGTTCTCAGATTTTTATTTCGTTGTCGTTTTTTTGTGTCGCCCTGTGGAAGTGCGCACTTCAATGTACGACACTGGGGTAACATTTGTTACCACTAATTATACACAAATATTATTTTTTTTCAATTTATGACTATTGCTTAAGTCTAATAACTTTATTACACCTGGTTTTTCAATAAATAAAATTCTGAGGTGTTACAACTCTCCCCCACTAAAAGAAATTTAGTCCTCCAAATTTAATAACATAAAGGTATGGATACTAACCTGTAAACAAGTCCGGGTATTTAATCTTGATGGCGTCCTCAAGTTCCCATGTTGCTTCCTCTTGTACGCGTTTACTCCATTGAACCTTTAACAAAGGAACTTCCTTGCTCCGAAGTTGCTTGATTTTCCGGTCAAGAATTTGTACAGGTTTTTCTTCATATGCTAAGTTTTCTTGTATTTCCAGATCTTGATATTCAATAATGTGTTCCGGGTCATAAACATATTTCCTTAGCATCGATACATGGAAAATATCATGTACATTAGACAACTGTGGCGGAAGTGCTAATTGATACGTCACTTCTCCAATCCTTTTCAAAATCTCAAATGGTCTAATGTACCTTGGACTCAATTTTCCTTTAATTCCGAATCTTCTAATTCCACGTCGAGGAGATACTTTAAGGAATACATGTTCACCTTCTTGAAATTCTAATTCTCTTCTTCGACGACCAGCATAGCTTTTCTGTCGGTCTTGAGCAGCCTTCATTCTATCTCGCACCAACTTGATAATTTCTGTGGTCTCTTGGATCATTTCAGGTCCAAGAATATGCGATTCTTTCAGTTCCACCCAACATAATGGTGATCTACATTGCCGACCGTACAAAGCTTCAAATGGTGCCATATGTATTGTAGACTGATAACTATTATTGTATGCAAATTCCATGATTGCTAAGTGAGTGTTCCAGTCATTTCCAAACTCTAATATACAAGCTCGGCACATATCTTCGATAATCTGATTCACCCGTTCTGTTTGTCCGTCAGTCTGAGGATGAAATGTCGTACTAAATTTCAATTTAGTTCCCAATGCATCTTGTAATTCCCTCCAAAAATGTGAGGTAAATCTGGCATCTCTATCTGAAACTATATTCCTTGGAATTCCATGTAATCGGACAATTTCTTTCATATAAAGTGCGGCTAAGACACTCACTGACCATCTTGTCTTTATTGCTAAGAAATGAGCTGATTTGGTAAGTCGGTCAATGATTACCCAAATAGCGTCAAACCCACTTCGAGTTCTAGGTAATCCCACAATAAAATCCATACTGATACTGTCCCATTTCCACTCTGGCACCTCAAGTGGTTTTAATTTTCCTGCTGGTTTCTGATGCTCGGCTTTGATTTTCTGACATGTTAAGCATCTCGCTATGAAATTTACAATATCCTTCTTCATATTGCACCACCAAAAATATTTCTTTAAATCTTGATACATCTTAACAGCTCCAGGATGAATGGTATAATATGACCGGTGAGCTTCTTCTAGAATTTGCTTTTTGATCTCACAATCATCCGGCACACATAACCTTTTTCGGAATCGAAGATTTCCTTGGGAATCTTCATTAAAATCAGGTTTAGAGATCAATTTTTCCCTGATTTCTGTCAACACAGGGTCATTGTCTTGTTGTTCTTTAATTTGCCTCAATAATTCTGACTGAACTGTCAAGTTATTAATAACAATCTTTCCTTCTTGTGATTCCACTTTTAAGCTCAATGTGGAGAATTCCTCTAACAATTTCCACTCCCTTACTTGTAGGTGACATATTTTGGCTATAGGATTTCTGCTGAGTGCATCAGCCACAGTATTGCCTTTCCCTAGATGGTATTCAATTTTGAAATCATAATCTTTGATATACTCCATCCACCTTCTTTGTCTCATATTCAATCTTTTTGTGAAAACAAATACTTAAGGCTCTTATGATCAGAATAAACTATAAATTGATTGTCATATAGGTAATACGGCGGTCTCCTGGATAAATGAATCTTCAATTGCCTTGATGCATACGCAATGACTCGTCCATCTTGCATCAATACACATCCTAGTCCAATACTTGAAGCATCAGTATAAACTTCAAATAATTTTTCTTCTATTGGCAAAGCTAAGATTGGTGCAGATGATAAACATTCTTTAATAATTGAAATGCTTGTTCACAATTCTCACTCCATACAAACGCAGTCCCTTTTTTGGTCAATTTTGTAAGAGGCGAGGCAATTCTAGAAAAATTCTGGACAAATCGCCGGTAATAACTAGCCATACCCAAAAAGCTTCTAACTTCAGTGAGGTTCTTTGGCTGGTTCCATTTCTGTATGGTTTCTACTTTTGAAGAGTTCACTGATAAACCTTTCTCAGAAATAATGTGTCCTAAAAACATTACTTGCTTTAACCAAAATTCACATTTACTAAACTTCGCATATAATTTGTGATCTCGTAACAATTGCAAGGTAATCCGTAAATGCTCTTCATGCTCTTCTATACTCTTGGAGTAGATCAATATGTCATCTATAAATACAACCACAAATTGATCTAAATAAGATCTGAACACGTCATTCATCAAGCGCATAAATGCAGCAGGTGCATTTGTCAATCCAAATGACATCACTACAAATTCATAGTGCCCATACCGTGTTCTAAAAGTTGTTTTATGAATATCCTGCTCCTGAATTCTGAGTTGATGGTATCCAGACCTTAAGTCGATCTTGGAAAAATAATGAGCTCCAGACATTGATCAAATAGATCATCAATTCTTGGGAGTGGGTACTTGTTCTTTATAATTAATTGATTCAACTGTCGGTAATCTATGCATAATCGCATAGATCCATCTTTTTTCTTCACAAATAATACTGAAGCACCCCAAGGTGAGGTACTAGGTCTAATAAATCCCTTTTCTATCAGTTCTAACAACTGCCTTTTCAATTCCTTCAACTCCTCCATTGACATCCTGTACGGTGTTCTTGAGATTGGTGTAGCTCCCGGTACCAATTCAATCGAAAAATTCACTTCTCTATTAGGTGGTATACCAGGTAATTCTTCAGGAAAAACATCAAGAAATTCTTTTACCACTGGAATATCACCCAATCCCGTGATATCTTGATTTAGTATCGATACCAAAGCCAAATACCCTTGACAACCTTTTCGTACCAGCTTACAAGCCTTGACTGCTGAGATTATCGGTATTCTTCTAATGTGAGGTTTATCAAAAGTTATAGAACAATTTTCCTTTCCTAGAAATGTGACCCGCCTTAATTGGCAATCTAAATTGGCATGGTATTTAGATAACCAATCCATCCCGAGGATCACATCGTAATCCTACATTTCCAAGCATATTAAATCACCATATAAATTGTGTCCATCACATAAAATCTGACTATCAGGGTAATACTCTCTAAGCTTCTTACCCTCACTCAAAGGAGTTACCACTTCCAGTTGTATAGGCAATAGGACTGGTTGTATTTCCAAAGACTTAGAAAAATTATAGCTAATAAAGGAGTGTGTAGCTCCTGAATCAAATAGTGCATATGCAAGTTTTGAGTTTACTGTTAGTGTACCTTCAATCAGTCCGCCTTCTTGCGAAGATTCAGGTTCTACTTCCTGAATTGCTTGTATTCTTCCTTGTTTAGTTTGCCTTGCTTGAGGATTTGGTTTGGCTGGCATGTTCTTGATTGTCGGACACTCTGAAATGCGATGTTGAGTACTTCCACACTTAAGGCATGCTCCCAACCTACGCCAACAAACTTCTGCTTTATGCCCTTTAACATGACAATGTTTACACACTTCCTTATTTCCATTTGGAGCTTTTCCTATCTTCTTTCCAGATTGCTGCACTTTTGAGACATTTCCCGACTCAAATTTTCTCTTTCGATCCTCTCCTAACCTTCCTTTAATTTTGTCCACCATATCATTGGCAGCTTCTAGAGCCAACGCTCTTTTGACCATCTCTGAATATGTAGTAATCAGATGAGTAGTTAACTGCATAATATAAGTAGGACGCAGTCCGTTCATGAACCTCTTGGCTTTCAGCTTATCCGTGGCTATGAGATGTGGAGCATACTTAGACAGTCGAGCAAACTGGGCCTCATATTCGGATACGGTCATCCTTAATTGTTTCAGATTAGCAAATTCAGTGGCTTTCTTTTCCTGGACAACTTCAGAAAAATACTGATCATTAAACAGTTCTACAAATTCATCCCAACTCATTTGACTTGGATCTTCCAACGTTGAAGTCACGGTGTCCCACCATGCTCTAGCATCCCGCTCCAACTGAAAAGTTACTAATCGAATCTTTTCTTCTTCAGTGCACTTGATTACTCCAAATATCCTTTCTATGTCCTTTAGCCAATTCTCGGCCTCATCCGGGTCGGTACTCCCTGAAAATATCGGAGGATCTAAACTTCGAAAATCCCTGAATAAGCTTGTTCCATTATGGCTATTACTCCTTGCTACATTCCTCATCACTCGGGTCAAATCATGCATCGAACTTTCCATTTTCTTCCAACTAGCATCACCTCCGTCCATGACAAGATTAGATAATAATCTGAAACATCCAATAGAACATACATTAATTTTCACATCCACCCTACTTGCATTCATCACATATACATATTTCAAATTGCATAATACTTCATTTCATTCATTAGTCAACTAAGTACATCATAGCATGTCATTATGATTCACAAACTATATCACTACAATCTCCTTCTTCCAACTTTCGACATTACAAAACATACTTCACTAGCCTCTCACTTCCCATACACATGGAAGTTTCATACATACAACTAACATTTACACAAAAGGAGAGGTTTACAAAAAAGTGAGTTGTCTATCCACAATTTCTAATTTCTGGTCAAATCTATAACCGGTTCTGCGGGCGGTGGTGGCTGTTCTTCTGCCGCCCCATAATGCAGCTCCCTCTCGGCATTGGTCATCTCCTCCCAATACCCCTCGATCTGATGGAGCAGCATCTCTTGCCCCAGTTTCAGACCATTCAGATCATTCATGATCTGGTTCATAATATCCAATGAAACGTGTGGATTTCCCGCCAAGAAAGCGCATGCCGTCAGATTTAATACTTCCTCTTTGATCTGTACGTGGGTTTCTCTCTGTGCTTGAGTATATAGTTCTAGGTCCTGACGTAGCATTTCCATGGCTGCTACCAACCTTTGTTGAGCACTCATGTCCATTCTGAAATAATTAACAGGTTAAGCATTTACATGATTAGAAAAATCATGCTAACTAATCCCATATTTCTACCCCAACTCACTGGTTATCCCTAGGTTTATCGTACTAAGGCTCTGATACCAATTTAATCTGTCACGTTCTAGAAAAACTACATTTACCGAATATGACAGATTTTATGCACGACGAGTAACACACAGTTCATTCATACCAACTAAGTTTGCGAAAATTATTACATGATACTCCTCATTTTAGTCTGAATGAGGATCAAACAAAAGTAATTGTAACCTTATTACATTCTCACTTATAACCACAAATAAAACAAAAGCTAACTGCATAGCACTTCTTGATATAAAGTGGTCCTCTCAACACTCAAATCCCCCTTAAGCAGTACCTCCATCTTGTTCACCTGAAATATTGAATTGAATGAGCTAACTAGCCCAGTAGGATTCAAATTTTCTAAAAGGATTCAAACATAAATATATCCAAGGTAGAATGAGTAAAGATCGTTAACATGGTGTGTTTCAAGAACGAAAACACGAGATCATTCAATAACATGTGTTGAACAAGCACAATGTTGGAATTATAATCAGTAGTTCAGGATGATACTTGAGTTCATAATCAAATACAATATCATACACACTAGCATGACATGATGACCAATCAAGCACGAATTGATGCATGCCAACATCCACGACGTCCTTATCGCCCCCGCGCGGCCACTGACGAATTCAGGTGCTCTCCCCAGGACTGAACCAGCCCTTATTTGCCAGGCATTTTTCTCGAATGAGTTCCAAGACTCACAAAGTGTCATCATCACACACTTATCCTTGTAACGAATCAATGTATACAAGGATTCACTCATGAATCACACACAAGAATTAAGGAACTCTATTCCTTCACTGATTACAAGAAGTGATATGGTCTCACAAGGTCAATTATGTTCAGAAATTTTGGAGATGATTCATGACAAAGAGAAAAGAAACTCGATGAGTTTTTAGTAGAGGTTTAGGTGGTAGAAACATCTAAGAAAGAGTAGGCATTTGGTTAGGACAATTGGGTATAATTCGGGTCAAGAAATGGTTCAAGGTAGGTGCCAAAAAAAATTTGGAACTGACAGTGGTTGTTGACAACCAGGGGGGTGGTTGTCAACAACCATAGCTTTCCCAGAGGATGATTTCTCAGCCTGACAGTGGGCTGTCGACAACCAAAGAGGTGGTTGTCGACAACCAAAGCTTTCCCAGTCTCAGCCTGACAGTGGTTGTCGACAACCAGAGGGGTGGTTGTCGACAACCATGCCTGGTTACATTTTCTGGGCTCTGGACAAAGGGCCCTGTCGACAGGTGGATGCAGAGCTATCGACAGGTGCTATGTAGGCTTCCAAAAATTGATTAAATCCAACTAGAAATTGTACTACCAAGCTCTTCTATCATTCCTAACATGATTAAGACTTGGTCCAAGTATGATCTTAGCCTCAAACATGAAGCTAACATGGCAAGAAAGCAAAAGATAAAAACATGTAATGTTGTTCATATGGTTGATCTTTCAAGAAGACAAACTGAAAGGAGAGTTCAAGGAAAATGGATTGGAAAGTCTTTCTCTTAAACTCTCTTCTCTTTTTCACTAAACACTTGTCAAGTTCATACACTTAAGACCTCCATGACCTTTCAATAAATCAATTTCTCAGCAAGAAAGAACCATCTTGGTTCTGTCTATATTAATCAAGAGTACTGATAAAACTCCAGATTTTTGGATCAAGTTAAGAAAGGAAGGAACAATCTATGAACTCTCATGGATTAAAACTAACTAAAACATGTTGGAGAATATAGTTCCATCATGAACATATTCTCAGAATTTACAGAGTAATAGATATAAGGTACGAATCACTTCAAACTAGTAATCCAAGAATGAAGAGAAAGAATAAAGAATTGAATCCTACCTTTCTAAAGAGAATAAGTTTCTCATTGGTGAGAAGGTTCACAGAAATAAGAAGCACACTTGATTATCTTGACAGTTTGAAGTTGTGACAATGCACAACAACCAGCTCCAACTGCAACCACTCACGCAGGAAGCAGAAGCAATTCTAGCATGGCTCCAAACGTAGCTTGAACAAGAACAATGCACAAGAAGAAAAGCTTCGGCTACTCCCAGCTATGGAGTTTGGTGCTCCCAGAAGTTTAACAATAGCAGCAGGATAACAGTAGAAAGTTTCAGAAACATAGCTACGAAGGTTCTTCGGGTGTATTTATAAGCCCAGAGATCTCCATGCACACAAACACGTTGGTAGTTAACGTGGCATGGTAAGAAGTCTTTTAACCCATGTTTTAACACGTAGCCCATGCAAAGTTACCATGGCTACACTCATGCAGTAATAATCATAGCCATTCCCAAGTGTGGTGGCTCTTTAAGGGCCTTCCATCGTAACCCATCAGAAAATCCCAAAAAATGGCTTACCGTAATTGACCCATAATTCAACTGGTCCAATGATCACTATGCAAACATATCCAAATGATGTCCGTTTGAGTTCAAATTTCAATCATAACCTAATGTGGTGGTTTTACAAGTTATGATGATTTTTATTTAATTTTTTGATTTTATTTTACACTAGGTGAAAAATCACCCGAAAATAGTCGCGTCGACTTAATCTCAAAATCCACCCGTCGAAAAATTCAGATAATTACATTTCTGACTCCTCCACATTTTTTCTGGAAATTATGGTGTTCTCAGATTTTATTTCGTTGTCGTTTTTCGGTGTCGTCCTGTGAAAGCGCGCACTTCAATGTACGACACTGGGGTAACGTTTGTTACCACTAATTATACACAAATATATTTTTTTTCAATTTATGACTATTGCTTAAGTCTAATAACTTTATTACACCTGATTTTTCAATAAATAAAAATTCTGGGGTGTTACAAGTACGTCTATCGGTGTTCGTCCCCCAACCAAGAGCGCGCTACAAGCGACTAAGAACAACCACAACACACAAGTCGTTGTCCCATTGTCATCTTTCCCTCAGTCAGACGTACAACTCAAACTACGGAGTGAGAGTGTCCAAGAAGACGACACAGACCCTAGCGGTACATAAGTGTCGGGACAAAACCCCGACCACTATGTGCCTGGCTCACAGAGAACCTAGGGTACCCAACTCAAGAGGTAACCACGGGCGGCGTCGTATACCCGACTTGCCTCGCACGCAAAACCACATAAACTCGACATTTTCACTTACCACAAGTGCCAATGCACCGCTTACTAACCTTTGCACGTAAACCAACACTCAAACGGACCTGTATATGAAAGCAACTCATAGCACCATGTAGACAAACCAGGGCTCGGGTAGCACTCTTCTAAATCGCGACGGACACAGAGGTCGCTATTTGAAGATTGAATCGCGACATACCAAACTGTCGTGTTACAGACTGAAACACGACGTCTGGTTCCGTCGCATTTTAGCTGCAGAACCCTACCTCAAACCCATTTCGGGAGATGCTCAAACCACCATGTACAACCCTTTTACATGGTATTTTGCGTTGAAATAAAGTCCTACACATGCATCCTACATCCCTTTAATCCATTTTACACATTCAAATCCTTAAACGTGGTTCATATTAATTGAAAATGAGAAGAATTCCTCTACCACATGAAGAACACAAGGAACGTGTAAAACGATACTGCCCTGGCATTTCCCGCGCTCCGCACAACGTCCTCGCGCTGGAAACGTGCCAAACCGCACGCCGGAACTTCCAAATTGCCAAGAAAACCTCCACACGAACCCTCCCCACGGCTGAGCAGTGTTTCCTGCACTGCTCGGCCTGGCCGACCTCAACACACAATCAAAATCGCGACGGGTCGTGTCGTCGCGTTTAAATCGCGACGGGTATGTCCGTCGTAATTCAAAGTGACGTCCCGGCAAGCAACACGCGGCGCACATGCAGACACGCACCCCGAAAAGTGACATTCAAAACGCGATGACCTGGGCGGTTGCGATTCTCAAAATCACGACGCATGTGTTGGTCACGTTTATGAAAGTCGCACCAGAGGTTGGTTTGGCCTGGGTTCCAAACCTCCAACCCACACAACCTGTACAACCGTACAAAAACTCAATATTGGGCCACACACTAGCCACTAAATCCACTAAGCTACGATCCGAGAAAAAAAAAAAAGGTCACGACGTTACATTTGTTGAAGTGTCCAGGTACTATTTTTCCCCGTAATATTCGACAACTTAGAAAGATCAGGACAATCCTACATTTAAAAGGAAGATGGTAGTACGGATGATGTATAGACTACCCAATGCAGGGTTTTATTTGCTGCGTGTCTAGAGGAGGATGAGGCAGAGAGCTTCTGGCGTCGGCCGACCTGATCTTTTTTTTATAACTATTTTTATGTATTTTATTATTATTATTATTTAATCATATTTATATTAATGCGATACATTTTAATTCGACTCTTGCCAATAAAAGTCTAGCACAATCGATCCCCGCAACATGACCGACTTTGATCTGGTACTGTTTTTTTTATAGAAATACTAGCATGGAACGTCGGTATTGATGTGACAGTAAGGATGGTTTGAATTTAATAGTTTTTTATTCTTACAAAGATGAGGGTGGGAAATAAATTAACGGAGAAAAAATTAGTGCACTAGAGTTTTACATTTTGTACTTATATTTTTTCTTTTTTATTAACTAATGTAAAAATGACATAATATACTTATCTAATGAAAAGTAAGAAATACAAGTGTAAAATGTAAAAGTTAAGTGCACTAAACTTTTTTCAATCAAACAATCCGATATGATAGATCTAATTAGATTTATCTTTCTTATTTGAATGGTTAATCTAATCCATTCTTGCCATTTGTTTGATTCACCACAAATATATTTAAAGTTTTGCGGCCTTTCCAGTAGATCCACTTATCCATCTTCTGAGACATGGTTTTAACTTCCAACATCAAGTGAGAGGTTAATGGGCCTGCACCACTGGAAATTGGTTTTGGGGGTGGGGTGCTCTGGCAGATTTTCACATGCTACGAGTAGACAAGCATTCTGAGATGTTATGAATCTTTGATCAAATTTTTGCTGAAATCCTCCTGAAGTAGTGTAGAGTTATTCAGGGGTACTCCTGGGTAAACTGTCCCCCCCTCCCCAAAGCTTGGAGAGGGGTTTACCCCTGAGTAACCCTAGTTTACCCAGGAGTACCCTCTCCCAAAGTGCCCTGATCTGTCCTTTTTTATGAGATGATTCCTCTCTAACCTCAGAAAGTGTCTTAGGCTGCCACTGTATGTTTAATTTTTTTTATTTACATCTCCACAGTTGTATTCAACATTGAGAAATGTTAGCGAACTGTCTTGGACGGGTAATCTACATTCTACCTATCCTATAAGAAGAATTGACTTCTTTGCGTGGTGCATGGCCCCACTACAATGTGTCTTTAATTTCAACTCAAGAATTTTGCCTTAAGATTTTAAAGTTCTTTCTAGGATCATATTGCCACTGTCAACAATTAAATTGTGTGCATATTATTTCATATTTAAATATACATCTATTTCTGTAAAACCCTTTCAAGTTCACACTTATTTAGTAAACACCCCAGAATAGTAGGAACAACTAACAAGCCCTTGAAACCTCTTCAATATTTTTTTAAGAAAGAAACCACCAAAAGGTTATCTACCAAATAAATACATAGTTACAGGTGGTTCTTCTTAGCAAATAGACGGATTACAAGAACTTTTTCATAATATGAAAGGCTACAAAGTTTAAAACAACCCCCCCCCCCCCCACCCAATCCATCCCCCTAAAAACCCCTTAAATTATTTAACAAAATTAGCCTAGCCGCCTGTCTGATACCATATATTTGGCGTCGCACATGAAACAGTTTGCTGGTTGTTCCATGGAGGATAGGGAAAATGACAGCTTCATAGATGCACAAACTTGTTGAGTCGCGCAGCAGGGAAGCTATCTTCAAAGGTTGTCCTCAACTTCAGAAAAGTTCTGAGGAAGAAAATACTTGAAGAAACATTAACTAAGGTGTGATAATTTGTAATACTACGAAAATGTATAATAAAACATTAATGTACAAAGGTAACAATTATAGTAAATATAAGTAAAGATTTGCGTCAGCGTGGCATGCAGCACGCTCTCTTCCCATCACCAGAATTTCAGATTGGGCATAATAAGGTTCTAAACTTGAATTCAACACTTACAAAGCTCTATCATCTTATCTAATTATCCGATAATGATAAAAACGCATGAAGATAGGCGCTTGTTTTAGCATTTTTATGTATCATATTCTGAATACTTGAGAATTCATGGGTGCAGTTGAATAGACTGCCAGAAGAAGAGATTACAGAGCTTTCCTCACGGGACATGAAATCAAACCGCCACGCAAATCAAACCAGCCACTAGTCCAAAAAAATAAGCAAAAGTCACGGTTTCTACAGTCAGAAGATATCACAAACATTTTCACTTGTGAATCAAATAACGATTTTAGATATGTACTTTAACATATAATTGCTATACACAATCATATTTGACAGAACAAGGAGATAATAGTTATTCAGCAACCCGAAGCTTGCCTAGGTGAGATCATTCTCGTCCAGGGGCTCTTCCTCTGCTTCTTCAGTTTTGAGTGACTTCACATCTCCGGTAGGCAGTTTCCTTGCCAGTCTAATGATCTGCAAGCATGATTTGCAACTGAATGAGTAGTTAGCAAGACAAACTAAGGGACATAACAAAAGTAGCCATGGGTTGGAGGTAGATCAGGTGGTACGAAACCAAAAATCCAATGCAGCTACAGCCTACAGATGGTGCTGCAGACAACAGGACTACAATGCATATTCAAATTGACAACGTCTTCAGCACCAATGGAAAAGGAAAGGATCTAAATCTGTCACTTTCATGCATGGCCACAAGATGTTATAGACTGACGGATGATGGTGAGTAGAAGAATATGCAGGAAAATGAGTTGTTAGACATGACAGGAGTTAATTTCACAAAAGTTACTGCATTCATATTGTAATCACCAGGGAAGCTGGCGTGGGGTAGTTGGTTAAAGGTTGTTAGGAGTAATGCAGCGGCCCTAAGCAGTCGCCCACCACACACGTGAACCATTCCAACCAAACAAAATATTGTTATCACCAAACCCAGAAAGAAGTTGGGTGATTAAATAGTAGTAGTCCAATGGGAAAAGAACGGTAAGAACGCTAACCCAATCACTAATAAGCCAAAGGTACCTTTCATGATCAAAATTTGAGACTCATTGCACATACGGAACTTCCATATGGACACAAGCTTCAAGAAAATGAAAGCAAACAAGTATATCCTATGTAACCAAAGCCAAAAGGACTCCAATTACATAAAAGAAACAGATAAGCTGAACTGATTATAACCATCTTCATCTGATGCCTATTCAATAACATAATGCGTCATGGATGAAGATACCTATCACCATTCCAAATTTCCTTATCTAGGAAGACAAATTATTAAGAGAAATACCACGTGGTCAAGATGTGAAATGGGACTTGACATGCAAATGCGCTTGATCTCTTCAACATCTCCTTCCTCATAAGCAGAAAGAAGCTTACTAGCACAACGTCCCTGGTCGCTGCTGAGGAATGCACCAATCCTGAGAAAGCAATCAAAGCAGGTTATCTTCATAAGAAATGACTCAAGTGGAACAAGCTTGAAATACTGATAATAGCATAATCCCAGAAAATGAGGCCTGAGAATTTGCCATTAAAAATTCACCACGATCTCATTGATAGTGAAGCTCAACTTACTGGGAACAATCATTGTAGCACTTCTCTGCCTGCTTAAAGTCATGCATGTAGAGATAAACAATAATGGCACTCAGATAAGCCTGTGAGAAATATAGAGAAGATTCTGTAAGTTCACAAGAGGAGAATCATGCATAAGCTCAAACTTAAAAAATCATTCTTGATTGGAAACATCTTGAATATGCAGAAAAGCTTCAAATGCTACACTACTTTGCTTTGACAGCATTATAGATCTCAGCAGATAATTGTTCCGGCATTATATACTCCCAGCAGAATACCTTATGTAATTCAAGTTATCAACTATTCCAACAACATACAGAACATTTCCCAGAGTAAATCCTACTTCAAATTCCTCCAGAAGTTAAATTTTCGGCTTGAATGGTGCAGTCTTCATGATCTCTTAATGTCTCATTTCCTGCAGAATCTGCCTGACCTAGTTTGGGTGTTGTACATGCCATAAGCAAATCATCCCCAACTTAAACAACTTTGAACATTAGCATTCTATTCTAAACTTTTTGAGACATTGCTTCTTGAACTTCATTTTTCATGTTTTATGTCAAATTTCAGAGGGTGCATTAACCACAAGAAATGCATAAATATATCCAAGATTCTGGAGTACCTATCCCACTCAACCAGAATAAAAGTGAATTCATGCAATGATCAACAGGAAGAAGCAAGTAATAAGTTTCAGAGAAATCCAATACACGAGGACTTAAGTGGATGATATAGATGTTAACTTGAACAACCAACATCACACTTGCTGCGCTCCTAGGTTTTGCAGCAAGTATTATTCCTACAATATTGTTTCAGCATGCTGTTACATACGAGGTTGAATATGTCAAAAAGCATGCATCTTTATTTCATGAGTTAACAGAAGAAAAAGAGAAAAGATGAAAAGGGAATAAAAGGCCTAAATAAAGAAATATACGATGAGGAAAGAAAGAAAATAGAATCCACTGACTGTAAAATGGAAGAAAAGGGTCTTGGGGTAGACACAACCCATCAACTAAACTCCTACAAGTTCTCTCGATTGACAGTTTGAAGCTATAAGTGTGCAATCAGCTGCCTGTCAATGGATGCATCCAGCTGCTGGAAGGAGTTTAAATTTGAATACAAATAGAGATTTCGTGATTTCCACCAATAAGCTGCACTAGCAAACAATGCTACAAATTTTTGCTTTCCTAGGGAAATAAGACAAAACATGCAATAGAATTTGCTCAAAAGATTTCAAAGTTTGTTACACTGTTAGATGCTGATAGCCTGATAGTATCTGATAGTATCTTATAAGTGATGTATGGTTGTTCCAATATGATTAACTTGACATTATCTACAGTTCAGTTCAACTGCAGCTATTGATTATGAAAATTTTGAAAAAGCTAAGATCAACTTTTCTGAGATGGTCACATGCCATCAACTGTCTGACAGTAATGATTCATTAGTTAGATTAAGATCATTATCCTCTATGTCGATTCCTTGCAAATACCTGATGGACATATAACATTCCTTGCAAAAATTGAAGGAAGAAGTTATCCAGTGTTTTACCATATGAGAGATATCATGTCAACATCACAACATGCACAACTCTAACAACCACCACCACTCTCTCCACCTTTATTTCTTTGTTCCATGTACACAACAAAACAAAGGAGTGGCACATGCGGTGGGTTTATGGATACCCCTCACTCTCTCTCTACTCCCTCCCTGCACCACTTCTTCTATCTTCCATTTTTTCTGGTTTCCCTTCTTTCTTTCTAAGGTCTTTCCCTTTTCCTCACTACAGCCAACCTAGGATGTTGTGCCCCACCTCTTTCTGCTCCTTCCTCCAATGTGCAGCACTAATACACCTTGGGGTAATCACGTGTTTCCCCAACCTTTAAATTTACTGCCGCTATTTACTCTAAATAAAATTGACAGCATAATCCACAAGCTTTTTCTTGAAAAAGCAACAGCTTGGCCCCGAATAAATCTTCAAAAAGAAAGACCCAGAGCCTATGATTACAATATTTACTGGGCAAATAATATGAGGCACCTTGCATTGACTGTTCACAGCATTGCAGTGATCTGCAGCCAGGCCCCATCTAAGCAAACATGTCACAGCATCAGCATACCTGCAACATTAGTCAACAGCTCAGTATGTAATCAAACAAGCAGAGGCAAATATGCTTTCCAAACATATAAAGCAACAACAGGAATCTATTTATACTGGTTCCATCTAATTCAGCCAACAATGAGTAAGCTCTACAAGCAGAGAGCTCAAACAAGCAAGTGGCAACAATTAATACGATCACATGGGTGAGTGGCTGTGAGAACCTTTTTTTAACTTTTTTAAATTTATTTTGATTTTAAAAAAATCTTTGGATTATGGGTCTTTTATTTGTCTTTATTTATTTACATTGACATGTTTTTATAAATTCGTTTGACCTCTCCTCACTAGCCAAGATCAATGTTAATTACATCAACGCAAAAACTGAATACCTTTGATTAACCATCAGATAACCCCTTTAAAACAAACGAAAATAACTCACAATTAAAGAGAATGAACTGCACATGAAGAAAATAAGGTTGCCAGCATACAATATATATTTTTTGAATTTTCTGTTTTTTATTTATTTTCAATTCATTTTCTCATTTTTTGTTCATTTTAAAATAATTTATTTAATTATTTTCGTAATTTATTTATCAAAATTATAATTACATGGATTAAATGAACAATTTGATTTAAGAGAATGTTAATTTAAGGTGGATAAAAAATGACGTGATTCATGATTTGTTTGATACTTTGAGGTTATTATTAATTAAAACAAGATGGTTATGAAATATTTTATTAAACCTTAACACAAAATTAGTTGATTTTGTTAAGAACTTGATTAATGAAAAGTATAGAACAAATGTCTCACAACATGTAATTGCACATATAAAACGATTAAAGTGACGAAATTAGCCCAATAGGCCCATTAACATGTTAAGCATAAGAGCATATGTAGAGGTACATCAAATGTCGGCCCATTAAGCCCATTGGCCCATTAAGCCTTAAACAATATGAACATGGTCTTTTAGCAACTCATGGTATGAAATTCACAAGTCTAGCCCAATAAACAAGTCTAGCCCAATAAGGAAGCCCAATGAATCTTTCTTAAGACTTGAGAAAATTAATATTGTGCCTTGCACAATTTCCTTTAGGCTGCCTTACAGACCCTCTCTCTTGGACCGTCTTGCAGTCTTCAAAAGTCTTGCTTCTTTCAGAGTTCAAAAATCCTCCTCTAGAGCCTTGGCCGCCCCCCTCCTTTTATAGGGAATGGGAGAGACCCTGTCCCGGTCATTTGCACCGTCCCAGTCATTTGACTTTTGTATTCCCCCTTGTTTGTTTTACTTCTTTTCCTCCTTTTTTTTTTAAATTTTCTTATTACCCCCTGCCAATTATAGCATGGGAGAGAGAAAGACAAGAGATGGAAAGGAAGAAGGAGACTGCGGTCTCTCTTTCTCTGGCTGGCCTACGCACTGGGAGGAAAGGGGGGTGGCGACAGAGGTCTTCTTCTTCCTCCTCCTCTTCTTCTTCTAGAGGCTGCGGTGAGGACCAAGAGCAGCGGCGGCGACACTCAGGCAGGCTGGTGGTGGGGACCAAAGATAGCAACGGCGACGGCGCACAGGCAGGCCGGCGGCGGTGGTGCGTTGGCAGGCGGCGTCGGCAGTGCGCTGGCAGACTGACGGCGGCGGGGGGCAAGCAAGAGGCAGCGGCGACCGAAGGGGGCAGCAGCGGTGGCTTGGCCTTCCTCCTCTTACACCAGCGGCAGTGGGCAGAGGTGAGGTGACTCAGGAGGTACTCCCCCATTCTTCTCTTCTTCTTCTTTATTCCTCTACCTAGTTTCTCAGAAGACCAGACATAAATCTGGTTCAACAAATGCTCCCCACACGGCAGGAGGGCGATGTCGTAATGACGCGCATTTGCCGCGTGTATGCACTTTGCCGTTGGAGGATGTCTTGCATATCTTGGATTTTCTGATACTTTGTATCTTCTTTCATTTCTCAAAATCTGCTTGGATTTAGGAAGCCATGGACCCACGCAGAGGGGTTCGACGGAGCGATCGCGGATATTGGGGCTGATTTGAACGTGGCCGGGGGCGCGGCCGCCTTGACACTTAGGACCGTTCACCAACCTATTTCAACTCTCGTCGTCAAGTGCCATTCATGGGGTCCACGCTAGTATCGACAGAGAAGGTTTCTGCTTTGGACAAAGACTATATGTGTGTTGCTTTATTTCATCTGAACCCCTCGTCCGAGGATGACATGCCCATTGACTCAAACTGGGTTCTTTATTGTAACTGGCACTTTCATTTCTAGCGCCCTGCTGATTTTCTTCGGCACTTGCCATTAGATCAATCTATATATGCTTTTGTGGCTTCATATGCTTGGCCAGGTGATGACAACGAGGGTCCCATTCCTCTAGCTCATGCTCAGAGGCTTACTCTAGAGGCAGCCATCCTTCTAAATCGTGATAGTTTGGATGGTTTACTTCAATATGCATTTCCAACTTTTCCGTGGCATGGTATTCGTTTGAATGAGCTGCCTTGCCGATGCAGTTGGGTTCCTACCCTCAGTTGGTGAATGTTCACAGCATTTCCAAACATTTTCAGGCAGCTACTTGGACGATGGCAAGTGGAGGTCGGGCCCCAATTTCTGATAATCGGATAGGGTTGTTTCTATCTGCAGCCGATGAGCCTTCCGACCGGTTTCCCTACAGTGGTCGGTGCTTTTACAGGACATTTTATAGAGTCAAAGATCCAGCTGGTATGGCAAATTTAGTGTCAGACGGGCACATGTTCCTCGTCCCGGGGCGACAAAATGGCTGCAATATGTACTCCAGCATTACCGTCATATGTTAGATCTTGTGGACATTCGTCACACAGTGAGTGCTGTGCTTTACAGGTATCCTTTGACTCCTTGTCTTTTTATTTCCTTTCGCTCTTTTCCTTTCCCTAGGTGAATTTGACTTTTAAACTTTCGAACTTAGCAGGATTTGACCAATCGCTGGAGGTTCGTGACATTCTGGGGATTCGGCTGGCCGCTCTCCATACTGAGGTTGATGACACTAGAGCCCAAGTTGGGCGGGCGTTGGATCGGCAGGCGGCCCTTTGTTCCGCACAGCAGGACAAGGCCGCCCGGGCCTCACTTTTGCACGTGCTAGCATTGTACCTGGACCGCTCAGCAACTAAGAATGCGCAAAACTTTAAAGCACTTGAGGCAAAGCTTGTTTCTCTGAAGAAGCAGCAGAGCACACTCCAGGAGGGCGTCACCAGGCTTAAGAGTGAGATTAGTTTACTGGGAGGAGACGGATTGGGGAATGCCCCTCTTTGATGGAGTATATTGAATCGTGTGTTTTTTTCTTTTCTTCATGTAGTTGTCTTCGGACTTCCTACGGGCCTATCTTGGGATGTTGACATTGCATTATTATCATTGACTCATTTGGACCAGACATTCTTTTGGGCATGTGTTGTTGATGTTGATCTGCTTGTTTTTTTTTCTCTCTCTCTCTCTCCTTTTTTTTTGTTAACTTTGGTGCGCTTGTGGGTTTTCACTGAAGTCACTGCCTCTATCTTTTCCCTGCACCTCCTTTCAGATTTTCATGTAGCGAGGCTTCCCGATTTTGCTTGAGGCGCCCTTTGCGGGTCTTTACCTCCGCAGGGTTCTTTCAGACACTTTTACCCTTGGCCTACCACGAAAAGGCAGCCGGCCAAGTCCGTTGGGGCACCTCTTTTTTAAGCCTCTATTTATTTATTGGTTAACAAGGTATCTACATGAGTAGAGATATCCTTATTAGCCCAAATTTGAAGTCTAACATGGTTAGGAATTGAAGACTTTCTTGAGAGCCATTGGGATTTAGGCTTGGGTTTTGAATGAGTTGGCCGAACTTGACAGTGTGTTGGCCAAAAGCTCAAATTTATAGTCAGTAGGGAATTAAAGACTTCCCTAAGAGCCGTTGGGATTTGGATTTAGTTCTTTGCTGAGCTAGCCGACCTTGATGGTGTGTTGGCCAAAGGCTCAGGTTTATGGTCGGTTGGGAATTAAAGGCTTCCTTAAGAGCCGTTGGGATTTAGGTTTGTATACAGTAGGGATTAAAGGCTTCCTTGGGAGCCATTAGAATTTGGATTCAATGGTAGGGAATTAAGGCTTCCCTGAGAGCCATAAGAATTTTTTAGAGGATTGAGGCTCCTCTAGGGCCGTGATTTGTTCTTGCTTTAAAAGATTGAGGCTCCACTAGGGCCGTGATTTGTTCTTGTTTTAGAGGATTGAGGCTCCTCTAGGGCCGTGATTTGTTCTTGGTTTAGAGGATTGAGGCTCCTCTAGGGCAGTGATTTAACTTTTGACTGGTATTGACGACTTGTTAGCTAAAAGGCATAGATTTTGATCTTTGATTGGCCTTGACGGCTTGATAGCCAAAAGACACGGGTTTTGAACTTTTGACCTTCGACTGACCTTGACGGCTTCTTAGCCAAAAAGGTCATGGATTTGACTTTGACTGGCCTTGACAGCTTGTTAGCCAAAAGACATGGGTTTTGACCTTTGGCTGGCCTTGACGGCTTGTTAGTTAAGAGGTCATGGATTTGACTTTTTTGGCTGACATGGGGAGGGGACCCACAATGTCCACTCCCCATTCGACAAATGGCCATGTTGGAGTTGTTGGATGGAGTTTGTTGGGCGGTTTTCTGGGTATAGGCCCATAAGCTTGGCATTATGGGCATGTTCGAGCGAACTGCTCACAGTCTGCGAACATTGTTGGTCAATATAAGTCTTTGCTATTTATGTTGATTTGCATCTTTGAGCCAGACTGATGGGCTCCACATAATCTCGCATGCACCTCTACATGGCGGTCTTGGCTTCTTTTGGAGACAGGCACCTCAGCAACACCAACTTGTAGGAAGCAACTCTTCGCAACAACTGTACTCGCTCTCCCCTTTTATCTGGCAACCAGCTATTCTTCATCTTGATGATGGGGACTCGCCAGTCCTCTTTCTCTTGGCTTTCATTTTCTTCTAATGTATTTGCTTCAAAGGTCTTCAGGCCATCATTGCGATTTAGGGTGCTTGGGAGCAACCTCCTATTTTTGATGGTGATCACCAATTCACCTCTGGGGGAAGCTTAAGGGCAGATGCCAATTTGGCTAGTGCATCGGCCTATGAATTTTGACTTCTTCTGACATGTTCTATTTTAAAATAGTAGAACCTGTCACTGAGCCTTGTGGCTACCTCAAAATAGGCTTTTAGTTCTTCTTTTCAGACCTCAAAGATCCCCAACATTTATCTAACGACCAACAATGAATCGCCGAACACTTCAATACATCGAATTGCCCATTTCCAAGGCAATCTCCAGGTCGACTATGAGAGCTTCGTACTCTGCTTCATTGTTTGTAAGGGGTTCCATGAGAGCACATAAATAGTGTAATATCCATTTTTCTAGGGTTACAAAGACAATCCTGCCCCTGCCACATTTGTTGATGTGCCATCGACTTTCATAAAGGCTCGGGCGGCGCCATCAAAATATAACTGCCAATGTTCGACTTCAATTTTTGTGTTTCATAGATTTCTTGAGCAGGAAGTACCTCTCCCTCAAGTAGCTCTATGTTTAAAGGGGAGTTTTCAGGTATTGGATGGGCTGCTAGGAATTCTGCCATGTCTTGCCCTTTAATTGTCTTTTGTAGCACATAAGAGATATCAAACTCCATGAGAAGTAGAGCCAATTTTCCCAGTCTCCCTATGAGGACTGGTTGTTTGAGTAGAAACTTAAGAGGGTCACATATAGAAATGAGTTAGACCTTGTATGCCAACAAATAGTGTCTCAACTTTTTAACGGCAAAAACAAGTGCCAAGCACAGCTTTTCCATTAGTGCATATCGGTGCTCTAGGTCGACTAGCATCTGGCTGAGATAATAAAGGGGTTGCTCTTTAACCTCTTCATTCTTGCGCAAGCAATGCCCCCAATGAGGCATCCATGGCAGCAATGTAGAGGATTAAAGGTTTTCCTTTTATGGGTGCCCCCAGTACTGAAGGATTGAGCAGGTACTCTTTGATTTTATTAAGGGCATTTGACATTCTTCGTCCCATATGAATGATGCTCCTTTCTTTGTTAACCTGCAGAAGGGTTGGCACCTTCCCGACAAATTAGATATGAATCGTCTGATGTAAGCCAAACGGCCTTGGAGAGAGTGCAGCTCAGCGAGTGTCTTTGGGGGTGGCAGTTCCCGGATGGCTTTGATTTTGTCGAGGTCTATCTCAATGCCTGGCGACGTACAATAAACCGCAAGAATTTTCCACTTGAAACGCCAAAAGCGCATTTCATGGGATTCATTTTCAACTTATATTTTTGAAGCCTTTCAAAGACTTTGCGTAGATCATCCACATGATTTTCCTTTTTCTTTGTCTTAACAACAAGGTCATCCATATAGCATTCGACCAAGTTGTGGAGCATTTCATCAAATATTTTGGTCATAGCCCTTTGGTAGGTGGCACCTGTATTCTTCAGGCCAAAATGCATTCTTTTATAATTGAATATGTCTTTTGGTGATCGGAAGGCCGTGTAATTTTTGTCTTTGTCAGCCATTCAAATTTAGTTGTATCCTGAGCTTCCATCCATAAAGGATAAGGTTTCATGCCCCGTGGTGACGTCTACCATGATTTCAGTTATAGGCAAAGGGAAATCATCATTTGGACATGCTTTGTTTAAGTCTCGGAAGTCAATACAAACCCGGACTTGCCCATTCTTCTTCTTCGCTGGCACAATATTGGCTAGCCATATTGGATACATGCAGGTTTTGATGAAATCGACATCTAGAATCTTGTTGACTTCATCCACCACTTTCTTTTTCAGTTCTAGGTGCATTCTTCTTTGAGTTTGTTTCACAGGCTTGGCCTCTGGCAGAATGGCCAATTCATGTTCAGCCACTGTTGGGTCTAAACTCGGCATTTCTTTATAGGACCCAGCACCCCGATCCGACTTTCTTGGCGATTTTTGGTGCTTGAGGCGTTCGTGCTGAGGTGGTGTCGTCCCGCTCGTGCAGGAGAGATGATCTTGACGGCAAGGTTATTGCCGTCAGAATGAGTTAACGGGAGGATCGTCTGCCGTCAACACAAGAACTCGGCGGCAACAAGGTGGCCGTCTACCTCCTGTCTGCACACAGTGCAGACCGATCACAGAAAACAGGTGAATTGAGGGGTCCAGGACACGATTTTAAAATCCGTAAAAATGTGAAAACTCTAGAGGACAAGTCTATGGAGTGAACTAGTAAGTCACTTGCCTGTGAAAAATGTATAATGGGACTATTTTGTCGAAGAAGCTCTCCTCGGCCAAGCCAAAAGACGCCCAAAAACCACCCAGATCCGGTCCTCCTGTCGATGTAGGCCGCACACCGAAGTCGGGGATGATTCCTCTATCCAAGGTGCAGCTCCCAGTCGAAGAAGATCGCCGGTAGGAACTCCCAATCGCCGGATCCAGCTCGCCAAAAATTGGGTTTTCTCACAGAAGGTCTTAGGGTTTCTCAAAAGCCAAAAAGACCTAATCTGAACGAAAGCTGGGTATTTTATAGGCTAAGGGGGTCGGTTACACATTAGGTTAAGCCATCCTCCCGTTGGACAGGTTTCCTAATTAAGAACCCGGAAGAAACACCAACGTTTCCAGATCTGAAATCCATAACACATCCAGAGAAGTAAACGGCCAACATACTGCCGTTGACCAATAGTCAACGTCCATCGATGTTCACGCCAGGAAACAGTAAACGACACAACTGTGGCCGTCTACTCACTCTTAACGTCAAGAGATATTGACGTTAAAAAGAATTTCGGCCAGAACACAGAATTGATTAAATATTCACACATACACAATATAAATACATACTATATGCATTACATTATTTAAATACACTATGCACAGAAATAAATAAATATAATATACGCACAAGAATAACATATATTTATACAAATGCACATAAGTAAATAAAAACTTAGAATATGCACCAAATAAACAGTATTAAATGCACAAAATTCGGGGGCCTCACATGGCCTCTCTAGGTGGTTCCGGGGCCACAAAGAGCGAGGCAGTGAGAAGAAGGACTAGCTGGCCTGCACCGGGAAGAACTCCGAACGACCTCGGCGTCCCAGACCAACTACGAGAGCTCTGCAAACGACTCAACGCCGCTGTCCTAACCACCGTTTTCCCCTCCGCTCCAGAGTCCGTGATTCGAGCATGACCGTCGCCTGGAGTACTCCCTCTACGGGCGCACGGGGACGGGGGTCCAAGGTAAACGGTAACAACCTCTCACGGGACAAGCCCTCAGGTGCCGAACACCGGGCAAACGACTAGTGTAGGACCGTACTAGGAACTAGCACTGGTGCCACGGGTATAGAAAGAACCAAGAATGGTGAAGACTCAACGAGAAACAGACTTTGCATGAACTTACCTGAATCTGTTACTATCGCGACGCCCATGGCTGTCGCGACACTGTCGCGACGCCAAGATCGACCGCGATAGTGTCGTGATGCCCTAAGCCGTCGCGATGATGTTGCGGCGCCCATGCCCGCCGCGAAAGCCGCGTTGCGACATCATCGCGACCCTCAAGCCGGTCGTGATCTCAGACAGTGGGGGTCCCGGTACAGTCCTCCGAGGATCACCCTAAAAACCACAAAACTAACACCATTCGGGGAAGGGGAGCATGGAGACTCTAGGGAAGTAAGTAAACAAAGCAAACCACCTTCAAACCCCACGAATCATGCATTAAACAAGAAGATCCTACGCTCAAGGAACTCTCAACAACGGAGCATGGATCTCTCACCCTAAACCCCAAACATGGCAATGAAACAAGAATCACAAGGGGGAGAGAAGCATGTTAGAACGAGAGGAATAAGAGAAGTCCCTACCTCAAGGAGTAGAGCCAACCCGTTGGGGCCTTCTCGTAGGAATGGCCACCACCTCCTCGCTCCAAGCACCACGAGGACGTCGCCTACACAAAGAGGACGTCACCACCTCACCTAGAACACCACGAAGATCGCCGGAGAAGCAAGAAGGCTCGGGGAGGAAGAAGAAGGAAGAAGAAGGGAAAGAAGAAAGGGGAAGGGGGAAATGGGCGCCTTCCTCGGTTTTGAACCGACGGCCAATATTTCTAATGACATGAGGGCCCAAGTCCCTCCTGCTCCCACACCATCAGTCCCGCAACAGTCTGGGCCTCATGAAGAAGAAGTGGTTCGGCCATCAGGGCCAGAGGTTATTGTTGAAGTTCGGCCATCAGGGCCAGAGGTTGTTGTTGAAGATCGGCCATCAAGGCCAGTTGAGGATGTGTCTGGGCTAGGGCTACAAACGGGTCGGGTTCAGAACCGGAACACAGATTCCGATTCTGATTCCGATTCCGATAAGAATGGTTAATTCCGATTCCGTTCCGATAACATTACCGGAACCGAAATTTCGATAAGGTAAGGTGTTTACCATAATTTTACCTTGAGTTTATGATAATTTATCGGAATAACCGATATCGATACCGATTCCGATTATTTTTTCAATTCCGATTCCGATAACTTATCGGAATATCCGATACCGATAAGCTATCGGTATCATATTTCGATTCCGAAACCGATAATTTTTATCGGAATCAGGTCGGAATATCGGAATATCGGGTTCCGTTTACACCCCTAGTCTGGGCCACCCGGGCCAGTGGATTCAGAGGTTGTACCTGTCAGAGGAATGTTGCTTAACTCTCTGATGGGTTCCGCAAGCATACATTTCCTCAAAATTAGTGTCAAACAAGATCATTTTTTTCTGCATTCACATTACCCTTCCATTTATTTCTTTCTCTAAGACTACTATTTTTCTGTCTAAAGAATTCTTTCTGTAGGCAGTCATGCCTCAACTCTCATGTCTTTTACACTGGAGTTCCACCACACACATACAATGGATTCACTTGGTTTAAAATAAACAGAATCTCCCCTGTGTGGCATGTAGACAACACATCATCAACCAGCTTAAGCCCTATCTTATAAGCATCACATTACTAAAGATAATTATATGTAAGAAAAAAATAATGATCGGCAATTTTATATGCATTATACTATTGCTTAATTCACAACGGAATATGGAGATATGAGTGTCCATATCCACAAGTTAAAGGCCAATGTATCCTGAATTACTGCTGGATCAGCAGAAAAGAAAATCAGCCAGGTCACCTCCATCTATTTGTTACACAGTCTGAAAAAGGAAATGATGACAACTTCTAGCAGAATAAGGGTGAGGCCAAGGAGGTTATACATGGTCACCATAAATCATAGGAAGGTGAAAGAAGCAAGAGTAATCATCCACAAGGATAAGGCAATTTATAAACTGAACAGGTCCAAATTTATGACCAAAGAGAGGAAAAAGCTGGGTTATCCCTGATTTATCCATGAACATGCAGTTCTTCAAAAAGAACATAAGGCAGTAAACCATATTCTTTGTCCTTGCGCATGATATAAAATGCAACACGGCAAACAAGCACTCACCTCTCAAGTTTGATATACACATCTGTTGCTTCACGATATAGATCAAAAGCCATTTGCTCCTTACCCTCCTCTTCCAAAATTGCACAGGCATCATTATACAACTTGATTGCTTCTTCAGGGTTCACCTCTTGCAGATGGCTATGTGATAATCAAGGATGTTATCAATGCATTAACAAAAAAAAAGTGTAGGGAGGCATTGATATTAACTGAAGGAGATCCTAAGAACTAATAGTCATACCGAGCGCCCTTTGCAAGAGCATCTGAAGCAGGTTGTGGTCTCCCACATTCATTGTATAGCTCAGATGCCCTTCTAAAATAGTCCACAACTTCATTCCATCGACCAAGTTGCTTTGCCAAAAGCCCAGCAGATTCCAAATGCTTAGCAGCATCCCAGGGCCTGGCAATCTTGTTAAGGATACACAATAATCATCAAGTCAGATCATACAAAATGATAGTCAACCATAAGACAACCCAGAGCCAAGATAGGATACTGAGAGATCATCTCGTGACATTTTGATGCCTTCTCAAATGCAATCTTTGCTTTTTCTTCTTCTCTTGTCATCCTATAGTCAAGAGCTTCACCAAAAGTAGACGCAAATCTAAATTCATACTCCACAGGATATGATCGTAATCAGTGAGAAAAGGAAGTCACAATACCTGCTTTCTCATATAGCACAACAGCACCCTTCCAGTCTGCATTCCATCGCGTAAAGCTGAGCTTTGTTCTGGAAACATGTCAAAGGGAAAGAAAAGGTAGATACCAACATTTGATTAGAAAAATGCCTAATAGCTTCATTCAATTTTATAATCAATAATACGAGATAACTTCCTAATTTTCTCGATTCCAGTGGATAGTCCCAACAAAAGACCGTCCAACTAGCCAACAAAAGCCGCCAATACTGGAACAACCTATGTCATCCAGAACGCCTATGATACTGGTAAATAAGCACAAATTCCGGCCACTGAACAATAATCTGCAAAAACCGCCCTAGATTTGCAGGTTTCAGGATATGCGAGTGTTCCAAGTGGTTCAGGCCTATGGCCGGTTGATGGGAGTTCCACAAAAACCGACCACCCGAGCAGATTCAGAGACCAACTCCGATGAAGAAACGCGACACATCAAGGAAAAAAAAATCGAACTCAATTCACATGTATTCTGACAACGCAGCGCCATTCAAATGAAGTACCAGAAAATGCCGGTGCCTAAACAGGATGAAAAGGATGTGAAAACAGCACCCGAATCAATCCAAAAATCCAGAGCACGGATGGGAGAGCTTACAATTTGTCGGCCTTGAGCATAAGCTTGTCTGGATCGGCCTTCGACATGGCGGAGGCTACAGCAGAGAGAGAGAGAGAGAGAGAGAGAGGTGTTTTTTTTGACTTATTTCCTCGTCTGCTCCAACTCTGCGTAGTGCGTAGAGATGGGCGATTCCAATTTGTGGTAAACGGTTATGGCAACGATAACGGAGCCAATGACAGTTAACATACGCGTATCCGCCCGATAAGCCAGATCCGGAGTTTAGATTTTACCGAAAGCCTGTTAACAGATGTGGATGTGTGCGTAAAGCTCGACTCCGACAAATGCTGATTAATCAGTGTTAACGAGGATTTACAATTAGATGAACATCTGACGGAGAGTTTGGCCCACAAGAGAATGTGGGGATCCTTGCTATGTAGTTTTCACATGAAGTGGATTGTGTCACCTAATGATGAAATATCCTTCGTCTCACCCTATTTGCCACTTTTTTAAGTGGAACAAATGCACATAGTTTCACCCTTTTGAAAAAAAGAAGTATAGGAGTGACTCATACATTTGTAGCGATAGAAAAGTAGTTGACAAGTTTCTACTATTAGATCTCCTCAAGCTCTTTAACTTGTGATAGGAGAATGTTACTTGGACTTACAAACAACTAGCACGATCAAGGACCCCGAGATCGTTCCAACACTCAGTCAAGGAACTGATCGAGACAAGAAGCTCCTTTGTGCGGAGGTCCAAGTCTAGAACTTCTTCCTTACCTCCCCTTGGCAGTTGTTCATCCTCTTTCAAGCGTGTGTGTCGATAGTCTTCCATGCTTGTTTTCCCTCCCTGGGAAATGCAGTCTAACCACAAAGGCATGGTTGGGGATGTATGTCGGGCAGGCGTGGCTTGGGTGAGGGATAGTGTGTCGTTTTGCTTTACCCATGAGGCATGGATGGGGACATGCTACCGCTATTGGTCTCTAGAGGAGAGAGGGTGCATTAAGTGTAAGCGCCCTCAATCCCTAATGCTTTAGTTCGGAAATTAGAGACATTACATCATGTTGAGAAATAAAGGATGAACTGCCATAACAAAGTCCTTATAATGTTTACAATACAAACTCTAAGGGGATTATACACATGTCTAAAATTTACCCCTTTAAAAATAAAAACATAGGCAAGTAAAAGATAAGACTTTAACTCTGCTCTTAGATTGCACCATCTTTAGAATTTCTTGAAAAAAAATTATCAGTAAACAACATGAGTACAACGACTCAGTTGACAACATATCTAAATGCATGATAGGTTTGTTATCAATGGAACAAGCATGACATATGGTAGAGATCAAAATGCAATGTCTTTGTCAATATGGGTACAAATTACAAAGAGCAACTTATCAAATACCAGAATTCACAAAAGAGAACTTAATTTGTGATTCAAAATTTAGAATTTTATGAATAGATCAAAATAGTATGGATATCAGGATTCAAAACATATTCTCGGACATATCCTAACTGCATCTTTTTGGCAAACCAAACATATCACATAAAATCATGGTATTGCGCAAACCAGAATCGTAATCCCACTTAAACCTGGACCACTGTGGCGTTATGTATCGCCGTCCCACAGTTTTATCGGTCAGAACTTAGGATTTTCTGTGGCGTTACATATTGCCATCCCTCGAGATCTTTTCCTTCCGCGATGTCAAGCATCGATGTCCCGCGAAAGGATTAACCAAACCTCAATAGCGGGATTGTCCATTATGAGTCAATAGACGAATGAATTAGAATAAAGTAAAAATAAATGGAGTAAATGAATTGCAGTAAATCAACAAAGTATCATATGAGAGTCGGAAGTTTAGAAACAATGTGAAATCTGAAAACAATTAGGAGCAGAGGTTAGAAGTTAGAACCAGAGTTAACAGCAAATGAATATCGAATTAGTGTTAGTGGCGAAAGAAGTGACATATCAGTATTAAATGCAAAGCAATATTGTAATAGCATGATCGTTCGGATCTGGTTTAACGGGTTGTGTGTGTGGTGCTCTTGACCAAGAGGTGGTAATTGGGCCTTGTTGTGGTTTCTGTGCGTGGTGTGGGTGTTGTGGGCTGAAGGTTTCAGCCCAAACAACCCACTGGTTCACTGTCTGTGAAACGCGACAGAGGCAGTCATCGCGATTTGAAACGCAACGGTCTCTCCCGTCGCTATTCACAGAACCGCCTTTGTGTTTAGCGGCGCTTGAGTTTTGATTGGTGACGGCTAAGGTGGTCGCGTTTAAGAGTTAAACGCGACGTCTAACTACATCGCGATTTTGAATCGTGGCTTAATTGCTCTGTTTCGCTCAGACAGAGCAGAGGAGTTCTGTCCAGGGAAAGGGGGAGTTGTTGTGGAGCTCTTGGGGCGATTTCCAGTGTCTGGTGGTTCGTGCGGCGTGGGTTCCACGCGAGGATGGCGTTCGGAGCGTGGACACGCCGGCGGCGAGGTGTTCTTTGCGTTCTTTGGCTTGTTCAGTTGGTAGGGAGACTTCCTACTTATTTATCTTGATTTGAATGGTTTAAAGGGTGGAGGCATGTGTGGGTGGTTTGCCATACCGTGAATAACCTGTTTAAAGATTTAGCTTGGTGTTTGTATCGAATTTGTGTTGGATTTACTGTGGAGAAGGTGGGCTCGACCGTTGAGCTGAGTTCACTGTCGCATTTGAAATGCGACGGGGTTCACCGTCACATTCATGGCATGAACGCGACGTAGTGTGTCGTCACGATTTAGGCTTTACTCCGACTGTTGTTTCCGCGACGACATGGGTCGTCGCGATTTGAACTCCAGTGTCGTCGCGATTTGAACTCCAGTTGTCGGTTTGACCTGAAGACGACGTATCGGGCCGTCGTGATTCTGTCACGGCACTGGGCCCTCTCGCGTTAGGTTTTGAATCGCGTCTGGACAGGTCATCGCGATTTGAAAGGCGACACCTGTGTCCGTCGCGTTTTAGCTTCCGTGGTCAGCTTGTGGTGGTTAGGCAGTGAGGTTCCAGTATGGACCTAGCTCTGGTTATTGGTGTTATTTTAAAGTGGTTTAAGTTGCTTAATGATTAGTAAAGCATGTGTAGGATGTAAGAGTGCTATGTGATTAGTTAATGAATCATGTGATTTATGTTAAGTATGCTATTGTGTTTGTTAAGTGGTTAATGTGTTATTATGGTTTGGTATTGATATGGAGGTCATGAGATGACCAATGACATGCAAAGTTATTATATGATAATGTGATTATGTATATATCGGTGTATGTTGGCATGGAGGTCACTTGGTGACCGGTGACAAGCTAACTATGATATTGATGAATCATGGTTTATAATAAAGATTGTATAAGTACATATCGCGGTTTATGCGGTTGTCGAGTTTGGTGGTCCGACACCTATTCCAGAATACCTCTTTAGTCGGGTACCCCAGGTTCCTTGGTGAGCCAGGCACGTGTGTTGTGCTCGGGGCGTGTCCCTGTACGGTGTGTACCATAGAGGTCTGTGTCGTCTTCATGGACACCCTCACTCCTGTGTTTGAGTTGTACGTTTGGATGAGGGAAAGACGACTGGGGGCAGCGACTTGTGTTTGTGGGTGTGCAGTCACTTGTAGCGCGCTCGTGGTTGGGGGATGGACACCAGTAGACGTACTGGTACCCAGCTAGTCTTGTGTTTCCAGTGCTCACTTTAGGGAGCTCGGGCCGAAGTCCCTAAAGGTGCCAGGCTTAGGCCTACAAACTATGTGGTCTGTAGGTGTGGTGTTGGTTAGGCTCCACTGTTCTTTGGCTTGTGGTGTAGAGCAGCAGTTGGACCTTTCGTCCGTGACTGCGAGATTGAGAGGTGGTTCTTGTGCTGTGTTGTCCGGGTTAGATACTGGCGTCATGAACCAGTAGTCTGTTTCCGTGTAGTGGCGTCGTTCCTTTTGACTCGTGTTTTGCCACTGGTTGTGGCTGGTGTGTGTGTGACTCGCTGGTTGAGGTTTTACCCATTAGGGTGTGCTTTGGTGGTGGCACTATTGTGGTTGTGGTTCTGTGGTGGTACCTCGTGGTAGTAGGTACATGTACCCTTCGTGGGTAGCTTTGTGTTGAGGTACGTGTGTACCAACCTCTTTAGGTGTTGAGGTGAGCTTGTGTTTCGTGAAGGCCGTATGGTGTGACCTTCCATACCTTGTGTTTTACCCTTCTTTGGGTAAGCTTCCGATTATGATTTTAGTGTGTGATGGATTGGCTTGCTGATGCCAGTCCTGTTACCCTACACAGGTCGGTTGCCTGTAAAGCTTGTAGCTTAGGCGACTAATTGCTGTAGTGGTTTGCCTGTGAGACTTGTGGTCGAGGCGTCCCAGTTGTTGGGTGGACTAGTAGTGTTGAGCTAGTCATGTTGTTTCCTCTTAGTTCTGAAGCTTGAGTTAGTTGGTGTGTTTATATTTAATTACAGTTTAATTATGCTTCACGTGAGCATGTTGTGGTTTGGCTATCAGTGTTGCCTGTGAGACCCTTTGGGGTCGAGGTCTTTCCATTTTCAGGTGATGTTTTTGAGAGAGGTCCCTACTGAGCCAGTGATTTGTTGAGGCTCACTCCCTTACAGCTCTTTTCAGGTGTTATCCGATTTTGTGTGGCTTGTGGAGGCGTTGTGGCAGACTTGCACCACCAGCAGTAGAGTTAGTCGTGTTGTGTGAGCTTGTGCTCTCTCGGGGTATGCCCAAGTAGTTGTACTTTTCTCTTGGACATTAATAATGTATTGGGACAGTTGTACATTGTTGTATACATGTATGAGCAAATGTACTTTCTTGTGTCTTATACTGTTATTGTTGTCTTTTATATTCTTACTGAACACTTGTATGAGATATCCCTTGCGAGACTTCGGTCCGATCGCGGGAGGCGGACTTGGATATGAAGCCTTATTGGGTATAAATATCCAGGGCCGTCACAAATATCAACTTAGCAGTCAGTAATAAAAGAAAGTTAAAAGTTAAGGGATAGTAGATCAGAAGTCAATTCATAATCATTAGATGAAGTAAAAATTATGTAATCAGATTAGGAAAATAGTCAAATTTGCAAAAGAAATGACAAGTCAATACTAATGGCATAAGGAATAACAAGTTAGTAGTATGTGGTTAGGAAATAGAAAATTAGAGTCAATGGCAATGGTTAGAGAGTTAGAGCAACAAAAGTGAAGAAGTAAACCGTCTACTAATCTGTATGGTGTAAGAAATTAGGATGATGTAAAAGATCAGGGGGAATTACCATGAAGATAAGCTGCTTACCAAAACAACTTGGTATCAAATAATCAAAATAGAAAAGTGACACAATAGATAAGAGCAAATAAAGATTATAGAGAGGGAATAACATGTAGAGGTAAGTGCCTACTTATTTCCAATGAAAACTTCTAAGGACACTTCTTGCCTTCCCTTCAAGCACTCCCTCTTCTCCCCTCTTTTTATGTAGTGGTGGTGGTGAGAAAAAGTAGGGAGAAAGAAGGAGACTCCCTATTTATAGAACTCTTAAGGGTCCTAGGATGGCAACACTTTGCCTCATTCTAGAAAGCTCAACTAGCTAAGATGGTGACACTTGTCACAATCATATTCATCCTTATCACCATTGCCACCTCTCCCCTTTTCTAGAGTTTTCCATTAGTGCCAATCACCCCCTTTCTAGAACCCCTTCAAGTACACATCATCCATACCCTTTTTAGAAAAATATTTGCTCATGTACTCATTTCATCCTTGTCAGACTAATCTTACTCAAAATAATCTCGAACTAGCTAAGATTCTGAAGATAGTTTGGAAACTTAAAATGTTTAATTAAAGACCCCATAAAATTGTTTGATTATGATTCCAACCTTAACTTTTATAATTCTGTCTATACTCTTTTCTATAAATATGCAAAAAAATTATATATTTTCTTAGTATTTGCACATATGCCCCCTTCCTTTTAATAACCCTAAAATTGAAGGCTTGCTAATGAGGAGACAGTGTTCATAGGGTGTAACATAGGCACATAAAGAGGTAGTATTCTAATGAAGCAAGAACATGTCTAGTTGTGGGTGTGGCCATGTCATTGAGGCCATTATGGTGAGCCTTATTGTGGTTTAGGAGGCTGAGGACAAGGCCTAGGTGGGTGGAGAGTCGTCCGAGGATGACCGGCCTGTGTGTTGCTACTGATTGCTATAGGTTGTCTGCTACATGCCCCTGAGGCCAAGGAGAATGGGATTTAGTGGGTTAAGACAACACCCTCCTTCCTTACGTGCTACTGGCAGTAAATAGGGTGACAACCTATTTTCCTTCTCTCATAGGCCAAGAATGTGGGCCATAATGGGCCTACCCCTCCACACTCCCCCCCCCCCCCCACACACACTCACGAGTACAAGAGATTCTTGCTCAAGAGGAGACATGAGGGAGAATGACGACTATCACCCTAGAGTACTAGCTAATTTAGATCGCCCTTTGACACGTCCATCCATCGATCAACGATTGAGAGCTGTGGGGGCTTCCTTTTTCCTCATATGGCGATTGTGGACTACTACTGTAGGAAAGTGGAATACTACGTGATCATTGGCTGAGAGCAATGATGGCTGCTTGAAGTGCATTGATGCGTGTGGCAATGAATCAACAAGTTAGGGAGATGCAATGCCTGGAGACTAGATGCTTCCCCTTGGGTTAAGTCAAGGAGCACCGAGGAACCACCATTAGGGTAGGGGAGTGCCACTTTACGCTTTGTGCCTCTTTAAATTGAGATAGTTGGTGTGTCAATGGCAATGGGTATCTGGCGACAAGCTTTCATCTTTTAGTGCCGAACATCACCACTTGGCTTCTCCATTCCCACATTCTAGCTCCAACATAGCTTTTGTCCAACTCATGGTGGCCTTTTTTACTACTTTTGTGACGTTTGAGATCTTCAGATCCTTTGTTATTAGGTTTAGCAAGTGTTGTGTGTTGCCCAGCTAGCAAGCCCAGAGAGGGGGGGGGGGGGGGTGTGAATGGGATTCTTAAATTTTGATTATCTAAACCTGTCAACAAAAACGTTCACACAAAAACACTACGTTTGACTGTTAGTATTAGTAGTAAAGAAAACACCAATCACAAACAAGCAATCACACTACACAAGGATTTATCCTGGTTCGGACCTCCTATCCATAGGAGTCCTATGTCCAGTCCCTGAGCAACAACTCAGGATTCCACTACCCAAGGGTACAGTCCCCCTCACGGACACTTCCACATCCAGCCACAGTTGGCCTTCTCTTCACAACCGAAGAGGAATACAACACCCTAGAACCCAGGTCTTCCTTCAACACGAAGGGAATAAAACCACCTGTTACCAACATGTCTTCTCTTCTCAACACGAAGAGGAACAACACTGAAAAGTGTTAAAGAGAAGACAAGCCCCTAGACCAAGCTCATAGAACAATGCTTGATCTGAAGCAAGACTGAGAGAGAAAGATCTACAATGAAGGAGTCTCTCAGTACACTAGAGCTCTCTCAAAGCTGAGCAATGGACGCAGAGAGCTAAGAGCTACACAAGAGTTGGGAATGAAAATCGCTCTTCTGTTAAGACTCTTTGGTGTGAAAGATTGTATCTCCAAAAGTTGTTTTCTAAGAGTCTTCAGACTTGAATATATATCTTCTCTTGAGGAAGTAGCCGTTGATATGTCTGTTGTCTCTATGCTCTGGTATACGTTAGACTGCATGGTATTGTAGAGATTTCAGTCAACGGTCCTTTACGTTCCATGCATGCAAAGAGAAGATCCTTCTTGATATCCTTTATCTTTCATTTTGTCCAACGTTGTAAATGGTTGTGCTGTTAGAGACCTGCACACAATAAATGCTGAATGATAGACAGCTACGCTGTCTCTTGTTGTCAGTCAACGTTAGAATGAATATACATCAAAATAGAAATGCCATTCCGCTTTCTAAAAAGATGTTTCCAATATAAGCATAGGAATAGAAGATATCTGAGCATGTATTGTGCAGTGAAATGTTCAGTCATAATAAATGCATGGATATCGGAGAAAAGCGAGGGAAGACTTTGACATTCAAAATATTTGAAACATGTTTAAATATCAAGTCATTATAGCTCATGAAATCGTTGTAAGTACGACTTATGAAATCGTTGTGTGAATGAGTCGTTGTTCATGTAAATCGTTGCACATGTATAAGTAAATCAATGTGAACAGAAATCGTTATACAATCATAACCAAATAGTTGTAGAGACAAATCGTTATGAGAGTATAAGCAAATCATTATGAACAAGTCGTTATAACTAAATCGTTGTCTCACTTATCGAGTCAATGTAGTGATCAAATCATTGTTTTGCTTTATCGAATCGTTACACAGACCAAGTCGTTGTTGTGACTTATCGAATCGTTACAACAAGCAAATCGTTGTGTAACTTATCGAGTCGTTATAATGACCAAGTCGATGTTGTAACTTGTCGAATCGTTATGAATACCGAATCGTTGTGAGAGCAAATCGTTGTTCTCACTTTTCAAATTGTTATGAGAAATCGAATCGTTGTGAGAGCAAATAGTTATGAGAAACAGAATCGTTGTGAGAGCAAATCGTTGTTCTCACTTATCAAATCGTTATGAGAAACAGAATCGTTGTGAGAGTAAATCGTTGTTCTCACTTATCAAATCGTTATGAGAAACAGAATCGGTATGACACTACAAATCCTTATGAAAATGAAATCAATATGATTCTAATGAAAATCGTTGTAGCATATAGAGAGTCAATGTGTACTTAGAGAAATTTCATGCTCTGTATTTTAAATGCTACAAAGTAAGAAATACTTACATCTTTTCTTGATTTCGCCCGATTTACTTCCTGTGCCTAAGCTTCATGAAAACTTGTTAGATGACACTTTATTGAAGTTTTGTTAATCATCAAAATAGATTTATAATTCATAAAATTATATGGGGATAAACTGATCATCAATCTCCCCCTTTTTGGTGATGACAAAACATACCACAAAAGCATAGATGTTCTGAAATAAATCTAAGTGAATTATATGAAATTAAATTAGAAATGTATTTCAGAA
The DNA here is from genome assembly GCA_014218235.1 of Colocasia esculenta. Lineage (NCBI taxonomy): Eukaryota > Viridiplantae > Streptophyta > Magnoliopsida > Alismatales > Araceae > Colocasia > Colocasia esculenta. The sequence continues at coordinate 140,386,830 of CM024758.1, read as the reverse complement.
ACACATAGTTTCTCCCCCTTTTTGTCATTAAGCAAAAAGATACCATAATGAGACAAAGAAGAGAAGAAAGATAAATGGAAGCAACTAAAAGTAGAATACATTACTTCTTTGAGGGTACAGGAAGATAGAAGGCAAGAGACAAAAGGGAGGCAAAGCGAGTAAGGATGGGGATCGCCTTGCGTTCCTGCTCTTCAAATGTGCCTGAAATGCACCAAAAGTGATTTTGTAGGAAGGTCCCATAGTAGGAGCCATCCTTGAATGTGACACTGTCTCTGAGCTTCCACAAAAGTGCCATATCGATTCATGCCAAGGAAATCTTATAAAACTGAAGGATCCAAAACTAGCTAGTCGAAGAAACTGATCAATTTTGAATAGGTAGTAGATTTGATGCTACTTCAGTTCCTTTTTCATAGCGAAAAAGACCTTGTACCTTTCTTCCCATATACCATAAGGGTCTCGGACAAGGTGAAGGGAGTTTAAATCCAAAAATTCGCCAGCAGACAGCAAAGGTTGATTGGATCGAGCCTGAGAAGGATTGAGAGCTTGAAATTGTTGAGCAGAAAGAGGGTAGAGCTTCTCCCAATCTGACGGCGAAAGCCGCTCACTTTCAGACAAGATGGGGGCTAAAACATCAGCCTTAATGTAGCCCCAAAGGTATTCCTTGAAAACAAATCTGTGAAAGGAAAGAGAACGACCCTCTCGCACAGATATTCTGGCCATTACCCGAGCAGCTCGCTCTAAGATTAGTGTCCCAATGGCAGAGACCATGATTAAGGATTGTAGAGGAGGTAGGAACACCATATCAGGAATCTCCAAGGTGGCAAAATCAACTTGGATGGAGCCGGTATGAGCATCCCTAGAACTAAAAGCTTCAATAGCTAGCCGGAATTGGCCAAGCTGAACTTTAGGAAGGTTGTTGAGGTAGCATTAGCCATTATACATCTAATAGAAACGAACAAGCTTGATTTTTCTGTATAAATGGCCCCCAGGGTGTTCTTGTGATGAAGCTGGAACCACTCAGAGAGAGTTAAAGGGTGATCTCTAGGTGGATACCTGGCTGCCTGAGCTCGAAGAAACTAGCTGTAGAGAGCTTTGTGGCCCGAGCCCACTGCTCTTCGTTTTTGGCTTCAGTCAATGAGAAAATTTTAGACTGTTGAGCCTTGGATAGAAAAGAATAAGGAAAAATGGTGTTAAGATGGTCGGTGAGATTTAGGTGTGGGAGACCAAAGGTGGTGGCAAAAGTGACTTTTTGAAGAAATTCTTTATACAGAGATGGTTGATTATTGCCAATAGAAAGGGAAAACCAAAGAGGCGGATAGCAAGGTTCAGAAGAGACATGATGAGTGGAGGTAAGTCTCCTCTTCTTAGGGACAGGGCTAGAAGAGCATGTCCTATGAATATGAGTCCCAACTGACAGGACTGAACGAAGTATTGCTACTTCAAATTCATCTTTGATGTCCTGGATTTCAAGATGTGCAATTTGGGCACCCTCAGGAATAATGGTTATGCAAGAAGGAGGAGTAGGAGGATGAAAGGGTGAAGTAGAGGGGATAGCGGATGGTCCAGAGGAGGATGGACCAGAAGATGTGGCTCCAGTGGATGAGGAAGTTGGAGGAACCTCAACAGAAGGAGGAGGTGGAGGAATGTGAGTGAAGGAAGCTGGAGATGATGAGGAGTGGGAAGGAAATGGTGTAGGAGAGGAGATGGTTCTAGGAATGGGTTGTTTGAAGGTGGGAGGAGCTGGAGGTGTAGTGGAGGATGATGGTGGAGAAGGAGGGGCTGGAGTTGGAAGAGGAGAAGGAGCAGGGGGCTCAGGGGCTATAGCCTGATCTTCTGCTCTTGAAGGTGTAGCCTCTGACTCCACTGGCCCTGATGGCCTAGAGATATCCTCAATTGGCCCTGATGGCCCAGACTGCGCTGCATCAGCTAACTCTGAAGCGGCCACTCCTTCAACAACTTTTGGCCCTGATAGCCCTGCTGGATCTTCAGACATTGGCCCTGATGGCCGATCTTCAATAATAACCTCTGACCCAGATGGCCGAACCACTTCTTCTTCATGAAGCCTAGATTGCTGTGGGATTGATGGTGTGGGAGCAGAAGGGACTTGAATAGGTAGATGTGCCCTCACAAAATCTGAAGATCAAGGATCACTTACTTCAAGCTACCTAACTCACACTTCAGACTTTGGAGCTCAGAAGTCAATGCTCCAATTTGATTACTTGCTGTGCTCTGGCTAATGAAGATAGAGGCTATATCCGAATGCACAGAGCAAAGGATTTCTCCTTGTTCATCCAATCTCTCAATGATGGGCTTCATATTTACCTTCAACTTCTTCTGCCTCAGCCTTCGATGTGGCTTCCTGGTAAGTAAAGGAATTTCAGGAGCCACTGCTTTTCCTTTTTCATTTGCCCTAGCAATGGGCTCCACATGATCAACATTCACTTGTTCTTCTTCTGATTCAGAAGGGCTTGTTAAAACACCTTCTCTAAACTGATCCACTGGGGGGTTTTCAGTGCTCTCCCCCTGAAGCTGAGCTTCCTTTTCAACAGATTGCTCCCCCTGAATAGGAGCATCTACCATTTGCACATCTTCATTGTGGCCTGCTGCCACAACCTTAGACACAACTTCTTGCTCCCCCTGAATGGGAGCTCTTCCATCACTACCTCTGTGCTCTGGCCTGATGCCACAACCCGGAAGCTAGATCAACCAAGATCTCTGGCTCCATCTGAGTGCTGGTTATAGAGTCCAGCACATCCCGAAGTATTGAGGCTACCCGGGAGGAGGGAGTGACAACCTCTAAACTTTGCCCAACAGGCTCAATAAATTCTTGAGGAATGTCCTCAATCCTGTGCTCGCTGGCCACTGGCTCTTCAAGATTGACTGCTGCTACATTTTATTGGATATCTGCTGCTGCTGCTGCTTGTTCCTCTTGAGCCACTGAAATTTCGGCCCTGATTTCTTCCTGCTGCACTTGGACCACTAGCACTTCTGGCCTGGCAATCTCTTGCTCAACTTGAACTTCTGGTGTTGCTGCTGTTGCCTCTTCTTGGACCTCTAGGACTTCACCAATAATGGCCTCGCCCTCTGTTGCTGAGGTCTTGGTCCACACACCACCAACAAGAGAGAATCCACTTTTCTTAAGATTCTTGGACCGGATAGCTTGGCCATCTTCTCTGAGACTGCCCCATTCAAATTTACTCCAAAGTGCTGGAATATCTTGGTTAGCAAATGGCATAAGGAAGGGATACATTTAACTTACTCTTCTTGTCCCAAACCTGAGCATTTGCAAATTTCATCCTTTCTATGTTGACCTCTGCCATATTAATATTCGGGTTCTGGATAGCCCAGAATATCATGTCGGAATCTGCCTTGGTGCATGTGGAGAAAGTCGCACTCCTGGGCACCAGAATCTGACAAACTATGAAATGTAATATGCAGTTGAACGCATTTAACTGATTAATGTCTATCTTGCCATCTTTCAGCCTAAACTCAGAACCAACAATCCCCAAGCCTTTCGCCTGAATGTCAACAGTGTGTACTCCACTGTGACCGGAGGTGGACACACCAAACAAGGACTCCAATAGCTCATACATGATCTGAATCTGGGTTCCTTTGACCATGGATGTCAAAGACCCGTCTTCCTCAGACTTCAAATAGACATAGAAAGCTTTAACCAGGTCCGGAAAACTTGCCTCTGAGAGTGTTGCAATCTTGGTCCACTTCATTCTCTGCATAGCTTCCACGATGTTGTGCATCCCATTCTTCTCTAGGTCAGCAACATCCACTGCCTTGTTGCCGCACATCTTTGTCTTCACAGTTGTATACCTTTCCTGCTGCTCTGCGGTGAGGAAAGCAGCCCCATAGCCCCCGACGGTGCCGGAAACTCCAGAAACGGCATGGTTTTGAAAGGGAAAAAAGGTTCTGGATGGTCGGAAGGAAGATTTGAGCAAAAGCCCTCAGAAGATTTTTCGCGGGAAGGAATGGAAGCTTTGAAATCGCACGAAATCGATGCCGAAGTCGATATGGTTATCGTCTCAGGCAAGTTGAAAGAGATGAGAGCGGGAGGTGAATCGTTGTGACACAGATTTTGGGTTTTATCAGATAGAGATAAAGTGACTTTTGAGAGGATGGCGCCATAAATACGGAAAACGACAAAACAGAGATAGGTTCGAGATGAATAAATACTTTTAAAATAATGAACCGTCACCGAAATTTATGATGCAAGCAATCTTTAAAAATTTCCCTTAATTTCAGGGGAGAGAACAGATAGTTGATGTTATGAAATAATCATTATTTCAGTTATTTACAGATAAATCTATCACAAATTACACATGCCTAATTCCCTTCTAAGAGATGTAAGTCTCTCTTCAGCTAAGACTTTTGTGAAGATATCTGCTAACTTTTTTTTATTTTAAATCAACGCCTCTAATGGTCAGCGGCTAGGAGAGTGCACCTCCTCCCAGAGGGAGAAGATGTTCTCACTCCACTAGGCGATCCATCAAAGGATAAATTTTTTTATTTCATAAATGTAGGAATCCAAGATACACCCGACACCATGAATCAAGCCCACCTTCTAAACACCAGGATAAAGAACATAGCGCTCAGGGACACAAAGAAGAAAGCATCAACTATGATGCCGAAAGCTAGGAAGCCAGCTTTATCAACAATAAGCGCACTCCTAGCCCTGGCAGGGAGACCTCTAAAACCCAAAAAAACATAATTCGCCCCCAGAGAACATGCATGGTTCGCCAAAGAGTCTACAACCTGATTTCCCTCCCGATAAATGTGCTGGATCTTCGGTTTAAGGAGCTAGATCATCTTGCAAATTCCCCTCCACCAGGGGAAGACAGACCAGTGAGGACAGCGCCCACATCTGATGGCTTTGACGAGAAGAGCAGAATCAGAATGGATGAAAGAGAGATTAATGTGCCGTTCAACTGCCAAACGAAGACCATCATGCATCGCCCTTGTCTCAGCCAAAGACTACTACCAGTGCCATAATAGAAAGCAAAAAACCACAAATGAAATTCCCTTGGCAGTTCCTAATGCAGCCACCGCCCCCACAAATGCCAGGATTACCATTTGGAAGCCCCATCAACGTTAAGACAAAAGTGAACCACAGGAGGGATCCACTTAACCAAGAGGAGCTTTAATATTAACCAACGGTTTGATATTAAAAAGGTTAAGAGAATCAGCTTGGTTGCTAGATATGGGCCGAGTGAACTTAATAGTTCTGATGATTCTGTGCACATTGAACAAGATGGACCGCTTGACATCATCCACTGTCTGAAGGATACCCTCCATTCTTGCGGTGCATCTGACTTTCCATATTTCCCAGAGCATGAGAAAGCAAGTTACCAGGCCAAAAAAATGGTAAGCCGAATTCATATTATAATTAGAGATGATACTCCAGCATCTAGTAGTAACACGGTCACTCCAATTAACTTTTTTGTGCAATAGAGGCGCCATCCATCTCCAAAGCTCCTGAGCAATATCAATAGCAATAAATAAATGGTCCAAAGTTTCCTGCTGATGACATTTGCAAACACACACATTTAGAAACTACAGAAATGCCACCGTCCATAATTCTAGAATCCACCTGAACCTCCCTATGAAGCAGCTTCCACACAAACATGGCTGAACGGGGGGAGGGGGGGGGGGGGGGGATAGCATGGTGCCAAAGTTTACTCCAGGAACCACGGCTAAGACCCCAATGGAGGCTATAGAGTATGCAGATTTGACAGTGAACTCGCCCGTAGCATTCCCTTCCCAAATAAACTTATCCGGCTGATCATTTAGGAGTGCCTGAACATGGTGCGGTGAGACACCCATACAACCCCAGACATTGTGAGTATCATTCATTGCCATATCTTTAACAGAATATTAGGCCACTGCTGGTCGATGTTCATCATGTGCCTCATGTCATGCGAAATAATATTCTCACCAATCCATTTATCTCTAAAAAAATCCACAGTGGAACCATCCCCTCCAAGCCATCTGATGTTAGCCAAAACAATGTCCCTAGCTTGAATGAAAATTTTCTTGGACACACCAAAAGGGAAGGGAGTATGAATATCCCGAAGATGTGACTGTTTAATGAACCTTTGCTTAGCATACAAGGACCAGAGGGAATCACCATAAGAATATTCCAGATTGGTTTAGCAGCCATAGCAACTTGTAACGTTTCCATGTTTCTGAAATTAAGACCACCCTCAACAAAAGCTTTTTGTAGCTGATTCCAAGCCACCCAATGCCGTCTTTGACTGCCATCCACCCCTTGCCAAAAGAAGTTAGCACAAATCTAATTATTTGATTGCATATCGACTTAGGAATAGAGATTGAACTAGCCAAATAAACCGAAAGACTCAAAAGCACAGATCTAATGAGAGTGGCCCGACCAGCTTGAGAAAGAATATTAGCTCTCCAACCTCAAGTTTACGAGTAACTTGTCCACCAGAAATTTATAATCCTGAACTTTCAACCTATTAGCTTTCAAAGGAATACCCAAATATTTCATACTACCATGATGATGCTTATAACCAGTGAGGCTGGAAATCCGGGTGACCATCAAAGGAGGCGCCTTAGCAGAGATTTGGAAGCAACTCTTCCCTACATTCACTTGTTGCCCAGAACTTTTTCATACGCCTGAAGAAAAAGCAACAGGTTTTTGACATTCCTCATACCCGCATTCATGAAAATCAAGGTGTCATCGGCATACAAAAGATGTGAGACCTGCAACGAACCTCTAGGGCCGCTATAATACTGAATGAGACCATTGTTGAAAAGGTTTCTCAACCCTCAACTGAGCACTTCAGAAGCAATAATAAAAGAACTGGTGCCAGTGGATCACCTTGCCGAATTCCCCTAGAAGACTTGAAGAAATCAGAAATAGACCCATTAAAATTGATAGACGACCAGCAGTTGGAAAGTATCATACCTATATAAGAGGTGAACCTATTAGAGAAACCAAACTTGTTCATAACCTGCAGAATAAAGTCCCACTCCATACGGTCATAAACTTTAGCCATATCCAACTTGAACAAGATGTTATGACCTCTAACTTTCGATCAATGTCTCTCAAGATGTGCCTGGATAAGGAGACATTGTCGAGAATGAATCTTCCTTTGACAAAGGCACTTTGTTCATCTGAATCTTCCTTGTCGGTAATATAGACATACCGTTAGCTACATGATCTCGAATGAAATGGTATCTAACCTCAATATGCTTTGTCCTTGAGTGCTGCATTGGATTTTGGTGAGATTAATTGCACTGGTGTTGTCGCACAGTAAGGGAATTGTCTTGATGTGTAGCCATAATCCTCAAGTTGCTGCTTAATCCATAGGAGTTATGTACAGCAGCTTCCAGTAGCCACGTACTCAGCTTCAGCTGTTGACAGTGCTACTGAATTTTACTTCTTTGAGGACCATGAAATCAAACATCCTGCAAGAAATTGACAACATCCACTGGTGCTTTTCCTATCTATCTTGCATCCAGCATAATCAGCATCAGAGTATCCTACTAAATTTATTTTACATGATTTTGGATACCACAAACCTATATCATGAGTTCTTGCCAAGTATCTAAAGATACGTTTGACACTAATTAAATGAGACTCTCTAGGGTCTGCCTGACACCTAGCACACATGCATACACTAAACAATATATCAGGTCTACTAGTTGTCAAATAAAGTAATGAACCTATCATACCTCTGTAGAGCTTTTGGTATACTTTCTTACCATCCTTGTCACTGTCTAGCCTTGTAGATGTGCTCATTGGTGTTGATAGTGGCTTGGCGTTTTCAAAACCAAATTCTTAGTAGCTCTTTGGTGTACTTGGCTTGACAAATGTGGGAGCTACTTTCCTTGCTTGATTTGCAATCCAAGGAAATAATTAAGTTCCCCATCATGCTCATTTCAAATTCTCCCTGCATAAGCATTTCAAAATACTTGTAAAGAGATTCACCAGTAGAACCAAATATTGTATCAACATAGATTTGAACAAGTAACACATTTTTAACTTTAGACTTAATGAATAATGTGATATCTACTTTTCCTCTAATAAATCCATGGTTTAACAAAAATGCACTTAATCGTTCATACCATGCTCTAGGTGCTTGTTTCAAACCATATAAAGTCTTGTGCAATTTAAATACATGATTTGAAAATCGATATCATCAAAACCATGAGGTTGTTCTACATAAACTTCCTCCTTTATGTAACCATTTAGAAAAACTAATTTACATTCATTTGAAATAATTTTAAATCCAATGCTGATGCATAAGCAAGTAAAATCCTAATTGCCTTAAGTCTGGCTACTGGTGCATAGGTTTCATCGAAATCTATGCCTTCCTCTTGAGAATAGCCTTGAGCTACCAATCTGGCCTTGTTTCTAGTGATCACACCAGCTTCATCCATTTTGTTCCTGAACACCCATTTATTGTGCCAATCACAGGATGATCTGATGGTCTCGGAACAAGGGACCATACTTGGTTTCTCTTGAACTGATTAAGTTCATCTTACATGGCTAATATCCAAGATTCATCAAATAGTGCTTCATTGACTGTCTTAGGCTCTATTTGAGATACAAAGGCTAAATAATCACATGGGATTACGTTACCTCTAGTTCTTACCCCAACCGATGGATCTCCAATAATGTTATCCAATGTATGATCTTCTTGTATCTCCATTCCTTTGGAAGATTATCATATGATATATCTTTTTGTTGTAGATCTTCCAAGGGTGGATCTTCCTTGTCCTCAATGGATGTATTCTTTAACTTCTTGGACAATTCATCTGCATCATCAACATCACTGTCTACTTCCTTTCTCAAGGAAGGGTTAGTTTCATCAAAAATAACATGCACTGTTTGTTCAATTAATAAACTATGCTTATTAAATACTCTATATCCTTTGGGTTTAGAAGCATACCCCATAAATATACCTTCATCAGACTTTGAGTCCAGCTTACCAATATCTCTTTTTCCATTGTTGTGAATAAAGCATGGACATCCAAATGTTCTGAAGTGACTGATCTTTGGCTTCTTCTGCTTGTAAAGCTCGTATGCAGTCTTCTTCAGGATTGGCCTGATCATCACTCTGTTGATTATATAGCATGCTGTGTTGATGGCTTCGGCCCAAAAATACCTTGGTAAATTATATTCTGACAACATAGTCCTTGCCATATCTAATAAGGTTCTGTTCTTTCTCTCAGCAACTCATTGTTGCAGTGTCCTTGGTGCTGAGAAATTATGTTCTATTCCTTGATCATCACAGAACTTTGCAAATCTTTCATTTGAAATTCTCCTCCATGATCTGATCGAATGCTGACAATGGTATACTTCTTGTCTTCTGAACTCTCTACTGAAGCTGACAAAACTGTCAAATGTGTTCTCCTTGTGCTCCAAGAATGATACCCATGTAAATCTGGAGTAGTCATCCACTATGACGAATACGAAGTTCTTTCCATCGAGACTTGTGGTCCTCATCGGCCCAAATAGATCCATATGCAGTAGTTCCGAAGGTTTTGAGGTTGATACCACAGTCTTTGACTTAAAGGATGATTTAGTGTGCTTTCCTTTGCACACGGCTCACAGACGCCTTCCATCTAGTGCTTACTTTGGGCAGACCTTCCACTAAGTTTCTCTTGATTAGCTTTCTATTCCATCCAAGCTACAATGCCCCAATCTTCTATGCCAAAGTTCCACTGAATGATTCTTGCTTGCGGCAAAGCACCCATCCTGATCTTTTAATTCTTCCAAATGGAGTACATAGAGATTCTTCTCTCTGTAGGCTTCAACACAGTTTTATCATCTTTTATAATGCTATCTTGATTCTTGAAACTTAATTTGATGGCCTTTGTCGCACATCTGGCTGATGCTGATTAGATTATACTTGAGTCTTTTTACGCATAGAACATCCTCTATGAGAGTCCTGCCTTGAATGCCAACTGGTCCAAATCCAAGACTATCCCTTTCCCCCAGCTTTAGCTAGTGTTCACCCAGCTTGCATATGAGCTAGCTTTACCCCAGCTTTAGCTAGTGTTCACCCGTTTTCCACGTATTTATGCTCAGGAAGTATGTCCGAGATCCATCTCATATTATTAGCCATGAGCCAGTGGAGATCCAGCCAGATCTTTCGTATGTGGGAGCAACCAGTAGCTATACTTGACCGGAAGGTTCAGCATCTCCGGAACAAGAGTATTGCGTCGGTGAAAGTTCTATGGCGGAACTTCTCACGAGGAGGAGGCTACTTGGGAGCTTGGGGATGCGATGAAGAAGAAGTACCCGTTTGTTTGAGTAGTTTTGTTTAAACTTCGAGGACGAAGTTTCTTTAAGGGGGAGAGGGTGTAAGGCCCTTGAATTTTGTTGCATTATTTTATTTCGTGTAAATAATTCATGTTTATATATGCATAGATGTACATATCTACGTATGTATTAAATAGTTATACTTATGGGTGCATGTGTATAATTAGTTGTAAATAATGTATGAAGACATATGGTAGTGTGTACATGATGGTATATATGGCATGTATATATGTATAAGTAAGCATAGTTTCTGCATGTTTGAGTTCTGGCGAAGGACCCATTTGCGTCCACATAGATGGACGTCCATGCTTAACCAGCATCCACATCGATGGACGCCAATACTTAAGCCAACGTCCATGGATGTGGACATTAAGATTTCTGACCTGCATGCGTTGCAGACCCCGAATCCTGGAAGAAGGAAGCTCGGCCATTGGGGAGCTGTCCCCAACGGCTCTGAGCCTTTCCCATCACTCCTGCGTGAAAGGAGAGTTCCCTCTCCTATATACCAAGCCCTTTGCAACCCCAAAACCCTTGGCTCTTTGCAAGAAGAGGAGAGAAAAGAAGAAAAAACCCTAGTCTGGACTATGAGAAAACCTACCTTTGCAAGCTTAAATCCGACCATCTAAAGCTGGTTCCGGCCATCTACCCCGACAAGGAGGTAGCTGGGACAAAGGGGAAGGCTTCCCCAACATCTTCTTGGGGTCTACTGCATCAAGGAACCCGGAGGAAGGCATCTTTGGGAGCTTCTTGGGACTGCCAAGGAGGAGCTTCACCGGCTCATTTGATCCCTTTGGAGAGTTTCCGAAAGGCAAGTACCCATACATTTCGTCCATGTAGATGTTAGTAGGGTTTTACTATTTTTACAGATTTTAAATCGTGTCCTGGATCCCCCTTTCACCTGTATTTGGAGTTCGGTCTGTGCTCTTGCACAGACAGGAACTTGGCGTCAATGCCTTGCCGCCAAGATCTCTAGTCGGCATCCAGCGATCTTGCCGTCCAATCCCTTGAACGGCCAGAGACTGTCGTAAGTTCGTCTGGACAGAACAGTGAGCTGTTCTTACCCTCTCTATGACTATTTTCGATGTGTTTTCACGATGAGGATATATTGTAAACCTATTATGACATGTAATATGGATGTTGGATGTGTGGTGAGATCCTTGTGATTTCTGTGATTTGGCATAAATGATTTTATTATGGAAAATGTGTGGCATGATGAGACTAGACCATGTTAGTTACTGTTTGTGTAATCCATGTAAGTTTGGATGCCTTAATTTTGCTAGACCGAGAGTAAGTAGATCAATCCATGCTATGAATTTTGGAATTTCCCCATGCTCACATGAATTACTGTAATTTCTGGAATGGAATTAGAAACATGTGTAGGTCGTGTAAAGTTCCAGTAAATTGTGTACTGTGTAATAAACCGGGAAAATTTCCTGTGGGTTGTGTAGGTTGGGTTCAGAGTTATGATATGTTAAACTGATTTTCATGTTATGCACCATGATAAATTGAATTTTGAATGAGATGAGAATTGATGTTAAATTTTCTGTAATTGCATTATCAGTTAGAAAAATGTGAAATTTTGCATGTTAGGTCATGAGCCGGTACCCAGCATGTGGTTAAATTTTCAGGCTAATTGGACAATTGTATGATGCAAGATGAATTCCCATGCGAAATTAGTGAATAATGCATGCTTTTGTGAAAGTGATTTAAATTGTGTGTACCCTGATTAATGCAAGATACTGAATGTGAAATCTCTGTCGTCTGTAGTACCATGTTAGGGAAAACAGAGCCACATGTGTGAATTAGAAAATGAAAAGATGTGTGAGCGTCATGTGTAAAAATGTGTGCTAAAATCGGTATGTGTAATGTGTAAAACTGTGCCAAGCGTGACGCTGCTTCCATAGAGGGCAGGGAACCGTATCATGGAAAAGTCCCCATGAGAAGGTTCAATGTGTTGTGATCCTAAGGGCATTAGGATGAAATCTGGAGGTGGACAAGTACCACTGGTTAGGGTGGAGTTGTTCTCCCCGGTCTGTGCAGTCCAAGAGTCGTCACTGTATTGCCTAGGGACGTCTATGTGTATGTGATGTGATGTGTCCTTCTTATGGTGGTTTGGACTATGTGTCACGGCACTAAATATGTGAATGTGAAATGTGAATGGTTCATGTGAAAAGTGAGAATGTGAACATGTGAAATTGTGAATGTGTAAAGTGTGAACTATGTGAATAAGAAATTGTATAAATTTGTGAAACCAAAATGTGAGATTGTGAGATGAGAATCCATGACATGATAAACTGGAATCATGCTAAAACAGCAAACTAAATGTGTTTAGGATCATGTTTTATAGGTGTACAATGCGTAGAATCCATGTTAGGGACAATTCTTATTTTGTGTAGACCATTCCATGTGAAATTGCTCTCATGTTGTGTTTTAAATGATAATGTAGTTCTCATATGTTAGGTTGTGATTATTAATCCATGTTAAAACAGCAAGCTTAAGGTATATAAAATGGTCATGTGCATGTATAAGCATGTGTAGAATTCATGTTAGGTATGTTCCCTTTATGTATGCAAGAAAATCATGCCTAATTGATTTCATGTTTTAGTTTAATTCAAAGTATAGCTTTCATGTGTTGGAATGATTAGAGAGCATGTGATAGGAGATTTTAATTTGAAAAAAAAAAATCTGAAAGCATGAACCATGTGTTTAATTGTAGAATCATCATGATAGGTCTTAAAATTTCAATGTTAAGCATGCCCCATGTTGTGTCTTGTAAATTGTATGTAAAACCTGCTGTGATATGTGCATGTACGTTATGTGTGGTATTACTTGCTGAGTCTTTTAGACTCACTCCTTGCTTCGGCGTACAAGTTTAGTTGGTGACGTTACACCGCTAGAGGAGACAGTGGAGAGTGACTCCGAGCGTGGCGAGTAGCCCGGTGGAGTCGTCATCGTGACATTTTGTTTTCATTGTATGTAGTTGAGGCATTGTAGTAGAAACATTATGAATTTGTGGACAAACTATGTATTTGAGTTTAGTATTTCATTATGTGGACTTTGGTTCTTTTAAAATTGTTAGTTGAATCATGTACGTTAAATGTGGATGATGAATGAAATGAAGACAGTGGTTCTTTACTTCCGCTACTCTGTGTCATATTTATGTGTATCTCAATCGTATGTTATTGTTGGGTAAATGCCCCACTGGATAACGTTCACTATACCATCGTGGGTTGGTATAACCGTACCGGTATAATGAGGGTCGTCACAGGGATTGGTATCAGAGCGACCGGTTGAGATTGCACATGAATATACATAAGTCATCATCTTCATTACATACTAAGTCTACATGGGAATGTCCACATATGTAGAATGATTAATAATGAATGAAAAATAGATAAGAAAATGGTTAGGAATAAAGTAAGTAGCTCTAATGGTGGCTGAAATTAATTGCAGCCATGGCTTCGAGAGGTAGGCGTGGCGGAGCGCCGGCCCGTGAGGACGAGCCGAGACGTGAGGAGCGGGCTGAGCAGCAGGCCCGCCACCACAGGGTCCTGTACTTCCCCCACCGCCGCCGCCGTGGATTATGGAGTGTTCATGCAAGGTTTGGTGCAGGCCATGCAGACGCAGGCCCACACCCAGGCTGCACTCCATGCTCAGTTGGAGACTCAGGTTAGCATAATCAATCAACGTATAGTCTGTTTATTAAATGCATGATGTCATGTTGAATATGTATTAATTTTTGTTGGATGTAGCAGGCTCAAGTTCCAGCTCAGGACCATGGTGGACCTCCATCATGGAAAGATTCAGAGGATGCTGCCACCCTCTTTAAAGGGGAGAGCGATCCATTGCTAGCTGAAAGTGGATGAGGAGATTGAAAAGATCTTCCGAGCTATAAGGTGTGCAGATGAGGATAAGGTCACATTAGCCACCTAATGCTACAGGAAAGAGCTGATGTATGGTGGGCTTCATTACTACGTACACGGTTTGAGGACGACGCGATTGATGTTGCTTGGGACGAGTTCGTGAGGCTCTTTCGGGCCAAGTTCGTCCCCGAGCATATTCAAGATCGGATGGAGCAGGAGTTCCTCTCTTTGACTCAAGGCTCCATGACCGTGCTAGAGTATGAGGCAAGATTTTCTGAACTCTCTAAATATGCACCTCATATCGTGACAGATGAGCGCATGAAGATAAAGAAGTTCGTGATGGGCCTGAAGCCTCACTGAGGACGAGACTCGTGGCGTTTGACCACCGCACTTTGACGAGGCCCTCAACGCTGTTGTAGGCAGGAGGGTGAAATGGAGCAATACCTTGAAGAGAAGAAGCTTCACAGAAGAGACCTGCAGCTACGTTCCAGCGAAGGACAAGAAGAAAGCGGTGTACCAAACACAGCAGTGATCAGTGGCAGTCGGCAGTACTCAGGTACCTTCTGTACGTTCCCTGGTGTGAAGAAGGAGTGTCCCCACTGCGGGAAGACACACGGTGGTTCCGAATGTTGGTTGGTAGCGGGTAGATGCTTGAAGTGCGGGGAGCAGCGACCACAAGATCAAAGAATGTCCAAGACTTCAGCAGGAAATCAGCGTGGAGCGCCAGCCCCAGTAGCGATAGCGGCAGTAGCGCTAGCTACAAGAAGATCAGGAAGGCCTCGAGCCCCAGCTCGAGTGTTTGCTTAGCACGCGAGGACGCCGAGCAGACGGAGCATGTCACCAAAGGTACGGTTTACTTATAGGTGTGCACGCTCGGGTTTTGTTTGATACGGGTGCCACTCACTCGTTCATTTACGAGCGGTTCGCTAGGCAGTTAGCTTTAGAGTCAGGCATAGAGTCTGAGGATTTAGAGGTCCCTTTGTCTGTGCACACCCCTGTGGGTACGTATCGACTAGGAAGTGCATTCCGTCGTTACTGTGTGCATTGAGGATAGAATCCTAGAAGGGTGTTTCTTCTTGCTAAAGATGAAGGACTTTGATGCTATTCTTGGTCTGGATTGGCTAGAGGAGCACTATGCGTTAGTGGATTGTCGTGCGAAAGAGGATTGTTTTCGCATTCCTGGTGAGGACGAGTTCTCTCATCCCTTGCAAGGAACTTGGCGGGAAAGTTGGTCATCTCTGCCATGAAGGCGATGCGCATGGTAAACAAGGGTTGTGACGCATTTCTTGCCAGCGTGGTATTAGTACCAGAGGCTGATGAGTCACTTACTCTTTCGGAGATCGAGGTAGTGCAGGATTTTCCAGACGTCTTTCCGATGATTTGTCTGGTTTGCCACCGGATAGAGAGATAGAGTTCACCATAGAGTTGCTTCCGGGCACCTCTCCTATCTCGAAAGCTCCATATCGGATGGCACCTGCGGAGTTAGTAGGAGTTAAGGAGGCAGTTGCAAGAGTTGCTAGATAAGGGATTTATTCGCCCTAGTGTTTCCCCTTGGGGCGCACCTGTATTATTCGTCAAGAAGAAAGACGGGTCACTTAGGTTATGCATTGACTACAGAAAGCTGAACCAAGTGACTGTGAAGAATAGGTATCCCTTACCTCGTATTGATGATTTGTTTGACCAGTTGCAAGATGCAACAGTCTTTTCTAAGATTGATTTGCGATCTGGTTATCATCAGTTGAGGATTAGAGTGAGGATGTGTCCAAGACGGCATTCAGATCCCGTTATGGACATTATGAGTTCTTGGTCCTTCCTTTCGGATTGACCACGCCCCTGCAACGTTCATGGATCTCATGAACAGGGTGTTTGACCTTACCTAGATAGCTTTGTTGTGGTCTTCATAGATGACGTGTTGGTCTACTCTCCGGATGAGGCCAACACACGTCAGCATTTGGGGGTAGTGTAGAGGTCCTTCGTGAGCACAAGCTATATGCTAAGTTCAGCAAGTGCGATTTCTGGTTGCGCGAGGTTCATTTCCTCGGGCATGTTATCTCGGTGCTGGTGTTGCAGTTGACCAGCAAAGGTCCAGACAGTTATGGATTGGGAGACTCCCAAGACCCTTCGGAGATTCACAGTTTTCTGGGTTTGGCTGGTTACTATCGGCGATTCATTGAGGGATTTTCATCCATCGCCGCCCATTGACTCAGCTCACCAGAAAGGGAGGAGTGAAGTTTGTTTGGTCCGAGAAGTGTGAGAGTAGTTTTTCAATTATTGAAGACTAAGCTCACGTCAGCTCCGGTGTTAGTCTTGCCGAGCGGTGTAGAGGGTTTTGCTATCTACACGGATGCGTCTCGGATTTGTTTAGGCTGTGTGCTAATGTAGCAAGGAAGGTAGTGGCTTATGCTTCTCGTCAGTTGAAGGAGCATGAGAATAACTGTCGGACCATGATTGGAGCTCGCAGCAGTGGTTCATGCACTAAAGATCTGGAGGCACTATCTTATGGTGTCAGATTTGAGGTGTTTACCGACCACAAGAGCTTGAAGTATCTTTTCTCCCAAAAGGAATTAAACTGAGGCAGAGAAGATGGATTGAGTTTTGAAGGACTATGACTTCGACCTTCAGTATCACCCTAGAAGGGCGAATGTCGTAGCGGATGCTCTGAGTAGAAAGAGCCATCTCTCCAGCAGGACTGGAAGATGTTGGAGGATGCGGCTTGCGCGTTGACTGAGTTAGAGCCATCGCTATGCCAGGCTTTGTTAGCTCAGTTATCCTTAGGTCCTCGGTTTTGGATGAGGTGATCGAGCAACAGAAAGCCGACCCTAGACTCCTAGAGTTAATGGGCAAGGCGGGCATTGCTCGTGATGAGGATGGTGTGATTAGGTTTCATCACTGCGTCTGTGTCCTGATTTGGTAAATGTCCGTGAGCATGTGTTAGCAGAAGCTCATAGATCGCGATTCTCTATTCATCCGGGTAACACTAAGATGTACCAGGATTTGAAGAGATCATTTTGGTGGTCCGGCATGAAGAAGGATGTAGCGGATTATGTGTCTAGGTGTTTGGTGTGTCAGCAAATGATAGCCGAGCGGCAGCGACCATCCGGACTTATGCAAAGGATGGAGATCCCAGTTTGGAAATGGGAAGCTGTCACTATGGATTTTGTTTCGGGTTTGCCTCGGTCTAGACGGGGTAATGACTCGATTTGGGTAGTCGTAGATAGATTCTCAAAGACTGCGCATTTCTTGCCTATGAAGAAGAAGCAGTCGGTTGAGAGCTTAGCTAGATTGTATGTTAGTAGTGTGGTTAGATTGCATGGTGTGCCGAAGTCGATCATTTCGGATCGAGATCCGAGATTTACTTCGAGGTTGTGGAAGGGTCTTCAGGATGCTTTAGGTTCGGAGCTGAAGCTCAGTTCGGCGTTTCATCCCCAGACAGATGGACAGTCTGAGAGGACTATCCAGACGCTCGAGTATATGTGAGGGCGTGTGTGCTGGATTGGGAGGGATGATTGTGAGCGTCATTACCTCTAGTGGAGTTCGCATACAACAACAGTTTTCACGCGAGTATTGGTATGGCCCATTTGAGGCGTTGTATGGTAGGCCATGTAGATCTCCTTGTGTTGGAGGAGACATGCGATAGGCAGTTGATCGGTCCGGAGTTAGTTTAGGAGACTTCGGATAAGGTCCAGCTTATCGGAAGAGGCTGTTGCGGCACAGGATAGGCAGAAAAGCTATGCCGACAAAGGAGGAAGGATTTGGAGTTCGAGGTGGGTGATCATGTCTTCTTGAAGATATCGCCTACTCGTGGTGTCGTCAGATTTGGCAGGCATTGTAGCACCCCGGAAATTTTAGTTATATAGATTCAAATAAATAGAAATAAATAAATTCCAAGTATGCAAAACATCGCATCTATCATACGTGCTATAACAAGTCGGAAAACTGTTAACACGAAATACGACACAATAAAAAATTTAAATAAAGGTTGGAGGGACTTCCAACATTATATATTAATGACCCAATATCATAATTGGGTCAATGGACCTCATTTGACCCAATAATCAAATAAAGCTAGAAAATGCAGGGAAATTTCGTACTCTAAATAGGCTGAAATTAGAAAGAGGCAATTAAGTTAAATTGGGATGCAACCATGCATTCATGGCAACCCAAATTCGTGTCTACCTATGGTGGGAGGTTTCCTAAAGCCTCACACACTCTATGGGAGGAAGAATCCTCCCTAAATAGGAAACTAACCTGTCAAACCGCAACTGGTTCCTAGTCATAATAGGACTCCTAAAACACCATGGTTGCTTAAATACTCTTCACCAACCTTAGGGACGAGTTTTAGAACCTGCTGGGGTTGTGTGAGGAGTTCTTGGTGGCTAGGGATCTGTGGATCGACCACAAGAAGCTCATCTTCTTCCCCGTTCGTCTGCTGCAACCTGCACAACCATCATCTTGAAGACGAGCAAAGGTAGGTCAAACCTAAACCAAACATTGCAAGGCTTATACCCCTGGAAAGAGGGTCAAGTCTACGTTCTAACCCAAGTGGAATGCCCAAATTCCATGCAGTATACACGGAGCAGTAAGTGTTCTCCTCCAAGTGGTCTGAACACGGGTTTTCTGGAAAAATGAGACTTCTTCAACCCAGAAGGTAGGTTTTCTTGGGTCAAACCTTAACATATCCTATACCAATGTGTAGAGCATCAAGTCAACTTTCGTTTCCCATTGGTTTCATCAATTCTAATGAGTATATTTTGAGTTATAAGTGTTCTTTCGAAAGTCGCGCACTGTTAGGTTTTTCCCGTTTCTTATTATGCATATGATTAGAGACCGAATTTGACTAAACTTCATTCACAAAAGTTCTCTACTTGACGTCACGATCATCTTTTAGGTTGGACGTTTTGTCCAAAAGTCTTTGGTTAGAGAGTTATAGGCATGGGAAGAGAGTCACTGCATGATACTGTGATTTCGGGCTACACTTGACTTTTTTTCTTCATATGTTTTCTCATGATTAGAGACTGAATTAGATCAAACCCCAACATCAAGTTCTTCTACTAGTTGTCCTCGTCATCTTTTATGTTGAATTTTATCTAAATGTCATTCGTTAGAGAGGTAAAGAGGGGAAAGGGAATCGCTACATGAGATGTGTTTTCGGGTTACACTTGACCATATATTTTTGTTCTGGAAGGGCTCTAGTGTCGACACTACCTGAACTAGTGTCGACACACTGTCCCAAAATAGCCCAGAAGGTGTTCTGGGAAGGTCTCTAGTGTCGACACTACTGAACTAGTGTCGACACACTGTCCCAGTTTGACCGAAAGTTTCGGGAGCTGATCTAGTGTCGACACTAGTTGATCTAGTGTCGACACACTGTCCCATATTGGCCAGAAGGTTTTATGGAAGCTGTCTCTAGTGTCGACACTACTGATCTAGTGTCGACACTACTTGACTTTTTGCCTTGTATTTGAAGCACTGTGTCGACACTACTGATCCTGTGTCGACACTACTTGACCAGTTTTCATTATTTTGCTTGTGTGTTTGAAGCATGTGTCGACACCAGTAGGGGTGTGTCGACACTACTTTGCAAAATATTGCCTGTCTTGGCCTGATCATTACATGTGTCTACTTAACGGCTTAAAGTGTTTAACCCATTAAAAATCCTTAATTACATGAATATTATTCTAATTGCTTTTCTTAATGATATGATCATACATGAAACTTGTGATTTACTCTTGTACCATCCTAGCTTGCTTTAAATGATAAATTTATCTTAAATCTTGTAAACCATATGTAGTAAATGCATGTTCATTGCATGCCATCATGTAGTGTTTTCCGAGAGTTTGAGACCGACGGATGGTGAATTGACACGCGTACATCACTACACACCTATACATCTAGGGCGTGCACTTCCTTTCTCTTCTTGTTCTCGTGAGCGTGATTTACAATCTAGACTAAAGCCATTAATGTAAAGATTGAACTAAATTATAAATCGTATGTTATCTACCGACTTATCTCTTGACCATTGTTCTCATGAAATCATGTTCAAATTATTGTTCCCCCATCATCATGAACATGACATTACACATGCTGACTTATTGAAACTCTCATTGGCCATTATTAATGACTGTGGGTATCTACATTTAAAATTTACATGAGATGTTGACAGGGCACGGCGTGTGTCAAGGGTCCAGTCTAGCCCCAATGACGGCGAGTCATAAAATATACTGTTAACCATGGGGTATAATGATTACTGGCGTTGCGTCTGCGCTGGGAGTACTTTCTTGCTTGTTGAATGTAGATACATAACCACATACACGTGGATGTGTGCACTCTTGGTGGATCTTTCCTTGGTGTACATTAGTGTTTACGTGCCTGATTAGTGTTACTTGATCGTGCTTGTGCAATCTTGCTTGCTTGCTTGCGTGATATGGCCATCCTGTATTTATTGCAACTAGTGATATCTTGTTTTATTGAAAACTATTGACATCAAGTGAAAATTTGCGTGCTTGTACAAAGTGATCTATTGCTAGTTCTATCTTGTCATCTTGTTCACAATCTTGTTCTATCATAATCACTCTCTACTTGTTTTATATATCATGTTTTAACGGTTTTACTCGCAATTGCATACATCATCGTGCTTACCTAGTTCTAAATTGCTAATCACTTATATCATTGCCCGCACATTGAGATGAAATCTACTAGGCTAGTTTGCTCATTCCCCTACTTTTATCCGATCTAGGTGACTATGATATTCAGAGGAAGAGCAAGCCGAGGATGGGGATGCGTCCGAGTGATGAGCGTCCCAATTATGAGTCTAGTTATAGTAGTTTATTTTGAGAGTTAGAACATGTAGTAGGAAGTGAGGGTAAATGTACTTTCCTTTTATTGAGTCTCAGTCTGTACTAGTCTCCATTGGTGATAAAATGAGTTGAGATCTGAATACAATTTATGTTGAGTTCAATATTTGGGCCAATGATGATGTAGTTGTTATACATTTAGTGCGTGCTAGCTAGATGCTTATTTGCCGACTGTCCACGTCTCGAGATATCGACTCGAATTCTTCGAATTAATATCCGCTGCATAATTCTTGGACGTGACAGTTTCGTGGTATCAGAGCCTAGGAATACCAAATAGGATATATGTCTCAGGAATAGGAGATACCTATGGAACCTAGGTCATGAAATTAAATACAGTACCTGGTGAGAATGGGAGAGATGGGAAAATGTTAGAAGAATTAAAACTCCTACCCATTAACTCTTATAAGGTATCTAGAGACATTAATTGGTTCCATTTTTTTCTCAGGAACCCTCATAACTCTCTCACTCCACTGCAATGGCTCGTAACCAATGGCAAGCTATGCAAGAGACAGTAGCTGGATTGACTCAGGCCCTGCAAAATGTAGTTCAGGCTGGAAATCAAGCTGAAGCTGCAAAGGAATGGAGCCAGTGACCTGCACCGCAATTTTAGGAGTTTAAACCCTCCTCGTTTCTCTGGATCCCCTGATCCAAACGAGGCAGAAAACTGGCAGGAAGAGATGAAAGGATCCTCCAAGTGATGCAATGCACCTAATAGGGAGAAGGTGGTACTGGCCACTTTCCAATTTACTAAAGATGCTCGAGCATGGGGAAGGGCCACCTCGGCCCACCTGCCAATTAGCTGAATTAGAGTGGGCCGGATTCCTGGGAGATATTCCGAGAAAAATATTTCTCTGAGAGAGTCAAGAGAGAAGGCAGCGGAGTTTGCCGCACTTAAACAGAAAGGAATGACTGTGGCTGAGTAGAGGCTCAGTTCGCGCGTCTGCTGTATATGCCACATTTGGTGGGAACAGAAAGATTAAAGGTAACCGTTTCATGGGACGAGCTCAGGCCCATGTTCATTGAAAGGCTCGGACCACACAATATTCAAACTTACACTGAGAGGTCAGCGAGCTCTCAGTTGGTAGAAGACACCATGCCAAGGTAGAGGGCATGAGGGGCAAGGACAACTCCAAGCCGGTTTTCGTCAAGAAGGGAGCACCCAATATTGCTCCAACTTTTCGTAACAACAATAAGAGGCCGAATACCGGAGAGACTTAGCGGACGCGTTTCTTGTGACGTCGCCTTCCTCCGTCGCGTTCTCTTCTAGTGCGGGAGATGGTGATGGGACCTCTTCTCGTCCTCCGGCGGCCAGAGGACAAGAGCCGCTCGTGGATCTTCGCTTGGGTGCCTGCCAAACAACGAAAATAAGAAATAAACTCTGGTAGACTATGTTAAGTGTAGTAGCTATTCTTAAATGAAAGAAAGATGTGAGCATGGAGGGAACGGACCTGGGGGGGTTTTTTTTACACCCTTGGGTAGTAGGAAACGTGGGGAGGAATATGCATGGGGAGAAATCATGGAAGAGGAGAGGGAGGAACCCTAACTAGCATGTATCATGTGCAAACGTGGAAAAGAAAGTAAAATCAAAACTAAACAGATACTGCTTCTGGCTTTAAATCATCAAGAAGGGAGCACCCAATATTGCTCCAACTTTTCTTAATTTCTGTGTTCGGCGGCTTGGAATCATTACTGGATACTACGACATGGAATATCTGGCTTTAAATCATCTCTTTGATAGCTGACTATCTGAGGAGGATCACATATGTACTTCTTAGCATCGAGACGTGAAACATCCATGTGCATCTGTGAAGTCTACTGGAAGCTCCAAACCTGTATGTCGTCTCACCAATCCTTTCCAAAATCTGAAACGGGCCCACATACCTGGGACTCAACTTGCCCTTCTTGCTGAACCTCAAATCACCCTTGGTTGGAGAAACTCTCAGGAACACGTAATCACCAACCTCAAACTGTTGGGGTCTGCGTCGTGTGTCCGCATAACTCTTTTGCCTGCTCTGCACCGTTTGAAGCTTCTCCTTGATGAACTTTACCTTTTCTGCACATTGCTGCACCATTTCCGGTCCATTACCTACCTTTCACGCACTTCATGCAATTCAACGGTGTTCTATAAGGTCTTCCATAAAGTGCCTCATACGGTGCCATGCGAATACTTACATGATAGTTGTTGTTGTAGGCAAATTCGACCATACCTAATGCTGCTCCATCCGCCTCCCCAAACTAAACAGCAAGCTCGCAACATATCTTCAATGGTCTGGATCGTCCTCTCCATCTGTCTATCTGTTTGGAGATGGTATGCCGAACTGTACCTCAACTGAGTGCCAACAACCCTTTGCAAACTCCTCCAAAAACCAGATGTAAACTTGGGATCTCGATCAGAAACAATAGTGATTGGAATGCCATGCAACGACACAATTATGTCTACATATAGTTTGGCCAATCTATCCACTGCCCATGACATGCTTACTGCTAACAACCTACACACTTTTGTCAACCTGTCAACAAAAACCCATATACCATTGTGTCTTGACGCTGTCCTGGGCAAACCTGCAACAAAGTCCATTGTTATATCATCCCATTTCCACTGCGGTATTGGTAATGGCTGCAACAAACCGCCTGGCCTTTGATGCTCCGCTTTAATCTGTTGGCATACTAAACATCTTACTATGAATTCTGCTATCTCCTTCTTCATATTCGGCCACTAAAAATACTTCTTCAAATCTTGGTACATCTTCGTACTTCCTGGGTGAATGGTGTACCTGGACCGATGTGCTTCTTCTAACACTTTTTGTTTTATCCTAGCTTCACTTGGAACATACAACCTGTGTCTGAATCGGACCACACAATCATCATCTATGGTGACATCTTCCATTTTCACAATATCAGCCAAGTGCTCATCTACCTTTTGTTCTTCTATAATCTGCTAATACAAAGACGGCTCCACTGTACTGCTGGATAACACTGCTCGCCGCTGGCTACTTGGAACAAATAGGGAGTTTTCTGCCAATCTTCATACAACTTCCATTCTTTCATTAGGTGAACATCACTGCTTTTCTATTCAATGCATCTGCATCCACATTAGCCTTGCCGGTTGATATGCCAAGCTGAAATCATAGTCTTTCAAATATTCCACCCATCTACGTTGCCTCAAATTCGAATCTTTCTGTGAGAGATGTATCTCAAACTCTTGTGATCCGTAAATTTCAATCCTTTCACCATACAACTAGTGCCGCCATATCTTCAATGCAAACACCACTGCTGCCAGCTCTAAGTCATGTAATTCTCTTCATGCCGCTTCAATTGTCTGGATGCATATGCCACACCCTTCCACGCTGCATTAACACTGCCCAAGTCCTCTCCTGGATGCATCAGTGTACAATACAAAACCACCTTGACCTGACGGTATTTCCAATATTGGAGCTAAAGTGAGCCGCTTCTTCAATTCCATAAAACTGCACCTGCAATCAGAGGACCATACAAAAGGTACCCCTTTCCTGGTAAGCTTCATCATAGGTGCTGCAATCTCGGAGAAATCCTGAATAAATCGTCTGTAGTAACCTGTCAAGCCAAGAAAACTCCTAATCTCTGGCACTGACTTTGGTTCCTCCCATTCATAACCGCTTCCACTTTAGCTAGATCCACTGCAATACCTTCACCAGAAATGACATGCCCCAAAAACTGAACTTCCTTTAACCAGAACTCACACTTACGAATTTTGCAAATAATGGTGCTCCCTCAATGTTTGCAATGTTACTCTCAAGTGAGCTGCATGTTCTTCTTCTGAGGCTGAATATACTAAGATTCATCTATGAAGACCACAATAAACCGATCTAGATATGAGTGGAAATCTTGTTCATCAAATTCATAAAAGCTGAGGTGCATTGGTTAGCCCAAATGGCATACCACAAACTCATAGTGTCCATATCTGGTCCTGAATGTTGTCTGTCAATGTCCTCTTCCCGGATCCTTAACTGATGGTACCTTGTTGCCCAGCTAGCAAGTCCAGAGGGGGGGTGAATGGGATTCTAAAAATTCTTTCGATTAAAACATGTTAATAAAAAACGCTTAACAGAAAACACTAAAGAGAATAGTTAGTGTTAGATGAATGAAGACAAACAAACACACAAAAGCAATCACACATGCAACAAGAGATTTTATCCTGGTTCGGCCCTCCTATACCAAGGAGTCCTACGTCCAGTCCCAAGCAATAACTTGGGCTTTCACTACCAAGGATACTATCCCCTTAAGGACCCTTACACATCCAGCCGCAGTGGCCTTCTCTTCTAACCCCGAAGAGGAGTTCAAACACCATGATACACAGGTCTTCCTTCCTTACCGAAGGGAATACAAACCACCTATTCACAACAGGTCTTCTCTTCACAACCCGAAGAGGAACTTCACCACAAGTGTGAATAAAGGCAAAATGCCCCTAGACCAAGCTTACAAAAAATGCTCGATCTGAGGCAGTGACTGAGAGAGAAAGATCTACAATAAGAAAATCTCTAAGAACACACTAGCTCTCCAAAGGCTAAAAACAATGAAAAATATAGAGCAAGAGCTACAGCAAGCTAGGGAGTGAAGCTCAGGGCTCTTCTTTCTGATGCTCGCGGGTTGTAAGATGAAAGCTCAAAAGTTGTTCTTTACGGAGTCATCAGTCTTCTATATATCCTTCTCTTTGAAAAATATATCCGTTGAAGTGTTCGTTGTCTCTAGGTTGGATGCTCGTTAGACTGCATGGTTCGTCGAGTACGACATGTGTGCTTGCAGTCATTTAATGCTTTACGACCCATGCACGCAAGGAGAAGATCCATCTTGATATCCTTCAGCTTCTATTTTGTCCAACATTGTATGACATGGTACTGGCGGAGACCTGCACACATTAAATGCTAAAGCATAGATAGCTAGACTGTCTCCATGCTTGTCAGTCAACGTTAGAAAGAATATACATCAAAATAGAAATGCCATTCTGCTATTTGAAAAGCGCTTCTTATAGGAGCATGGGAATAGAAAGCAAGGTGCAGATGATGTGAACAGTCATAATAAATGCAAGGATACTAGAGATGTGGCGGGAATACTTTGACTTTCACAATAGTTGAAAATACATTTGAATATCATGTGTGAATTTCGATGTAATCCATGAAGTCGTATGACAGAGAAATAGTTGTACAACTTATGAAATCGTTGTGTATTCAAATCGTTGTATGCGAGTAAGCAAATCATTATAAACAAAATAAGCAATCGTTGTTCAAACATAAGCAAATCGTGTTTCACTTTATCGAATCGATACAATGATCAAATTGTTCTTTAAGTGAAAGTAATCGTTACGGCAACTAAATCATTGTATGACTTATTGAATCATTGCAGCGATCAAATCGTTATGTAAATTATCGAATCATTGTGAAGCAAAATCGTTGTTCAAACAAACAAATCGATGCAGTGACCAAATCGTTGTTTGCTTTATCGAATCATTACGACTACCAAGTCGTTATGTAACTTATCGAACCGTTACGGCGACCAAGTCGTTATGTAACTTATCGAATCGTTACGGCAACCAAGTCGTTATGTAACTTATCGAATCGTTACGGCGACCAAGTCGTTATGTAACATATCAAATCGTTGTTTCTCACTTAACAAATCGTTGTGAGAACCAAATCGTTGTTTCTCACTTAACAAATCGTTGTGAGAACCAAATCATTGTTTCTCACTTAACAAATCGTTGTGGGAACCAAATCGTTGTTTCTCACTAAATAAATCATTGTGAGAACCAAATCGTGGTTCTCACTTAACAAATCGTTGTGAGAACCAAATCGTTGTTTCCACTTAACAAATTGTTGTGAGATGAAATCGATATGCTATAAGGGAGTCGTAAAGCAAATCGATGAGTACTTTAACAAATTGTTATGATTCTATGAAATCGTTATATCACTTAGGAAATCGATGTGTACTTAGAAGAATTACATGCTGTGAACTCTAATGATACAGTATAAGAATACTTACAGATTTTGCTTGATTTTCCCGATTTATTCCTGTGACTTAGCTTCAAGGAAACTTGTTAGACAATACTTATTATGGTTTTGTTAATCACCAAAATAGGCATAAATGAAATTATATAGGGATGGACTGATTATCAATCTCCCTCTTTTTGGTGATGACAAAATCATAACAAAACATAACATATAATTTGCTAAAATAAACTTGAGTAATTTTTCTAAAATAAGAAAGAAGGTATGTTGATATGTATTTCAGAATGTTTTATTTCTCCTCCTTTTTGTCATTAAGCAAAAAGATACAAAGAGAGAACATAAGAAAGATAAATGGGAGCCAGGAAGAGACAATTTGTCATTAAATCACTGAGGAGGTACATGAATGTAGAAAGCATGGGATAGAAGAGAGGCATAGTGAGTAATGATTGACCAAGCCCTGCGCTCCTGCTCTTCAAAATAACTTTGAAATGCACCATAAACAATGGAGTAGGAAGGTCCCATAACAGGAGCCATCCTCTGGATGTGCAACTGCCTCTGAGCTTCTATGAAAGTGCCATATTCATTGGTGCCAAGAGAAGATTTGTAAAAGGTAGAGGTACAAAAACTGGCATGGTGAAGGAACTTATCTATGGTTATGGGGGTAGAATATCTAGTGCTGCTTCAGTTCCTTTTTCATAGCCATATACACCTTGTATCTCTCAACCCAGGTTCATAGGGGTCTCGAACAAGATGAATAGAGTTCAAGTCTAAGAATTCTGCAGCAGACAGAGGAGGTTGACCTGATTTGGCTTGAGAGACATTGAGAGCAGTGAGCTGCTGAGCAGTGCGGGGGTAAAGCTGTTCCCATTCTGATGGAGATAAGCGCTCACATTCAGACAAGAGAGGGGCAAGAACATCAGATTTGATGTGGCCCTGATGATATTCTCTGAAGACAAATCTGTGAAAGGAGAGGGAACCGCCTTTCTGCACTGAAATTCTGCCCATTACCCTTGCAAATCTTTCAAAAATCATAGTGCCGACAGTAGATTCCATGACTAGGGAGTGGAGTGGAGGCAGAAACACAACATCTGGAATTTCCAAAGTGGCAAAATTACCTGGATGGAGGAGGTATGAGCATTACCTAAACCAAGAGCAGAAAGAGCTTGTCGGAATTGACCAAGCTAAACTTCAGGTAGATTATTAAGATAGCAGTAGTCAGTGAACATCTGGAAATGACGGATAAGCTTGATCTCCTTTTGAATGAATGGCCCTCAGGTATCCTTGTGATGGATCTAGAACCACTCAGAGAGGGTCAAGGGATGATCCCTGGGTGGGAATCTAGCTGCCTGAGCATGAAGGATTGGCTGTAGAGGGACTTGTGGCCCCAAGCCCAGTGTCTTCAGTTTGGCTTCAGTCATGGAATTTTTTTGACTGTTCAGCCTTGGATAAAGAGGAAAAAGGAAGAATGGCGTTTATATGGTCGGTGAGGTTGAGGTAAGGAAGTCCAAAAATAGTGGCAAAGGGCATTTCTGGAGATATTCACAATAAAGGGACCTTTTCGATTTTCAACTGAGAGAGAAAACAAAAGAGGTGGAAAATGAGGTTCTGAAAAGATGGCACGGTTGGAAGAAATTTTCTTTTCTTAGGAGCAGGGCTGGAAGAGCCTGTCCTATGGAGGTGAGTCCCAACTGACAGGACTGAGCGAAGCATTGCTACTTCAAACTCATCTTTAATGTCCTGGATCATATGATGTTCAAGTTGGGCACCCTCAGGAATTATGGTGACAAAAGAGGGAGGAGTAGGAGGATGAAGAAAAGAATGAGAGGTAGATGGAGGTGGTATGGATGGTCCATAAGATGAAGGACCAGAAGAAGAGGCTCCAGCTGAAGATGATGCTGGAGGAACCTCAACAATAGGAGGAGGGTTGGATGTGGAGGAAGCAGGAGATGAGGAAGAGGCGGTAGGAAATGGAGTGGGTGATGATATGTGTTAGGAAGGGGCTGTTGAAGGTGGCAGGTGCTGGAGGAGCAGTGGTGGATGAAGGTGGAGAAGGAGGGGTTGGAGTTTGAAGAGGGGAAGAAAGGGCTCTGGGGCTACAGCCTGGTCTTCAACTCTTGCAGGCTCAGCTACTGATTCACCGGCCCTGATGGCCCTGATGCTCAACATCAACTGGCCTGATGGCCCAGATTCATCCAAAATTGGCCCTGGTGGCCTGACTGCTCAACATCAATAGCCCTGATGGCCTAACATCTTCATCAGATGGCTGGATGGCCCTGAACTACCAGCTGGAGTGGGAGCAGGAGGGGCAGGAATGGGTAAATGCGCCCTCACAAAAATAGATAAATCTTGAACTAATTGCTTAATGCTGCCCAACTCACCCTTCAAACTTTGGAGCTCAGCTTTCATTGCTCCAACTTGCTTAGCTCCAGTGCTTTGGCTCACAAAAATAGAAGAAACCTCATTTTGAAGTGAGCATAAGATTTCCCCATGAGCATTGTCGACTTTCAGCTGCTTCTTCTTTGATCTTCGATGTGCCTTATTAGAAAGAAGTGGAACTGTAGTGGCCACACTTTACCTTTATTACTGGCGCCAGCAGCGGCCCTCACATTTTCAACATGAACTTCTTCTTCATCGGAGGTGCTCTCCACAACACCTTCTTGAAACTGACTAGCAAGGGGACTAACAACGTGCCCCCTGAAGGTGCTTCCTTCTCAACTGCATGCTCCCCCTCAACAGGAGCATCTTCCATCTGAACATCTATACAGTGGCCTGGTTTCACAACTTCCTCTTGCTCTCCCTGAGTGCTGGAGATTGAGTTCAGCACATCTCTAAGCACGGATGCTACAATTGAGGTGGGGGTATCTATCTCTGATACTTGCCCAACGGGCTCAATATGCACTGGAGGTAGATCTTCAATCCTTTTGGACTGGGCATAGAAACTTCAATTCTGACCTTTGCTGCTAATTCTGGACTGATGGATCCGTGTGCCTGATCTCTTCCATTTGAACCTCTGGAATACAACTGCTTGCACTTCTTGTTGAACTGGACATCAGGAACTACTAGCACTTCAGGAATCATGGGAACTGCAGGGGCTTCAGCTACAGGAGCTTCAACCCTTACTGCTACATCTTCTTCTGCCTCTGCAATCTGAGCATCCTGGACTTCTCCAATAATAGCTTCACCTTAGCGACTGAGGTCTTGGTCCAAACCCCTGTGACAAGAGAAAAACCGCTCTTCTTCAAATTTCTGCCTCTGATAGCCTAACCCATCTTCCGAAACTTCTCCAGACAAGCTGATGTGATGATGCTGAAAGATCTTCGTCAACAGATGGGCATAGGGAGGGATACATTCAATCTATTCTTCCTGTCCCAGATCATAGCTGATGCAAACTTCATCCTTTCGATCATAACTTCTGCCATATTAATACCTTGGTTCTGGATGGCCCAGAACATCATATCTGAGTCTGCTTTTGTACAGGTGGAGAAAGTTGCGCTTCTAGGTACCAAAATCTGGAAAACTATAAAGTGAAGATTTCTATTGAAGGCATTCAATTGATTGATGTCAATTTTGCCATCTTTCAACTTGTATTCTGAGCCGATAATCCCCAAACCCTTGGCCTAAACATCCACACTATCTACCCCACTGTGACCGGTGGTAGAGACTCCAAATAGGGACTCCAACAAATCATAGGTGATATGAATCTGGGTTCCTTTGACTGTGGAGGTCAAGGACCCATCTGCCTCTGATCTTAAACAAACATAGAATGCTTTTACCAAATCCGGATAACTTGCCTCAGAGAACGTTGCCATCTGCGACCACTTCATCCTCTGCATCGCTGCTACTATGCTATGCATGTCGTTCTTCTCCAAGTCTGCTACATCCACGCACTTGTTGCCGCACAGCTTCGTCTTCACTGCTGCAAACCTCTCCTGCTGCTCAGTCGTAAGGAAAGCAGCATTGTAAACCCCAATGGTGCCGGAAACCCCAAAAACCGCCATGGGATTGAACGAGGGGAAGTTCTGGAGGATCGTAGGAAGGAGTAGAACAGAAACCCTCAAGAGATTTTTGGCAGGAGGAGAGGGATTCTTTGAAATCTCTCAGAGAAGGAGAGCCGGAATCGATAGGCTTATCGTTCCAGGCGAGTCGGAACAAATGAGAGAGGGAGGTGAATCGTTATGGCATAGATTACGGGATACAAGGCAAAATGGTAAAGTTGCTTTTGAAAGGACGCGGCAATAAATGCACAAAACGACAAACTAGGAGACGATTTCGCAAAGAATAAGATTTATAAAATAGCGAACCGTCAAAGCAATTTATAATGCACGCAATTAAAGAATTTGCTTAATTTCAGGAGAGAGAGAATAATTGTTATTCTGAAATAATTGTTATTTCAGCTATATACAGATAAATCTACCACAAATTACACATGCCTAATTCCCTTCTAAGAGACGTAAATCTCTCTTCAGGTAAGGCCTTTGTGATGATATCTGCTAACTGATTTTGAGTATCTATAAAAGAAATATTTATATTGCCATTTGCTACATGATCTCTAATGAAATGATATCTAACCTTTATATACTTGGTTCTCGAATACTGAACTGGATTCTTAGTGAGATTTATTGCGCTTGTATTATTACACAACAGTGGAATGGTTTTGATGTGTAATCCGTAGTCCTCAAGTTGCTATTTATCCATAGGAGTTGTGTGCAACAGCTTCCAGCAGCTACGTACTCAGCTTCAGCTGTCGATAGAGCTACTGAATTTTGTTTCTTTGAGGACCATGAAATCAGACACCCTGCAAGAAATTGACAACAACCACTGGTACTTTTTCTATCTACCTTGCATCCAGCATAGTCAGTATCAGAATATCCTACTAAATTTACTTCGCATAATTTAGGATACCATAAGCCTAGATCATGAGACTTAGCTAAATATCTAAAGATCCTTTTGACAGAGATTAACTGAGATTCTTTAGGATCAGCCTGATACCTTGCACACATGCATACTAAATAGAATATTAGGTCTACTGACAGTTAAATAAAGTAGTGAACCTATCATACCTCTGTAGAGCTTCTAGTCTACATTCTTACCATCTTTATCACTGTCTAATCTTGTAGATGTGCTCATTGGTGTTGACAGTGGCTTTGCATTGTCGAATCCAAATTTCTTCAATAACTCCTTGGTGTACTTAGCTTGGCAGATGTGTGTGCCTTCTTTTCCTTGCTTGATTTGCAATCCAAGGAAATAATTTAGCTCCCCCATCATACTCATTTCAAATTCTCTCTGCATAAGCTTTTTAAAATACTTGCAAAGAGATTCATCAGTAGATCCAAAAATTATATCATCTACATATATTTGTACAAGTAATATATTTTGACTTTTGATTAAATAAATAATGTGCTATCTACCTGTCCTCTGATAAAACCATGTTTTAATAAAAATGCACTGAGCCTTTCATACCATGCTCTAGGTGCTTGCTTTAAAACCATACAATGCTTTATGTAATTTAAAAACATGATTTGGAAAATCCACATCATCAAAACCAGGAGGTTGTTCTACATAGACTTCCTCCTTTATATAACTATTTAAAAATGCAAATTTTACATCCATTTGAAAAAGCTTTAAATCTAATGCAGATGCATATGCAAGTAAAATCCGAATTGCCTCTAGTCTAGCCACTGGTGCATAGGTTTCATCGAAATCTATGCCTTCCTCTTGGGAATTACCTTGAGCAACCAGTCTAGCCTTATTTCTAGTGATAACACCAGCTTCATCCATTTTGTTTATGAACACCCATTTGGTGCCAATCACAGGATGATCTGATGGTCTCGGAACAAGGGACCAAACTTAGTTTCTCTTGAACTGATTAAGTTCATCTTGCATGGCTAGTATCCAAGATTCATCAGATAGTGCTTCATTGACCGTCTTAGGCTCAATTTGAGATACAAAAGCTAAATAATTACAAGGAATAACATTACTTTTCTTACCCCAACTGATGGATCTCCAATGATGTTACCTAATGGGTGATCCTTCTTGTATCTCCATTCCTTTGGAAGATCATCATGTGATAGATCTTTTGTTGTAGTTCTTCCAAGGGTGGATTTTCATTGTCCTGATAGATGTATCCTTTAGTTTCTTGGATAAATTATCTGCATCATCATTATCACTATCTACTTCCTTTCTCAAAGAAGGGTTAGATTCATTAAAGATAACATGTACGGTTTGCTCAATTAATAAACTTTGTTTATTAAATACTCTATAGCCTTTGGGTTTAGAAGCATACCCATAAATATACCTTCATCAGACTTAGGATCTAACTTACCAATGTATCTCTTACCATTGTTATGGATGAAGCAAGGACAACCGAAGGTTCTGAAATGACTAGTCTTAGGCTCTTTTCCTTGAATAGTTCATATGCTGTCTTCTTCAGGATTGGCTTGATCATCACTCTATTAATTATGTAGCATGCTGTGTTGATAGCTTCGGCTCAGAAGTATCTTGGAAGGTTGTTTTCTGATAGCATCGTTCTGGCCATATCCAATAAAGTCCTATTTTCCTCTCAGCTACTCCATTTTGTGTGGTGTCCTTGGTGCTGAGAAATTGTGCTCTATTCCTTGATCATTACAAAAATCTGCAAACTTATCATTCTGAAACTCTCCTCCATGATCTGATCGAATACTGATAATGCTGAATTTTTTATCCTTCTATACTATCTTACTAAATTTCACAAAACTATCGAAGGTATCATCCTTATGTTCCAAAAATGATACCCAAGTAAATCTGGAGTAATCATCTACAATCACAAATCCAAAGTTCTTTCCTCCTAAACTGGTTGTTCTCATCGGCCCAAATAGATCCATGTGTAACAGTTCTAAAGGTTTTGAAGAGGTTACAATTGTTTTTGACTTGAAGGAAGATTTTGTATGCTTCCTTTTGCACAAGGTTCGCACACACCCTCTATCCTTGAACTTATCTTGGGCAGATCTTCTACTAAATTTCTTTGAACTAATTTCTGATTCTATCAGACTACAGTGGCCCAATCTCTGTGCCACAGTTAACTGCTTGATCCTTGTTTGCTGTAAGACATATATCCTGATCTTTCAGTTCTTCTAGATGAATCATATAAGTTTTTTCTCTGCAGGCTTCGAACATTTTTGCACCATCTTTCATAATTACGCACTTACATTCTTGAAACTTTATTTGATGACCTTTGTCACATAGCTGGCTGATGTTGATTAGATTGTGCTTAAGTCCTTTCACACATAGGACATCTTCCATAAGGACTTTGCCTTGACTTTCTATTAAGCCACATCCTATTACTGTTCCTTTTTCATTATCCCCATAGGTCACTGTACCTTCTTCATCTTTAATGAATGAAAATAGCTTCTTATACCTGTCATATGCCTTGAGCACCGCTGTCTAGGTACCATTTTGATGCTCTAAGGTTTCCCTGCAATAGAGACATTAAGATTTAGGTACCCAAGTTCTTTTGGGTCCTTGCTGGTTAGTTTCCTCACTTTTTCTCTTAAGTATCCATTTTAGGTGCTTGGTGGACAGGTTATCTTAGTATGTCCTAGTTTATTACAATGACTACAGCAGGATGTTTTACTTACCTTTTCAGTTGGGATATACTTGAAGTTAGTTTTATATTCAGTATCTTTTCAGCTACAAATTTTGGAGTTGGATACACTTTAGGATGAACTATAGTTTCTTCATTATCAGGTGGAGTATATCCTAAACCATGTTCTATTTCCCTGATCTTCTAGCTTCTTTTAATATTAAAGATGATTTATCATTGTAAATTTTCCAATTGTACTGGATAAATATTCATTTTCTTGTTAAGGTGTTAATTTCCGTTTAAGTTTACTTACAGTTCCTGACTTTCCATATTAGATATCTGATCATTTTTAACTTTTAGATCTTCACATAATAAATTATTTCTCCTTTTAATTCAGAGATTTATTTTTCTAATTGCTCGATTTTTGACTTTAAGTCTGAGTTAGTAATTTCTAGACATGCATGATTTTCTTGGTAATTTTTAATAATTTACACACATCTGTATATTTACTATATAACTCATTAAACGCATCTTCTAAACTATCAGAATCAGACTCATTACAGGAAGTGAATGAGGAATCAGATGTTACCTTGTCGTCGGTGTTTGCCATGAAGGCCAAGTTGGCCTTTTCTTCTTCTTCTTCGCTTGACCTTGACTCACTATTGAGTCGCTGTCATTGTTCCATGCTGCTGCCATGGCTTTGTTTTGTACTTTCTAAATTTTGGAGTTGTCCTTCTTTCTGAACTCTGTCCTTTTCAGCTTCGGACATTCTACCTTGATGTGTCCTGGCTTTTTACATTCGTAGCATATGGGTTCAGCTTTCTTTGTATCCTTGACTTCGAGTTTCTTGAAGTCCTTTCCTTTCTTGAAATATCTCCTTCCAGACTGGTATTTCTTCTTAGCAAGTATCATTTGCAGTCTTCTGGAGAGAAAAGCTTCTTCATCTTCACTGCTTTCCATGCTCTTACTGTCATCTGATTCTTCACCAGATGTATCTTCTGCTGCCTTGAGAGCGTTGGTGTGTTTCTTCCTATTGGAGGACTCTCCAAGTCGTTCCATATTTATTTCGTGGGCCATTAGTGACCCAACAAGCTTTCTAACGACATTCTTCTCAAATCATTCGCCTCTTCTATAGCTGTCACTTTTGGTGTCCACGAGGCTGGTAGGGTTCTTAGGATTTTTCTCACATATCTCCATTTCATAATGCTTTCCAAGACCAGCCAGACCATTTGTAATGTTTGTGAACCTACTGTACATCTGAGTAATTGATTCTCCAGTTTGCATTTGAAATCTCTCGTACTGTGCTACTAAGATATCTATCCTTGTTTCTTTAACTTTGTCTGTGCCTTCATAAGTAATTCTGAGCTTCTCCCACATTTCCATTGCAGACTTGCATGCTGAGATCCTATTAAACTGTTTCTTGCTCAGCGCACAGCATAAAATACTCTTTACTTTGCAGTTTAAAGATATCTTCTTCTTGTCATCTTCTATCCAATTTTCTCTATTGTTGAGAACTACTAAATCTCCTTCTTCTATGATTGACCAGATTTGAAAATCGAGACCTTGAAGGAAGAACTCCATTCTGGTCTTCCAATAGTTATAATCTTCACCATCCAACAAGGTGGTCTGTTGACTGACTGGCCTTCTGCATACCCTTGAGCTGCCATTTATCTTTGCTCTCCAGATCGTGAGATCTTCTTTGTTGAAGAGACTTGGCTTTGATACCACTTGTTGCTCAGCTAGAAAGCCCAGAGGGGGGGGGTGAATGGGATTCTAAAAATTCTTTTCGATTAAAGCTTGTTAACAAAAATGCTTAACAGAAAACACTAAAGAGAATAGTTAGTGTTAGATGAATGAAGACAAACAAACTCATAAAAGCAATCACACATGCAACAGGAGATTTTTATCCTGGTTCGGCCCTCCTATACCAAGGAGTCCTATGTCCAGTCCCCCCCCCCCCCCCCCCCCCCCCCCCCCCCCAAAAAAAGGCTTTCACTACCAAGGGTACTGTCCCCCTTAAGGACCCTTACAAATCCAGCCGTAGTTGGCCTTCTCTTCTAACCCGAAGAGGAGTACAAACACTCTGATACACAGGTCTTCTTTCCTTACCGAAGGGAATACAAACCACCTATTCACAACAGGTCTTCTCTTCACAGCCCGAAGAGGAACTTTACCACAAGTGTGAATAAAGGCAAAATGCCCCTAGGCCAAGCTCACAATAAATGCTCGATCTGAGGCAGTGACTGAGAGAGAAAGATCTATAATAAGAAAATATCTAAGAACACACTAGCTCTCCAAAGACTAACAACAATGAAAAACGGAGAGCAAGAGCTACAACAAGCTAGGGAGTGAAGCTCATGGCTCTTCTTTCTGATGCTCGTAGGTTGTAAGATGAAAGCTCAAAAGTTGTTCTTTACGGAGTCATCAGTCTTCTATATATCCTTCTTTTTGAAAAATATATCTGTTGAAGTGTTTGTTGTCTCTAGGTTGGATGCTCGTTAGACTGCATGGTTCGTCGAGTACGACAGGTGTGCTTGCAGTCATTTAATGCTTTACGACCCATGCACGTAAGGAGAAGATCCATCTTGATATCCTTCAGCTTCTATTTTGTCCAACGTTGTATGACATGGTACTGGCAGAGACCTGCACACATTAAATGCTAAAGCATAGACAACTAGACTGTCTCCATGCTTGTCAGTCAACGTTAGAAAGAATATACATCAAAATAGAAATGCCATTCTGCTATTTGAAAAGTGATTCTTATAGGAGCATGGGAATAGAAAGCAACGTGCAGATGATGTGAACAGTCATAATAAATGCAAGGATACTAGAGATGTGCACGGGAATACTTTGACTTTCACAATACTTGAAAATACATTTGAATATCATGTGTGAATTTCGATGTAATCCATGAAGTCGTTATGACAGAGAATAGTTGTACAACTTATGAAATCGTTGTGTATTCAAATCATTGTATGCGAGTAAGCAAATCGTTATACAAACATAAGCAAATCGTTGTTCAAACATAAGCAAATTGTTGTTTCACTTTATCGAATCGATACAATGATCAAATCGTTCTTTAAGTGAAAGAAAATCATTACAGCAACCAAATCGTTGTATGACTTATCGATCGTTGCAGCGATCAAATCGTTATGTAACTTATCGAATCGTTGTGAAACTGAAATCGTTGCTCAAACAAACAAATCGATGCAATGACCAAATCGTTGCTTTATCGAATCGTTACGACTACCAAGTCGTTATGTAACTTATTGAACCGTTATGGCGACCAAGTCGTTATGTAACTTATCGAATCGTTACGGCGACCAAGTCGTTATGTAACTTATCGAATCGTTTCGGCGACCAAGTCGTTATGTAACATATCAAATCGTTGTGAGACCAAATCGTTGTTTCTCACTTACAAATCGTTGTGAGAACCAAATCGTTGTTTCTCATTAACAATCGTTGTGAGAACCAAATCGTTGTTTCTCACTTAACAATCGTTGTGAGAACCAAATCGTTGTTTCTCACTTAACAAATCGTTGTGGGAACCAAATCGTTGTTTCTCACTTAACAAATCGTTGTGAGATGAAATCGATACGCTATAAGGGAAGTCGTAATGCAAATCGATGAGTACTTTAACAAATCATTATGATTCTAATGAAATCGTTATATCACTTAGGAAATCGATGTGTACTTAGAAGAATTACATGCTGTGAACTCTAAATGATACAGTATAAGAACACTTACAGATTTTTGCTTAATTTTTCCCGATTTATTTCCTGTGACTTAGCTTCAAGGAAACTTGTTAGACAATACTTATTATGGTTTTGTTAATCACCAAAATAGGCATATATGAATTATATATGGATGGACTGATCATCAACCCTGACCTCAAATCTATCTTGGAGAACATCTTGGCCGACTGAAATTGATCAACAAATCATCTATCTGGGAAGTGGATACCTGTTCTTCACTGTAACCTAATTCATTGGCGGTAGTCAATGCACTTCTTAAGCTACCATCCTTCTTCCTAAAAATAAAACCGGTGCTCCCACGGTGAGTGGCTAGGCCGAATGAAACCTTTCTCAAGCAATTCTTGTAAATATTTCTTCAATTCTTTCAATTCTGCAGGTGCCATCCTGTAGGGTGCCTTGGAGATTGGCAGGCTGCCTGGCTACAACTTTACTGTAAATCCCCTCTCTGTGTCGTGCCAAGTCTGGTACTCTTCTGAAAATACAGATGCAAACTCTTTAACCTGGTACCATATCCACTGTCTTACCTGTGTCACCAAGCTAACGATGCCAAATATGCTACACATCCTGCATTGACAATTTCTTAGCCTTAGAGCAGAAATAATAAACTTAGGATATAGAATGACATACCTTGAAATTCAAACATTCTGCCTCCTGGATGCTGAACCTTACTCTTTTCTTCCTGCAATCTATCACTAGCCCCATATGCTTCCAACCAATCCATGCCTAATTCACATCATATTCTTTCAATGTAGTGACATAATTGTTGCCCAGTTAGGTAGCCCAGAGGGGGGGGGGGGGGGAATGGGTCTTTAAAATTTATCAATTAATACATGTTCACTAAAAACGTTCACAAGGAATACACTTTGAAGATTGTTAGTGTTAGTAAAGAGAAACAACAAACACAAGAGGACAATCACACAACCCAGATGTATCCTGGTTCGGACCTCCTTTCCACAGGAGTCCTACGTCCAGTCCCTGAGCAACAACTCAGGATTTCACTAACTAGGGTACAGTCCCCTATAACACTACAACACCCAGCTCAGCTGGTCTTCTCTTCTTAGCCCAAAGAGGAACACACCCTGGATACCCCACCAGGTCTTCCTTCATACCAGAAGGGCCACACACACCCTGGATACCACCAGGTCTTCCTTCACACACGAAGGGTACAAGCACAAAACAAGTAAGCAGGAGATTAAGCCCCTAGATCAAGCTTTGACAAGCCAGATCTGAAGCTAGGGACTGAGAGCAATGAGTTCTACAAACAAAGCTCACTCTCAGAACCAAACAAGCTCTCTCAAAATCTACAAACAATGCAGAGAGCAAAGAGCTAATCTAATGGAATGAGGCTTGGCTCTTTCTTCAGAACTCGCAGAAGACTTGATGATCGGAGTGTTTTTGTATGACTATCGTTCTCTATCTGTGTATCTTTCTTCTGGAGCTCCTTTCTCAATATATAGCTTCAATTTGAAATATAGACGTTGAAGTATCCGTTGCCTCTAGCTTTTGGTGGACGTTAGACTGAGTGGCACTTGGAAGCTTCCAGTCAATCAGTCCTTTATCCATTTGTTCACGCAAAGAGATAGGATCTTCTGAAGTGTCCTTTGGCTTCTACAAAGTCCAACGTTGTATGATGAATGTTGTCAGAGACCTGCATACATTAAATGCTAGAACAGTAGACAGCTAGGCTGTCTCTTGTTGTCAGTCAACGTTGGTGTGAATATTCACCAAAATAGTAATGCCATTTTGCTGTTCAAAAAGGATGCAATAGAATAGACACGATAATGGATGATATCGTCTGTATGCATGCAGAGATACGTTCAGTCTTCATTAAATGCAAGTTGACAGAAGAAAAAGTACGAAGACTTTGACTATTCAATTTGTTGAAAGGATAAGTCATATGTTAGTTGATTGATATGAAATCGATGCATTTATGACTTATGTATCGTTATGTAACCAAGAGCAAATCGTTGTGAGATATGAAAGAATCG
Source organism: Colocasia esculenta (assembly GCA_014218235.1). Lineage (NCBI taxonomy): Eukaryota > Viridiplantae > Streptophyta > Magnoliopsida > Alismatales > Araceae > Colocasia > Colocasia esculenta. Next base: position 140,346,531 of record CM024758.1, on the reverse strand, counting down.
TTGTGATTATTGAGGAATTATTATGATTACTTAAAAGTCGATGCACAAAGCAAATCGTTATAATATCTGAAGCAATCGTTGCGATAAGTAAATCGTTATGAGACTAAAGGAATCGTTACAAACAAGTCGTTACGATGACTAAAGGAATCGTTACGAATCGTTACGAAATCAAGTCGTTACGATGACTAAAGGAATCGTTACGAGAGCAAGTCGTTACGATGACTAAAGGAATCGTTACGAGAGCAAGTCGTTACGATGACTAAAGGAATCGTTACGTACGAGAGCAAGTCGTTACGATGACTAAAGGAATCGTTACGAAAGCAAGTCGTTACGATGACTAAAGGAATCGTTACGAAAGCAAGTCGTTATGATGATTAAAGGAATCTTATGAGAGCAAGTCGTTATGATGACTAAAGGAATCATTACGAGAGCAAGTCGTTACGATGACTAAAGGAATCGTTACGAGAGCAAGTCGTTACGATCTCTCTAAGAAGTCGTTATAAGAACGATTCTTTTGAGATCAGAAGAAGTTTCAATCTATGATGAAATCGTTAAGGACTTATGAAACGGTTATGAAGAAATCGTTACAGTTCTACTGGAATCGATATGATCTATAAAAGAAATCGATGTGTACTTAGACAAATATGATGATGTAGATACAATGTAAGATGCTTACCTGTTTTGGCTTATTTTCCTTTGGTATTAATTCATGTGCTTAAGACTTGTAGAAAATAGGTTAGTGACCTTTAATTAAGGGTTTGATAATTTCATAATAATATGGTTTTGTTAATCACCAAATAAAAAATGTAATTACTTTTTAATTACATGGGGATAGACTGTTCATCAATCTCCCCCTTTTTGGTGATGACAAATTTTAACAAATTATCAAACTTTAGCAAATAGCACAGATAAATAGATCTCCATATGTATTTCAGAGCTGCAATAATTCTCCCCCTTTTTGTCATTAGCAAAAAAAATGCAAGGAAAAGACAAAGAAGAAGAGAAAACCTGAATGAGACAGGAAATACTATTTGTATTCATTCATTCTGGGAGGTACAGGGAGATAAAGGCAGGAGAGAGGAGGGAGGCAAAATGAGAAATGATTTCCCATGCCTGTTCTTCTTGCTTTTCAAAACTTGACGAAATACACCAGGGGCAAGAGTGTACTTGGGTCCCATGGAGGGAGCCATTCTCTTCAAATGGAGAGCCAACTGCTCATCAAGGAAATTGGCATAGGCTCTCTGTCAAGGGAGATTCTTTTGAAGGATTGAGCCAAACTAGCTCGAGCAAGAAACTGATCACTGAAATGGGATAGAAGTTCTGCTTGGCCTTCAGCTCTTGACAGGGGCTACATAGACTTTATAACGCTCACCCAAATCTGGAAGGGATCCTGGACTAGGTGAATCAATTCATGTCTAAAAATTCGCTTCTGATACTGGAGGTGACCTTCCCTGGCTTGACATTCATTAAGAACTGACAGCTGCTGAGCAGAGAGAGGGTAAAATCTGGCCCATTTGAAGGTGTCAACCTCTCACATTCTGACAGGATGGGAGCTAGAACCTCAGCACTGACATGGCCTTGGTGGTATTCTCTGAAGAGAAATCTATGAAATGCCACTGGAAGCCCTTCTGCCCTTGATTCTGCCCATTACTCTGGCAAAACGTTCAAAGATGATAGACCCAACAGAAGAGTCCATGACCAGAGAGTGAATAGGGTGAAGCAAGATTTCCTCTGGCACCTGAAGGGTGGCAAAGTCCACTTGGATAGCTTCAGAGTGGGCGTCGGCTGAACCAAGTGCATCTATGGCCTGCTTAAACTGGCTGAATTGGACCTCAGGGAGTCGATGGACATATCTATAGTTGTTGAAGAGTTGGAATGCCTGGCCATCTTGATCTCCTTCTGAATAAATGGGGCCCAACAATGCTTGTGATGAATTTGGAACCATTCTGAGAGAGTCAGGGAATGGTCCTTGGAGGGAATCTAGCAGACTTAGCCAAACAAATTTTTTGTACAGCTCTCTGTGCCCCTAGCCCATTGCTCTTCAGTCTTGGAATGAGCAATAGAAAAGATTTTGATTTTTCAGTTTTGGTGAGAGGGTATAAGGTAGAATGACATTTAAATGGTCTGAGAGATTAAGAAAAGGAAGATTGACAAGGGTGGCAAAGACAACCTTCTGAAGATATTCTCTATACAGGGGTTTATTTTTGTTGTCCACTGTGAGAGAAAACCACAGAGGTGGATGAAGAGGTTCAGAGGAAAGAGAGGAGGTGGATGAAATTTTCCTCTTTTAGGAGCAGAACTAGAAGAGTCTGCCCTATGGATATGATCCCAACCTTCAGTACAGACCGGAGGATGACTTCTTCAAACTCATCCTTGATTTTCCCAAGATATGGAGATTCAAGTTGAGCCCCCTCAGGAATTACAATATGAAAGAGGGTGGAGGAGAGGGATGTAAAAGGGAGTGTGAGTCGTAGGAAGGGATATCTGATGGTCCTGAGGATGGTGGACCAGAAAAAGGAGGCTCCAGCTGATGACACTGGAGGAACCTCAAAAATAGGTGGAGGTGGAGAAATGGGTGTTGAAGATGCAGGAGATGAAGTGGATTGTGAAGGAAAGTGTAGTGATGAGATGGTTCTGGTTGTGGTTTCTTGAAGGTTTGAGGTGCAGGTGGAGCTGTGGATGATGAAGGTGGTGATGAAGTTACAGGGGTCTGAGTGGAGGAAGGAGCTTGGGGCTCAGGAGCTACAGCTTCTGCTTCTTCAGCTATGAGCTGCACAGATTCTGACTCCAAAGGCCCTGATGGCCTTGACACCTTCTCACTGGCCCTGAAGCCCTGACCACTGACCTCACTTGCCCTGAAGGCCCTGATGCTTGCTCATCTGGCCCTGATGCCCGAACCCTGACCTCTGCTGGTAGATTAGCTATTGCCGGCCCTGATGGCCATGCCTCTTGCTCATCTGGCCCTGATGGCCTTGAACACCTTCTTCACTTCTTTGATCAGCAGGAGGTGAGGAGGAGATCTTGGGGCTCCAACGCCCTTCAAAATATCTGAAGCATTGTCTTCATGCTTCCTAACTGTAAGACCCCGAATTTTCGTCGCATTTTTATATTTATGTGTATATTGTGCTTGTGTGAGTATGTACATAATTACGTACTATTAAATTAGTATAATTACGTGTGCATGTGTTTATATTAAACATAAATAATGTATGTATTGCATGATGATAGTGTGGATACACTATCATGTACATATGGCATGTATAAGCTTGGTATGCATGGTTTTCTGCATAAATTAGGGTTCTGGCCGAAGGCCTTCTTGGCGTCAATCCCAGGCCGTTGAGGTGTGTCAGCGTCCAGCCCTGGACGCCAACACTAGATCCGGCGTCCAGCGATCTGGACGCCAATTCTCTGACCTGCATGCGCAGCAGAGCTGCTATCTTCTGAAGCAAGGTATGGCAACCATTGGGGGATGTCCCCCAACGGCTCTGAGGGTGTCCCATCACCCTAGTGAGTGGGGAAACCCTCTTAGGTCTGAACCCGAATTGGCTCCCCCACTTCTCCCTTCACCTTGTGGAAGAGGAAAAGAGGAGAGAAAACCCTAGAGCATTCTGTGAGAAAAACCCAGTTTGAACCCCTAAAATCCGACCCTTGAAGCTGGTTTTGGAGATCTTCTGCATCAAGGAGGGAGCTGAAGCAAAGGGAAGCCTCCCCATCACCCCTCGGCGTGGAGATCACCCAGGAGCTCGGAGGAAGGCGTTCTTGGAGGTGCTTCTGCAACTTCTTGGGACTGCCCAAGGAGGTCTTCTTCGAGCCACAGATCTCTTGGAGGATTTTTAAAAGGCAAGTGACCTATCTATGGTATCCCCATGAGTCTAGGAGGTTTTTATAATTTTTATGGAATTTCCCTCGAGTCCTAGACCCTCCATTTCACCCGATCTTCAGAGCTCGGGTCTGTGTTTCTGCACAGACCTGAGTCAACGGCAAGATCAGTGGACGCACAGTTCATTCTGGCGTCCATAGATCATGCCGCTGACTCTGAGTCAGCGGCCAGAGACCGCCGCCTAGTTCTTCAGGACAGAACAGTGAGCTGTTCTGTCCCTCTTATACATTTAATTTCGTTATGTTTATGCGTTGAGGATATATGGTATTCTATAAGCTATGTATGTGTACATTGTGGTTGTGGATGTATGTGAGTGTTAGGTGAATGTGGCTAATGATGTCTTGTAAGCATGTGAGAATAACTTGTAGATCATCTTGCAAATCCATGTTCATGATTTAGATTAATGTGAATATCTTGATTTCAGTCTATTCATGAAGAGTTGCGGACATGTATGTTGTTCTGAATTTTGGAAATATGCATGCTTGTGAATTGCTAATAACGTTTTTCGGTAATATGAAAGCATGTAAAAATGGTTGTGGTAAAGATTTATAGACGTATGAATTAGGGAATTTTGTACTCTAAATTCATGTGTATGAATGTAGTTTAGTTTGCAGCAAGTGATAGTTACAGATGTGTTAATTCCATGTTGATGTAAAACGTGAATAACATGCTAATTAGGTGTTTGATTTTCTGTAAATCCTATTTAGCTCAGAAAAATCTGAAAAATTGAGGGTATTATCATGAGCCCGAAAACAGCATGTGGTTAAATTTTCAGACCATTTGGACCCATAAATAGAGAGTTATAGTTTTCATGTGAAATGTGAATAATTCGTACATATGATTGTAATGTGATTAGATTTTGTTTAAACCCAGCATGATTAGTGTGTTTACTGTGTGTTAAACCTTGAATTCTGTAGTACCATGTTAGGAAAACAGAGGTGTTCATGTGAGTGAAAAGTGAGGGTGATAAAGTGTCAAGTGTAAAACCATGTGTAAACGGTAATTGTGTAAAAGTGAAATTGTGCCAATGTGATACTGCTTCCGAGAAGGCAGTGGAGCTGTATCAGGGAAAAGTCCCCCTGAGAAGGTTCATTGTGTTAAGTGACCCTAAGGCATTAGGGGAAATCCTGGAGGTGGACAAGTACCACTGGTTAGGGTGGAGACTTGTTCTCCCGGTCTGCGCAGTCCAAGAGTCACCACTGTATTGCCTAGGTGGTGTCTATGTGTTATGTGATGTGAATGTGTCCTTCTTTGGTGGTTTGGACTATGTGTCACGGCACTAAATATGTGTAAAGTGTAATGTGTAAGTGTATGTGACCATGTGTAAATGTAAAGTGACATGTGAATGTGTATGTGTAAAGTGAAACCATGTGAAAAGAGGAAATTGTGAAAAAGGAAATGTGAAAATCTAGATGTTATGTGTTTGAAACCATGTGAGGCTAAATCTGAAACCATGTGAATTCAGAAAATGCATGTTAGCATTCCATGTTATGTGTGCAAAGTGTTTAGAATCCATGATTAGGAACAATTAATGAGTATGTGTGCAAAGTGGCATGATGGATTGTTCATGTGTTATGTTCTAAGCCACATTGTAGCTTCATGTGTAGGTTTATAGTCTTTGAACCATGTGAAATCAGCAACCTAAAGCATGTGAAAAAGTTATGTAGGTACTTAAGAACATGTGGAATCCATGCTAACTATGTTCCCCGTTCATATATGTAAATTGTCCATGTGGATAACTCTCATGTTTGGTTCTTTATAAGGTTAAAGTTCATAAGTGAATGGATTAGAGACCATGTGATAGGTGAATGTTATGTTTTGAAATCTGAAAGCATGTGTATGTGTAAAATTGTAGAACCTTCATGATAGGTTGAAACTTAAATGGACTAGCATGCTATGTGTTGCTAATTGTATGTGCTTGTAGAACCACTAGGACTTGTACGTGTATATCATGTATAGTGTTACTTGCTGAGTCCTTAAGACTCACTCTTGCTTCGGCGTACAGGTTTAGACGGTGACGAGACCTTCGTGGAGGAGACAGTGGAGACAGACTCCGAGCGCGGAGTTTAGCTTGTGGAGCCGTGCATCCTTTTTTTTGTGATCTTCATAGTATGTAATTCAACATTGTATTAGAACTATCATGAAAAGAATGTAATATGTGGACATTTTGTATTTTAAATTTCAGCAACTTAATTTATGAGAACTTTAGTTCTTTTTGCAAATTGTAAACTGCATGTATGTTTAATGTGGATGATGAATGAATGGAGATAGTTCTCTTTTACTTCCGCTACTCTGTTATTTATATTCGCGTGTATCTCAGCTGTTTGTATCGTTGGGTAAATGTCCCACTGTGAGGACTCTCGCTATACCGACGTGGGTTGGTACAACCGTACCGGTGTAATGAGGGCCGTCACAGAGATTGGTATCAGAGCGACCGGTTGAGATTACACATGAATATACTTAGTCATCATCCCCATTGCATGCTAAATGTCCACATGTGTAGAAAACACTAATAAGAAGTGAAAGATAGATAAGAAAATGGTTGGAAAACTTAGTAACCTAGCTCTAATGGTGGCTGAAACTTTATGACAGCCATGGCTTCCCGTGGACGACGTGGAGGTGTGCCAGCTCGCGACGACGAGCAGAGGCGTGAGGAGCGGGCGGAGCAGCAGGCCCCGGCCCCACAGGGTCCTGTGCTTCCCCCACCACCGCCAGTGGACTATGGAGTATTCATGCAAGGTCTGGTGCAAGCCATGCAGACGCAGGCCCACCCAGGCAGCACTCCAGGCCCAGTTGGAGGCCCAGGTAGAATAATGAAACAACTAAGTAGTATGCTATTTAAATTGCATGATATTGTGTTTATTGTATATTGTTATTGTTTAATGTAGCAGGCTCAGGCCCCAGCTCAGGACCATGGTGGACCTCCCATCATGGAGCGATTTAAGAGGATGACCCCACCCTCTTTTAAGGGGGAGAGTGATCCGCTATTGGCAGAAAGCTGGATGAGGGAGGTAGAGAATCTTCCGAGCTATCAGTGTCCTGACGAGGACAAGGTGACTTAGCCACCTACATGCTACAGGTATGCTTTGGTTTATGCTTGTATGTTGATTGTTAAGGTTAGATATTGTTAGTTAGAACTTATGAAGGTGTGTTGCAGGAGAGAGCTGATGTATGGTGGTCCTCCCTACTGCGTACGCGCTTCGAGGACGGAGCTGTGGATGTGGCATGGGACGCGTTCGTGAGGCTCTTCCGAGCCAAGTTCGTCCCAGAGCACGTCCAGGACAAGATGGAGCAAGAATTCCTTTCCCTGACACAAGGATCAATGACCGTCCTGGAATACGAGGCAAGGTTTTCTGAACTTTCTAAATACGCACCGCATATCGTAGAAAATGAGCGCAGGAAGACCAAGAAATTCGTGATGGGTCTCAAACCATCACTGAGGACGAGACTCGTGGCGTTTGACCACCGCACGCTAGACGAGGCCCTCAGCGCAGCTTGCAGACAGGAGGGAGAAATGGAGCAATATCTGGAGGAGAAGAAGGCTTCGCAGAAGAGGCCGGCAGCGACATTCCAGCGGCAGGATAAGAGGAAAATGGTGTACCAGACACCGCAGAAATCAATGACAGTCAGCAACTCTCAGGTACCTTCTGTACGTTCCCCGGTGTGAAGAGAGAGTGTCCCCATTGTGGAAGACGCATGGTGGTCCGAGTGTTGGTTAGTAGCGGGTAGATGCTTAAGTGTGGGAGCAGCGACCACAAGATCAAGGACTGCCCAAGACTTCAGCAGGGAGCTCAGCGTGGAGCGCCAGTACCAGCAGTAGCGGCAGCCGCGCCAGCTACAGGAGACCCGGAAGGCCTCGAGCCCCAGCTCGAGTTTTGCGTTAGCTCGTGAGGACGCCGAGCAGGCGGAGCATGTCACCGAAGGTACAGTTTTGCTTTTCGGTGTGCACGCTCGGGTTTTGTTTGATACGGGTGCTACTCACTCGTTCATTTCCGAGCGGTTCGCTAGGCAGTTAGCCCTAGAGTCAGGCATAGAGTCTGAGGAGTTAGAGGTTCCTTTGTCTGTGCACACCCCTGCGGGTACGGTATCGACTAGGAAGTGCATTCCGTCGTTACCTGTGTGCATTGAGGATAGATTCCTAGATGGGTGCTTCTTCTTGCTAAAGATGAAGGACTATGATTGCATCTTTGGTCTGGATTGGCTAGAGGAGCATTATGCGTTAGTGGATTGTCGTAGGAAGAAGATTGTTTTCCGCATTCCTGGTGAGGATGAGTTCTCTCATCCCTTGCCAAAGAACTTAGCGGGAAAGTTAGTTATCTCTGCCATGAAGGCGATGCGCATGGTGAACAAGGGCTGTGACGCATTTCTTGCCAGCGTTATGCTAGTACCCGATGCTAGTTCGTCACTGACTCTTGCAGAGATCGATGTGGTGCAGGAATTTCCAGATGTCTTTCCCGATGACTTGTCTGGATTGCCACCGGATAGGGAGATAGAGTTCACTATAGAGTTGCTTCCAGGCACCTCTCCTATCTCGAAGGCCCCTTATAGGATGGCACCTGCAGAGTTAGCCGAGTTGAGAAAGCAATTGCAAGAATTGCTTGATAAGGGATTTATTCGCCCTAGCGTTTCCCCTTGGGGCGCACCTGTATTATTCGTCAAGAAGAAAGACGGGTCACTTCGGTTGTGCATTGATTATAGGAAGCTAAACCAGGTGACTGTGAAGAACAGGTATCCCTTACCTCGGATTGATGATTTGTTTGACCAGTTGCGAGAGGCATCAGTCTTTTCCAAGATTGACTTGCGATCTGGCTATCATCAGTTGCGGATTAGGAGTGAGGATGTGTCCAAGACGGCATTTAGATCCCGTTATGGACATTATGAGTTTTTGGTTCTTCCCTTCGGATTGACCAACGCCCCTGCAGCGTTCATGGATCTCATGAACCGGTGTTTAGTCCGTATTTAGATAGCTTTGTTGTTGTGTTTATTGACGATGTGTTGGTCTACTCTCCGATGAGGCCACGCACCGTCAGCATTTGAGGTTAGTCTTAGAGGTTCTTCGTGAGCACAAGCTGTATGCAAAATTCAGCAAGTGCGATTTTTGGTTGCGCGAGGTCCATTTCCTCGGGCATGTCATCTCCGGCGCTGGTGTAGCTGTTGATCCAGCAAAGGTCCAGGCAGTTATGGATTGGGAGATTCCCAGGACCCCTTCGGAGATTCGTAGCTTTATTGGGTTAGCTGGTTATTATCGGCGATTCATTGAGGGTTTCTCATCCATCGCCGCCCCTTTGACAAAGCTGACCCGGAAAGGTGAGAAGTTTGTGTGGTCTGAGGCATGTGAGCGCAGCTTTCAGCTATTGAAGGCTAAGCTTACTTCTGCTCCGGTATTGGTATTGCCTAGTGGTCTAGAGGGCTTTGCCATTTATACGGATGCATCTCAGATTGGTTTAGGTTGCGTACTCATGCAGCAAGAGAGGGTAGTAGCTTATGCTTCTCGTCAGTTGAAGGAGCATGAGAGGAACTATCCGACTCATGATTTGGAGTTAGCAGCTGTGGTTCATGCACTAAAGATCTGGAGGCACTATCTTTATGGTGTCAGATTTGAGGTGTTTACCGACCACAAGAGCTTGAAGTATCTTTTCTCCCAAAAGGAATTAAACCTGAGGCAGAGAAGATGGATTGAGTTCTTGAAGGACTATGACTTCGACCTTCAGTATCATCCTGGAAAGGCGAATGTCGTAGCGGATGCTCTTAGTAGAAGGAGGTCTTCGCTCCAGCAGGATTGGAAGATGTTGGAGGATGCAGCGTGCTCTATGACCGAGTTAGAGCCATCGTTGTGTCAGGCTTTTGTAGCTCAGCTATCCCTTAGATCCTCAGTCTTGGATGAGGTGATTGAGCAGCAGAAAGCCGATCCTAGATTGTTAGAGTTAGTGGGTAAGGCGGGCATTGCTCGTGATGAGGACGGTGTGATTAGATTTCAGCACCGTGTTTGTGTCCCCGATGTGGTAGATGTCCGTGAGCATGTGTTAGCGGAGGCTCATAGATCGCGATTCTCTATTCATCCGGGTAACACTAAGATGTATCAGGATCTGAAGAGATCATTTTGGTGGTCCGGCATGAAGAAGGATGTTGCGGATTATGTGTCTAGATGTCTAGTGTGTCAGCAGGTGAAAGCCGAGCGGCAGCGACCATCTGGCCTTATGCAGAGGATGGATATCCCAGTGTGGAAGTGGGAAGCTGTCACTATGGATTTCGTATCGGGTTTGCCTCGATCTAGAAGGGGCAATGACTCGATTTGGGTAGTTGTAGATAGATTCTCGAAGACTGCTCATTTCTTGCCATGAAGAAGAAGCAGTCAGTAGAGAGTTTAGCTAGATTGTATGTTAGTGGTATCATTAGATTGCATGGTGTGCCGAAGTCGATCATTTCGGATCGAGATCCGAGATTTACTTCGAGATTGTGGAAAGGTCTTCAGGATGCGTTAGGTTCGGAGCTTAAGCTCAGTTCGGCGTTTCATCCCCAGACCGACGGACAGTCCGAGAGGACTATCCAGACGCTCGAGGATATGTTGAGAGCGTGTGTTCTGGATTGGAAGGATGATTGGGAGCGTCATTTACCTCTTGTGGAGTTCGCATACAACAACAGCTTTCATGCTAGTATTCGTATGGCTCCATTCGAGGCGTTGTATGGTAGGCCCTGCAGATCTCCTTTATGTTGGGAGGAGACTGGTGATAGGCAGTTGATCGGACCGGAGTTAGTTCAGGAAACTTCGGATAAGATTCAGCTTATCAGAAAAGGCTTGTTGCGGCACAGGATAGGCAGAAGAGTTATGCCGACAACAGAAGAAGGATTTGGAGTTCGAGGTTGGCGATCATGTCTTCTTGAAGATATCGCCTACTCGAGGTGTTGTCAGATTTGGCAGGCATAGCAAGCTAAGCCCTAGATTCATTGGCCCATATGAGATTCTCAGACGTTTGGGCAACGTGGCGTACGAGCTAGCATTACCCCCAGCTTTGGCTAGCGTTCACCCGGTATTCCACGTATCTATGCTCAGAAAGTATGTCCGAGATCCATCTCATGTGATTAGTCATGAGCCAGTGGAGATCCAGCCAGATCTTTCGTATGTCGAGCAACCGGTAGCCATTCTTGACCGGAAGGTTCAGCATCTCCGGAACAAGAGTATTGTGTCGGTGAAAGTTCTATGGCGGAACTTTTCACGTGAGGAGGCTACGTGGGAGCTTGAGGATGCGATGAAGAAGAAGTATCCCCTTTTGTTTGAGTAGTGTCGTTCTAACTTCGAGGACGAAGTTTCTTTAAGGGGGAGAGGGTGTAAGACCCTCGAATTTTCGTCGCATTATTTTATATTTATGTGTATATTGTGCTTGTGTGAGTATGTACATAATTACGTACGTATTAATTAGTATAATTACGTGTGCATGTGTTTATATCAAACATAAATAATGTATGTATTGCGTGATGATAGTGTGGATACAATATCATGTACATATGGCATGTATAGAAGCTTGGTATGCATGGTTTTCTGTATAATTAGGGTTCTGGCCGAAGGCCTTCTTGGCGTCAAACTCAGGCCGTTGAAGTGTTGTCAGCGTCCAGCCCTGGACGCCAACACTAGATCCGGCGTCCAGCGATCTGGACGCCAATCTCTCTGACCTGCATGCGCAGCAGAGCTGCTAGCTTCTGAAGCAAGGTATGGCTACCATTGGGGGATGTCCCCCAACGGCTCTGAGGGGTGTCCCATCACCCTAGTGAGTGGGGGAAAGACCCTCTTAAGGTCTGAACCCGAATTGGCTCACCCCACTTCTCCCTTCACCTTGTGAGAAGAGGAAAAGAGGAGAGAAAACCCTAGAGAGCATTCTGTGAGAAAAACCCCAGTTTGAACCCCTAAAATCCGACCCTTGGAAGCTGGTTTTGGAGATCTTCTGCATCAAGGAGGGAGCTGAAGCAAAGGGGAAGGCCTCCCCATCACCCCCTCGGCGTGGAGATCACCCAGGAGCTCGGAGGAAGGCGTTCTTGGAGGTGCTTCTGCAACTTCTTGGGACTGCCCAAGGAGGTCTTCTTCGAGCCACAGATCTCTTGGAGGATTTTTAAAAAGGCAAGTGACCTATTTACGGTATCCCCGTATGAGTCTAGGAGGTTTTTATAATTTTTATGGAATTTCCCTCGAGTCCTAGACCCTCCATTTCACCCGATCTTCAGAGCTCGGGTCTGTGTTTCTGCACAGACCTGAGTCAACGGCAAGATCAGTGGACGCACAGTTCATTCTAGGCGTCCATAGATCATGCCGCTGACTCTGAGTCAGCGGCCAGAGACCGCCGCCTAGTTCTTCAGGACAGAGCAGTGAGCTGTTCTGTCCCTCTTATACATTTAATTTCGGTATGTTTATGCGTTGAGGATATATGGTATTCCTATAAGCTATGTATGTGGTACATTGTGGTTGTGGATGTATGTGAGATGTGTAGGTGAATGTGGCTAATGATGTCTCGTAAGCATGTGAGAATAACTTGTAGATCATCTTGCAAAATCCATGATTCATGATTTAGATTAATGTGAATATCTTGATTTCAGTCTATTCATGAAGAGTTGCGGAACATGTATGTGTGTTCTGAAATTTTGGAAATAATGCATGCTTGTGAATTTGCTAATAAGTCGGTTCGGTAATATGAAAGCATGTAAAAATGGTTGTGGTAAACGATTTATAGACGTATGAATTAGGGAATTTTGTACTCTAAGTTCATGTGTATGAATGGTAGTTTATGTTTGAACAGCAAGTGATAAGTTACATGATGTGTGAATTCCATGTTGATGTAAAACGTGAATAACATGCTAATTAGGTGTTTGATTTTCTGTAAATCCTATTTAGCTCAGAAAAATCTGAAAAATTGAGGGTATTATCATGAGCCCGAAAACAGCCTGTGGTTAAATTTTCAGACCATTTGGACCCGTAAATAGAGAGTTATGAGTTTTCATGAGAAATGTGAATAATTCGCACATATGATTGTAATGTGATTAGATTTGTTTAAACCCAGCATGATTAGTGTGTTTACTGTGTGTTAAACCTTGAAATTCTGTAGTACCATGTTAGGGAAAAACAGAGGTGTTAATGTGAGTGAAAAGTGAGGGTGATAAAAAGTGTCAAGTGTAAAACTATGTGTAAAACGGTAATTGTGTAAAAGTGAATTGTGCCAATGTGATACTGCTTCCGAGAAGGCAGTGGAGCCGTATCAGGGAAAGGTCCCCCTGAGAAGGTTCATTGTGTTAAGTGACCCTAAGGCATTAGGGGGAATCCTGGAGGTGGACAAGTACCACTGGTTAGGGTGGAGACGTGTTCTCCCGGTCTGCGCAGTGCCAAGAGTCATCACTGTATTGCCTAGGTGATGTGCTATGTGTTATGTGATGTGAATGTGTATACGTCCTTCTTTGGTGGTTTGGACTATGTGTCACGGCACTAAAATACGTGTAAAGTGTAATGTGTAAAGTGTATGTGACCATGTGTAAATGTGAAAGTGACATGTGAATGTGTATGTGTAAAGTGAAACCATGTGAAAAGAGGAAATTGTGAAAGAGGAAGATGTGAAAAATCTAGATGCGTATGTGTTATCGAAACCATGTGAGGCTAAATCTGAAACCATGTGAATTCAGAAAATGCATGTTAGCAATTCCATGGTTATGTGTGCAAGGTGTTTAGAATCCATGATTAGGAACCATTAATGAGTATGCGTGCAAGTGGCATGATGGATTGTTCATGTGTTATGTTCTAAGCCACATTGTAGCTTTCATGTGTAGGTTTATAGTCTTTGAATCATGTGAAATCAGCAACCTAAAGCATGTGAAAAAGTTATGTAGGTACTTAAGAACATGTGGAAATCCATGCTAACTATGTTCCCCGTTCATATATGTAAATTGTCCATGTGGATAACTCTCATGTTTGGTTCTTTATAAGGTTAAAGTTCATAAGAGAATGGATTAGAGACCATATGATAGGTGAATGTTATGTTTTGAAACCTGAAAGCATGTGCTATGTGTAAAATTGTAGAACCTTCATGATAGGTTGAAACTTAAATGGTCTAGCATGCTATGTGTTGCTAATTGTATGTGCTTGTAGAAACCACTAGGACTTGTACGTGTATATCATGTATAGTGTTACTTGCTGAGTCCTTAAGACTCACTCTTGCTTCGGCGTACAGGTTTAGACGGTGACGAGACCTTCGTGGAGGAGACAGTGGAGACAGACTCCGAGCGCGGAGTTTAGCTTGTGGAGCCGTGCATCCCTTTTTTTTGTGATCTTCATAGTATGTGAAATTCAAACATTGTATTAGAACTATCATGAAAAGAATGTAATATGTGGACATTTTGTATTTAAATTTCAGCAACTTAATTTATGAGAACTTTAGTTCTTTTGCAAATTGTAAACTGCATGTATGTTTAATGTGGACGATGAATGAATGGAGATAGTTCTCTTTTACTTCCGCTACTCTGTTATTTATATTCGCGTGTATCTCAGCTGTTTGTATCGTTGGGTAAATGTCCCACTGTGAGGACTCTCGCTATACCGACGTGGGTTGGTACAACCGTACCGGTGTAATGAGGGCCGTCACACTAACTCCTTATTGAACCACCTTACATCATTTTTTACTTGAGACAACTCCTTGGATGTGGAGGCCTGACTCATGAAGATGGAATTTACATCGGATTGCAATGAGCAGAGGATCTCCCCTTGAGCATCCAATCTTTCTATGACAGGCTTCAAATTTATAATGACTCTTTGCCTCATCTGTCTCTGATAAGGAGTGTCTGTTAGGAGAGGGACATCTGGAACTTCTGCTGCTTTCCCTTTCTGCTGGGCCTTGTCCATTAGAGGCTGCTGATCTTGGTCATCCTCAGAATCTGAGGAAGTGACAGTCTCACCTTCTCTGAACTGGTTCTCTGGGGGATTTTCATTTCCCTCCCCCTGAGTCTCACTGCCCTTCTCAACTTCAGCTTCTCCTTCAGCATGCACACTTTCCATGGGAACTTCAGTTTGTGCTGTTGCTGCTTCTTCTTAAACTGGGAGGACTTCTGAATGAGTTTCAGTGTGGCCTGATGCCACAGCACTGACTCCCTGGAACTTCTCTGTCGCTGACTGCTCCCCCTCAATGGAGCATCTTCCATTTCAACATCCTCTTGAACTTGGACTTGCTCCTGCTATCTTGGAGCTTCTTCCATGACTACATCTTCTGTGGGGACCTCTGCCACAGATTTTTCTAAGCTTGGCTCATGTGCAACTGGCTCCCCCTGAGAGATGGAGTCCAGTGCATCCCTAAGTAGACTGCCTACTTGGGAAGATGGAAGAGGAACCTCTAAGAATTGCCCAATGGGCTCAATGTCTTCAGGAGGAATGTCCTCAATCCTTCTACTGCTTGCTTCTTCTGCTACTGCTGGTACTGCTGCTGCTGCCTCAGATACTACTGTTGCTTCTGCTACTGGTTCTAGGTCATCTTGGGCTTCACCAAGGATGGTTTCACCCTCAACCGCACCAGTCTTGGACCACACACCACTCACTACAGAAAAATCACTTTTTCTCAAATTTCTGGACCTAATGGCTTGGCCCATCTTTTCAGATACATCACCCACTGTACTTATTCCAAAATGATGAAAGATTTTGGTCAGGAGATGGTCATATGGTAGTGAGATGTTCAATTTGATTTTTATATCCCACACTTGAGACCTTGCAAACTTCATTCTCTCAATGATCAACTCTGCAGTGTTAATTTCTTGATTCTGGATAGCCCAGTACATCAGGTCAGAATCAGCCTTGGTGCAGGAGGAGAAAGTTGCACTCCTAGGCACAATGATCTGATAAATTATGAAATGCAAAAGCCTGTTAAAGGCACTGAGCTGGTTAATATCCAGCTTTCCATCCTTCAGCCTATACTCCGGGCCTATAATTCCCAAACCCTTGACATGAGTGTCCACAGTGTGGACTCCACTGCGACCAGAAGTAGAAACTTCAAATAGAGATGCTAACAGCTCCCTGGTGATCCTGATTTGGGTTCCCTTGACCATAGAAGTCAGGTCCCATCCTCCTCTGTCTTCAGACAGACATAGAACGCCTTAACAAGATCTGGATAACTTACATCAGAAAGGGTTGCAATCTTCGTCCATTTCAGCCTCTGTAGAGCTTCAACCAAACTGCCCATTCCGTTCTTCTCCAAGTCTGCTAAATCCACTGCCTTGTGCCCACAAAGCTTTGCCTTGACTGAAGCGAACCTGGCTTGCTCTTCTGCGGTGAGGAATGCAGCTACGTAACCCCCAACATTGCCGGAAACAGTTGAAGAGGCCATGGAATCAAGCAAGAAGAGGTTCTGGAGGTCTGGAAGGGTGGTTGAAGGAGAAACCCTCAAGAAATTTCTGGCGGAAGAGGTTAAGACTTCAAATCTGGTGGAAGTCGATGCCGGGGCGAAGGGTTATCGCCTCAGGCAAGAGAACGAAAGAGATAAAGAGGGAGACGAATCGTTCTCATACCGATTACGAGATTTATGAAAATAGAAGTTAAATGTCCCCTTTTTGAAGAGGTGCGCCTTTATGGCGGAAAACGACAAACTCCAGTTTGAAAGAAATAAAGAATTACACAAATGAACCGACAGGAGAAATTACGCAAGAAGGATAAATGAGAAGTAATTGAGATAATTTTTGCCCACTTCAAGGAGAATAATTAATTGGGCTCCGAAATTTAATATTTCAGTATTTAACAGATAAATCTATCACAATTTACACATGCCTAATTCCCTTCTGAGAGAAGTGAACCTCTCTTCGGGTAAGACTTTTGTGAAGATATCTGCCAACTGATTATTTGTGTCAATAAAGGATATTTCAATATTACCATTAGCTACATGATCACGAATAAAATGATATCTAACCTCAATGTGTTTGGTTCTTGAGTGCTGTACTGGATTCTTGGTTAAGTTTATGGCACTTGTGTTGTCACATAATAGTGGAATTGACTTGATGTGCATTCCGTAGTCCTCAAGTTGTTGCTTTATCCATAGGAGTTGTGTACAGCAACTTCCAGCAGCTGTACTTAGCTTCAGCTGTTGAGAGTGCTACTGAATTCTACTTCTTGGAGGACCAGGATATCAAGCATCCTGCAAGAAATTGACAACAACCACTGGTGCTTTTTCTATCTAGTTTGCATCCACATAGTCAGCATCAGAGTACCCTACTAAATTTACTTCACATGATTTTGGATACCAGATACCTAGATCATGAGTTCTAGATAAATATCTGAAAATTCTTTTGACATTAATTAAATGAGATTCTCTAGGGTCTGCTTGATATCTAGCACACATGCATACACTAAATAGTATATCAGGTCTGCTGGCAGTTAAGTAAAGTAGAGAACCTATCATACCTCTATAGATCTTTTGATCTACTTTCTTACCATCTTTGTCACTGTCCATTCTTTTGAAATGCTCATTGGTGTTGACAGTGGCTTGGAATTTTCGAATCCAAACTTCTTCAAGAGCTCCTTGGTGTATTTGGTTTGACAGATGTGGGTGCCATCTCCTCCTTGCTTGATTTGTAATCCAAGGAAGTAGTTCAGCTCCCCCATCATGCTCATCTCAAATTCTCCCTGCATAAGCTTCTCAAAGTACTTGCAAAGAGATTCATCAGTAGATCCAAAAATTATGTCATCTACATAAATTTGTACAAGTAGTATGTGCTTGACCTTTGACTTTATAAATAAAGTGCTATCTACTTGTCCTCTAGTGAAACCATGATCTAATAAAAAGGAACTAAGCCTTTCATACCAGGCTCTAGGTGCTTGCTTTAAACCATATAATGTCTTATGAAGTTTAAAAACATGATTTGGAAATTCTGAATCATCAAAACCCGAGGGTTGTTCTACATAAACTTCTTCTTTAATGAAACCATTTAAAAATGCAGATTTGACATCCATTTGAAATAATTTCAAATCTAGAGCAGATGCATATGCAAGTAAAATCGTAATAGCCTCAAGTCTAGCTATAGGTGCATAGGTTTCATCGAAATCTATACCTTCCTCTTGGGAATAGCCTTGAGCAACCAATCTGGCCTTTTTCTTAAGATCACACCAGTTTCGTCTAATTTATTTCTGAACACCCATTTGGTGCCAATAACTAGATGACCTGATGGTCTAGGAACAAGTGACCATACATGGTTTCTCTTGAACTGATTCAATTCATCTTGTATGGCTAGAATCCAAGACTCATCAGTAAGAGCTTCATTGACTGTCCTAGGCTCTATTTGAGAAACAAATGCTAGGTAATCACAAGGGATTACATTACCTCTTGTTCTTACTCCTGCAGATGGATCACCAATAATATTTTCAGGTGGGTGATCTTTCTTATATCTCCATTCCTTTGGAAGATTTTCATGTTCAATGTCTGTTTGCTGCAAGTCTTCCAGAGGTGGATCTTCCTTGTCCTCAATTGATGTGTTCTTTAATTTCTTAGACAAGTCATATGCATCATCAATGTCACTCTCTGCTTCCTTTCTCAAGGAAGGGTTAGTTTCATCAAAAATAATATGTACAGACTGTTCAATCAATAAGGTGCGTTTATTAAACACTCTATAACCTTTAGGTTTAGTAGCATACCCCATGAAAATGCCTTCATCTGATTTGGCATCCAACTTACCAATGTCTCTTTTGCCGTTGTTGTGAATGAAGCACAGACATCCAAAGGTTCTGAAGTGACTGATCTTTGGCTTCTTTCCCTTGAACAACTCATATGCAGTCTTCTTCAAGATGGGTCTGATCATTACTCTATTAATGATATAGCTTGCTGTGTTCACTGCTTCAGCTCAGAAATACCTTGGTAAATCATATTCTGATAACATTGTTCTTGCCATATCCAATAAGGTTCTATTCTTCCTTTCAGCAACTCCATTTTGCTGTGGTGTCCTTGGTGCTGAGAAGTTATGCCCAATCCCTTGGTCATCACAGAATTTTGCAAATTTTTCATTTTGAAACTCTCCTCCATGATCTGACCGGATTCCAACAATGCAAAACTTCTTGTCTTTCTGTACTCTTCTGCTGAAGCTTACAAAACTATCAAAGGTATCATCTTTATGCTCCAAGAAGGAAACCCATGTGAATCTGGAATAATCATCCACAATAACAAATCCAAAATTCTTTCCTCCAAGACTAGTGGTCCTCATTGGCCCGAATAAATCCATGTGAAGGAGTTCTAAGGGTTTAGAGGTGGTTACCACAGTCTTTGACTTGAAGGAACTCTTAGTGTGCTTCCCTTTTACACATGGTCTGCAGATACCATCCAATTTATTGCTGACCTTTGGCAGACCTTCCACAAGACTTCTCTTTCTGAGCTTATTCATGCCATCCAAACTGCAGTGGCCCAATCTTCTGTGTCACAGCTCAGTTGACTGCTCTTTGCTGGCCGCTAAACAAACGTCTTGATCCTTGAGTTCTTCAAGATAGAGCACATACAGGTTCTTTTCTCTGTTAGCTTCGAAGATCACTGCTCCATCCTTCAGGATACTGCACTTGGACTCTTGGAACTTGATCTGATGACCTTTGTCACAAAGCTGGCTGATGCTTATGAGGTTGTGCGTTAGCCCTTTGACACACAGTACATCTTCAATAATTGTTTTCCCTTTGTTGCTCACAGAACCACTCCCTATCACTGTTCCTTTTCCATTATCTCCATAGGTGATTGTTCCTTCTTCATCTTGGAGATGAGTGAACAGCTTCCTGTTCCCTGACATATGCCTTGAGCACCCGCTGTCCAGGTACCACTTTGATGCTCGAAGGCTTCCCTGAAAAGGAGACATTAAGTTTTAGGTACCCAAGTTCTTTTGGGTCCTTGTTGGTTAGTGTCAACAGTTCCTTTTTAATTATCCATTTCTTATGTCTAGTTGGACATGTTAATTTTATATGTCCTAACTTATTGCAATGGCTACAGCAGGACATTTTTGTTACTCTTTCAATATATTTGAAATTGGCTTTGTATATGTATCTTGTTCAGGTGTAAACTTCGGAGTTGGATATATCTTAGGTTGAATTATTGTTTCTTCTTCATTTTCTAGTGGTGTATATCCTAAACCATGTTTCTTCTTTCCTGAACGTCTAGCACCTTTTAATATTAATGAGTTCTTACCATTTGTAAATTTCTCCAACGTGCTTGACAGTTTGTCATTTTCTTCATTTAAAGTTTTAATTTCTTTTTTCAGTTCATCTGAACTCTCCTGTTTTTCTAATCTGATTATTTGTTTATTTTTATCTTTTAGATCTTCACATAATAGTTCATTTCTTCTTTTAAGTTCAGTTATTTGTTTTTCTAATTCTTCGTTTTCTATTTTTAGATCTGAATTAGTGTTTTCTAAACATGCAGTATTTTTCTTACTAACTTTTAACAGTTTTGTTACTTCCCTATTTACAGTATAATTCGTTGAAAGCTTCTTCTAGATTATCAGAATCAGAATTATTGCAAGAATCAAAAGATGAATCAGAAGTTACCTTCTCTTCAGTGTTTGCCATAAAAGCCAAGTTGGCTTCTTCTTCTTTTTCTTCTTCACTGTTTGAGCTTGACTCATTGTCTGAGTCGCTGCTGTTGCTCCATGCTGCTGCCATAGCCTTTTTCTTATGCCTCCTGAATTTCTTGGAGCTTTCTCTCTTTCTGAATTCAGGCTTCTTGAGCTTTGGGCATTCTGCTTTGATATGTCCTGGCTTTTTGCACTAGTAGCATATGGGCTCGCCCTTTTTCTGATCATTTCCATCTGGTTTCTTGAAGTCCTTGTTTTTCTTAAAGTGTCTTCTACCAGATTGGAACTTCTTCTTTTTGGCTAGAATGTGCTGCAGTCTTCTTGATAGCATGGCTTCTTCATCTTCTCAATCATTTAGCTTTCATCTTCGGCTGATGACTCATCTGATCTGTCTTCTTCTGCTTTAAGGGAATTTGAATGTTTCTTTCTGCTTGAGGATTCTCCTAGTCTCTCCATATTTATCTCGTGGGCCATAAGGGATCCAATGAGCTTTTCTAAAGACATCTTCTTTAGATCATTAGCTTCCTCAATGGCTGTTACCTTGGGAGTCCATGTAGATGGAAGAGATCTAAGGATTTTTCTGACCATATCTCCAATCTCATAGGTCTTCCCAGTCCTACTAATCCATTTGTAATGTCTGTGAATCTACTGAACATTTTGTTGCCCAGTTGACGAGCCCAGAGGGGGGTGAATGGGTCTTAAAAAATTACTCTAGATATACCTGTAACTAAAACATTCCACAAACGATCTTCGAAGGAGGTTAGTGACTGTTAGTTTAAGAATCAAACACACAAAGAAGACAATCACACAACACAAAGGATTATCCTGGTTCGGACCTCCTTTCCTTAGGAGTCCTACGTCCAGTCCCTGAGCAACAACTCAGGATTTCACTAACTAGGGTACAGTCCCCCTAAGGACGCAACACCCCAGCTCAGCTGGTCTTCTTCACACGAAGGGAATTACACCACCTGGATACCCCACCAGGTCTTCCTTCACAACCAAAGGGAAACAACACCCTGGATACCACCAGGTCTTCCTTCACACACGAAGGGGAAGCACAAGCGAGAGAAAGAATTCAAGCCCCTAGATCAAGCTTTTAAATAAGCCAAGATCTGAAGCAGCTAGAACTGAGAGCAAAGATTCTAAGCTAAGCAAGCACACTCTCAGAACTACATAAGCTCTCTCAAGATTTTCACTACAGAGTGGAGAGCAAAGAGCAACACGAGAAGGAATGAGTTTTTTTTTTGGCTCTTAGGATTCTAGCAGAAGATTTGAATTGCTTCAAGGAGTGTTCTCTACTTCGATGATTCCTGTTCTTCTCTTCTGTCTTGAATTTATATATTCATTTGAAATTCGGCCGTTGAGGTAACCGTTGTCTCTTAGATAGGTAGATGTTAGACTGCTTGACATTTGTGAGCGTCAACAATCTTTTATCCATTTGAGCACGCAAAGAGATAATATCTTCTGGCGTCAGTATGGTCCAACGTTGTATGACAGAACATCTTTAGGACCCTGCACACATTAAATGCTAGAAAAGTAGACAGCTAGACTGTCTCTTGTTGTCAGTAAACGTTGACATGAGTTTTCACCAAAATAGTAATGCCAAATAGTTTGATCTAAAAGATGTTGACAGAGTATGCACGATAATGAAAAGATATCATCTGCATGCATGCAGTAGATAAGTTCCGTCTTCATTAAATGCACATCAATCAGACAGATAAGAGAAGACTTTGACAATTCAGCGCTTTAAATATCAAGTCGATATAAACTATAAAGATGTTATCTATATGACTTATGAAATCGTTATGAATAAGTCAGGTTGACCAAGTCGTTATGAGACAGAAGAAATCGTTGTGAAACACTTAACAAATCGTTATACAAAGCAAATCGTTATGATCACTTATCAAGTCGTTATGAGCTCTAAAGAAATCGTTGTGAAACACTTAACAAATCGTTATACATAGCAAATCGTTATGATCACTTATCAATTCGTTATGAGCTCTAAAGAAATCATTGTGAGCGCTTAAAGAAATCGTTACGGTAACTGATGAAATCGTTACAACAAGCAAGTCGTTGTGAGTTCTAAAGAAATCGTTACGGTAACTTTGGAAATCGTTACAACAAGCAAGTCGTTGTGAGTTCTAAAGAAATCGTTACGGTAACTTATGAAATCGTTACAACAAGCAAGTCATTGCGAGTTCTAAAGAAATCGTTATGATAACTTATAGAATCGTTATGGCGAGCAAGTCGTTGCGAGTTCTAAAGAGATCGTTATGATTACTTATAGAATCGTTACGGTGAGCAAGTCGTTGCGAGTTCTAAAGAAATCGCTATGATTACTTATAGAATCGTTATGACAGGCAAGTCGTTACGCTTTATGAAGAAATCGTTGTGATGACTTATAGAATCGTTATGACAGGCAAGTCGTTACGCTTTCTGAAGAAATCATTGCGATGACTTATAGAATCGTTATGACAGGCAAGTCGTTACGCTTTCTGAAGAAATCGTTGCGATGACTTATAGAATCGTTATGATGTTCAACAGAAATCGATATGGACTTAGAGAAATATCATGTTGAAAAGATTAAAGCTTCAGAGAAGTAATGCATACCTTTATTGGCTTGTTTGACCTTGGTATTTTCCTGTACTTAAGACTTATGAAATATTCATTAGACATAATTGATAAACTCTTGTTTGGTTTTGTTAATCATTAAAATATATATATGTAGTTAATTAAAATTACATGGGGACAGACTGATCATCAATCTCCCCCTTTTTAGTGATGACAAAACTGAATCAATAAGTATGGATGATGAAAATTTCTGAAATCAGTGTGAAGATATGACATGCTAATTTTTCTTCCTTAAAATTATTGGGATGTATTTCAGACATGCAAATTTTCTCCCCCTTTTTGTCATTGAGCAAGAAGACAATCTGAGACAAAAAAGAAGAGAGAAAAGAAATAGGAGTACACAAAGAAGATGTCATTAACTGTGCGGAGGTACAGGTAAATAGAAGGCAGGAGACAAAGAGAGGCAAAATGGGAGATGGTTTCCCATGCCTGTGCTTCCTGCTCTTCAAAATGAGTTTTAAAAACTCCAAAAGACAACGAGTAGGATGGTCCCATGGTGGAAGCCATCCTTTTGAGATGAAGATCTAGGTGCTGATAGAGAAGATCAGCATAGGCATTCTTGTCTATGGTCATCTTGAGGAAACGACGAGTCCCAAAGCTGGCACAGGTGAGGAATTGGTCCATTGTCACAGGATAGTGGTTGTGGTTATCTCTGAGAGCCTTGTGCATAGCCACATAAACTTTGTATCTTTCCTCCCAGACGTTGAAAGGGTCATTAACAAGATGAATGGAATTCATATCCAAGAAGGTAGCTGGAGAAATGGCTGGTTTGCCTTCCCTGGCCTGAGCTTCATTGATTTCAAACAACTGCTGAGCTGACAAGGGGTAGAACTTGGACCATTATGAGGATGTCAGCATTTCACATTCAGACAGAATGGGGGCTAGAACTTCAGCACTTACATGCCCCTGGTGATATTCCCTAAATAGGAATCTAGGAAAGGCAACCAGGCAGCCTTTCTGTACTTTAATTCTGCCCATTACTCTGGCAAAACGCTCAAAGATGATGGATCCTACAGAGGATTCCATGACAAGGAAATGGATTTGAGGAAGGGCTATCTCTTCAGGTACTTAGAGGGTAGCAAAATCTACCTGAACATATGAAGTTTGAGAGATATCCGGAGTTAGAGCTGAAATGGCCTTTCTGAATTGACTGAGCTGAACCTCTGGAAGCCTGTGAACATATCTGTAGTTGTTGAATAGCATGAAATGCCTGATCATTTTGATTTCCTGTTGAATGAAGGGTGCCTAAAGTTCTTGTGATACATCCTGAACCACTCAGATAAGGTCAGGGAGTGGTCCCTTGGAGGAAATCTGGCAGATTTGGCAAGAATGAATTTTTTAGGAGATCCTTGTGACCTTTGCCCCATTGATCTTCAGTTTTGGAGTGGGCAAGAGAGAAGATTTTGGACTTTTCGGATTTTGAAAGAGAAGTGTAGGGTAGAATGGTGTTCAAATGATCTGAAAGATTTTGAAAAGGAAGGTTAATGATGGTGGCAAGAACAACTTTGGAAAGGCATTCCCTATACAATGGGTTATGGTGGTTGTCCACTGTGAGAGAAAACCACAAAGGTGGTATTTGGGTTCAGAGGAAAGGGAGGAAGTAGAAGTAAGTTTTCTCTTCTTGGGGCAGGACTAGAAGGGTCTGCCCTATGAACATGTTCACCAACCTTCAACACAGACCTGAGGATCCCTTCCTCAAACTCATCCTTATTTGTTCCATAAAGGGAGAGTGAAGTTGGGCTCTTTCAGGTATGATAGTGATGAAAGAGGGTGGAGGAGTAGGATGAAGAAAAGAGTGGGAAGTAGTTGGGAGGTCATCAACTGGTCCAAGGGAGGGACCAGAGGAGGAGGAGAAGGCTCCAGCTGAGGATGCTGGAGGGCCTCAAGGATAGGAGAAGGAGAAGGAATTGAAGTAGAGGAGGTAGGAGATGAGGTGGACTGAGGAGGAAATGGAGTAGGAGAAGAAATTGGTCTGGATTGAGGCTTCTTGAATGTTTGTGGAGCAGGAGGAGCTGTAGGAGCTGAGGGTGGAGTTGGAGGTATAGGTGTGTGAGAGGGAGAAGAGGGAGCTGGGGGCTTGGGTGCCAAGGATTCTTTTGCCTTTTTCTGCACAGACTCACTCTCCAATGGCCCTGATGGCCCTGACCCTTGCTCAGCTGGCCCTGGAGGCCCTTCAACCTGATCAGATGGCCCAAATGGCCCTTGCTCATTCACTGCTGCCTCTGCTGGTGATGCTGCTGCTTCTGGCCCTGTTGGCCCGGCTTCTTGAACTGATGGCCCTGACTCCGGAACCTGGGCTGCAGGAGGTGGAGGAGGAGGAATTTGAACTCCAACCACCTTCAGAATGTCTCTCAGCAAATTCTTCATGGTGCCCATTTCCTGATTAAACCACTTCATGACATTTCTTATGTTGGAGATATCCTTTGAAGTTGAAGCTTGGCTCATGAAGATTGAACTAACATCTGATTGGAGAGAGCACAGGATTGTGCCTTGAGCATCAAGTCTCTCAATCACAGGCTTCAGATTAATCACTATTTTCTTCTTCATTAGCCTTTCATGAGGAGTATCTGATAAGAGAGGTATTTCAGACTCCACCTGTTTCTCTTTCTGCATAGCCTCTGAAACTGGAGGAGGCTGATCATCATCTGAATCAGAGGAGCTTGCAGTCTCCCCTTCACTGTCATCCAAATTGGAGAATCTCTATGCCTTTCCTCCTGACCATCAACCACTGGAGTTGCTTCTACTGAACCTTCTTTTGATAGCTCCCCCTCAATAGGAGCATCTTCTTCATTTGATACTTGCTCCCCCTGAATGGGAGCATCCGCCATCACAGAGTCACCCTGAGCAGTTGGGTGCTCTAGCTCTACTGGAACATCTTCCATTGGTACATCAATGTGGCCTGATGCCACAGCCTCTTCAGCAACTCTGCCACTAGTTTCTAGAGCACTAGTGGTGGAAGGAATCGAATCAATAATATCTGAGAGAATAGATGCAACGACAGTTGAGGGTAGTGGGTCCTCAACTGGAATAATATCCTCTGGGAGAATATCCTTAATTCTCCTCTCTGCAAAATTTAGAGCTAATTCTTCTGGAAATTCTGAAGCTGCTACTGATACTCTTTCTTCTTCTACTGCAATTTCAGGCTGAACTTCTGCTATAGAGGGGCCTGATGATTCTGCTGCTCCAACTGCTGGAACTGAAACTGACTCCACTGGCAATTCTGAATCATTACCGCTGATCCTATTTCCTGATGAACAATTGAGGCGTCGTCTATGATGGCTTCGCCTTCAGCAACTGAAGCCTTGGACCAGACACCATTTTCCACAGAGAAGCCACTCTTCTTCAGGTTCCTGGACCTGATTGCTTGGCCCATTTTCTCTACAACTGCCCCAGAAAGATCAACACCGAAGTGTTTGAAGATCTTGGTAAGTAGGTGGACATAGGGCAGGGACACATTTAACTTGCTCTTGGTGTCCCAAATCTGATCTCTGGCAAATTTCATTCTTTCCATCATCACTGCGGCCATATTTATCTCCTTATTTTGAATGGCCCAGTACATCATGTCAGAGTCGGCCTTTGTGCAAGATGAAAATGTTGCACTTCTGGGAACTAAGATTTGACATATAATAAAATGAAGGAGGCGGTTGAAAGCAGTTAGTTGATTTATATCAAGCTTGCCATCCCTTAGCTTGAAGCCCGGCCCTACAATTCCCAAACCTTTCACTTGGGCGTCCACAGTGTGAACCCCACTAAACCCGGAAGTCTTCACATCAAACAACATCTTCAGCAACTCAGGGTCTATTCTAATCAGGGTTCCCTTTACTGAAGAAACTAGGGACCCATCTTCCTCTGTTCTCAAACAACGAAGAAAGCTTTTACCAGGTCCGGATAACTATCCTCGGAAAAGGTGGTAACTCCCGTCCACTACATCTGATTGATCAATTCTACCACGCGGCTCATTCCATTTTTCCTCAGATTAGAAACATCGACTTCTTTATTGCCACAGAGCTTCATCTTCACAAAGGTAAACCTCTCCTACTGCTCAGGAGTAAGAAACTCGGCGCTGTAGCCACCCAAACTGCCGGCGATGACTGGTGTGCGGCCATGGATTCAGGTGGGAAAGTCTCTGGAGGGTTGAAACGGAAGGAGAAGAGAAGGAATCCTCAAGAAATTTTTGGGAAGGAGGAGGAAGGTTCAAATTTGCAGAGAGTTGAGGTATGAGTTGTTAGGGAATCGGCTCATGCGACAGGATGAAAAGGGGGAAAAGGTAGACGATGAGATGCGAATCGTTCTGTCATTGATTTTATGAATAAATAATGCACTGGGGAAAGTGAGGCGCCAAAGGCGGCAGAAGAAGACAAAAGAGTTTGACTATTCAAACCGACTTCAATGAGAGAGCGGTTACAAAGGATAATTTGAATTTCTTTTGCTTAATTCTGAAATTTAATGTGCCAGTTTTAAACAAAACCTTTTTCACAAATTGCACATGCCTAATTCCCTTCTAAGAGATGTGAATCTCTCCTCGGGTAAGGATTTTGTGAAAATGTCTGCTAACTGACCATTTGTATCAATAAAAGATATTTCAATATTACCATTTGCTACATGATCACGAATAAAATGATATCTAACCTCAATATGCTTGGTCCTTGAATGTTGAACTGGATTCTTGGTGAGATTAATGGCACTGGTGTTGTCACACAACAGTGGGATAGATTTGATGTTTAATCTGAAATCTTCAAGTTGTTGCTTTATCCATAAGAGTTGTGTACAGCAACTTCCAGCAGCTACGTACTCAGCTTCGGCTGTAGATAGTGCCACTGAATTTTGTTTCTTTGAAGACCAAGATATTAAACATCCTGCAAGAAATTGACAACAACCACTGGTGCTATTTCTATCTAATTTGCATCCAGCATAGTCAGCATCAGAATACCTACTAAGTTAATTTCACAACATTTTGGATACCATAGACCTAAGTCATGAGTTCTTGCTAAATATCTAAATATTCTTTTCACAGAATTAAATGTGATTCTCTAGGATCTGCTTGATACCTAGCACACATGCATACACTAAATAAAATATCAGGTCTACTAGCTGTTAAATAAATAAGTGAACCTATCATACCTCTGTAGATCTTTTGATCTACTTTCTTACCATCTTTATCACTGTCCATTCTTGTTGATGTACTCATTGGTGTTGACAGTGGTTTGGTGTTATCTAATCCAAAATTCTTTAAGAGTTCTTTTGTGTACTTTGCTTGACAGATGTGAGTTCCTTCCTTTCCTTGTTTGATTTGTAGTCCAAGGAAATAATTGAGTTCTCCCATCATGCTCATTTCAAATTCTCCCTGCATCAACTTTTCAAAGTACTTGCAAAGCGATTCATCAGTAGACCCAAAATAATATCATCTACATAAATTTGGACTAGTAGAATGTGTTTGACCTTTGACTTTATGAAAAGAGTACTATCTACTTGACCTCTACTGAAACCATGGTTTAAAAGAAAAGAACTAAGCCTTTCATACCAGGCTCTAGGTGCTTGCTTTAAACCATATAAGCCTTGTGAAGTTTGAAAACATGATTAGGAAATTCTGTGTCATCAAAATCCGAGGGTTGTTCCACATAAACTTC
The DNA here is from genome assembly GCA_014218235.1 of Colocasia esculenta. Taxonomy (NCBI): domain Eukaryota; kingdom Viridiplantae; phylum Streptophyta; class Magnoliopsida; order Alismatales; family Araceae; genus Colocasia; species Colocasia esculenta. The sequence continues at coordinate 140,317,854 of CM024758.1, read as the reverse complement.
CTCTTTTATAAAACCATTTAAAAAGTGGATTTAACATCCATTTGAAATAATATTAAATTCAAGGCTGATGCATATGCAAGTAATATTCTAATAGCCTCAAGTCTAGCTATAGGTGCATAGGTTTCATCGAAATCTATGCCTTCCTCTTGAGAATAGCCTTGAGCTACCAATCTGGCTTGTTTCTTAAGATAACACCAGTTTCATCCAGTTTATTCTGAACACCCATTTGGTGCCAATGACTGGACGGTCTGATGGTCTAGGAACAAGTGACCATACTTGGTTTCTCTTGAATTGATTTAGTTCATCTTGCATGGCTATTATCCAAGATTCATCAGTAAGAGCTTCATTGACTGTCCTAGGCTCTATTTGAGAAACAAAAGCTAGGTAATCACAGGGAATAACATTACCTCTTTTCTTACCCCTACGGATGGATCACCAATAATATTCTCAAGTGGGTGATCTTTCTTGTGTCTCCACTCCTTTGGAAGATTTTCATGAGTAATTTCTTCTTGTTGCAAGTCTTCCAGAGGTGGATCATCCTTGTCCTCAATTGATGTATTCTTTAGTTTCTTGGACAGCTTATCTGCATCATCATTATCACTATCTTCTTCCTTTCTCAAGGAAGGGTTAGTTTCATCAAAATAATATGTACAGACTGTTCAATTAATAAAGTGCGTTTATTAAATACTCTATAGCCTTTGGGTTTAGAGGTGTACCCCATGAAGATGCCTTCATCTGATTTGGCATCCAACTTACCAATGTCTCTTTTTCCATTGTTGTGGATGAAGCAAGGACATCCAAATGTCCTGAAGTGGCTGATCTTTGGTTTCTTTCCTTTGAACAGTTCATATGCAGTCTTCTTTAGGATTGGCCTGATCATAACTCTGTTGATATGTAGCTTGCTGTGTTGACTGCTTCAGCCCAAAATACCTTGGCAGATCATATTCTGATAACATAGTTCTTGCCATATCCAATAGAGTTCTATTCTTTCTCTCAGCAATTCCATTTTGCTGTGGTGTCTTGGTGCTGAGAAATTATGCTCAATTCCCTGATCATCACAGAACTTAGCAAATTTTTCATTCTGAAATTCACCACCATGATCTGATCGGATAGAAACAATGCTGAATTTTTGATCCTTCTGAATTTTCTTGCTGAAACTGACAAAGTTATCAAATGTGTCATCTTTATGCTCTAGGAATGACACCCATGTGAATCTTGAGTAATCATCAACTATGACAAATCCAAAGTTCTTTCCTCCAAGACTAGTAGTCCTCATTGCCCAAATAGATCCATGTGAAGGAGTTCTAAGGGTTTTGAGGTGGTCACCACTGTCTTTGACTTGAAGGAGCTCTTGGTGTGCTTTCCCTTAGCACAAGGTCTACAGACACCATCCATTTTTGCACTGACCTTAGGTAGACCTTCCACGAGATTCTTCTTCAGCAATTTTCTCATGACATCTATGCTGCAATGACCTAGTCGTCTGTGCCATAATTCAGTAGATTTATCCCTATTTGCTGCCAGACAGACGTTTTGTTCCTTGAGTTCCTCAAGATAGAGCACATACAAATTCTTTTCTCTATTAGCTTCAAGATGACTGCTCCATCCTTCAGTATGCTGCACTTTGACTCTTGAAACTTGATCTGATGGCCTCTGTCACACAGCTGGCTGATGCTAATGAGATTGTGCTTCAATCCTTGACTAATAACACATCTTCTATGACTGTTTTCCTTTGTTATTCACAGAGCCACTTCTATCACTGTTCCTTTCCCATTATCTCCATAAGTGACTGTTCCTTCTTCAGCTTGGAGATGAGAGAATAACTTCTGGTTTCCTGACATGTGCCTTGAGCACCCACTATCCAAATACCACTTGGATGCTCGAGGGGTAACCTGAAATAAAAGCATCAAGTTTTAGGTACCCAAATTCTTTTGGTCCTGATGGGTTAGTGTCATTGATTTTACCTTTTATATCCATTTCTTATGTCTTGTTGGGCATGTAGTTATGATAGTCCTAACTTGTTGCAGTGACTACAACAGGATAATTTGGTTACTTTTTATATGTATTTGAAATCAGCTTTGTATGCTACATCTTGTTCAGGTACAAATTTTGGTGTTGGATATGTTTTAGGATAAACTATGGTTTCTTCATTATCTGGGGGTGTATATCCTAATCCATTTTTCTTCTTACCTGATCTTCTAGCACCTTTAATATGAGGGAGTTTTTACCATTGGTGAATTTTTCTAATGTGCTAGATAGCTGTATATTTCTTCTGTTAGAGTTTTGATTTCAGTTTTCAGTTCATCTGAACTTACTTATTTCTCTAATTTAGTTATTTGATCATTCTTAGCTTTTAGGTCTTCACATAACAGTTCATTTCTTCTTTTAAGTTCAGTTATTTGACTTTCTAATTGTTCATTTTCTGATTTTAGATCTGAGTTTGTATTTTCTATGCAGACTATGTTTTTCTTGCTTACTTTTAATAGTTTGGTCACTTCTTTATTTTTCATATAGTTCGTTGAAAGCCTCTTCTAAACTATCGGAATCTGAACCATTGCATGAATCAAAAGAAGAGTCAGAGTTACCTTTTCTTCAGTATTAGCCATGAAGGCCAAGTTGGCTTCTTCTTCATCACTGTAGGAGCTTGACTCACTGTCTGAGTCGCTACTGTTTTCCCATGCTGCTGCCATCGCCTTCTTTTTGTACTTTCTGAACTTCTTGGAGCTGTCCTTCTTCTGAACTTCAGCTTCTTGAATTTTGGACACTCAGCTTTAATGTGTCCTGGCTTCTTACATTCATAGCAGATGGGTTCTCCTTTCTTCATTTCTTTTCCATCTGGCTTCTTGAAGTCCTTATTCCTTTTGAAGTGCCTTCTACCAGATTGGAATTTCTTCTTCTTAGCCAAAATTCGCTGCAATTTTCTAGATAGCATTGCTTCCTCATTCTCGATGTCTGCATCACTTTCACTCTCAGCTGAACTTGCTTCTGGTGAATCTTCTTCAACTTTTAAGGCGTTGGAGTGCTTCTTTCTACTAGAAGACTCTCCTAGCCTTTCCATGTTGATCTCATGGGCCATGAGGGACCCAATGAGCTTTTCTACTGACATTCTCTTCAGGTCATTAGCTTCTTCTATTGCTGTGACCTTTGGGGTCCATGAGGATGGTAAGGATCTAAGTATTTTCCTAACCATGTCTCTAATCTCATAGGTTTTCCCCAGACTAGCTAGTCCATTTGTGATGTCAGTGAACCGACTGAACATTTGAGTAATGGATTCACCTGATTGCATTTGAAATCTCTCATACTGAGTGACAAGAATGTCGATCTTGTCTCCTTTACCTTGTCTGTGCATTCATATGTGATCCTGAGCTTTTCCCACATTTCCATTGAGGATTTGCAGGCTGAAACTCTGTTTAATTCCTTCTTACTTAGAGCACAGCATAAGATGCTCTTTGCTTTGCAATTCAAGGAGATCTTCTTTCTGTCATCATCTGTCCATTGAGCTTTCTCATTTGTGACTACCATATCACCTTCTTCCACCATGGACCAAATTTGATAGTCGTGGCCTTGTAGAAAGTATTCCATTCTGGTCTTCCAGTAAGGATAATCTTCACCATCGAAGAGAGGGGGTCGGTTGATAGACTGACCTTCAAAGTTACCTTGGGCTGCCATGGATCTTTACTCTTCAGATCATTGGATCCTTTTTCTTTCTCGAAGAGACTCGCTCTGATACCACTTGTTGCCCAGTTGACGAGCCCAGAGGGGGGGGGGTGAATGGGTCTTAAAAAATTACTCTAGAATATACCTGTAACTAAAACATTCACACAAACGATCTTCGAAGGAGGTTAGTGACTGTTAGTTTAATAATCAAACACACAAAGAAGACAATCACACAACACAAAGGATTATCCTGGTTCGGACCTCCTTTCCTTAGGAGTCCTACGTCCAGTCCCTGAGCAACAACTCAAGATTTTACTAACTAGGGTACAATCCCCCTAAGGACGCAACAACACCCAGCTCAGCTGGTCTTCCTTCACACGAAGGGAATTACACCACCCTGGATACCTCACCAGGTCTTCCTTCACAACCAAAGGAAAACAACACCCTGGATACCACCAGGTCTTCCTTCACACACGAAGGGGAAGCACAAGCGAGAGAAAGAATTCAAGCCCCTAGATCAAGCTTTTAAATAAGCCAGGATCTGAAGCAGCTAGAACTGAGAGCAAAGATTCTAAGCTAAGCACACTCTCAGAACTACACAAGCTCTCTCAAGATTTTCACTACAGAGTGGAGAGCAAAGAGCAACACGAAAAGGAATGAGTTTTTTTTTGGCTCTTAGGATTCTAGCAGAAGATTTGAATTGCTTCAAGGAGTGTTCTCTACTTCGATGATTCCTGTTCTTCTCTTCTGTCTTGAATTTATATATTCATTTGAAATTCGACCGTTGAGGTAACCGTTGTCTGTTAGATAGGTAGACGTTAGACTGCTTGACATTTGGGAGCGTCAACAATCTTTTATCCATTTGAGCACGCAAAGAGATAATGTCTTCTGGCGTCAGTATGGTCCAACGTTGTATGACAGAACATCTTTAGGACCCTGCACACATTAAATGCTAGAAAAGTAGATAGCTAGACTGTCTCTTGTTGTCAGTAAACGTTGACATGAGTTTTCACCAAAATAGCAATGCCAAATAGTTTGATCTAAAAGATGTTGACAGAGTATGCACGATAATGAAAAGATATCATCTGCATGCATGCAGTAGATACGTTTCGTCTTCATTAAATGCACATCAGTCAGACAGATAAGAGAAGACTTTGACAATTCAACGCTTTAATATCAAGTCGATATAAACTATAAAGATGTTATCTATATGACTTATGAAATCGTTATGAATAAGTCAGGTTGACCAAGTCGTTATGAGAAGAGAAATCGTTGTGAAACACTTACAAATCGTTATACAAAGCACATCGTTATGATCACTTATCAGTCGTTATGAGCTCTAGAAATCGTTGTGAAACACTTAACAAATCGTTATACAAAGCAAATCGTTATGATCACTTATCAAGTCGTTATGAGCTCTAAAGAATCGTTGTGAGCGCTTAAAGAAATCGTTACGGTAACTGATGAAATCGTTACAAGCAAGTCATTGTGAGTTCTAAAGAAATCGTTACGGTAACTTATGAAATCGTTACAACAAGCAAGTCGTTGTGAGTTCTAAAGAAATCGTTACGGTAACTTATGAAATCGTTACAACAAGCAAGTCGTTGTGAGTTCTAAAGAAATCGTTATGATACTTATAGAATCGTTATGGCGAGCAAGTCGTTGCGAGTTCTAAAGAAATCGTTATGATTACTTATAGAATCGTTACGGCGAGCAAGTCGTTGCGAGTTCTAAAGAAACCGCTATGATTACTTATAGAATCGTTATGACAGGCAAGTCGTTACGCTTTCTGAAGAAATCGTTGCGATGACTTATAGAATCGTTATGACAGGCAAGTCGTTACGCTTTCTGAAGAAATCGTTGCGATGACTTATAGAATCGTTATGACAGGCAAGTCGTTACGCTTTCTGAAGAAATCATTGCGATGACTTATAGAATCGTTATGACAGGCAAGTCGTTACGCTTTCTGAAGAAATCATTGCGATGACTTATAGAATCGTTATGACATGCAAGTCGTTACGCTTTCTGAAGAAATCGTTGCGATGACTTATAGAATCGTTATGATGTTCAACAGAAATCGATATGGACTTAGAGAAATATCATGTTGAAAAGATTAAAGCTTCAGAGAAGTAATGCATACCTTTATTGGCTGTTTGACCTTGGTATTTTTCCTGTACTTAAGACTTATGAAATATCATTAGACATAATTGATAAACTCTTGTTTGGTTTTGTTAATCATCAAAATATTATATGTAGTTAATTAAAATTACATGGGGACAGACTGATCATCACATTGGAGTTATGGACTCTCCTGGCTGCATCTGGAACCTCTCATATTAAGTTACCAGAATATCTATTCTGGTTTCCTTAACCTGTTCGTGCCTTCATAAGTGATTCTCAGTTTTTCCCACATCTACATTGCAGATTTTCAGGCTGATACTCTATTGAATTCTTTCTTGCTGAGAGCACAACACAGAATGCTTTTAGCCTTACAATTTAAAGAAATCTTCTTCCAGTCATCATCTGTCCACTGAGCCTTTTCGTTGGTGACTAGGAGATTGCCTTCTTCAACTATAGACCATATCTGGTAGTCATTACCTTGTAGAAAATACTCCATTCTTGTTTTCCAGTAAGCATAGTCTTCTCCATCGAACAATGGTGGTCGGTTGACAGACTGACCTTCATTGTGACCTTGGGCTGCCATGGATCCTTACTCTTCAGATCGTTGGATCTTCTTCTTTGTCGAAGAGACTCGCTCTGATACCACTTGTTGCCCAGTTAGGTAGCCCAGAGGGGGGGTGAATGGGTCTTTAAAATTTATCAATTAATACCTGTTCACTAAAAACGTTCACAAGGAAATACACTTTGAAGATTGTTAGTGTTAGTAAAGAGAAACAACAAACACAAGAGGACAATCACACAACACCAGATGTATCCTGGTTCGGACCTCCTTTCCACAGGAGTCCTACGTCCAGTCCCTGAGCAACAACTCAGGATTTCACTAACTAGGGTACAGTCCCCCTATGGACACTACAACACCCAGCTCAGCTGGTCTTCTCTTCTTAGCCCAAAGAGGAACAACACCCTGGATACCCCACTAGGTCTTCCTTCATACCAGAAGGGCACACACACACCCTGGATACCACCGGGTCTTCCTTCACACACAAAGGGTACAAGCACAGAAACAAGTAAGCAGGAGATTAAGCTCCTAGATCAAGCTTTGACAACCAAGATCCGAAGCTAGGGGCTGAGAGCAATGAGTTCTACAAACAAAAGCTCACTCTCAGAACCAAACAAACTCTCTCAAAAATCTACAAACAATACAGAGAGCAAAGAGCTAATCTAATGGAATGAGGCTTGGCTCTTTCTTCAGAACTCGCAGAAGACTTGATGATCAGAGTGTTTTTGTATGACTATCATTCTCTATCTTGTGTATCTTTCTTCTAGAGCTCCTTTCATCAATATATAGCTTCAATTTGAAATATAGACGTTGAAGTATCCGTTGCCTCTAGCTTTTGGTGGACGTTAGACTGAGTGGCACTTGGAAGCTTCCAGTCATCAATCCTTTATCCATTTGTTCACACAAAGAGATAGGTTCTTCTGAAGTGTCCTTTGGCTTCTACAAAGTCCAACGTTGTATGACGAATGTTTGTCAGAGACCCGCATACATTAAATGCTAGAACAGTAGACAGCTAGGCTGTCTCTTGTTGTCAGTCAACGTTGGTGTGAATATTCACCAAAATAGTAATGCCATTTTACTGTTCAAAAAGGATGCATATAGAATAGACACGATAATGGATGATATCGTCTGTATGCATGCAGAGATACATTCAGTCTTCATTAAATGCATAGTTGACAGAAGAAAAAGTACGAAGACTTTGACTATTCAATTTGTTGAAAGGATAAGTCATATGTCTAGTTGATTGATATGAAATCGATGCATTTGTGACTTATGTAATCGTTATGTAACCAAAGAGCAAATCATTGTGAGATATGAAAGAATCGTTGTGATTATTGAGGAATTATTATGATTACTTAAATAGTCGATGCGCAAAGCAAATCGTTATAATATCTGAAGCAATCGTTGCGATAAGTAAATCGTTATGAGAACTAAAGGAATCTTTACGAAAGCAAGTCGTTACGATGACTAAAGGAATTGTTACGAGAGCAAGTCGTTACGATGACTAAAGGAATCATTACGAGAGCAAGTCGTTACGATGACTAAAGGAATCGTTACGAGAGCAAGTCGTTACGATGACTAAGGGAATCGTTACGAGAGCAAGTCGTTACGATGACTAAAGGAATCGTTACGAAAGCAAGTCGTTACGATGACTAAAGGAATCGTTATGAGAGCAAGTCGTTATGATGACTAAAGGAATCGTTACGAGAGCAAGTCGTTACGATGACTAAAGGAATCGTTATGAAAGCAAGTCGTTACGATGACTAAAGGAATCGTTACGAAAGCAAGTCGTTACGATGACTAAAGGAATCGTTACGAGAGCAAGTCGTTATGATGACTAAAGGAATCGTTACGAGAGCAAGTCGTTACAATGACTAAAGGAATCGTTACGAGAGCAAGTCATTACGATCTCTCTAAGAAGTCGTTATAGGAACGATTTCTTTTGAGATCAAAAGAAGTTTCAATCTATGAAGAAATCGTTAAGGACTTATGAAACGGTTATGAAGAAATCGTTACAGTTCTACTGGAATCGATATGATCTATAAAAGAAATCGATGTGTACTTAGACAAATATGATGATGTAGATACAATGTAAAGATGCTTACTGTGGACGATCCGTTCCCCTCTCGGCACCCCGGTGACTGTCGGGGAATGTCCTCCGGAGGCTGACGAACGTAGCCGGTCCCTCGGTGGCGATGAAAGGATGAAGGTTGTCTTCGTTGACCCCTTTTGTTGACTGAGTTGACTGGGGAGAGAACAAAGAAAACCAGCAAAGAAAGTGGAGAGATGTGATCGCCAGGGCCTTACCTGTGCCCAAGGAAGTATGACGGTCGCGTCGGTGAAGCTACCTCGCGTGGCGGATGGAGATTGGGGGCTTCGACTTCTCGTCCTTCGACCGGCCAAAAGAAGAGAGCTCCACGGTCTTCTTCACAGTGTTCCTGCCATATACAAAGCTCTATTAGACTCAAATGCAGTGTAGTAAATGTTCAAAAATGAAAAGAGAAAAGCCCAAAAGGCGAGTCCCGTACCGGTTGCGGACTTGAGAAGAGGGGTGGCCAAGTGTTATGACCACCCTTCTTCCCTCCGTTTTTGGTTGGGAAACCCCTTTCTAGGTGTATAGGAAGGTGCCCTACGTGCCTAGAGTGAATGGGAAAGTGTGTGTGGCATGCAAATAACTAAAGAGCAAATAAGGAAAGAGAGAGGGGGGGAAGGTGTAGATCCTCGTTTGATGGCGTTGCAGCTCCTTGCAGGGCTCCTCCAGCTCGGGAAGAAGCCTCCTAGATGTCCCAATGTGTGAGAGGAAGAAGAGTTGGAGTTGTGGAGGGTTGAGTGCAATTTCTCTCTCCTCTCTCAAAGCTTCAGCATGTGGACGTCCAGCCTCTCTCCCCTGGTTCAGAGGGCTCAAGGGAGTGTTATATAGACAGTGGAGCTCGGGGTTAGAGTGCCTAGGATGCTAAGTGTGAAGAAGCACACTTGTACACATGGTAATCCAAGTATAAAGGCTCCAACCAATGGGGAGAGGCCAAGTAGGCTTTTTACTGAGTCAAGGGGGTGCCAAGGTGGCCCATATGCCCCTTGGGAACGGCCCCATGCGGTGCATGGGTGAGAGAAAGACGCAAGTGGGCTATATTCTCGGGGTTGTTGCGCAGACCAGGTACACCAGGTTAAGGTCCAGAGATCCTGCCGCCAACCGCATGCAGACGTCCAGGGATGTGGACGTCTGTCGGGGTCAATGTCCAGGGGGCTTGCCGCCAACCAATAGCCGGCGGCCATCGATGCTGCCGTCTACATGGCATCCGAGGCTGGTCAACAAACGGTCAAACGAGCTTATTGGGCCATAGAACCACGCGGGGATGGGCCAAATCTCGCGTCTATAAATGCCCCTCCGAGACATCCGGTCTTGCAGGGGAGTAGAGCGGACTAAAAGGTTGGTGTCTCGGTAAACAAATGACGCGGATATTTGATGAAAGGCCATCTCCGAGGATAGGAATTCTAGCGAGCCAAACAAATGAGTTAGGCTAGAAATAGATGATGTATCGTCTGAGAGACAAATAGGGGTAAGAGAGGAGTGATCTACCCGTGTAACTACAACTGCAACCCAACGGTAGGGTCCCTGGCGTGGCCGTGTCGGACTTTGACTAGTTTCCGGCGTGTCTGAGTCAAAGGAGTTGTAATATGACGGTTGAATCAAGAGGGTCTCATAACCGGAGCTCGTGGGCTCGCTGGCCTAATCAGGACGTCGGTCCCGAATTTAGGAGGTCATGGAGACAAGGAGTTGGTTGATCTCTCAAAGGATTATCAAAAAATTCTAACTGGAATCAATGTTCGGAAAGCCTGAAGTCCGGAATTAAGCTCGCGACTGGCGAATGTTCAAATGACCTCAATAAGGATTGCTTGACTATTTGTGATATGCACGGTGGGACAAGCAGAGAAGGGGGGCAACAAAGACCCTGATATCAACTTGGATAGTCATGAAGGGAGGACCTGGTAGGCTACCTAAGCTAGGGGAGCCATGGAGCAATCAGATGATCGAGGAAAATCACCATTTTTTTTTTTTGATGTTAGTAAGAGAAAGTTAGCAGTGAAGATGCATGCTGGTGTGGGTTGCCTATCTAAAATGCAAGTTAGCACCAGAGGAAAATTCTAAAGGCCATATGAATAACTGAGAGATCGCAAACCCATCATGGTTTTTGGTAAAGGGGAACTCAAGGTTCACGGTCGTCAAATTATTCGCCTCTGGTGGGGTCCTATGTTAGACATACCTGTAACACTCAAGGTCGCATGAGTGTTTCGAATTTAAAGCGCAGCTCGTGCTTAAAATGTCTGCAAAACGTCTTGAAGCACAAGATAAAGGATAATGGCCATATGGAAAATAAGACATTTAAAAATATCCGGGCAGTAAACGTCCACATCGATGGCCGCCAGCTCCCTGTTAACGGCAACAGATCTTGCCGTTAATCGCACACTGACGTCAACCGATCTGGACGCCTACCTGACAGCGGATCAGGCCGAAAATATAGGTGATGGGAGTCCATGAGGACTCTATCATCTCCTACCTCCGTCTCTCCCTGCTCCTGCTGCGAACCAGAGAGCTGAGAGACGAAGAAACACAGCAAGATGGCCTCCTCTTCGACCGGACGATCCACAAGCATGAACCCGGGAATTCTGAGCGAAGTTCCGGGCCATCTGAGCACTCGACTGGCCAACGGGGAGGTAAGCAATGATCACTTCTGCTTCTACCTGGGCTAAAAACGCCCCAAACAATGTTCTCACAATACCCCTCGCTCATGCAGGAAGTGCCAGCTTTTCCGAGCCAAGGCCAGGTACGGGCCTTTTCTTGGCTCATGAATCTGGTAAACGCCATTACGCTCGACATGCGGGGTTACATCGGCATGTGGAATCTGAATTTCATGGTGGTGTTGGCGAAAAATATGAAGGACATGTGGTGGGGATTCGATGCACTGGGGGATCTAGTGGAGAGATGGCACCCGCACACGCACACCTTCGTGTTCCAGGCGTTTGAGGCGAGCGTACTGCTGGAGGAGGTGGAGCTTTTCCTGGGATGGAGGCGGTGCACGGAGTACGACGCTGTTACTATTTTCCTCCCGTGGGAAGAGATTTTAGCAGACATCGTACGGGACAAGAAGGAAGTTTTGAGGATGACGAACAAGCACGAGATCTTCCTGGACCGGCTGGCCTGGTGGCTGATCCAACATGCGAAGGAGATTGGCGGAGAGAGGGCGACTCGAGGACTGACACTCTGCCTGGACGGAGTTTTCTTGTTCCTAACTAGCGGCGACTTCCTACTTTATGAGCACGTAGGGATCCTGACCCTGCTCTGGCGCGGGTAATCACTTGCCCCTGCAGTGCTGGCACACCTGTACAGTTCGCTCACCACAATGAGCCTAGGCGGACGCACGTGCGGGAGCTTGTTCTTGCTTCAGGTATGGATGGAGGCTCATTTAAAATTTGATTTTGCTGAAGCACAACCTACCCCCTCCAGAGTTTTCCTTCGGAGTTCAGTGCATTGCAGCAGGGCATGGTATGAGCCGGAGAATGAAATCAAGTGTGTGACTGCACACTTGAAGGGCAGAGATGCTTGGAGTGATCATTTGGCATACTTGGTGATGGAGGATTTCATTGTGAGGCCGCTTTTCATGAGGACCATTGAGTTCAGAACTTGAACCAGGGAGGACAAAGATTTGTGGCTGATCGGGGCTGACAAGATGGTGGTTTACCAGCCACATCGGTGCCATTGTCAGCTTGGAATCCCACAGGGGATTCCCGTTTCATCCAACTGCACGGATATGATTGTCACGGGAAGAATGAGAAGCTGATGAAGAAGGTCATGAAGACTTGGGCAAGGTACACAATGAGCAAGAAGGTGGGAATGGCAGTCCAGGAGAAACGGGAAGACATTTGGAAATATGAAGAATTCAACGATACCATTCGTCCCATTTCTTGTGATTTTTATATGGCCCGCAGGGCAAAATGATGTGTTTTCCCAATTCAATAAGTGTAACACAAAATTAGATGAATAAAATGTGATTTGCATTTTGTGTTTGAATTAGTTGAATTGTGTGGAATGAGCATTGAGTGTGCTGAATGGCCCCCAAATATGTTCAATGGAGTGTGCTGTGAAGATTCAGTGCGGAAGGATTGGCGTCCACATCGATGGACGCTAAACCAGGTCAACGTCCATAAAGCTGGCCGTCTAGTTCAAACTTGGCATCCAGACATGGCCGTTGATCAAACTTCGAGGTCTGACACTAAAGAGACATTGGCGTCCATAGACTGGCCATTAAGAGTACGTCAGCGGCCAATGCTTGACGCTAAGAAAAGGTAAACAGCCACACCTTGACGTTAAACCAGAAAACTGCCTTTTTTTTTAACCGACGCCTCTCTCGGCGCCACTCCATCTTCCCAAGCGCCGGGAGAGGGAAAACCCCACTCAGAGCCGAAACCTTCCCCTCCCTTCTTGATACCTCCACTAACCTTCTTCTTCTCTTAAACACTCCCCTAAATGATCAAACTGCAAACTGATCACTGCTAGACTCCGGACACTTCAAACGGCTCCGATGAGGACACGGGGCAAGCGGACCATTCTCCGGGCTCGTCGCCAACCGGAGGAGGAGGAGGAGGTTGCAGAGATGGACACGACGGAGGAGGAAGAGGAAGAGGCGGTGGCGGCGCGCGACGCACCGGAGGGAGAGGAGATCGCCGGAGACGACGGAGGAGGGGATGAGACGGAGGCGGATGCACCTCGTCGGCCCAAGGTAGGCTTCTAGACTCTTAGAACCTCTTGTGGTGTGTGCTTGTAAAAAGTGGAAAGAGGGGAAAACAGGGGAGGCTCTGTTAGGCTCGACAGGATCTTGACGTCCACATCGGTGGACGTCGATATCTTGTTAACGTCCAGCCCTTGCCGTTGGGGTGAGCTTGACGGCAGGGGTTTGGACGTCGACAAAGGAACTTGACGGCTACCCCTGGACGCTGATTCTGAGTAAACGGCAGACCCCTTGCCGCTAATTTATGGTTAACGGCAATCGATGCTGACGCCAACTTTTTTGTGTTTTCTGCAGGGCAAGGGCCGAATGAGGAGCTGTAGCACCCCGGAATTTTTAATTACATAAAAATACAAATAAATGGAAATAAATAATTTCTATAATACCAGAGTATTTAAACATACGTATCATTATCGTATGTGCTAAAACACATCGGAAAATTCTGTAAAAATTATAAATCCACCCCAAACATTATTACTAAATGTTCCACCAAGAAACTTGAGCCATGAAAAATCGCATTAGCCAAGTTTAAAGTGTTTTGCGACTTATTATCGTAATTCATGAATAAGTCAGAAAATCATTATCACGCATACTCGGGTGAGTCAGAAAATTAAATAAAAATCATATACGGACTTCAAATAATATCATCTAATGACCCATCAAGAAATTTGGGTCAATAAAAATCATTTGGGCTAGGTTTAAGAGTTATTGTGACCGATTATCCAAATAAGGAAAACAAGTCGGAAAACTGTTAACACGGAAATACGACGCAACCAAAAATTAAATAAAGGTGTGGGATAGACTTCCAACATTATATATTAATGACCTAATATCTTAATTGGGCCAATGGACCACATATGACCCAAAAATCAAATAAAGCTAGAAAATGTATGGAAATTCGTAACTCTAAATAGACTGAAATTAGAAAGGGATAATTAGGGTTTAATTGGGATGCAATCATGCACTTTTAGCAACCCAAATTCATGCCTACCCATCCATGGAAGTTGCTTGATGGCCAAGACTCTCTAATGGAGAAAGAAATCATCAAAAATAGGAAACCAACATGCCAATCCCGCAACCCTTCTTTCCTAGTCATAATAGGACTCCTAAACACCATGGTTACTTAAATACTCTGCACCCAAACCCTAGGGACGAGTTTAGAACTTGCTGGGGTCGTGTGGAGGAGCTCTTGGTGGCTGGAGAGTAGGAGATCAAGCATACCAAGCTCGTCTTCTTCCCTCGTTCATCTGCTACGACCAGCACAAACCACTTTCTTGAAGCCACTCAAAGGTAGGCCAAATCTAAATCCCATCGTGCAAGGATTATACCCCTGGAAAGAGGGTCGAGTCTACTTCCTAACCCAAGTGGAATGCCCAAATTCCATACAGTATACACGGAGTATTAAGCGTTCTCCTCCAAGTGGTCTGAACACGGGTTTTCTGGAAGAACGAGACTTCATCAACCCAAAAGGTAGGTTTTCTCGGGCCAAATCTTAACATCTCCTATACCAAATGTGTAGAGCATCAAGTTAGCATTGTCCTCTGGTTTCATCGAATTTCATTTAGTAGATTTTAAATTATAAGTGTTTTTCCAAAGTCGTGCACTGTTAGGGCTTTTCCTGTTCTTCATGTGTTGTCTGCGATTCAAGACCGAATTAGAGTAAACTCATAACATGACAGTTTTTCTACTAGTTATCCTCTTCAGGTCTTGTGTTGAACGTTTTGGCTAAATCTCATTAGTTAGAGAGTTATAAGCATGGTAATAGGATTGCTGTTTGAAACTACGTTGTTAGGTTTCACTTGGTATTACGTTGTGTATGACTTGATTAAAGTCTATCAAAACCATCCCTATTTTCTAATTTCGATTTACTGGAAGTACCCTTGCATGTCTAGGTTGTTTTAAAACTGGTTTCGTTATTTTTCATGCACTGTACAATTTGTTCTCTATTTTAGAACAACCCTGTGTCAAAAGAAGGAAAGTCTGGTCCGCAATCCAAAGCACTGTCCTTGCTCTGTCAGAGTCAGGCACGAACCCTGTGTACGCGATGGCCCGATAGGTCGCGTTCATAGGTCTTGTTGCGACACTCCTCTAGTCGCCTTCTGAATGCGACGTGTGCTCCGTCGCTATCTGGCTGCCTGATCTGACTTCCCCGTCGCGATGTTCACACCCCTGTGTCGCCTTCAGGTCCCGACCCGTCGCCTTCCTTATATGGACCTGTCGCAATCTGACCCCGGGCCTGACAGACCCTGTCACCTTCCTTACATGAGCCTGTCGCGACCTACCCCCGGACCTGACAACATCCTGTCGCCTTCCTCTTATGTGCTTGTCGCGATCTGACCCCGGGCCTGACAGCCCTGTCGCCATCCTTGTATGCCCATGTCGCGATCTCAGGATTTTTACCGGAAACCACGTGTTTTCTTGCAAAGTTTACCGCATATACCCGAGGTCTGTTTAAATGTGATATTTACTGTGTAAGTTGCATGTCTTGGGTCTGATCATTACATGATTGTTATCTTAATGGCTTAAAAAGTGTTAAACCCATTTAAAAGCTTTAATTACATGAATGATATTCTAAGTGCTCCTTAAATGTTACGATCCATTCGTGCTACTTATGATTAATCTCCCTACTGTTCTACCATGTTTAAATGATAATGGTTATCATAAAATCTTGCAAACCACGATTAGTTAAAGTGCATAGTTTATTCTATGTTATAATGTTAAGTGTTTCCCGCAAGTTTGAGACCCATAGTTTGTGATTGAGAGACGTACATCACTATACACTTGCACTATTAGGCAGCCCCTTCTTGGGAAATTGGAAACTCTCTACCGGTCATTCCGAATCGGTAGACTAGCGACCTTTTCACCAAGGCCTCCGTAAATCTCCTCTGACCATGGATTCCCACATGGCCGACGAGTTGGTTGTACCATTGAAGTTCCCTGGATATAGCATGCACTTCCTTTCTCTTCTTGTTCTCGTGAGTGTGACTTACAAACTGGACTAAAGCCATTAATGTAAAGACTGAACGAAAGTATAAATCGTACCGTTATGCTGCCGAATTTATCTCTTGACCATTGTACTCATGAAATCATGTTCAATTACTTATTACCTGTTCTCCTCATCATCATGAACATGACATTACATATGCTTACTTATTGAAATTCTCATTGGCCATTATTAATGACTGTGGGTATCTACATTTAAAAATGTTTCATGAGATTGTTGACAGGGCACGACGTGTGTCCAAGGGCTCCAGTCTAGCCCCAATGACGGCGAGTCATAAATATACTGTTAACCATGGGGTATAATGATTACTGGCGTTGCATCTGCGCTGGGAGTCCTGCTTGCTTGTTGAATGATAGATACAATACCACATACACATGTCCTGGTGTACATTCTTGATGGATCTTTTCTCGGTGTACATTAGTGTCTACGTGCCAGATTAGTGTTACTTTATCGTGCTCGTACATTCTTGCTTGCTTGCGTGATATGGCCATCCTGCATTTAATGCAATTAGTGATATCTTGCGTTCTTGACATCAAATGAAATCTTGCGTGCTTATACAAAGTGATCTATTACTAGTTCTATCTTGTCATCTTGTTCTCAAATCTTGTTCTATCTTGTTCACTCTATCTAGCTTGTTTCATGTATCATGTTTTAACGAGTTTTACTCGCACTTGCATATCATTCATCGTGCTTACCTAGTTCTAAATTGCTAATCACTTATATCATTGCCCGCACATTGAGATATAAATCCTACTGGGCTAGTTTGCTCATCCCCTACTTTTACCCAATCTAGGTGACTATGAAGCTCTAGAGGAAGAGCAAGTCGAGGATGGGAATGCGTCCGAGTGATGAGCGTTCCACTTATGAGTCTATCTATAGTTAGTATTTTGAGTGTTAGAACAATGTAGTAGGAAGTGAGGTATTATGTACTTTTACTTTTATTGAGTCTTAGTCCTGTAATGGTTCCATTTGAATACAATAAGTTGAGACTTAAATACAATTTATATTGAGTTCGACATTTGGGCCCTATTGTGATGTTGTGTTGATACACATTTAGTGTAGCACCCTTGATTTTTAAATCCAAATAAAATAAAATTTTTTATTTAAATAAATGAGATAAATCGATTTTAATTGGAATAAAGGGGGGAATAAATGGAAACAAAGGGAATTAACGGAATACCCATTAAGCTAAATTATTAGTGGGTTACTCTAATAACCCAAACCCAATAAAATGGGCCCAAATAAGGATAGCCCATCATGGGATGAGAGGTAAATAGGCTAAATTCGTATCTAATTAATTAAATAAATAGTAATGGGTTAAGATAAATGTTAAATAACCCATATATATTCTAAAAAGGAGTCCTACCCATATCCTAACCTTTTGACCCCGAAATTAGCTCTCTTCCCTATCCATTAGGAGGATAAATGGTGAAAATATGTATTTAATATGAATTTTCGTAATTAAAGGAGGAGAGAAGAGTTTGGAGTTGAATGGACTCTAATAGCAAGCTTAAACACCTCAAACTTCATCCCTAGCAACCCATTTTCGTGGCTGGAACCCTGGAGAATGAGGAGAAGAGCTGGAGACCAAGGAGCAAGGAAGGAGAAGGCTTGGAGCAAGAAGGGTTTTCCATTTTCGTCACCAAACTAGGGTTTTCATCTCTTCCACGAAAGGTAGGCAATCTCTCAAGCTAAAATCGTGAAACAATTACCCTAGGTAGCCTTCATGTACCTCTTCAAAACCCCTATCGTTTCGTTGTATTCCGCTCATCCATTTGGGCGAATTTAATTCATGAAATCCTGTTATTACCATGAACCCGAATCTCATGTTTTCTCTAATCCCCTGCACTTACTCGTTCCCATGCTATGAGAAAATTCTCAATGATACTACAGTGCAATAGCTTTCAAACGCTCTTGGTTTCGTTCTATTTCCATCTCCCATGATGGAGAATTAATTCTTTGAATCTCTGTCAGATACATGCACCCGACCCTTCATGATTGCTTGTGAACCCAATTTATGCTTGACTTCAGATTGGGAGAAAATTATCATAAATACTACATCCTGTTATCTTTTGAACGCCCTTGGTTTCGTAATTTTTCATTATGTATACACCTCTAATTAATTCGTCGAATCCTGACTGCGCCTGTTTAGGTCACCGAAAAGTAACCTGATCAATGCATATCTAAACCTTATCTATTTTCAAATTAATCGTGTATGTTGATAGATATACATGTCTAATTTCGTTTAAAACTAGTTTCGTGCTTTTTGGATCACCGTGCGATTTATACTGAATTTAGAATGACCCTGTGTCAAGAAGGGTCCACACAGAGAAAAAGGGAAAAACCCTGAACCGCCCCTGTTATCGCGACGGCGCGATGCGCCGCGATAATAGGTGTGTCGCGGTCGGCCTTCAGGCCGCGTCATGAACGCGACGGGCCTCACCGCCGCGTTCCCAAACCCGAACCAGGCCAGGCCGACCGGTTCGTCTGTCGCGCCAGGCCGCACCACCGCGACCATAACCGCGACGGGATACCCCGTCGCGACACCATGAGTAACGCGCCCATGCACCCCGTCGCCTTCTTGAAATTTCGGCCAGAACAAATAATTGTGCTTGTATCCCTGCTGATTAGTCTATATACTTCTTAATTAGCCATGATTAACCCATGTTATAGTTAATTCAACTTGGTAAATTAATAATTGGTATTAATGATATACATTTAATTATTTAAAATGACATTTGCACGACTTGTCATATCCTCAAGATTTCTTTACACTTGCACATACATAACATTGTAAATTGCCATTTGACCTTGATAAATTATGCAATAATGTATTCGGTAAATTATCGAAATAAATGACTAAATTACCCTATTTTGATAAATACAATTGTTTCCGTTTTTACTCGCGCATTTTATCTACCGTTACCGTTTTCCCTCGGCCTTCGAGCACTCGAGGCACGACGGACCCGTTTCTACACACTTTTTCCCTTGACTTGGACCACCTCTCCACCGGGAATACTCTCGACTGGACCAGGGACTCCTTGTCAAGACCTCCGTAAGTCTTCTTGGCTTTGGCGCACGTCCTTAGTCAACGAGCTGGTTGTACCCCAAAACCCGTTACACTCTTAGGGATCAGTACGATCCAAACCTTAGTGTATTCCTTCTCGTCTTGGGTTCACGCCGGACCACCTGACCCGTGTACACAGCACGGCTAAGGGGCGGTTGTGATTTCTACCAGACTGCCGGTACCCGACCTGGTGCTGTGCAACCGTTACTATCGTGTTTATCGTCATTTTACGATTGTACCCCTCTCATCTACAGTCTCTTTACTCTCATCTGTTCGCGTTCTCTCTACACTCTCATCTATCTCGTCTAGTACTCTCTTATTCTCTTCTTGGTACTCTATTGGCCATTCGTGTGATTGTCTAAGATAAAAGAAATGACTAATGCCAGCGCAATAGGGCCCGATCAGATCCTGGGAGGAGCGCCCCGAAAAGTGCTAGTGCCCATGGGAGTTAAAATGATTAAGGATGTGTTACGGCATGCATCCAGTGCCAGTTTACTATCTAGATTAATCTATGACAATCAAAGTGCTATCTCTACAAGTGCAAGCGTGATCGTTACTAGTGCACCGTTGTGCAATTTACATGTTATATCGTTACATGGCCATTCTATTGTCGTTCTCGTTGTACTATTTTCCCTGTGCCAGTTGCAGTTGTTCTCTCGTTATCGTGACATGCTCTACATGACTTTACTCTCTAGTTAACCTGCCATGAAGACATTAATTATTTAAAGCATGCTTGTGTTCATGAGATATTAAGTCCTACTGGGCGTTATTCGCTCATCTTGCGTATTTATTTAATGTGTTTCAGGTGAGTCGGATCATGACCACACTCACGAGGATGGGACCGATGAGGAGATTCAAGAGTGACCATTTCAGCAACCAATGCTATTTAGTAGTAGTCTGTTAGTATAGTTAAGAGTTTAGTGAGTCAGTTAGTCATTATGTAATAGTTTGATTTTGAATAAAGTACTCTGGGCCCTAGTTTTGGCTCTGATACGATGATGTAATGATGATTGGTGAATTATTAATGAAATTGGAGTTTATTGGGTATTATTCCATTGTGCAATGGTTTGCATTTATTTCTCGCTCTGTACTATTTAATAACTGTAATCCCGCTCCGATATTTCGCGTCGGGGCGTTACATTTAGTGCATGCTAGCTAGAGGCTTATTTGCCGACTGTCCACTTCTCGTAATATCGACTTGAATTAATTAATAATATCTGCTGCGTAATTCTCGGGATGTGACAGTTTAGTGGTATCAGAGCCTAGGAATACCAAATAGGATATGTCTCAGGAATAGGAAATACCTATGGAACCTAGGTCATGGAAATTAAATACAGTACCTGGTGAGAATGGGTAAAGACTGGGAATATGTTAGAAGGAATTAAACACTCCTACCCATTGACTCTTAAAATGTATCTAGAGACATTAATTGGTTTCCATCTTTTTCTCAGGAACCCTCATAACTCTCTCACTCAATTGCAATGGCTCGTAACCAATGGCAAGCTATGCAAGAAACCGTGGCTGGATTGACTCAGGCCCTGCAGAATGTAGTTCAGGCTGGAAATCAAGCTGGAGCTGCAAGGAATGGAGCCGGTGATCTGCACCGGAATTTCAGGAGTTTAAACCCTCCTCGTTTCTCTGGATCCCCTGACCCAGACGAGGCAGAAAACTGGCAGGAAGAAATAGAAAGGATCTTCCAAGTAATGCAATGCACCAATAGGGAGAAAGTGGTACTGGCCACTTTTCAATTTACTAATGATGCCCGAGCATGGTGGAAGGCCACCTCGGCCCACCTACCTAATGTTGGCGAACTGGAGTGGGCCGGATTCCTGGAGATATTCCGGGGAAAGTATTTCTCTGAGAGAGTCAAGGAGAAGAAGGCAGCTGAGTTTGCCGCACTAAAACAAAAAAGGGATGTCCGTGGCTGAGTATGAGGCTCAGTTCGCGCGTCTTTCCGTGTACGCCCCACATCTGGTGGGAACGGAAAGATTAAAGGCTAATCGGTTCATGGATGGGCTCAGGCCCATGTTCATTGAAAGGCTCGGACCACACAACATTCAAACTTACACTGAGATGGTGCAAAGAGCTCAATTGGTAGAAGACACTATGGCTAAGGTGGAAGGCATGAGGGGGAAAGACATCTCAAAGCCGACATTTATAAAAAGAGGATCAGTCGATACAACTGGAACTTTCCCCAACAACAACAACAATAACAACAAAAGGCCAACCACTGGGAAAGACTATGGCGTGGAGAAAAAGATCAAAGTAGAAGAAACAAAGACGGTGGAATATTGTAACTTTTGCAACAAGCCTGGACATAGAGCAGAAGAGTGCTGGAAGAAGGCAGGAGCTTGCCTGCGATGCGGTAGTCGCGACCACCGCCTTCCCAACTGTCCCATGCTAAAAGACCAAGTTGGAAGGAACCAAGGGGTGGTAAAGCATCAAGGACGTGTGAATGCAATAACTCCAGCGGAACTCCCGGATGGAGGTATGATCATTAAACCTATAGATTGATGATTTCCTTATTGGTACATTTCTAAGTGGGGGAGATCATTAAGGAGAAATTAGAAAGGAATAATCTAGTCATGGTTCATCTTGAGGATTAAGATGGAGTTATAACAACCGTGGAAGGAAAACAAGAGTGGAAAGAACCAAATGAATAGTACGGGTGGCCATAGGTGTAGATGTTGGACTAGCATCCACGATTTGGAAACAAGTTATAGGACGTAAATCCGAAACGACCTCACAGGTCACAACTATCAAAGCCAATTAATGATCTATGAATTTGGGGACCAAATTCTCTTAAGTGGGGGAGGGTGTAGCACCCCGAAATTTTTAATTACATAAAAATACAAATAAATGGAAATAAATAATTTCCATAATACCAGAGTATTTAAACATACGTATCATTATCGTATGTGCTAAAACACATCGGAAAATTCTGTAAAAATTATAAATCCACCCCAAACATTATTACTAAATGTTCCACCAAGAAACTTGAGCCATGAAAAATCGTATTAGCCAAGTTTAAAGTGTTTCGCGACTTATTATCGTAATTCATGAATAAGTCAGAAAATCATTATCACGCATACTCGGGTGAGTCAGAAAATTAAATAAAAATCATATACGGACTTCAAATAATATCATCTAATGACCCATCAAGAAATTTGGGTCAATAAAAATCATTTGGGCTAGGTTTAAGAGTTATTGTGACCGATTATCCAAATAAGGAAAACAAGTCGGAAAACCGTTAACACGGAAATACGACGCAACCAAAAATTTAATAAAGGTGTGGGATAGACTTCCAACATTATATATTAATGACCCAATATCTTAATTGGGCCAATGGACCACATATGACCCAAAAATCAAATAAAGCTAGAAAATGCATGAAAATTCGTAACTCTAAATAGGCTGAAATTAGAAAGGGGTAATTAGGGTTTAATTGGGATGCAATCATGCACTTTTAGCAACCCAAATTCGTGCCTACCCATCCATGGAAGTTGCTTGATGGCCAAGACTCTCTAATGGAGAAAGAAATCATCAAAAATAGGAAACCAACATGCCAATCCCGCAACCCTTCTTTCCTAGTCATAATAGGACTCCTAAACACCATGGTTACTTAAATACTCTGCACCCAAACCCTAGGGACGAGTTTAGAACTTGCTGGGGTCGTGTGGAGGAGCTCTTGGTGGCTGGAGAGTAGGAGATCAAGCATACCAAGCTCGTCTTCTTCCCTCGTTCATCTGCTACGACCAGCACAAACCACTTTCTTGAAGCCACTCAAAGGTAGGCCAAACCTAAATCCCATCGTGCAAGGCTTATACCCCTAGAAAGAGGGTCGAGTCTACTTCCTAACCCAAGTGGAATGCCCAAATTCCATGCAGTATACACGGAGTATTAAGCGTTCTCCTCCAAGTGGTCTGAACACGGGTTTTCTGGAAGAACGAGACTTCATCAACCCAAAAGGTAGGTTTTCTCGGGCCAAATCTTAACATCTCCTATACCAAATGTGTAGAGCATCAAGTTAGCATTTCCCTCTGGTTTCATCGAATTTCATTTAGTAGATTTTAAATTATAAGCATTTTGCCAAAGTCGTGCACTGTTAGGGCTTTTCCTGTTCTTCGTGTGTTGTCTGCGATTCAAGACCGAATTAGACTAAACTCATAACATGAAAGTTATTGTACTAGTTATCCTCTTCAGGTCTTGTGTTGAACGTTTTGGCTAAATCTCATTAGTTAGAGAGTTATAAGAATGGTAATAGGATTGCTGTTTGAAACTACGTTGTCAGGTTTCACTTGGTATTACGTTGTGTATGACTTGATTAAAGTCTATCGAAACCATCCCTATTTTCTAATTCCGATTTACTGGAAGTACCCTTGCATGTCTAGGTTGTTTTAAAACTAGTTTCATTATTTTTCGTGCACTGTACAATTTGTTCTCTATTTTAGAACAACCCTGTGTCAAAAGAAGGAAGTCTGGTCCGCAATCCAAAGCACTGTCCTTGCTCTGTCAGAGTCAGGCACGGACCCTATGAACGGTCGCGTTCATAGGTCTTGTTGCGACACTCCTCTAGTCGCCTTCTGAATGCGACGTGTGCTCCGTCGCTATCTGGCTGCCTGATCTGACTTCCCCGTCGCGATGTTCACACCCCTGTGTCGCCTTCAGGTCCCGACCCGTCGCCTTCCTTATATGGACCTGTCGCGATCTGACCCCGGGCCTGACAGACACTGTCGCCTTCCTTACATGAGCCTGTCGCGACCTGCCCCGGACCTGACAACACCCTGTCGCCTTCCTCTTATGTGCTTGTCGCGATCTGACCCCGGGCCTGACAGCCCTGTCGCCATCCTTGTATGCCCATGTCGCGATCTCAGGATTTTTACCGAAAACCACGTGTTTTCTTGCAAAGTTTACCGCATATACCCGAGGTCTGTTTAAATGTGATATTTACTGTGTAAGTTGCTTGTCTTGGGTCTGATCATTACATGATTGTTATCTTAATGGCTTAAAAAGTGTTAAACCCATTTAAAAGCTTTAATTACATGAATACTATTCTAAGTGCTCCTTAAATGTTACGATCCATTCGTGCTACTTATGATTAATCTCCCTACTGTTCTACCATGTTTAAATGATAATGGTTATCATAAAATCTTGCAAACCACGATTAGTTAAAGTGCATAGTTTATTCTATGTTATATTGTTAAGTGTTTCCCGCAAGTTTGAGACCCATAGTTTGTGATTGAGAGACGTACATCACTATACACTTGCACTATTAGGCAGCCCCTTCTTGGGAAATTGGAAACTCTCTACCGGTCATTCCGAATCGATAGACTAGCGACCTTTTCACCAAGGCCTCCGTAAATCTCCTCTGACCATGGATTCCCACATGGCCGACGAGTTGGTTGTACCATTGAAGTTCCCTGGATATAGCATGCACTTCCTTTCTCTTCTTGTTCTCGTGAGTGTGACTTACAAACTGGACTAAAGCCATTAATGTAAAGACTGAACGAAAGTATAAATCGTACCGTTATGCTGCCGAATTTATCTCTTGACCATTGTACTCATGAAATCATGTTCAATTACTTATTACCTGTTCTCCTCATCATCATGAACATGACATTACATATGCTTACTTATTGAAATTCTCATTGGCCATTATTAATGACTGTGGGTATCTACATTTAAAAATATTTCATGAGATTGCTGACAGGGCACGGCGTGTGTCCAAGGGCTCCAGTCTAGCCCCAATGACGGCGAGTCATAAATATACTGTTAACCATGGGGTATAATGATTACTGGCGTTGCATCTGCGCTGGGAGTCCTGCTTGCTTGTTGAATGATAGATACAATACCACATACACATGTCCTGGTGTACATTCTTGATGGATCTTTTCTCGGTGTACATTAGTGTCTACGTGCCGGATTAGTGTTACTTTATCGTGCTCGTACATTCTTGCTTGCTTGCGTGATATGGCCATCCTGCATTTAATGCAATTAGTGATATCTTGCGTTCTTGACATCAAGTGAAATCTTGCGTGCTTATACAAAGTGATCTATTACTAGTTCTATCTTGTCATCTTGTTCTCAAATCTTGTTCTATCTTGTTCACTCTATCTAGCTTGTTTCATGTATCATGTTTTAACGAGTTTTACTCGCACTTGCATATCATTCATCGTGCTTACCTAGTTCTAAATTGCTAATCACTTATATCATTGCCCGCACATTGAGATATAAATCCTACTGGGCTAGTTTGCTCATCCCCTACTTTTACCCAATCTAGGTGACTATGAAGCTCAAGAGGAAGAGCAAGTCGAGGATGGGAATGCGTCCGAGTGATGAGCGTTCCACTTATGAGTCTATCTATAGTTAGTATTTTGAGTGTTAGAACAATGTAGTAGGAAGTGAGGTATTATGTACTTTTACTTTTATTGAGTCTTAGTCCTGTAATGGTTCCATTTGAATACAATAAGTTGAGACTTAAATACAATTTATATTGAGTTCGACATTTGGGCCCTATTGTGATGTTGTGTTGATACATATTTAGTGCATGCTAGCTAGAGGCTTATTTGCCGACTGTCTATGTCTCGTAATATCGACTCGAATTAATTAATAATATCCGCTGCGTAATTCTCAGGACGTGACAGGAGCAGAGTCACATGGGACCTGTGCTGGGCGTGGTACAGGGCGCTACCGGAGGCCCAGCAGACCCGGATAGCGAGGATGGTTTCGGGCATCTTCTATCGGTACGTCCTTTTCACGTGGATGTTCCGTATTTAGAGGCCCTTAGGGAGAGATGGGAGGAGGACTGCAAGGCATTCATCATGCCTTGGGGTCACATGATACCCACTTTGGAGGACGTGGCGTATCTGACTGGACTACCGATTCAGGGAGAGCCGGTAGTGGGACAGGAGAGGAGTGACTACTACGATGACATCGTAGAGTTGTTGGGCCCGGAGTTTGTGGCGGGTAGGAGGAGACCGATCCGGAGCATCCTGCTCGGATCATTGTCGGAGGCGGTGGGATTGAGAGGCAGGAGGAGAGGGCCTCTGGAGACTTTGGAGGAGTTCTATACCGGAGTACGGGGAGCCCTCGACCTTGGCGACCGGAGCGAGGAGAGATCAGTCAGGATCTTCGTCGCCTATCTCTTCGGGCGACTTTTGTTCGCGACGCAGTCATCCCAGATGAACTGCAAGTTCATGTTGCTGCTTCAAGACTTGGCGCAGGCAGGTAGATATGCATGGGGCGCCGCGATGCTGGGGCATCTCTTCTCTCTTCTTCCCAGCAGCTTGCGGCGTTCTCAGAGCACCGGGGGCTTCACCCCCTTTCTTCAGGTACGCCAATTTTCTTTAATGCTCATCATTGAACTTCAAATTGATTAAATTGCCTGACTGATAATCTTTTCCTTACTGCCTTGCAGATCTGGGGGTACACCCGCTTCCCTATGGGACGCGGGGTACAGACAGAGGGGCGCCAGACCATGGTGCCTCTCATGGCGCGGTGGGAGGTAGCTCCCGACCGACGGGTGGCGGACAGGCGCGCGGAGGACGTGCGGTTGGCGCTGGACCACTACCTGTGGACGATCCGTTTCACCTCCGCAATGTCCTCGTGTCGACTGCGGATGTCCTCCGGAGATTCGCGAACGTCGCTGGTCTCTCGTTGGTGATGATGGGTTGCTGGTTGACCTCGTTGACTCCTCGGTTGACTAGGTTGACTGAGGAGGAAACAAAGAAAACCAGAGATGAAAGGGAGGTTTGTGATCACCAGGGCCTTACCTGTGCCTAAGGGAGTGTTTTGACCACGTTGTTGCAGCAGCCTCGCGCAACGGACGGAGATGGGGTTTCAACTTCTCCTCCTTCGGCCGGCCAAAGGAAGAGAGCTCCACGGTCACGTTCACAGTGTTCCTGCCACAAACAAAGCTCTATTAGACTCAAATGCAGTGTAGTAAATGTTCAAAACGAAGAGAGGAAAGCCCAAAAGGCGAGTCCCGTACCGGTTGCGGACTTGAGAAGAGGGGTGGCCAAATGTTATGACCACCCTTCTTCCCTCTGTTTTTGGTTGGGAAACCCCTTTCTAGGTGTGTAGGAAGGTGACCTACGTGCCTAGAGTGAGTAGGAAGGTGTGTGCAACATGTAAGTTAGCTAAAAAGTAAGTAAGAGAAGAGAGAGGGGAGGAGGTGTAGATCCTCGTTGTTGATGTTGTAGCTCCTTGCAAGGACTCCTCCAGCTCCAAAGCAACCCTCCTAGACGTCCCAAGTGTGGAGAGAGTGAAGAGGATGAGTGGTGGAAGGTTGGGTAAGATTTTCTCTCTCCTCTCTCAAAGCTTCAGCATATGGACGTCCAGCCTCTCCCCCCTGGCTCAGAGGGCTCAAAGGGAGGTTATATAGACAGTGGAGCTCGGGGTTAAGAGCCTTGGATGCTCAAGTGTGAAGAAACACACTTGCACACTTGGCAATCCATGCATTAAAGGTCCAACCAATGGGGAGGGGCCAAGTAGGATTTTTACTGGGTCAATGAGGTGCCTAGGTGGCCCATATACCCGTTGGGAACGGCTACATGCGTTGCATGGCCGAGAGAATGGTGCAAGTGGGCTGGAATCTCGGGGTAGTTGCGCAGACCAGGTAAACGACATTGACGTCCATGGATCAGGCCGCCAACCGCATGCAGACGTCCATGGATGTGGACGCCAAGATAGGTCAGCGTCCAGGGGGATTGCTGCCAACCAGTAGTCGGCGGCCATCTATGCTGCCGTCTACATGGTATCCGAGGCTGGTCAACAAATGGTCAAACGAGGCTTAATGGGCCAAAAGAGCCTTGCGGGAGATGGGCCAAATCTCGCGTCTACAAATGCCCCTCCGAGACATCCGGCCTTGCAAGGGAGCAGAGCGGACTGAAAGGTTGGTGTCTCGGTAAACCAAGGACGCGGAGATTTAATGGAAGGGCCATCTCCGAGGTTAGGAACTCTAGCGAACCAAACGAAAGAGTCAGGCTAGAAACAGATGACGTATCGTCTGAGAGACAAAAATAGGGTAAGAAAAGGGTGATCTACCCGTGTAACTACAACTGCGACCCAATGGAAGGGTCCCTGGCATGGCCGTGTCGGACTTTGACTAGTTTATGGTGTGTCTGAGTCAAAGGAGTTGTAATATGACGGTTGAATAAGGAGGGTCTCATAACCGGAGCTCACGGGCTCGCTGGCCTAGTCAGGACGTCGGTCCTGAATTTAGGAGGTCATGGAAACAAAGAGTTGGTTGATCTCTCAAAGGATTATCAAAAGATTCTAACTGGAATCACATGCTTGGAAAGCCTGAAGTCCGGAATTAAGCTCGCGACTGGCGAAGGCTCAAATGAACTCAATAAGACTGGAATGATCATTTGTGAAAAGCACGGTGGGACAAGTGGAGAAGGGGGCAACAAAGACCCGATATCGACCTGGATAGTCATGAAGGGTGGACCCAGTAGGCTACCTGAGCTGGGGGAGCCATGGAGCAATCATATGATCGAGGAAAATTACCATTTTTTTTTTAGTGTTAGTAAGAGAATGTTAGCAGTGAAGATGCATGCTGGTGTGGGTTGCCTATCTAAAATGCAAGTTAGCACCAGAGGAAAATTCTAAAGGCCATACGATTAACTGAGAGATCGCAAACCCATCATGGTTTTTGGTGAAGGGGAACTCAGGGTTCACGGTCGCCAAGTTATTCGCCTCTGGTGGGGTCCTATGTTAGACATACCTGTAATGCTCAAGGTCGCATGAGCGTTCTGAAATTTAAGCGCAGCCTGTGCTTAAAAATGTCTGCAAAACAACTTGAAGCACAAGATAAAGGATAAAGGGTAATGGCCATATAAAGAATAAGAATTTAAAAACTTCCGGTCAGTAAACGTCCACATCGCTGGCCGCCAGCATACCTGTTAACGTCCACAGATGTTGCCGTTAACACTATACTGACGTCCACCGATCTGGACGCCTACATGACAGCGGATCAGGCCGAAAATATAGGTGATGGGAGTCCATAGGGACTCTACCATCTCCTACCTCCGTCCCTCCCTGCTCCTGCTGCGAACCAGAGAGCTGAGAGACAGAAAAGCACAGCAAAATGGCCTCCTCATCGACCGGACGATCCACAGGCGCGAACCCCGGAGTTTTGAGCGAAGTTCTGGGACACTTGAGCACGCGTCTGGCCAAAGGGGAGGTAAGCATGATTATTTCTGCTCCTTCCTGAGCTGAAAACGCCCCAAAACCTTTTTCTTACAGCATTCCTTGACGCAGGAAGTTCCTGCCTTCCCGAGCCAAGGCCAGGTACGGGCCTTTTCCTGGCTTATGAACCTGACGAACGCGATAACCCTAGACATGCGGAGCTTCATTGGGCTGTGGAACCTGAGCTTCATGGTGGTGCTGGCGAAGAACTTGAAGGATATGTGGTGGGGGTTCGATGCTTTGGGGGCGCTGATAGAGAGATGGCACCCACACACGCATACCTTTGTGTTCCAGGGCTTCGAGGCGAGCGTGTTGCTGGAGGAATTGGAACTGTTCCTGGGATGGCAGCGGTGCCTGGAGTACGATGCAGCGACTCCTCTCCTCCCGTGGGAAGAGATCCTCGCGGACATCATACGAGACAAGAAGGAGGTTTTGCGGATGACGAACAAGAACGGGATCTTCCTAGACCGGCTGGCCTGGTGGTTGATCCAGCATGCGAGGGAGATTGGTGGAGAGAGGGCGACCCGGGGATTGACACTCTGCCTGGCTGGGGTCTTCCTGTTCCCCACAAGCGGCGACTTCATCCTTTATGAGCATGTTGGAGTACTTTCTCTGCTGTGGCGAGGGCAGTCACTTGCCCCTGCAGTGCTGGCCCACCTGTACAGTTCTCTGACCACGATGAGCTTAGGCGGACGCACCTGCGGGAGTTTGTTTCTGCTCCAGGTATGGATGGAAGCTCATTTAAAATTTGATTTTGCTGATGCACAACCTACCCCCTCCAGAGTCTTCCTTCGGAGTTCAGTGCATTGTGGCAAGGCATGGTACGAGCCAGAGAATGAGATCAAGTGTATGACAGCACACTTGAAGAGCAGAGATGCCTGGAGAGATCATTTGGCATTTCTGGGAATGGATGACTTCATCGCGAGGCCATTGTTTATGAGGACAATTGAGTTTCGGGTCCGAACTAGGGTGGACAGAGACTTGTGGTTGATAGGAGCTGATTAGATGGTGGCGTATCAGCCACACCGGTGCCATTGTCAGCTTGGGATCCCACGGGGAATTCCTACTTCATTCAACTGCACCGATATGATAATCACCGGGAAGAATGAAAGGATGATGAAGAAAGCTATGAAGACTTGGAAGAAATACACAGTCAGCAAGAAGGTGGGATTGGCAGTGCAGGAAACACCGAAAGACGTATGGCAGTATGAGGACTTCACAGACACTATTTGTCCCATTTCATGTGACTTTTTCATGGCCCGCAGGGCAAAATGATGTATCTTCCTGTTTTGAATAAGTGTAACACAAATTTGATGAATAAAAGTGAGTTGCATTTGTGTTGAATTGACTTGAGTTTGATTGACTTGTGGAATGTGTGGAATGAAATGGCCTCAAAAGGTTCAAAAGAGTGTGCTGTGAGGACTGGGTGCGAGGTCGTTGGCGTCCACATCGATGGCCGCCAACTACAGGTAAACGTCCAGGACCCGTCGCCAACCATTGAGACAGAAGATAGACGTCCACTGATGTGGTCGTCGACTTAACTTCGAGGTCAGACATTGAAGAGGCATTGACGTCACACATGGCCGTTGACGGTACATCCGCGGCCAGGGATTGACGTCTGAAAACGGTGAACGGCCAGACCTTGACGCTGAACCAGGAAACTGCCTTTTTTCTTGAACCGACGCCCTCACCCGGCGCCATTACGCCTTCCCAACGCCGGGAGAGGAAGAACCGAAACACTGAGACCTTCACTTTTGCGTCCACTTCCTCTCCCTTCAATCTTCAAACTCCAATCTTCTCACTTCAACTTCTTCCTAATCTAAACCTACCAACCGCAAACCAAGACCGGAATCCTCATGAGGATAAAGGGGAAACGAACGATCCTCCGTGCCCGGCGCCAACCGGAGGAGGAGGAAGAGACGAGGGACGATGCAATGGGGGATACGGCGGAGGAGGAAGAGGCCGGGCCATCGGCGGCCGGCGCTGGCGGCGCTAGTGAGCCGGAGGGGGAAGAAACGACCGGAGAAGGAGGAGACGAAACAGAGGCGGAGGCGCCTCGACGGCCCAAGGTAGGCCCCTAGAACCTCAAAACTCTGTGTTTGTGATTTGGTGAAAAGGAGGCAAAACAGAGGAAGCGCCGTCGGATCAAACAGGAACTTGACGGCAACATCGGTTGCCGTCGAGTTCCCCCCGGCGTCCAACCCCTTGCCGTCCAAAGGAACTTGACGTCAAGGTGTTGGTCGCTGACAGAGGAACTGGACGACCACCCATGGACTCTGACCCTGAGTAAACGGCCAACCCCTTGCCGTCAATGCTTGATAAACGTCAGTCGATGCTGACGTTTACTTTACTGTGTTTTCCTGCAGGGCAAGGGGAGGATGAGGAGCCGGGTCACCTGGGACCTGTGCTAGGCATGGTACAGGGCACTTCCGGAGGCCCAGCAGGCCCAGATAGCGAGGATGGGGTTCGGTCATCTCCTATCGGTACGCCCTTTTTACTTAGATGTCCCTTACTTAGAGGCGTTGAGGGAGAGATGGGAGGAGGACTGCAAGGCATTCATCATGACTTGGGGTCACATGATACCCACATTGGAGGATGTGGCGTATCTGACGGGGTTACCGGTTCAGGGAGAACCGGTAGTCGGGCTGGAGAGGAGGGACTACTACGATGACATCGTAGAGTTGCTAGGGCCTGAGTTTGTTGCTGGGAGGAGGAGGCCGATCCGGAGCATCCTGCTCGGGTCACTTTCGGAGGCCATGGGACTGAGAGGAGGGCGGAGAGGCCCCCTGGAGACTTTGGAGGAGTTCTATGCCAGGGTGAGGGGTCTGCTGGATCTAGGAGGCCGGAGCGAGGAGCGCTGCGTCCGGATCTTCGTCAGCTACTTCTTCGGGCGCCTACTGTTCGCGACGCAGTCATCTCAGATGAACTGCAAGTTCGTGCTGCTCTTGAGGGACCTGGCGCAGGCGGGGAGGTATGCTTGGGGCGCCGCGATGCTGGGACACCTCTTCTCACTTCTCCCAAGCAGCTCGCGGCGTTCTCAGAGCACCGGGGGCTTCACCCCCTTTCTTCAGGTACACCAATTTCTCTTATGCTCATCATTGAATTTTAATTTGATTAACTGATTGACTGACCAATCTTTTGCTGCCTTGCAGATCTGGGGGTATACGCGCTTCCCTATGGGGCGCGGGACACTTGCAGAGGGGCGCCAGACAATGGTGCCTCTCATGGGGAGGTGGGAGGTGGCCCCGGACCCCAGGGTCACCGAGAGGAGGGTTGGAGACGTGCGGGTCGCACTCGACCACTACCCGCACGAGCAGGTATGAAATTTTGAACTAGCTCTTGCATTCTTTCAATTACTGCTGCATTTGATGTTACTGACCAGTGTTTTCTCATTCTTCTCAGGTAGTGTGGACCCCTTATGCGGGGGAGGCGGACGCCTCGCACCCGGCAGTGGCGGCGGGCCGGCCCCTTTTCGACCGCCACCTCCTCTTACTGTGCCTCGGGACATGTGAGGTACTGTATTTGGAGCTGGTGGTACAGACCTTGGGTTGGCACCAGCCGGCCATCGAGGTGCCTTCCCTCGGGAGAGAGGGACACTCGCGCCGGCGGTTCTTCGCTGAGGACCGCGACTGGGGGACGGATCACGGCAGCATCGTCGCCTACTGGCGCGAGGGCGGCGAGCAGGTGGTACGAGTGACAGACCTCCTCGACAGTTCAGCGTACATGGAGGATTATCAAGCACGGTATGCCGGGCGACTCCGGCTTGACCGACGAGTGGTAAGTGAAACTTCTAACCTTAAGCCTTGGTTGGTTGATTGCCTCATTTGATTCTAACCTTGAAGCGCACTTGGCAGATGTCGGAGTCACAGGCCGTCCGCCTTTTGGAGGGGCGGTTGGCCGAGCAGGTGGTGGAGCTGACGAGGCTCCGCACTGAGGTCAGGACACTGGTAAGTAACATCTCGACCTACATAAAATTGATTTGACATCGATTTGATTCGATTGCTGACCAAGATATGTGAATGCAGAGGGCGGAGCAGCAGAGGGTGCGGGCGAGCCACGATGCAGGGGCGAGCTCGTCCGCCCAGCCAGCCGGAGGGGACCTGGCGGTCCGCCTGCAGGAGGCCCTGGATAGGGCGAATGAGCGGATCCAGGAGCTCGAGGCGGAGGTAAGACATTGAACCAAACCTGAACACTTGTGATTTGATTTGATTTGACGTGTTTGCTTTTTTTTTTGGTGTGCAGCGACAGGCAGGAGGAGTAGCGACCCTCCAGGCGCAGGTGGAGGCCTTGCGGCTGGATCTATCGAGGATGGAGGGTCGTATGACCGCGTTCCGGGACAGCGCGAGGGGTGCGGAGGCAGAGAAGATACGGGCCATCGAGGCCCGGGTGCAGGCTGTCGCGGATTTGGAGTTCTTGAAGAACCGGGTGTTGAAGAAGCGCCGGGAGCAGCAGCGACAGACTCAGCAGGAGGCGGCCGGGAGGATGGGGTCCGTGTTCGGGTCTCTTGATGACATCGTGTCATTGGGAGATCCGTCCGTCGGACGAGGAGCGGGAGCACGCCCAGAGGCTTCCACTGCGACGAGACCTCCCGTCCCAGACAGGCGTCGGGAGAGGGAGGAGGAGGAGGTCAGCAGCTCGCGTAGGCCGAGGCCTAGCGAGGGTGAGAGGAGAGAGGAGTGAGCTTTTGTACCACCAGGGGTATGCCCCTGTCATGACATGTACAGAACTTGATCATTATAGTGGAATTTGTGGACTTTGTCATTTGCACTTGAATGGTTTGTTTCTGTTCTTTGGTTCCTGCATCCTGTATCCACAACACTTAAAGGAACAGGTTAGTGTAGATCTGTTTTTAGCCCCTTGCCTACGATATACCTTTCTTGAGATCTGGTCAAGGGGCTAATGTCTAATCAAAGATAGGAACATAATAAAATAACTGAAAGGGAAATATGCACATGCATTTTTTTTTATAAGAAATAAGGAGAATGTTAGTATATATACATGGTACCACTAATTTTTTTAGATTTTGAATTTCTGATTTTTTTTAGCTTTTTTTTTTTTGAAAATAAGGGAGAATATGTACATCAAAAGACTCTCTTTTGTTGTTTTTGCATTTTTTTATTTTTTTTTTTTGGATTTTTTTTGACTCTAAGACACATATTCATCACATGTTGCGGTATAGGGTTTACACGATCTACTTAACCACAGAGGCCAAGAGTAAGGAGGGACGTGCATGAAATTTTTGATGTTGGAAATTGCCCCTAGCCTTCTTGACATTTTCCACTACGGAGGATCTTATACAATCAAATTGCCCCTAGAGGGAGAAATGGGAAGAAGGGTGTAGGAAGTCATGTAGGGCTTTGGTTCAAACTACTTTTTGTTTCCGAACCGACATCTCATATTAACAGACTTGGTCAACCATTGTTTTCAGGAGAATTTTTCATTTTTTCATTTCATTTCTGATTTCTGGGGTGGAGGCACGTACTTTTTGCTACCTCCTTGAGTTGGTCAGCCTTTTTCGGGTACGTACTTTTTGCTACCCTTTTTGACCTTTTGGCTTTTCTTTTCCCCTTTTGAGGCTTGATTTGACATTTTGCCCCTTGCTTTTATTAGTTGCCCCTGTTTTATGGTGACCTTGTCCTTTAAAAGAGAGTGGGTGGTCCCCTACTCGTAGTTTGTTCCGTTTCCAGACACGACCGAGTGGGAAAAGAAATTTTCCAGTTAGGGGTAGTACTCCAACATCGTGTGGTGTGTGAATAAACCCTTCCTTACTAATGACCAATGGAAAAAGTAGGAAAAGTAGACCCACACCTTAACAAGTGATGAATGACCGACTTGACGGACTGACTGACTGACTAAGGGTAGAATTTCTTGAGGTAGACTGCATTCCAAGGGTGCGTTAGCTCAACTCCCT
Organism: Colocasia esculenta; assembly: GCA_014218235.1. Taxonomy (NCBI): domain Eukaryota; kingdom Viridiplantae; phylum Streptophyta; class Magnoliopsida; order Alismatales; family Araceae; genus Colocasia; species Colocasia esculenta. Next base: position 140,282,565 of record CM024758.1, on the reverse strand, counting down.
CGGCATCCACTAACCTATAAGCGTTCCCTGAGTATGCTTCTTTGACAACGAACGGACCCTCCCAATTTTCTTGCAATTTGCTCCTGGGACCTGGTGCTTTAAGATTTTACGCTTAAGGACCATTCACCCACTTCGAATTTTCTCTCAAGAACTCTTTTGGCATAAAAACGTGCAATTCTCTGACGATAGACTTGTGCATGGTCAGCCGCTATCATTCGCCTTTCATCTAAGAGTTCAAGTTGTGCCAACAAGGCTTCCCGACGTTGATCAGGATCAAGTTCGGAATCCAATTGAACTCTAAGCGAAGGGACGAAGATCTCATATGGGAGTATCGCATCCGATCCGTATGTCAAAGCGTAGGGGGTTTGCCCCGTAGGAGTGCGGACGGAGGTGCGATAAGCCCAAAGAGCTTCAACCAAGCGATCTGGCCAGTCAGCATTGTTGTGAGATTTGCATGTTTTCTTTATGATTTTAATGAGAGTTTTATTAGTAGCTTCAGCTTGTCCATTACCTTGTGGATAATATGGTGATGAATGATGCAAGTTAATGCCATATTTACCACACATGTCGCGAAGCTCCTGTGAAGTGAATTGCGGTCCGTTGTCGGTGACGATGTCCCGAGGCACGCCAAATCTTGCAAGGATGTTGCGCTTGATGAACTTGACGACTGTTGAAGCTTTGACTTCTATGAACGCTTCTGCTTCAGCCCACTTCGTGAAGTACTCCGTGGCGGTCAGAATGAAGGACTTCTTACGGATTTCTCCGGTTCTGTCCGCAAGAGGACCGACCACGTCAAATGCCCACATGGCGAAAGGCCATGGAGCGATGAGAGGGTGAAGAGAGAGGAAGGAGCATGAATTTTGTCACCGTGCAATTGGCATTTAGCACAGTGACGGACAAAATGGCGACAGTCTTCTTCCATGGTGGGCCAATAATAGTGTCTTAGCAATTTCTGGGCAATTGCTCTACCATTAACATGGCCACCACATTCACTAGAGTGAGCGGCTTCAACAACATCTTGAGACTCGAATTCATCAAGGCAACGGAGATAGACCCCGCTGAGAGACTTTTTGTACAGAATGCCACCTATGATCTTGTAACGCTCCGAGACGCGACGAATTGCCCGTCTATCGGCAGAGGTGGCATAATCAGGGAAGGATCCATCTTTGAGAAAGTTTTCGATGTCAAAATACCAGGGATGGCCATCTTCAAGGTCAATTTCTGGCTCTTTGGAAAGCGCATGGACCCGAAGGGATGGAGAAGGACGCACGAGCTGAGAGAACCACGGATCGACATGGGAAGGGACTCTTAACCTCTGGACAGAGACGGTTTCAGAAGACTTTCCCAAAGGAATGGGAATGGAAGACGCGAGGGAGGCGAGGGAATCTGCTAGGATATTTTGGGCCCTAGGAGTGTGAACTAAGGTGAGCTTCCTAAACTGCCGGACTACTTTTCCTACCAACTCTTGGTATGGTTTCAGCTTGGGGTCCCGGGTCTGGTACTTGCTAAGAGATTGCCGGAGTATCAACTGCGAATCTCCAATAATCCTTAACTCCTTGACTCCGAGCAATAAAGCCATTTTCAGCCCGACTAGGAGAGCCTCGTACTCAGCCACATTGTTCGTGGCTCGGAAGGTTAACTGATAGGCGTGCGGAATGACTACCCCTTCCGGTGAGAGGAGGACTGCCCCTATCCCACACCCTTTAGAATTGAGCGCCCCGTCGAAGTAAAGCACCCACGAAGGTTCACCATCGATAATGGCTCCTAACTCTTCATCGGGAAAGCTTTCATCAACGGGGGAGTATAAAGGTAAGGGGTGGTGGGCCAAATGCTCAGCTATGGCATGCCCCTTGATTGACTTTTGGTTGACATAGGTGATATCAAATTGGTTAAGGAAGCTTTGCCACCTCATCAACCGCTCAGTCAGGACAGGCTTCTCAAGCAAGTACCGAATAGGGTCCATACGCGCCAGAAGTTTCACTTCATGAGCCAAGAAATAGTGCTTCAACTTCTGGGCAACCCAGACGACGGCCGCGCACGTTCTTTCCATGGCGGTGTACTTCTTTTCAGCCTCATTGAACAACTTGGATAAATAGTACACCGCTCTCTCCTTCTTCTCGTCGTCGTATTGGGCCAAAACCGCTCCAGTTGAATCTTCTGTGGTTGACACATAGAGCAGTAAAGGCCGACCCGGGACCGGAGGAGCGAGAACAGGGGGATTAAAAAGATAGCTCTTCAATTCATCAAAGGCCTTCTGACATTTATCGTCCCAATTAAACTTCGCCTCTCCTCTAAGCATCTCGTAGAAGGGCTTACAGCGGATTGAATGCTGGGAGATAAATCTCCGAATAAACTGGAGTCTGCCAATTAGCCCTCTGACTTCTCTGATATTCCTAGGAGGAGGCATGTCAATTATTGCTTTGGCCTTGTTAGGATCAATTTCAATTCCCCGCTTGCTAACGATGAACCCAAGCAATTTCCCCGAAGAGACACCAAAGACGCACTTCTTGGGGTTCATCTTAAGATTGTGCTCTCTAGACCTTTGGAGAACTGCCCGGAGGACCTCAGCATGGCCATGTCGAGTCTTTGATTTAACCAAGACATCGTCCACATAGACCTCCATGTGCACATGCATCATGTCATGAAAAATTCCATCATAGCCCTTTGATAGGTTGCTCCCGCATTCTTTAATCCGAAGGGCATGACGACATAACAATAAGTCCCCCAGGGCGTTGTAAATGAAGTTTTCTCCTGGTCTTCCTCCGCCAAGCGAATCTGGTTGTACCCAGAGAAACCATCCATAAACGACAAAAGCTCGAAGCCGGCAGTATTGTCCACTAGGACATCTATGTGTGGGAGAGGGAAATCGTCCTTTGGGCAAGCACGATTAAGGTCACGGAAATCTATACAGATCCTAACCTTACCGTCCTTCTTCATTACAGGGACGATATTAGCTACCCACTGTGGATATAGCACAACCCTAATAAATTTGGCTTTGTGCAACTTGTCAACCTCCTCTTTGATCTTGAGTGCCAGCTTAGGATGTAGCCTTCTCAACTTTTGCTTGACGGCCTTTGCGTCGGCTTTTAGGACCAAACGATGCTCGACCAAAGAGGTATCGAGTCCCGGCATGTCCTCATAAGACCAAGCAAATCCGTCGGAAAATTCTTTGAGAATGGCTACCAGAGCTTCTTCTTCTTCAACACTCAAGTTGGCACTAATCAAAACTGTCTTCGGGGATTCTTCAGTGCCAAGGTTGACTTCTTTAGTGGGCTCGTCTGCAGCCATGGTTGGCTCGTCGAACCTTTTTGTGCCATCCACATAGGAGCTCACTGGGTCCTCTTCTCCCGACCCAGGATCTCCCAACTCACCCTCCTCATCAAAATCTAGCAGATAGACTCCTAAACCGTCATCTACAGAGTCACCTTCCTCAAAGTCAGACTCGACGAGAGCAGGATCCTCAAGAAATTCTGGCACCTGACTTAACTTAGCACATCTCTCAGCCAAGGCCATGACAAAACGGGCAGGAACTTGCCTACCCTTCTCCTTGCGCACACATGGCTGAGAGGAACTAGACTCTCCTAAACTTAAACCAGACCCTAGACTAGCCTCTAGACCTGACTCTAAACTAGAATCTAGACCACTATTTACATGACTGCTATGTACAAAACTATGTACAGGGGAAGTGCCCCTAGAGGGGCAAGAGGAAGAGGAACTTAGGCCGGAAAGCGTCGGCCCCTGGCCGAGCGGAAGAGGTTCCAGGGAGGAAGGGTGCTCAATGGAGACCTCGGATTTCCAATTTTCAAAATTGGCATTTTTTTTGGGAGTCAAGGCCAAGAACCATGAGTTGCTGACTCAAGGTAGCCTCGACTGGCGAGATGAGGGATGGAGAAGACAGGGGGAGAAAGAAGGGGATTAGAGGTGGATGGAGGAACTGAATTGTGTGGCGGGCACACAGCAGTAGAGGGAGATGGAGGTGAAGATGGGGGAGAAGGGAGATCAGAGCCAAAGAGGGAGAGGAGGCCAAAATCGTCAGAAATGTCCTCTATTTGGGCATCCTCTTCTTCTTCTTCTTCATCCTCACTCCCAGAGTAAGGTATTTCTTCAATTATGGGCTCCCTGGTCCCCAGCTGGGTTGGCCCCTGGACAAAATGCTCCTTTAAAGTCCAGGTAAGAGGTTGATAGGGTATGAAGGGTTTGGATGGACAGGGTCTGGGCGGAAACCTAGACCGGCCTTGGTAACAACCTCCTAATCGCCTGGACGCTCTGGATTTCTCCCTTTTCATCCGTGCCTAGCCCGCGGCCATGAATATAGCCGATACTAGCCATTACTTCCCAACCCTTTCCCAGAGGACATGGAACATGGGGTTCTACAGCAGGCTTGAGAGGCTGGCCGAGCTCACAGGGTGTGGGGAAGTCAAAAAGAGACATGACTGGCTTCTTCCCCTTATCCGGAATGAACAGGTGCGGCATCTGCTCCGTGGTGACCGCATTGAGAGTCTCCAAGATGGGAATGCTCTTAATCTTGATCACCCGCCCATTGAAAGGAAATTTGAAGCATTGGTGGGCGGTGGAAGGGACCCCTAGAGTCTGTTCTAGCCAAGGACGACCGAGGATGGCCTTGTAGGCCGGGTCGACATCAAGGACCAGGAACTCGGTGGACATGGTGACAGGTCCGATTCCTAACTTAAGAGTAATTTTGCCTTTGGCAACCCTTTTGGAGTTGTCGTAGGCGGCGATGGTGGAGCAACTCTTCTCCAGATTCTCTTCCCCAAACCCAACTGCTTAAGGGTCTTCATCGGACAGACATTGATAGATGCCCCGGTGTCGATAAGAGTGGAGTCCACCGAAACCCCATTGAGGTTGATGGTGAGACAAAGAGGGAGCGAACGACACTCGGGGGTGGCGAGATCCTTGTCCGAGAAAGAGATTGAGGGTCCTTGGGTGAGGGAGAGAATGGCGCCGGTGATCCCACTAGGAGGGAGATCATCATTAACCATGATCTTCTGGAGGAACTGGAGGAGAGTGGATTGATGTGATGGCGACCTCCGAATCAATTCTAAAATAGACACCCTCGCGGGCGTCTTATCAAGATGTTGGAGAATATCATATTCGGTGCCGGCCGGGGGTGGAGGCCCATTATCCTCCTCATCTTGGGATGGCCGCGGAGGTGGAGGAACAATTCGATTCTGAGGTGACATGAACGGCCTCCTGGGACTGAGGGCGGATGAGCTGGAGGGGTCTGATAGATGGCTCACATATAGGGGAAGTGAGAATGGTGGTGGGTAGGCATCTTGTGGAGGTCGGATGAGCATTAAGGTCTTTCCTCTAGGATGGCATCTACCGACGTGGAAGGCTCCTGAGACTCGGCCGTGGGACACGGGTACCATTCTTCGAAACCTTCTACCCCCACTGTTGCTCTCTCCTCACAACCCGAGGTCCTAGGTGTATTATGGTATGCACGCTCTCATGGGTTTTGGAGGAGGAGGGATTGTTGCTTTGGTGGTTGGGGAGAGGGTTACTGAAAATGCCAAGGTCCTTTTTGGTGTACCTAGACTTGGCTATGGCCACCTTGACGTCATCCCAGTTGATTCTACCTTGGTCATTCATATCATAGACCCAGTCACGAAAGGTAAAGCAATTGTTGATGAAGTGACCATGAGTCCTATGGTATGGACAGTACTTGGAGGTGTCTACCCTTGAATTGGTGTTCTCCCTTTGTGGGGGGAGTTGAATTGCATCACAGGACATGAGGGCGAAGAATACGTCCTCGAGGGTCTCAGGAAGAGGAGGGTAGTGCGACCTTTTGGGGCCAGGTCGGGTGTATCCAGAAGGAGGGGGAACGACAGAGTAAGGCTTGGAGGGGTGAGATGGGAATTGATGAGGGTTGGAAGAAGTGGATGGAGGATTGGAGGATTTGATCGGAGGCCTCAACGGCTGACTGCAAGCGTTGACGGACTCATTGACGGTCACCCCCTCGGTGGTGGGTGCCGCGGGAGCCTTACGTCCCTTGGGCTTCCCTTCGAAAAAGTGGGGTAGAGAGGAGTCCTTGATTTGATTTTGGACCACCCTAGCTCGGTTGTATAGATGCGCGAATGAGGGGAACTCACTCAACATCAAGATGGAACGGAGAGCGGGGTGGTGTTGGTAACCAACATAGTTATGGCCTGGGACTCCGGGATAGGAATATCTGCCCTAGACGCCATGGATCTCCACCGATTGGCGTAAGTGACGAAGTCTTCGTCCGGCTTCATCTTCTCTGCCACCAAGTCAGGAAGTGTAGGGACTTGGGTGGCCATGTATGAGAAGTGAGAGATGAATCGCTCGGAGACTATGTCGAAATTAACCAGGTCCGACGCGGGTAAAGAGGTGAACCACCTCAAAGCTTCCCCTTCTAACGATTGTTGGAAGAGGTGAACTAAAAGAACCCGGTCGTACAACCATCGGTGGGAATCCATGGTGAATCCGGCTAGATGGTACTGGGGGTCAGAGGTCCCGTCGTACTTGCGGTACTTCGGGGCCTTGAAACCCGGAGGGAAGTAAGCATTAGGAAGCTTGCAGTAATTTTGGAGTGAATGAGGCTTGGAAAGGGATAGTGATTCAGCAAGAAGCTTCCTCACGAGTCCCTCCACCTCCGAACGGGGGATAGATTCGGATTGAACGGGGGGTGTGATTTGAACAGGTGGCGACGGGCAGAAGGAGGAGTGAGAATAAGAGTAGGGAACGGAGTGGGGGTAGGGGAAGGAATGAAAGTAGAGATGGGAACCTGGGGTGGGGTGACCGGCCTAGGAGTGGGCCTAGATGTAGAGGCATTGAAAGGGGACGGGGATGGAGTGGACGGAGACGCCGCTACCCGGATGGTATGCTTGGAAAGCATTGAAATAATTTCATCGGGCGAATAGCGAGACATGAGTTTAGAAAACTCGGGGTCCTCTTGAGCACTTTGGGGATGAGTGGGGTTGACCCTCAAACTGACACTTTCCTCATTGTCGGCTTGGGAAGATGATTGAACCGACCCCTCAGGCTGAACATCAGTGTTAATCATACCGACAATCTCATCATTGATGTTATCATCATATTCAAATGCCGATTTATTGGCCATGTCAACAGGGTCCAACCAAGTGTCCATTAGCACACAACCTATGGATTTTAAAATGGTTTAAGTTGAAGTGATTACACTGTTTTCAGCAGAAGTATGGATTTCTACCAATCAATGTTATCAAACAACGTCCCCAAGATTTTTAAATGTCAAAGTTATGTGTTAAGTTAAGTTGAGTTGAGGGCCGTTCTCTCCAATTTCACTTGAATCCCGGTGAGTAGGTGAACTAGACAGGATGGGTAAAGGTCCTCCTGCCCCGTACCGTGAGGGAATCCACGGAATTTAGGGACTTATAGAGTTTTCTTCGGAGTCAACCCGATTTACCCGAGAGGGAATCCCCGAGTAAAAGGTTGTAAACCGAAGAAGGGCAATCCTAAAAATGTGAGGGGAGGCTAGAAAAGAGGAGTAAGATGGCCCCCCAATGACTGAGGACCGTCAGTGACAACCAGTAAGCAAACAAGAAACAAAATCACAACAAAACAATCAGAAAAACAGGGAAAAGCATGCCACTGTGACACTAAACGTCAATATGGTGGACGCAGAGTTCATGATCAACAGATACACGGCATGATCGACTGACGCTGACAGACATTAGACGACTACCTATGTGGACGCTGAAACAAACTCAACGGCAGGAAATGTGGACGCTTACCTGGATAGGCGGCAAGATCGATGGCCGTCTACCTGGATGCACACAAACCGTGGCAGCACTGCTGGTCCCACCGTGATCGCCAGAAAAGAGGTTGTGGACGATCCGTTTCGCCTCCGCAATGTCCCCGTGTCGACTGCGGATGTCCTCCGGAGATTCGCGGACGTCGCTGGTCTCTCGTTGGCGATGATGGGTTGCTGGTTGACCTCGTTGACTCCTCGGTTGACTAGGTTGACTGAGGAGGAAACAAAGAAAACCAGAGATGAAAGGGGAGGTTTGTGATCGCCAGGGCCTTACCTGTGCCCAAGGGAGTGTTTTGACCACGTTGTTGCAGCAGCCTCGCGCAGCGGACGGAGATGGGGTTTCAACTTCTCCTCCTTCGGCGGCAAAGGAAGAGAGCTCCACGGTCACATTCACAGTGTTCCTGCCACAAACAAAGCTCTATTAGACTCAAATGCAGTGTAGTAAATGTTCAAAACGAAGAGAGGAAAGCCCAAAAGGCGAGTCCCGTACCGGTTGCGGACTTGAGAAGAGGGGTGGCCAAATGTTATGACCACCCTTCTTCCCTTCATTTTTGGTTGGAAACCCCTTTCTAGGTGTGTAGGAAGGTGACCTACGTGCCTAGAGTGAGTAGGAAGGTGTGTGCAACATGTAAGTTAGCTAAAAGTAAGTAAGAGAAGAGAGAGGGGAGGAGGTGTAGATCCTCGTTGTTGATGTTGTAGCTCCTTGCAAGGACTCCTCCAGCTCCAAAGCAACCCTCCTGGACGTCCCAAGTGTGGAGAGAGTGAAGAGGATGAGTGGTGGAAGGTTGGGTAAGATTTTCTCTCTCCTCTCTCAAAGCTTCAGCATATGGACGTCCAGCCTCTCCCCCCTGGCTCAGAGGGCTCAAAGGGAGGTTATATAGACAGTGGAGCTCGGGGTTAAGAGCCTTGGATGCTCAAGTGTGAAGAAACACACTTGCACACTTGGCAATCCATGCATTAAAGGTCCAACCAATGGGGAGGGGCCAAGTAGGATTTTTACTGGGTCAATGAGGTGCCTAGGTGGCCCATATACCCGTTGGGATTGCATGGCCGAGAGAATGGTGCAAGTGGGCTGGAATCTCGGGGTAGTTACGCTGACCAGGTAAACGACATTGACGTCCATGGATCAGGCCGCCAACCGCATGCAGACGTCCATGGATGTGGACGCCAAGATAGGTCAGCGTCCAGGGGGATTGCCGCCAACCAGTAGTCGGCGGCCATCGATGCTGCCGTCTACATGGTATCCGAGGCTGGTCAACAAATGGTCAAACGAGACTTAATGGGCCAAAAGAGCCTTGCGGGAGATGGGCCAAATCTCCCGTCTACACTACCCTCACGATCAGGTATGAATTTCAACTAGTTCTCCTTCTTTCCAATGGCTTTCAATTTCTACTTGCGATGTGACTGATCAATGTTCTCTGTTTGCAGGTGGTGTGGACCTCATACGCGGGGGAGGTGGATGCTGCGCACCCAGCGGTGGCAGCAGGTCGACCTTTGTTTGACCGCCACCTCCTTTGCTGTGCCTGGGGACATGCGTGGCCCTGTACACGGAGCTGGTGGTGAGGACGCTGGGCTGGCACCAGCCAGCTATTGAGGTACCCTCACTGGGTAGGGAGGGGCATTTCGCGCGACGGTTCTTCGCCGAGGACCGGACTGGGGAGAAGAGCATGGCAGCACCGTCGCTTATTGGCGCGAGGGCGGCGAGCAGGTCCTGAGACAGGCAAACCTCCAGGACAACTCAGCCTACCTAGAGGATTACAGAGGCGCTATGCCGGACGACTCTGGATAGACCGGCGAGCGGTAAGTGAATTTATCTCTAAGCCTTTGTTACTTGCCTTCATTTGATTCTAACCTTGAAGTGTGAATGGCAGATGACGGAGTCACAGGCCGTGCGCCTCTTGGAGGGACGGCTGGCGGAGCAGGAGGTCGAGCTTGAGAGGCTCCGCGCAGAGGTCCGGACACTGGTAAGTAACATCTCAACCTATCTTGGGTTTGATTTAAAATTGACTTGACTTGATGACTGACCAAGATACGTGTAAATGTAGAGGGAGGAGCTATCGAGAGTGCGGGCGAGCCGAGGCACAGGGGCGAGCTCGTCCGCACAGCCGGCTGGAGGGGACCTGGCGGTCCGTCTACAGGAGGCCCTGGACCGGGCGCAGGCGAGGGTCCAGGAGCTCGAGGCCGAGGTAAGACACTGAACCGAACTTGAACACTTGTGATTTGATTTGGTTTGACTTGACGTGTTTGCTTTTGTGTGCAGCGACAGGCAGGAGGAGTAGCGACCCTCCAGGCGCAGGTGGAGGCCCTGCGGCTGGATCTATCGAGGATGGAGGGTCGCATGACCACGTTTCGGGACAGCGCGAGGGATGCGGAAGCAGAGAAGATACGGGCCATCGAGGCCCGGGTGCAGGCTGTCGCGGATTTGGAGTTTTTGAAGAACTGGGTGCTGAAGAAGCGCCGGGAGCAGCAGCGACAGACTCAGCAGGAGGCGGCCGGGAGGATGGGGTCCGTGTTCGGGTCTCTTGATGACATCGTGTCATTGGGAGACCCGTCCGTCGGACGAGGAGCGGGAGCACGACCAGAGGCCTCCACTGTGACGAGACCTCCCGTCCCAGACAGGCGTCGGGAGAGGGAGGAGGAGGAGGTCAGCAGATCGCGTAGGCCGAGGCCTAGCGAGGGTGAGAGGAGAGAGGAGTGACCTTTTGTACCACCAGGGGTATGCCCCTGTTATGATATGTACAAAACTTCTTCCTTATAGTGGAATTTTGTGGACCTTTATCGTTTGAGCTCGAATGGTTTGCTTGTGTTCTTTGGTTCCTGCATCCACAACACTTAGAAGAAAAAAGTTAGTGTAGATCTGTCTTTAGCCCTTGCCTTAAAGATGTACCTTTCTTGAGATCTGGTCAAGGGGCTAATTTCTAATCAAAGATATAACATAAAAAAAAATAACCAAAGGGAAATATGTACATGCATTTTTTTTTGATTTTTTCGCATTTTCTTGATTTTTTTGGTTGTTTTTGATTTGGATAAGAAAAATAAGGAGAATGCTAGCATATACACATACTACTACTATTTTTTTTATTTTTGAATTTTCTGATTTTTTTTGCTTTTGAAAATAAGTAAAATAAGAGTAAAATATGTACATGGTGAAAATATATACATCGAGAGACTTTTTTTTTATTTTCCTCTATATTTTTTTTCTTACTCTAAAATACATGCTCATCACATGTCAAGGCATAGGGTCTGTGTGATCTGCTTAACCACAGAGGTCATGAATAAGGAGGATTGTGCATGAATTCCTTGATGTTGAAAATTGCCCCTAGCCTTCTTGATGTTTTCCACCATGGAAGATCTTATACAGTCAAATTTTCCCCTAGAGGGAGGAATTTGGAAGAAATAAGTAGGAAGCCATGCAAGGATTTGGTTCAGACTACTTTCTGTTCCCAAACCAACACCTCATACTAAAGACTTGGTCAACAATTATTTGCAGGGGAATTTTTCTTCTTATTTGATTTCAGGGGTGGAGGCACGTACTTTTTGCTACCTCCTTGAATTGGTCAGCCTTTTCCTGGGTATGTACTTTTTGCTACCTTTTTTGACCTTTTGGCTTTTCTTTTCCCCTTTGAGGCTTGATTTAGCATTCTGCCCCTTGTTTTTTCTTGATTGCCCCTGTCTATGGTGACTTTGTCCTTTAGATGGGAATGGATGGTCCCCTACTCGTAGTTTGTTCCGTTTCCAGACGCGGCCGAGTGGGAGAAGAATAGGGGAAAACATACTGACTGGATTAGACTATCCGAGTGTACTTGTGATTTTCCAACTAGAGGGCAATATCTTAACATCGTGTGGTGTGTGAATAAACCCTGCCTCACTAATGACCGATTGGAAAAGTAGAGATTTAGACCCATACCTTAACAAGTGATGAATGACCGACTTGACGGACTGACTGACTGACTAAGGGTAGAATTTCTTGAGGTAGACTGCATTCCATGGATATGACAACTCCACTCCCTCGATATCTACCAACCTATAAGCGTTCCCTGAATATACTTCTTTGACAACGAACGGACCTTCCCAATTTTCTTGCAATTTGCTCCTGGGACCTGGTGCCTTTATGATTTTGCGCTTTAGGACCATCTCGCCCACTTCAATTTCCTCTCAAGAACTCTTTTAGCGTAAAAACGTGCAATTCTCTGACGGTAGACTTGAGCATGGTCACGCTATCATTCGCCTCTCATCTAAAAGTTCAAGTTGTGCCAACAGGCCTCCCGACGTTGATCGGGGTCAAGTTCGGAGTCAATTGAACTCTAAGTGAAGGGACGAAGATCTTATATGGAGTATCGCATCCGATCCGTATGTCAAAGCATAGGGGGTTTGCCCCGTAGGAGTTCGGACTGAGGTGCGATAAGCCCAGAGTGTAACACCCTCCTCCGACATCACACAAACACATACGTAATCTTTGATCGGAAGAGGGGTTACGCTGACAAACTTTCGTTATGGGTAGATATATCCGCGCTTTGCACAAAACTGGCAAACCATTCCACAAAGGTATCTTGGAACATATTATAATACATAAGGTCACAGAGTGCTAACACTCATATTTACAAAAGTCAAGTTTCTTTTCTACTTAATACATCAACGACTCAAAATAAAACTACTAAAATTATGCTATTCTTCTTCATCTTTTCATCGTTCGCAGCGGAATTGGGATTCATGAGTAGCTGAGATTATGCACACCTTCAATCTGAAAGGGTTGGAGGAAACAAAGGCATGAGTCGAAAGGACTCAGTAGGTATAAGTAAACATAGCATAGAAGTTTCATTTGCAGAACTGAATGACTATTCAAATAGTGCATATGTGGATCAAAACATAATTGCTCATGAATTTCATACTTAACATAAACATATAGCCCAAATTAATTTCATGACAGGCTCAAACGAATATTAGAACAAGGTCATATTTGTTTTTCAAAATTGATATCATAACTTGATTTAGGAACAAACTTGACAGGCATCACTGCTCTCAAGAGGTTACTACATAGACGTAAATACATCCTTAGTGCCTAGGCGATTCCAGCACCTTGGATCTTGTTCATTGCGCAAGAACGGGGTATAATTATTTTATTACCCACCATCATCAGTCCATTGACTTGGATTTACTTACGTACAAACTGTCGCCCTCAGCTGATCACAAGTAACGGGTGCTACTACAAGTGATCCTAAACCCTCTTTTGAAGAGAACACTGTCTTCAGATCATAAACTTCTTTTCATGAGCATAACAAAGATTGGAAATCCAAAGGTAGTTTTGATTGAGAATCAATACAAATATCTTGGTGACAAAGTAGTTCATAGTTCAAGAAAATGAGAAGGACAATTGGTTGAGACAAGGTTATGACTCAAAGTCAATAACTTTAGAAGATTTAAATCACATAAGAATCCAAAAGAAAATGAAGATTCATAATGGTCATCATCACACACTTATCCTTGTAATGAATCAAGGTACACAAGGATTTACTTAAGGTTCATACACAATAATTAAGGAACTCTGTTCCTTTACTATTTCAGAATTTGAGAATCTCACAAGAACAATCTTGTTTGGAACTTTGAAGGAATGGTTCATGGTGGAAGAAAAGTAACATGACTGATTCTTGTAGGTATTTAGGTGGTAAAAACCACAAAATTTAAGTGGTCCATTGGTTGGAATAATTGGGTAAGATTTATAGCAAGAAACGAAGTAAAACAAGTGCTGGAAACATGATACTGTCAGCACCTGTCGACAGGCAAGAGCTTGCTGTCGACAGGGGCTGGTTTCCAGAACTGGAATTTCAGTTTTGTGTGTCCCTGTCGACAGCAAGCCATGGGCCTGTCGACAGCAACACACAGTGATGGTTTTCTGGTTTCTGGAATGGGTTCCTGTCGATAGCCACAAGTTCGTCTGTCGACAGGTCTTGTGCAAACTTTCAGAAATGGTTCTAAACCCACTATAAATGATACTAAGAAACTCTTCTATCATTCCTAACATGATTAGGACTTAATCCAAACATAATCTTAGCCTCAAACATGAAGCTATCATAACAAGAGAAAGAAAGATAAAGACATGAAATGTGGTTCATATGGTTGATCTTTCAAGAAGGCAAATTGAAAGGAAAGTTCAAGGAAAATGGAATGGAAAGGATTCACCATGTCTTAAGATATCAAAATGTCTAGCAACACTCTAAAACATAAATTATACCTCGTATATGAACTTATTCGTGACTTGTTAACAAGCTCAAAGGTGACTCGTATGAGGCTAAATTCTTTCAACATGAGTAGAGACTAGAAGTTCAAGGAAAGGATAAGAACCTACTTGATCTGAAAGAGAACAAAAGTTCTTCTTCTTCTTCTAGTATAGAGATCAATACAGCAACAAGATGAGGAAGTAAGAAGACTGCTGAAACAGGGACTTCGGCAGCTACACCTCCAGCAAAACGGCTTCAACGCATACAGCCCCAACAGAAAATTCACCAACACCAGGCTTGTAATCACAGCAACGTAGGACTAGGAAGAACATAAGTGTTGGAAAGAGGTATACGATGGGTGTTGGGAAGCTTATATAAACTCCCAAGTTCCTTGCAAACTGGGCACGTTGGCCATGGACGTGTCATGGTGTAAACCCCCTTAAACCATGTGAGGCCACCTATCTCATGCAACAAACTTTTGGTTACACGCAAGTAACCTTAATGATAGCCCAACTTAAGGATAAGCCTTATCCTAATGTGTGTTGGCTTCTCCTAACCTCACACGTAAGCATATGAAATTCCCAAAAAAATCTCTGCCGTAAATAGCCCATAAATCAGCTGGGCCAAAGATCTTCATGCTTAGGTGTCCTAATGATACCCGTTTAACTTGAAATTTCAACCATAGACTAATATGATGGTTTTACAAGTTGTCATGATTTTTATTTAATTTTTAGAATTTATTTTCTACTGGGTGAAAAATCGCCCCAAACATAGTTGCGTCGACTTAATCTCAAAATCTGTGCGTCAAAAATTCCGAATAATTACATTTTTAATATCTCCACAATTTTCTAAGAATTATGGTGTTCTCAGATTTTATTTTCGTTACAGTTTTCCGGTGTCGCCCTGTCGGGGTGCGCACGACCGAAAGTAGTACCTGGGTATGATAAAGTGTCTTAAACATACCCTTAATCCTAAATATCACAATTTAAACCTAATCGGTTTGCATAAACAAGAATTTCTAAGCAAATCATGGTATTTAAAATTTGAGGGTATTACATTTCTCCCCCTGTTAAAATAAATTTCGTCCTCGAAATTGGCAAAATTTACTTACCGAATAGTTGTGGATACTTTTATTTCATCTCTTGCTCTAATTCCCACGTTTCTTCTTCGATGAACGCGCTTTTCCATAAGATCTTCACCATAGGAACTGCTTTATTTCTGAGGACTCGTTCTTTCCTGTCCATATTTTCACTGGTTCCTCTTGTACGGTTAAATCTGGTTGTATTTCCACATTTTCATAGCTGATCACATGTGAAGGGTCCATTATGTATTTCCTAACATAGATATATGAAATACATTATGAATGTGTGACCAAGAGGGTGAAGAGCTAATTGGTATGCCACTTCTCCTATTCTCTGCAATATTTCAAAAGGCCCTACATATCTTGGACTGAGTTTTCCTTTCTTACCAAATCTCATGATACCTTTGGTTGGAGAGATCTTTAGAAATACGTGATCACCTATGTTAAACTCCAGTGGCCTTCTTCTTCTATCAGCATACTTCTTCTGCCTATCTTGAGCTATTAATAATCTCTTCCTGATTAATTTGATTTTCTCTGAGCAGTTCTGAATTAATTCTGGCCCAATGAGACTCTTTTCTCCCACTTCTGCCCAACAAAGGGTGATCTACAGGGTCTACCATATAATGCCTCATATGGTGCCATTCCAATACTTGTATGGTAACTATTATTGTATGCAAACTCAATCAAGGGTAAGTAATCATCCCAGCTACCACGCCAATCCAAACTACATGCTCTCAGCATATCTTCGAGTGTTCGGATAGTTCTTTCTGATTGGCCATCGGTTTGTGGATGATATGCTGAACTGAATTTTAATTGTGTACCCATGGCTGCCTGCAAACTTTTCCAAAATCTAGCAGTGAACCTTGGATCTCTATCTGAAATTATTGACAAAGGAATTCCATGAAGTCTTACTATTTCCTTTATATACAATTGAGCCAAATCTTCTAATGATTGTGTCTTTGTAACTACTAGAAAATGAGCCGATTTAGTTAATCTATCCACAATTACCCAAATAGCATCATGCTTCTTCCTTGTCTTTGGCAAACCCATTACGAAGTCCATAGTTATCTGCTCCCATTTTCATATTGGAATTTCAATTAGTTGCATAGGCCCTGCTGGCTTCTGGTGCTCAGCTTTTATTTGTTGACATGTCAGACATGTACTCACAAATTCTGCTATGTCCTTTTTATTCCATGCCACCAAAACTGCTTTTTCAGATCCTGGTACATTTTAGAGCTTCCAGGATGAATCGAATATGAGATTTATGCCCTTCCTTCAATAACTCCCTTTTAATTTCTTCATTTTCTGGTATGCATATTCTGTTTTGAAATCTGATTATTCCTTGGTTATCTTTGACATATCCTGGTTTGTTTACCATCTCTTTTAATTTCTGATCTTGGTTCTGTGCTTCACCAATTCTATCTATCAGTGCTGACCTTACTGTCAATTGTGCCAAATCAGATTTTCTGTATCATATCTTGGTGAGTATTTGATCAAATCTGTCATTTCTTTCCAATGTTGGTGTAATTGTAATACTCTTGATTTCTTTATGCTCAAAGCATCAGCAACTACATTAGCTTTACCTGGATGGTAATTTACTGTAAAATCATAATCCTTCAAAAATTCTAGCCATCTTCTTTGTCTCAGATTCAGTTCCTTCTGAGAAAATATGTACTTTAAACTCTTATGATCAGTATAAACTTCAAATTGTTCCCCATATAAATAGTGGCGCCAGATCTTTAAAGCATGTATGATTGCTGCCAATTCTAAGTCATGAGCCGGATAATTTCTTTCATGATCTTTTAATTGTTTAGAGGCATAAGCTACCACTTTCCCATGTTGCATAAGAACACATCCAATTCCTCTTTGAGATGCATTCGTGTACACTATAAATCCTCCGATCCTTGAGGTAAGGTAAGAATCGGAGCTGTGGTAAGCTTCCCTTTTAAATCCTGAAAACTAGCCTCACATTTCTCATTCCACACAAATGGAGTCTCTTTTCTGGTTAACTGAGTCAAAGGCATAGCTATAGAAGAAAAACCTTCAATAAATATCCTATAGTAACCAGCTAATCCCAAGAAACTTCAGATTTCTGATGGATTCTTGGGTCTTTCCCAATTTAGAATTGCTTCAATTTTACTCGGATCTACTGCCACACCTTTTCCAGAAATCACATGACCCAAAAATTTCACTTCCTTGAGCCAAAACTCACATTTACTTAATTTAGCATACAATTGATGATTCCTAAATGTTTGTAGTACAATTCTCAAATGCTCTTTATGTTCTTCTTCACTAGATGAGTGTATCAACACATCATCTATAAATACTACCACAAAATTATCCAAATAAGGCTAAAATACTCTATTCATCAAATCCATAAATACTGCAGGTGCATTAGTCAATCCAAAGGGGAGTACTAAAAACTCATAATGTCCGTATCTGGTTCTAAATGCAGTCTTAGAAATATCATATTCTTTAACTCTCAATTGATGGTACCCTGACCTTAAATCGATCTTAGAGAATACTGTAGCAGATCGGAGTTGATCAAACAAGTCATCAATTCTAGGTAATGGATATTTGTTCTTGATTGTGACTTGATTCAACTTCCTATAATCAATGCATAATCTGAGGGATCCATCTTTCTTTCTTACAAACAATACCGGTGCTCCCCATGGTGACACACTTGGTCTAATAAAACCTTTGTTTAACAAGTCTTGCAACTGCTTCTTTAATTCTGCCAACTCAGCTGGTGCCATTCTATAAGGAGCTATGGATATAGGCAAAGTTCCAGGTAAAAGTTCAATGGTAAAGTCAATTTCTCTAATTGGAGGTAATCCAGATAAATCATCAGGAAAAACTTCTGGAAATTCTTTTACAACATCGATATCTTGAACTGATACATGTTTATGCTCATTTGGTATAACCATCACACTTGCCAAATAACCTTGACAACCATTTTTCAGCCATTTCATAGCTTTAAGTGCTGATATAGTCTTTTTATTTCCATTATTCTTTGGACATGTATAGCTGAAATCTGCTAATCCCGGCCTTTTAAATGTTAAAACTTTCTTATGGCAATCTAATACGGCATGATTTTCTGCTAACCAATCCATTCCCAGTATTATGTCAAAATCTTGCATGTTATCCAGTACATATACATATGCAGTAAGTTCATGCTCTCCTATTTTCAAATTTACTTCAGGGATAACAGAGGTAAGTGTAGCTATTTCACCAGTAGGACAGTCAAGTATCATGCTTCCTACTAATTTCTCTGGTTTCCGAGATATAGAATTAACAAATACCTGAGAAATAAAAGAGTGTGTAGCTCCAGGGTCAAATAACACTATTGCATACATATTTTCGGTCAGGAGAATACCTTCAGCTACAGTGGGGGTGTCTTGAGCTTCCTCCTTTGTTAGAGCAAAGACTCTAGCTGGTCCCTTGGGTGGTTGTCTTAGGGCTTGCTGGAAGTAAGGTTGTGGCTTTTGTTTTTGACTGGTCTGCTTTGACTGGACAGTCCTTTATCATATGCCCTTTCTAACCACATCCATAACATTTTCCCGCTACTTTCCAACATTCATTACCTGGGTGTCTTCTTCCACATTGAGCGCATACGGGCCAACTCTTTTATGTTCTCCCTGCTGCTTGGTTGAATCAACTTTTCGCTTCTGACCTTTCGTTTCCTTGTTATACACATTTTTCTTCTTACCCCCATTGATCTCTTTGTTTTTCATATACTCCTCAAACTCAGATTCTACTATAATGCAGTCTTCAGTGCCATAGCCATACTTTGGGGATCTAGTGGAGCTACCTTGCTCCTCACACCGGGTTTCAATCCTCTCACAAACTTCTTTACCCTTCTGATTTCATTGTCACAAATATGAGGTGCATACTTTTCCAGTTCAGTGAATTTGGTCTCATACTCTGCCACAATCATGTCCTTTTGCTCCAACTGTAAAAATTCCACTTCTTTTCTATCCTTGACATGTGGTGGAGTGTATTTCTCATACAATTCTCTTAAGAATTCTTCCCAACTAATATTATCCCTTCTATTTCTAAATACATTTCTCATGGCAGATTGCCACCATTCATCTGCTCTATCCTGGAGCATGTAAGTTGCTAACGTGACTTTGTCTTCTTCTTCACATCTAATTGCCTTAAATATCTTTTCCATTTCTCTAACCCATCCTTCTACAACCTCAGGCTGGCCATTTCCTTTAAAGGCTGTAGGTCCCATCTTCTTAAATTTTTCTAACAAAGATGTTCCAGTAATCCTTCCTCCATTCATGTCCTGTTGGTTCTTCATTAGTGTTTGCACTAACCCCTGAAATGACTGCATGAATGTAGCAAAATCAGGAGTCCCAGTACTTCCTTCTTGAGAATTTCCGGCCAATGGGACATTGTGAACTTCCTCCCTAAAGCTTTCCTCATGTCTATCCTCACTGGATGTGTCGATAGCTTTCCCTTTGTCTGCCATTTCCTGGAACACCATCAAACACATCCAATTAATTCATGCTAACTACTCAAGTTCTAAAAAACCAAAATGATCTTTAGAAATTCTATAATACACACAAATGTTTTATTTATTTCCTTTGTGAAAATGGTCATAGAAATATCTATCACCCATAACCTTGCTCTGATACCACCTCTGTAACACCCTCCTCCGACATCACACAAACACATACGTAATCTTTGATCGGAAGAGGGGTTACGCTGACAAACTTTCGTTATGGGTAGATATATCCGCGCTTTGCACAAAACTGGCAAACCATTCCACAAAGGTATCTTGGAACATATTATAATACATAAGGTCACAGAGTGCTAACACTCATTATTTACAAAAGTCAAGTTTCTTTTTCTACTTAATACATCAACGACTCAAAATAAAACTACTAAAATTATGCTATTCTTCTTCATCTTTTCATCGTTCGCAGCGGAATTGGGATTCATGAGTAGCTGAGATTATGCACACCTTCAATCTGAAAGGGTTGGAGGAAACAAAGGCATGAGTCGAAAGGACTCAGTAGGTATAAGTAAACATAGCATAGAAGTTTCATTTGCAGAACTGAATGAATATTCAAATAGTGCATATGTGGATCAAAACATAATTGCTCATGAATTTCATACTTAACATAAACATATAGCCCAAATTAATTTCATGACAGGCTCAAACGAATATTAGAACAAGTCATATTTGTTTTTCAAAATTGATATCATAACTTGATTTAGGAACAAACTTGACAGGCATCACTGCTCTCAAGAGGTTACTACATAGACGTAAATACATCCTTAGTGCCTAGGCGATTCCAGCACCTTAGATCTTGTTCATTGCGTAAGAACGGGGTATAATTATTTTATTACCCACCATCATCAGTCCATTGACTTGGATTTACTTACGTACAAACTGTCGCCCTCAGCTGATCACAAGTAACGGGTGCTACTACAAGTGATCCTAAACCCTTTTTGAAGAGAACACTGTCTTCAGATCATAAACTTCTTTTCATGAGCATAACAAAGATTGGAAATCCAAAGGTAGTTTTGATTGAGAATCAATACAAATATCTTGGTGACAAAGTAGTTCATAGTTCAAGAAAATGAGAAGGACAATTGGTTGAGACAAGGTTATGACTCAAAGCCAATAACTTTAGAAGATTTAAATCACATAAGAATCCAAAAGAAAATGAAGATTCATAATGGTCATCATCACACACTTATCCTTGTAATGAATCAAGGTACACAAGGATTTACTTAAGGTTCACACAATAATTAAGGAACTCTGTTCCTTTACTAATTTCAGAATTTGAGAATCTCACAAGAACAATCTTGTTTGGAACTTTGAAGGAATGGTTCATGGTGGAAGAAAAGTAACATGACTGATTCTTGTAGGTATTTAGGTGGTAAAAACCACAAAATTTAAGTGGTCCATTGGTTGGAATAATTGGGTAAGATTTATAGCAAGAAACGAAGTAAAAAGTGCTGGAAACATGATACTGTCAGCACCTGTCGACAGGCAAGAGCTTGCTGTCGACAGGGGCTGGTTTCCAGAACTGGAATTTCAGTTCTGTGTGTCCTTGTCGACAGCAAGCCATGGGCCTGTCGACAGCAACACACAGTGATGGTTTTCTGGTTTCTGGAATGGGTTCCTGTCGACAGCCACAAGTTCGTCTGTCGACAGGTCTTGTGCAAACTTTCAGAAATGGTTCTAAACCCACTATAAATGATACTAAGAAACTCTTCTATCATTCCTAACATGATTAGGACTTAATCCAAACATAATCTTAGCCTCAACATGAAGCTATCATAACAAGAGAAAGAAAGATAAAGACATGAAATGTTGTTCATATGGTTGATCTTTCAAGAAGGCAAATTGAAAGGAAAGTTCAAGGAAAATGGAATGGAAAGGATTCACCATGTCTTAAGATATCAAAATGTCTAGCAACACTCTAAAACATAAATTATAACCTCGTATATGAACTTATTCGTGACTTGTTAACAAGCTCAAAGGTGACTCGTATGAGGCTAAATTCTTTCAACATGAGTAGAGACTAGAAGTTCAAGGAAAGGATAAGAACCTACTTGATCTGAAAGAGAACAAAAGTTCTTCTTCTTCTTCTTAGTATAGAGATCAATACAGTAACAAGATGAGGAAGTAAGAAGACTGCTGAAACAGAGACTTCGGCAGCTACACCTCCAGCAAAACGACTTCAACGCATACAGCCCCAACAGAAAATTCACCAACACCAGGCTTGTAATCACAGCAACAGTAGGACTAGGAAGAACATAAGTGTTGGAAAGAGGTATACGATGGGTGTTGGGAAGCTTATATAAACTCCCAAGTTCCTTGCAAACTGGGCACGTTGGCCATGGACGTGTCATGGTGTAAACCCCCTTAAACCATGTGAGGCCACCTATCTCATGCAACAAACTCTTTGGTTACACGCAAGTAACCTTAATGATAGCCCAACTTAAGGATAAGTCTTATCCTAATGTGTGTTGGCTTCTCCTAAGCCTCACATGTAAGCATATGAAATTCCCAGAAAAATCCCTGCCGTAAATAGCCCATAAATCAGCTGGGCCAAAGATCTTCATGCTTAGGTGTCCTAATGATACCCGTTTAACTTGAAATTTCAACCATAGACTAATATGATGGTTTTACAAGTTTTCATGATTTTTATTTAATTTTTAGAATTTATTTTCTACTGGGTGAAAAATCGCCCCAAAAATAGTTGCGTCGACTTAATCTCAAAATCTGTGCGTCAAAAATTCCGAATAATTACATTTTTAATATCTCCACAATTTCTAAGAATTATGGTGTTCTCAGATTTTATTTTCGTTATAATTTTCCGTGTCGCCCTGTCGGGGTGCGCACGACCGAAAGTAGTACCTGGGTATGATAAGTGTCTTAAACATACCCTTAATCCTAAATATCACAATTTAAACCTAATCGTTTGCATAAACAAGAATTTCTAAGCAAATCATGGTATTTAAAATTTGAGGGTATTACACAGAGAGCTTCAACTAGCGATCTGGCCAGTCAGCATTGTTATGAGATTTGCAGGTTTTCTTTATAATTTTGATGAGAGTTTTATTAGTAGCTTCCGCTTGTCCATTACCTTGTGGATAATATGGGGATGAATGATGCAAGTTAATGCCATATTTACCACACATGTCGCGAAGCTCCTGCGAAGTGAATTGAGGTCCATTGTCGGTGACGATGTCCCGAGGCACGCCAAACCTTGCAAGGATGTTGCGCTTGATGAATTTGACCACTGTTGAAGCTTTGACCTTGATGAATGCTTCTGCTTCAGCCCACTTTGTGAAGTATTCCGTGGCGGCCAGGATGAAGGACTTCTTACGGATTTCTCCGGTTCTGTCCGCGAGAGGACCGACCACGTCGAACGCCCACATGGCGAAAGGCCATGGAGCGATGAGAGGGTGAAGATAAGAAGAAGAGCATGAATTTTGTCACCGTGCAATTGGCATTTAGCACAGTGACGGACAAAATGATGACATACTTCTTCCATGGTAGGCCAATAATAGTGTCTTAGCAACTTTTGGACAATTGCTCTACCATTAACATGGCCACCACATTCACTAGAGTGAGCGGCTTCAACAACATCTTGAGACTCGATTTCATCGAGGCAACGAAGATAGACCCCACTGAGAGAATTTTGTACAGAACGCCACCTATGATCTTGAAACGCTCCGAGACGCGGCGAATGGCCCGTCTATCGGCAGAGGTGGCATAGTCGGGGAAAGATCCATCTTTGAGAAAGTTTTCGATGTCAAAATACCAGGGATGGCCATCTTCGAGGTCGATTTCTGGCTCTTTCGAGAGCGCATGGACCCGAAGGGAAGGAGACTTGAGTTGAGTGAACCAAGGGTCAGCATGGGAAGGGACTCTCAACCTTTGAACAGAGATGGTTTCAGACGATTTTCCCAAAGGAATAGGAATGGAAGAAGCTAGGGAAGCAAGCGAATCTGCTAGAATGTTCTGAGCCCTAGGCGTGTGCACTAGTGTGAGCTTCCTAAACTGCCGGACTACTTTTCCTACCAACTCTTGGTATGGTTTCAACTTGGGTTCCGGGTCTGGTACTTGCTGAGGGATTGCCAGAGTATCAACTGCGAATCACCAATTATCCTTATTCCTTAACTTCAAGCAACAACGCCATTTTCAGCCCAACTAAGAGCGCCTCATATTCGGCCACATTATTCGTGGCTCGGAAGGTTAATTGGTAGGCGTGCGGAATGACTACCCCTTCCGGTGAGAGGAGGACTGCCCCTATTCCACACCCTTTGGAATTGAGGGCCCCATCGAAGTAAAGTACCCACGAAGGTTCACCATCAATAATGGCTCCTAACTCTTCATCGGGAAAGCTTTCATCGACGGGAGAGCATGAAGGTAAGGGGTGGTGGGCCAAATGCTCGCTATAGCATGCCCCTTGATTGACTTTTGGTTGACATAGGTGATATCAAATTGATTGAGGAAGCTTTGCCACCTCATCAACCGATCCGTCAGGACGGCTTCTCAAGCAAATACTTCTTTTCAGCCTCATTGAATAACTTGGATAAATAGTACACCACCTCTCCTTCTTCTCGTCGTCGTATTGGGCCAAACTGCTCCAGTTGAATCTTCAGTGGTTGACACATAGAGCAATAAAGGCCGACCCAGAACCGGAGGAGCGAGAACAGGGGATTGAACAGATAACTCTTCAATTCATCAAAGGCCTTTTGACATTTATCGTTCCAATCAAACTTAACCTCTCCTTTAAGCATCTCATAGAAGGGCTTACAACGGATTGAATGCTGGGAGATAAATCTCCTAATGAACTGAAGTCTACCAATCAGCCCTCTGACTTCCTTGATATTCCTAGGAGGAGGCATGTCGATTATTGCTTTGGCCTTGTTAGGATCGATCTCAATACCCCGCTTGCTTACTATGAACCCCAGCAATTTCCTGAAGAGACACTGAAGACACACTTCTTGGGGTTCATTTTGAGCTTATGTTCTCTAGACCGCTGGAGAACTACCCGGAGGACTTCGGCATGGCCATGTCGAGTCTTTGATTTAACCAAGACATCATCTACATAGACCTCCATGTGCACATGCATCATGTCATGAAAAATTACCATCATAGCCCTTTGATAAGTTGCTCCCGCATTCTTTAATCCGAATGGCATAACGACATAACAGTAAGTCCCCAAGGCGTTGTAAATGAAGTTTTCTCCTGGTCTTCCTTCGCCAGATGGATCTGGTTATACCCATAAAAACCATCCATAAAAGACAACATCTCAAAACCGACAGTATTGTCTACTAGGACATCTATGTGTGGGAGAGGGAAATTGTCCTTTGGGCAGGCACGATTAAGGTCACGGAAATCTATACAGATCCTAACCTTACCGTCCTTCTTCATCACAGGGAGGATATTAGCTACCCATTGTGGATATAGCACAACTCTAATGAATTTGGCTTTATGCAACTTGTCAATCTACTCTTTGATCTTGAGTGCAAGCTTAGGATGTAGCCTTCTCAATTTTTGTTTGACAGCTTGCGCGTCGGCTTTTAAGACTAACCGGTGCTCGACCAAAGAGGTGTCGAGTCCCGGCATGTCTTCGTAGGACCAAGCAAAGCCATCCTAGAATTCTTTAAGAATAGCTTCCAGAGCTTCTTCTTCTTCAACACTCAAGTTGGCACTAATTAACACTATCTTCGGGGATTCTTCAGTACCAAGATTGACTTCTTTGGTAGGCTCATCTGCAGCCATGGTTGGCTCGTCGAACCTCTTTGTGCCATCCACATAGGAGCTCATTGGGTCCTCTTCTTCCAACCCAGGCTCTCCCAGCTCACCCTTCTCATCAAAATCTAGCAGATAAACTCCTAAACCATCGTCTAAAGAGTCGCCTTCTTCAAAATCTGATTCAATAAAGGCGGGCTCCTCAAGAAATTTTGGGACTAGACTTAACTTGGCACACCTCTCAGCCAAGGCCATGACATAACGAGTAGGAACTTGCCTACCCTTCTCTTTATGCACACATGGCTGAGAGGGACTGAACTCCTCTAATCCTAAACCTGACTCTAGACTAGACCCTAGACCCGACTCTAATCCAAAATCTAGACCACTATTTACAAGACTGCTATGCACAAAACTATGTACAGGAGAGGTGCCCACAGGAGGGCGAGAAAGGGGGTTTAGGCCGGAAAGCGTCGGCCCCTGGCCGAGCGGAAGAGGTTCCACAGAGGAAGGGTGTTCAATGGAGACCTCGCATTTCCAATTTTCAAAATTGGCATTTTTTTTTTGGAATCAAGGCCAAGAACCATGAGTTGCTGACTCAAGGTAGCCTCGACCGGCCAGGTGAGGGATGGAGGAAGGACAGGGGAGAAATAAGGGGATTAGAGATGGATGGAAGAACTGAATCGTGTGGCAGGCACACGGAAATAGAAGGAGATGGAAATGAGGGTGGTTGAGATGACGGAGATGATGGATTGGACCTGAAGAGTGAGAGGAGGCCAAAGTCTTCAGAAAGGTCTTCTATTTGGGCATCCTCTTCTTCTTCTTCTTCATCCTCACTCTCAGAGCAAGACAGTTCTTCTATTAAAGGCTCCCTGGTTCCCAGCTGGGTTGGCCCTTAAACAAAGTGCTCCTCCAGAGTCCAAGTAAGAGGTTGATAGGGTATAAATGGATTTGGATGGACAGGGTCTGGGCGGAAACCCGATCGGCCTTGGCTAACAACCTTCTAATTGCCTGGACACTATGGATCTCTCCTTGCTTGTCCTTACCTAACCCACGGCCATGAACATAGCCGATATTAGCCATCACTTCCCGACCCTTTCCTAGGGGACATGGGCCATGGGGTTCTTCAACCGACTGGGGAGGTTGGCTAAGGTCACAGGGTAAGGGGAAGTCGAAGAGAGACATGACTGGTTTCTTCCCCTTATCTGGAATGAAAGGTGCGGCATCTGCTCCGTAGTGATAGCATTAAGGGTCTCCAGGGTGGGAATGCTCTTAATTTTGATGACCCGCCCATTGAAAGGGAATTTGAAGCATTGGTGGGTGGTGGAAGGGACCCCTAGAGTCTGCTCTAGCCAGGGACGACCAAGAATGGCCTTGTAGGCCGGATCGACGTCAAGGACTAGAAACTCGGTAGACATGGTGACAGGTCCGATTCCCAATTTAAGAGTAATCTTGCCTTTGGCAACCCTTTTGGTGTTGTCATAGGCGGCGATGGTAGAGCAGCTCTTTTCTAGATCCCCTTCCCCTAGACCCAACTGCTTAGGGTCTTCATCGGACAGACATTAATAGATGCTCCAGTGTCGATGAGGGTGGAGTCTACCGAAACCCCGTTGAGATGAACGGTGAGACAAAGAGGAAGCGTACGACACTCGGGAGTGGCAAGATCTTTGTCCGAGAAAGAAATTGAGGGTCCTTGGGTGAGGGAGAGAATGGCGTTGGTGCTAGGAGGGAGGTCATCATTGACCATGATCTTTTGGAGAAACTGGAGGAGGGTGGATTGATGAGACGGTGACCTCCGAATCAATTCTAAAATAGACACCCTCGCGGGTGTCTTATCCAGATGCTGCAGAATATCATATTCGGTGCCGGCCGATGGTGGAGGTCCTTTATCCTCCTCATCTTGGGATGGCCGCGGAGGTGGAGGAACAATTCGGTTTCTGAGCGTGACATGAACGGTTTCCTGGGACTTAGGGAGGATGAGCTGGAGGGTTTGGCAGATGACTCACAGGCAGACGGGGTGAGGATAGTGGGGTAGGCATCCTGAGGAGGTCGGATGAGCACTAATGGTTTCTCCTCTAGAATGGTATCTACTGACGTAGAGGGCTCCTGAGACTCTGCAACGGGGCATGGGTACCATTCCTCAAAGCCTTCTACCCCCCACTGTTGCTCTCTCCTCACAACCCGGGGCCCTAAATGTATCATGGTATGCACATTCTCTCGGGTTTTGGAGGAGGAGGGATTACTGCTTTGGTGGGTGGGGAGAGGATGGTGAAAATACCAAGGTCCTTTTTGGTGTACCTAGACTTGGCTATGGCCACCTTAACATCATCCCAGTTGACTCTACCTTGGTCGTTCATGTCATAGACCCAGTCACGAAAGGTAAATCAATTGGTGATGTCGTGACCATGGTTCCGATGATAAGGACAATATCTGGAGGTATCGACCCTTGGATTGGTGTTTTCCCTTCGTGGGGGAAGCTAGATTGCATCACAAGACATGAAGCAAAGAAGATGTCCTCAGGGTCTCAGGGAGAGGAGGATAATGGGACCTCTTAGGACCAGGCCGGGTGTAGCCAGCAGGAGGGGGAACTGCAGAGTATGTTTTGGAAGGGTGTGACGGGAACTGATGGGAGTTGGAAGGAGTGGACGGAGGATTGGAGGGCTTGTTCGGAGGCCTCAATGGCTGACTGGAAGCACTGACGGACTCGTTGACGGTCACCCCCTCAGTGGTAGGTGTCGCAGGAGCCTTACGTCCCTTGGGCTTCCCTTTGAAGAAATGTGGGAGAGAGGAGTCCTTGATTTGATTCTGAACCACCCTTGCCCGATTGTAAAGATGTGCGAAAGAAGGGAACTCGCTGAGCATAAGGATAGATCGAAGCAAAGGGGTGGTATTGGTAACTAACATGGTTATGGCTTGGGACTCCGGGATGGGTATATCGGCTCTTGAAGCCATAGATCTCCACTGATTGGAAAATGTGACAAAGTCTTCGTCCGGCTTCATCTTTTCTGCCACCAAGTCAGGAAGTGTAGGGACTTGGGTGGTCATGTATGAGAAATGCGAGATGAATCGCTCGGAGACAATGTCAAAATTAACGAGATCCGATGCGGGTAAGGAGGTGAACCACTTCAAAGCTTCCCCTTCTAACGATTGTTGAAAGAGGTGAACTAAAAGGACCCGATCGTACATCCATCGGTGGGAATCCATGGTGAATCCGGCAAGATGGAACTGAGGATCAGAGGTCCCGTCGTACTTGCGGTACTTCGGGGCCTTGAAACCCGGAGGGAAAAAAGCATTGGGAAGCTTGCAGTAATTCTGGAGGGAATGAGGCTTTGAAAGGGACAGGGATTCAGCCAGAAGCTTCCTCACAAGTCCCTCCACCTCCGAACGGGGGATGGATTCGGATTGAGCGGGGGGTGTGGGCTGAGCATAAGAAGGAGTAGGGACCGGAGTAGGTAGAGGAGTGGGTGGAATAGGAGAGGAGATAGGGATAGGGGAGACAGGAATCCGGGAAGGGGTGAGAGGCCTAGGAGCGGGCCTAGATGAGGAAGCATGGAAAGGAGAAGGGGATGGGGGGGGAAGGGGAGGCTGCTGCCCTGATGGTATGCTTAGAAAGCATAGAAATGATGTCCTCGGGCGAATAACGGGAGAGGAGTTTGGAGAATTCGGGGTCTTCTTGAGTATTTGGGCATAAGTGGGGTTGGCTCTCAAACTCACACTATCCTCATTGTCAGCTTGAGAAGAAGATTGAGCCAACTCTTCGGGCTGAATACCAGTGTTAATCATACCGACAATTTCGCCATTGATGTTATCATCATATTCAAATGCCGATTCATTGGACATGTTGACAGGGTCCAACCAAGAGTCCATTAGCAAACAAAACCTACTGATTTTAAAGTGGTTTAGCTGATCAATTACACTGTTATGAGGAGAAAGTGGATTTCTACCAAGCAATGTTATCAAACAACGTCCCCAAAGTTTTAAAGATTAAGGTTGTGTGTTAACTTGACTAGACTTGGCCGGTTCTTTCAAATCTTACTCAAACCCGGATGAGTAGGTGAACTAAACAGGAAGGTGTAAGGTCCTCCCGCCCCATACCATGAGGGAATCTACGGAATTTAGGGACTTACAGAGTTTTCTTTGGAACCAACCGATTTACCCGAGAGGGAATCCCCGAGTAAAAGGTTGTAGACCAAAGAAGGGCTGTCCTAAAATGTGAGGGGAGGCTAGAACATATGAGAGGAAAGAACCCCCCGTGACTGAGGACTGTTAGAAACAAACAGGAAGCAAACATAAAGCAAAATCAGATCAAAACAGTGAAAAATAGAAGTTTCTGTGAAGTAAACGACAAGAAGATGGACGCTCAGTTCATCAGAAACAGGTTGACGGCATGATCGACGGACGCTAAGAAATGTAAACGACTACCTATGTGGACGCTGAAAGGAACTAAACGACAGGAAATCTGGACGCTTACCTGGGTCGACGGCAGACTCGAGTGCCGTTTACCTGGATGAAGAGTGAAACCGTGGCAGCACTGTTGTCCCACCGTGATCGCCAGAAGAGAGACTGTGGACGATCCGTTCCCCTCTCGACACCCCGGTGACTGTCGGGGAATGTCCTCCGGAGGCTGACGAACGTAGCCGATCCCTCGGTGGCGATGAAGGGATGAAGGTTGACTTCGTTGACCCCTTTTGTTGACTGAGTTGACTAGGGAGAGAACAAAGAAAACCAGTAAAGAAAGTGGAGAGATGTGATCGCCAGGGCCTTACCTGTGCGGCTGTAGGTTGTTCTACCTCTCAAATGTTGAATGTTTGGTATTCCTGGGCTGATATTCCCTATTATGTAAGGGGTCCCTATCGTCTTGATAAGATAGGTTACCCTTCTATCAGGCCCTAGGTTCTTTTGTAATCTCTTCTTTTATCAATAAAACTTACCTGTCAGGTGCAGAGTGGTGGAGCGAACTACTCTCCTCTTCTCTGAAGGGGGGAGCGCTCTCCTGCCCTCCCTAACAGGTATCTATCTCATTAAAAAAAAAGGGCCTTACCTGTGCCCAAGGAAGTATGACGGTCGCGTCGGTGAAGCTGCCTCGCGTGGCGGATAGAGATTGGGGGCTTCGACTTCTCGTCCTTCGGCCGGCCAAAAGAAGTGAGCTCCATGGTCTTCTTCACAGTGTTCCTGCCATATACAAAGCTCTATTAGACTCAAATGCAGTGTAGTAAATGTTCAAAAAACGAAAAGAGAAAAGCCCAAAAGGCGAGTCCCGTACCGGTTGCGGACTTGAGAAGAGGGGTGGCCAAGTGTTATGACCACCCTTCTTCCCTCCGTTTTTGGTTGGGAAACCCCTTTCTAGGTGTATAGGAAGGTGCCCTACATGCCTAGAGTGAATGGGAAAGTGTGTGTGGCATGCAAATAACTAAAGAGCAAATAAGGAAAGAGAGGGGGGGGAAGGTGTAGATCCTCGTTTGATGGCGTTGCAGCTCCTTGCAGGGCTCCTCCAACTCGGGAAGAAGCCTCCTAGACGTCCCAATGTGTGAGAGGAAGAAGAGTTGGAGTTGTGGAGGGTTGAGTGCAATTTCTCTCTCCTCTCTCAAAGCTTCAGCATGTGGACGTCCAGCCTCTCTCCCCTGGTTCAGAGGGCTCAAGGGAGTGTTATATAGACAGTGGAGCTCGGGGTTAGAGTGCCTAGGATGCTAAGTGTGAAGAAGCACACTTGTACACATGGCAATCCAAGTATAAAGGCTCCAACCAATGGGGAGAGGCCAAGTAGGCTTTTTACTGAGTCAAGGGGGTGCCATGGTGGCCCATATGCCTGTTGGGAACGGCCCCATGCGGTGCATGGGCGAGAGAAAGACGCAAGTGGGCTATATTCTCGGGGTTGTTGCGCAGACCAGGTAAACCAGGTTAACGTCCAGAGATCCTGCCGCCAACCGCATGCAGACGTCCAGGGATGTGGACGTCTGTCGGGGTCAACGTCCAGGGGGCTTGCCGCCAACCAGTAGCCGACGGCCATCGATGCTGCCGTCTACATGGCATCCGAGGCTGGTCAATAAATGGTCAAACGAGCCTTATTGGGCCATAGAACCACGAGGGGATGGGCCAAATCTCGCGTCTACACTTACCTGTTTTGGCTTATTTTCCTTTGGTATTAATTCTTGTGCTTAAGACTCGTAGAAAATAGGTTAGTGACCTTTAATTAATGGTTTGATAATTATCATAATAATATGGTTTTGTTAATCACCAAAATAAAAAATGTAATTACTTTTTAATTACATGGGGATAGACTGTTCATCAATAATCTTGCTGGCAACTGATTACCTTGAATCACAATAGGAACCTCATCCAAATAGCATGTAGTAAACATGAAATCCCTGGAAGGGACCTCTACCACATGCTCACACTGCCTCTCTTCAAATGGATGTACCATACTATCAAAAAGTTTTCAGAAATGAAAGAATGTGATGCACCTGGATCAATTAACGTTCTAACAGAGAATTCAAGAAGTGGTATAATACCTTCAATCAGATTCGACGCCTCCGCTTGAGCCCTTGTGATCGCCATCACTCGTCCTCGTCCTCCTCCTCTCTGGTAAGGCGTGCCTCTACCTCACTCAGCTGGTGGCTGCTGCTGCTGCTATGGCTGCTGCTGTGGTGGTACCCTTCTACCATAGGTGCCTCTTCTAGGATATGGATAATTCCTCGCCAAATGCCCTGGCTGATCACAATTATAACATATGAATTCTGCAGGCTGCCTTGCTGTACTTTGTTGAGATTCCTCCACCTCCGGCTTATAGCCTCTACCTTGTTGAATTCCTTGCTGCTTGCCGCCTCCTCGGCCTCTAAATATCTTCTTCAGCTTGTTTCCCCACTTACCAAAACCTGATGTAGAAGCTCCACCCGAAGGTGCCTTGCCTTTACTAACACCCAATGACTATTGTGGAAGTCGAAAGCTACCCCCACTTGATTCCGATCCGTTGGAATGCCTTGCTTGCACTGTTATTTCTAATATTACTGCTCTTTGGGGTGCCTCTTCCACTGTCCCGCACATCAAAGGAATCACTGCATCTTGCAATTCCGGCCTCAACCCCTGAATGAAATACTCAACCATCATTGCATTATTAGTCACCACATAAGGTGCATACCTTCTCAAGGCCATGAACCTCATTTGATATTCCAACACCGACAAATTCCCTTGCTGAAGTGTTCTGAATTGCTCCCTCTTGGCTTGCTAAATTTGCACCGGAAAGAAGGTGTTGTTGAATACTTCAAGAAACTCAGGCCATGTGATTGTATCTTCTGCTCTTCCAGTGAACACGGTTTGCATCTTAAGTCTCCACCACTCTTGTCCAAATCCTCTCAACTGATATGTAGCCAAGATGACTCTATCCACCTGTGGGCATCTCATTGTAGCAAATACCCTTTCTATCTCATGTATCCAATGTTCAGTTGTATCCAGATTCGGACCTCCCGAATATGTAGGTGACTGCAACCGCAGGAACCTCTCTACTAACATCGTGGACTCCACACTTGCTGACCGTACTGGTGCAACTGGAGGCACAGGTACTACAGGTGGTACCTCTGCTCCAAACGGTGGTGCTAGGGGTGCCGACACTACCTCCTCCTATACTGGTGGTACTCCCGCTGGCTGAACCGGTGGCTGCTGGTCTAGCCGTGTTTGAATCTGGGTGATACTGTCCCATAACCTCTCTATCATCTGGTGTGTGGTCTCCTCAGGTTCATCACCACCACCTCCCCAATCTCTCCTATCGGCCATTTGTAAACATGCGGACACAACATTCCAAATCCACACAACACACCAGCATATCATTACAAAAACAGGGCCAACTACCAGCATAGACTATAGTAAGGAACACACTATGTACATTTACTATTTCTTCATATTTATATGGACCTTGCTCTGATACCAACTGTGACTGTCCTCGCCGTTCAGGCCCGTTAACCCGGTAACGTGCTCGACACAACTCCGCCTCCCGCGATCGGGTCGAAGCCTCGCAAGGGATATCATCCACACATGTCCGTAAAAATATAAAGAAACACACTGTGCATATATAAGATTCCAATTCTCACATATATCCACATGAAATGTACATATTTAGTTCCATATCATAGTCATTAAACAAGGTACAACAGCCTGGGACAAACTCCCAAGGCTCCACAAGAAAAAGTATTACTCTGCTAGTGATGAAGGCCCAACTCCACTGCGGTGCTAATCGGAACTAGAAGAGCGACGGGAACCCTCCTGCTCTCCTTCACCTGGAAGAAGAAGAGGTGAGCCTCACAAGTCATTGGCTCAGTAGGGTAACTCCCCCAAAGTCGATAAACACAATGTACAACATATATGATATGCAAAGCCGTAAAGCATCTAGAATATATATATACCAACGCATGATGCTACAGCTGTAAATAAATAAACGACAAACCATAAACACATGTACAAGCTACAGAAGGGCATGCCGCACACGAGTCACGAGAACTGGTTCACGACACCAGCCACAGACCCGGACAAACAACACAAGTCCACCTCTCAGTCTCGCAACCAAGGATGAAAGGTCCAGCTGCCGCTCCACCTCAACAAGACAAGAACTATGGAGACAACTAACACCACTTCTGTAGACAATACCGCTGCAGGCCCAAGCCTGACACCTTTAGGGACTCCGGCCGAGAACCCTAAAGTGAGGCATTGGAAACAGGACTAGCTGAGTGATAATTACAGAATTTTTCGTGTTAAATTTCATACATTTAGTTAATTTTAGACATCAGTTATCTATAAATAACGTGCAACTTGATTTTAATTTTCATTCTATTCATGTATAGGTTTTTGAACATATTAGTTGATAATGGGTTAGAATACACATGTTAGATTTTCATTTAATAAGTCATTTCTTTTAGATTGACTAATTAGGTTCACTTTGAAAAATACAAGATATTTGTAAATAATATTTTATATAAATAAATTCTTGTTACAATAATATCTTTGTAAATATTTTAGTAGTAAATAGGTATGAGTTTGTAAATAAATAATTTTTTAAACAGTTTTTAATACCCCACCCAATCCCATTAAATAAATAAATATTATTTTTAACACCCCACCACACCTTTGGCCACGTACCCTTACCCTTTTCTTTCTTCCCCATCAGGTTGAGGAGTCCTGGAGTCGGTAAGAAAAGCTGGAAGCGATTAGGGGCAGATGGCAATTTGGGGCAGAGGAGCTCTGGCCGGTGCGCGGCGAAGCTAGGTGCGGCGCATCTCGTGCGGCTATGGAGCTAGTGCGCTGCGGAGGTAGGAAAAGTCCAGGGGAAGAGCAGGCATGCGAAGCAGAGCTGGGAGCTCAGGCGGTGCGCTGTAGCGGTGAGCAGCTGTGGCGGTGTGCTGGCGTGCACATCCGGCGCTCAGGTGATCTGGGGGCGTGAGGCTGGCAGAAGAGGCGTGTGCAGCAGCTGCGTGCGTGGTGCGCAACCGGGTCGTGCAGAGGCGGGCATGCGGAGAAAGCAGATGGAGGTTGTGCGATGCAGATCTGAGGTGGGTGTGCGGCTATGGAGCTGGGGTGTACGGAGGCGGTGTGTGCCTTGGCAGCATGTGCTGCGGAACCGGCCGGATCTGGTGCAGCCAGATGTGTGCGATGGAGCTCGTGCGCCTATAAAAGGACCTAAGGCTCCTCAGAAGAGGGCTGTTCTGCATTCATTTTTCTATTTCTTCTATGCTGCAGAGTTCGATCCAGTTTAATTTCTCATTTCTTCTGTGTGGATTTTGCTATTTCTTCTGTGTGGATTTTGACATTTCTTCTTTGCTGCTGAGAGATCGATCCAGAGGGCGAATGCAATTTTTTAGAATTTCTTCTTTTCTTCTGTAAGGGATTCTAGGGCTGCTGGGTTCCATTTTTGCTTTCTTCTTTGCTGCCTGGAGAACGATCCAGGGGATTTTATTTGTCCATTTCTTCTGTGTTTAGATGATCGATCCAATGCATTTGTTCATTTCTTCTTTTCTTGGTTTAATGGTTGGGCAGTAGAGCTTGTTCGACATCCGGGAGGTCCTCAGTAGCAGGGGTTCGGCATCCAGGGGGTTCGGCTGTAGAGGAGGCTACTGTAATTCTTGGGGTTTCTTCCTCTTTTCCTGTTGTAGAGCTGCTGGAGGTAGGCGGATAATTTTATCTTTTCTTCTGTGCTGAGGAGATCGATCCAGGAGCTGTTGGGAGACCGTTGAGTTGTGCTTCTTCCTTTCTTCTGGCCGGCATCTGGGAGGAGGACTATCAGAGATCTGTGTGTTGTGGAGCTCCCAGAGGTAGCAGAAAGCAAATAGGATTGGAGAGATCCAAGAGCTGGGTTCCTTTTGCTGTTTTTAGATTTCTATGGTGTTCTTATTCTTCCCTGTGGATAGATCCTGAGTTTAACATTGCAGTCTATATTTCTTTTTTATTTTCTTACTAATTCACCAGACTGTGAGGAAGACGAGATCCAATGTGTTTCTCCTTGCTGTTCTGAAGCTGGTTGCATACTGTTTTCCCTTTTGTTCTTCAATCCCTCGAGCTGTGAGGGTACAATAATATGAAATTTCTATAGTTCTTGTTGATTTCATTTTAAATCTCTGGTTGAGTTCCTTTTCAGTGTTTCATTCTAATCTTTGAGTGGTAATAAAATTGTGATAGATCTCATGTTCTTGTTATTTCTTTTTTCATAATTGAAGTGTTCATCTGTTATTTCTTAATTTCTGTCCGATCATTGAACTGTGAGGGTAGTGGTTCGGTGTTTGTGGAGAGCTATTCTTGTTGACCGTTCATCCCTTGAGCTGTAGGGGTAAATTGGTTTGCTAGTTTCTAGTTAAGCTTTCTATCTACCGGTTTGATTCCTCAATTGAGAGGGTACAATGATACTAATTCTCTTTTAATTTCAATTCAGCTTGTTCTTTCATTATGTTTGATATGTCGAGTTGTGAGGGATTTGATTGGTGATGTTTACATAATTAATTCTAATATAGTGTTATAGTGTTTTTTAGAATAGTTTCAAAAAGCAGTTTCTTAAGTCAAATTTTATTCAGTCGCCCTATGGAAATGACCTGTTCTCACCACTTTGCTAGTTCATCTTTGCTATTTTAAATTTGTGAGACAGTTTAGAGAAGGTGAGTATTTTGACGTGTGCAACGAACTCTAGACAACGAAAGTGTACAGTCAACAATGCCGCGTTCACTGAGGACCAGTACGTCTACTGGTGTCCGTCCCCCAACCACGAGCGCGCTACAAGCGACCGCACACCCACAAACACGTGTCGCTGCCCAATGTCGTCTTTCCCTCAGCCAGATGTACAACTCAAACTCAGGAGTGAGGGTGTCCAGGAAGACGACACAAACCTCGACGGTACTCACTGTACCAGGACAAACCCCGAGCACCCGGTGCTGGGGACCCGACTAGAGAGGTAACCATGGAAGGCGTTACAACCCAACTTGCTATGCACACATTTCCATGCAAAACCCCTCATTATCAACCACGATATAAGCCGACACTACCCATACAGACTCTACATTGCACAGCCAACACTGCCCAAGCAACGTGGGACAGAAACCAGACAGACTGGCCACAAAACCTCAGAGCTCAGGTGGCCACATTTCAAAACGCGTCCAACACAGTGGATGTCTATCAATTTGAATCACGACGGGCCGACCCGTCGCCTTACAGTCTGAATCGCGACGGGCCAGGTCATCGCATTCACATGAATCGCGACGACTGGTTCCGTCGCCTTTCAAACCTCAGAAGCAAACCTTCACAACTCATTCCAGAAAATACACACAGGGGCTGTACATGATGCTAAAGCAGGAAATAACAGTGCCAATGAAATCCTGAACATGCTCTCTATCATGCTTATCCAATTTCCATATCCAAAAACCACAAACCCTAACCTACACAATCCACTCAAGGGAAAAACAGGGTAGAATTCCCCTACCAACAAGTGAAACACTAATCTGACACCACCCAGAGATTCCTCGCACTCCGAAGCTCCTCCTCGCGCCGGAATCACGCCAAACAAATGCCAAATAACCATAAATCGCCAAAATCCCACAGCAGAGCTCCTCCCAGCTGAACAGTGCAACTGCACTGTTCGGCCTAGAGCAGAAGCTTAAAACCTACTGAGTTTAAATCGCGACGTATCGTTCCGTCGCGTTTAGAAACGCGACGTACCTTAGCGACGCGTTTAAACCCCGACGTCCCTGCATGCGCCACGCGGCGCGCATGCACACGAAGGCGGTTCAAAATCGCGATGAGGCAGGTGGTTGCGTTCATATAAGAATCGCGACGTCTGGTTATGTCGCGTTCTTAATGGACCCGACAGAGGTCTATTTGGGCTGGAATTTCCAACCCTCCAACCTCCCAACCTGCCACACCAACCTGTATAAACACATGTAGACCCACATGGTCTACCAATTGGCGACACATTGACCCCCAAACCCGAAAAACTACGATCCGAATGTACCGGTTATTACAGCTTCAATGATCTTCAGTTTTTTCTCACCATTGTTTCTTTTTCTCTTGCTTCTCCCTTTTATAGAGCAGCTTGAATAGATCCGTTGAAGACTAGCCGTTGGAGCTTCTTGGCTCTTTTCTTCTTCTTCTCACCTTTTGTTGAGTCTAACGTTTGTCTTCTTGTACCCACTGGCTATTTGGAATGGGAAAAAATGTTTCAACTGGTATGTAATTCCAAGGATGCCAGCAGCAGGTTCAAGATGTTGATTGTGTGTAGAGGTGGACCTGCAGACATTAAATGCAAGGCAGATGATCAGACTCGTAAAGTCTTTTGTCAAATGGCTCATACCTCTTTTTACCTTCTGTTTGTGTTTCCTGCAGATAGCTAGAAAAAGGAGGTTAGGTGCTTTTCTTTTGTTGCCGAAAAGAGGAATTTTCTTTTGCCTTCTGTCCATGTTTTTCTGTTGACAGCTTGTTGTAAGACCTTTTTATCTGTCAGAGAAATGACAATATAAGAGTTAGAAAGTCATTTGAATTTCATTGGGCACTAAAGGTATTTTGAAACATTTGAAGTAAGAGGCAATCGATGTCTTAAGGTAGTCAATGTTTAAGTTAAAAGACAATCGATGTTCAAATAGTCAACATTCGATATTTTAAGATAATCGATATAAGTAATCGATGTGAAAGCAGTCTATGTTCTAAAAGACATAATCGATGTGAATGTAATCGATGTTCAAGAACAATCCATGAAGATAATCGATGTTTGAGTATAACTGTAATCGATGTTTAGGCAAGACAATCAATGTTTGAGAAAATCGATGTCTAAGGGTAATCGATGTCCAAAAAGTAATCGATGTTTAAGCAAGGTAATCGATGTCTAAGGGTAATCGATGTCCAAAAAGTAATCGATGTTTAAGCAAGGTAATCGATGTTTAAAAGGTAATCGATGTTCAAGAAGGTAATCGATGTTCAAGCAGTAATCGATGTGCATGTAATTGATGTTTAAGTAAACTATAATCGATGTGTATGTAATCGATGTCTTAGGATAATCGATGTACCACTTCGACTGTTCAAGAGTCAGAGTTGTACAGGTTACTTCGACTTCTTAAGAGTCAGAGTAAGACACAGAGACTTTGGATGTATAGAAATTAACGTTTTCGATCGAACCTAGGGGTGTTCAAAAATCGGTCCAAACCGAAAAAACCGAACCGAACCGGTTTGGAGAGTATCACAGTTTAGTTCGGTTTGAGACTGAAGAACCGAAATGAACCGAACATATGTATATATAATATAAATAATATAACAAAATACAAAAGAAACAGCAGCATAGTGGTTGGAGCGCCCATTACCATGGGGGAGGTTGTGAGTTCGATGCTCACAACCCCCCCCCCCCCCCCCCCAATGCCTTTTTCCCATTTTTTCCCCATTTCGGTTCAAACCGTACCGAACCGAATCGGTTCGGTTCGGTTCGGATTGACTTTAAATTTGGTTCGATTTTCTCAAAAAAGGGGGTCCAAACTGAACTGTGAACACCCCTAGTCGAACCTGAAACACACAGTCAATCGAAGTGAACTTCGTATATAACTTCGGATATGACGAAGTTAGCTTCGGATATGATGAAACTAGCTTTGTATATGACGAAGTAAGTTTCGAATGAACATGATAAAAACATGCATGACTAAGTGAAGCTTCAGATAAAACATGTTATTACTTATGCATAGATAAGCTTGAAAAATGATAATAAATATATTCATGTGTATTTATGATAATCATGAGGTTTTGTTATCACCAAAATAAAAGGATAAAATACAGGAGTGGTTCAACACATACTAGGTCACGACACCATAATCCCCAGACGGCACGAATGATCAAATCTATTAGACATTTCTGCCCACAATTACCGTGTACCTTTAGTCCCTTATACATCTAATATCCCAGAGATTGTATATTAGACATGGTGCTGTCAGGCCTATACGGAATCCGTTAAAGTCAAACTCTTATTGGATTCTCTCTGAGAACTCCTTCTCTCTAAATCCGATTGACCCTGGCTAGGGATTGGTCTGAGTAAGACAACATGAGATATTCCTCTCACGATACTAAGAGTGAATGATCCTTTATTGACACAATTGCCTTCGTAAGGTTGGCTACCATTCCTAAGGACTAGCTATACTAGATCTGGAACATCGAAACCTATAAATCCAGTATCAAAGAATGGAGTATTCAAACAAGACATCTTTATTATCTCAAGTCTAAGGATAAGTTACACAACTAAGACTACGGAAACATTGACTAACAATCTAGTATCATTAACCACACATCATTCTGAGAACGAATCATTCAGTGAACTCATTCTCCAATCAACACCTGCAACATATCCCTAGTATCTCCATACAAGCATATATGAGACTAGCTACCTCCATCACATGGACGGGTATATGGCACACCGGTCTGTCCGGTCATCTCAATGTTCTTCTTGAATAACCTATGACTAGGAATATTTATGATTTGTGTTTAAAGAGGAATGACTTCATTATCATGATCTCATCATGATCCAATTCCCATTGCACAGATCCATGGACATCACAATATACATACGCATAGAATATACAGTGAGAAAATACCATTATAATATTACCAAAAGAGATTGTACATAATTATAAGTGTCATCACTCACATGAATTGGCTTGCAGGGCACCTATAACTAGCATAGGGATCACACAATAAACCGTAGATGAGAATAGAAGTGTCTCATGATATTTGTGATACTATGGATAGATCGATCTTTTACAAAAACAATACTGAAAACATGACAAATGACATGATAAATGGAATGCTCTTTACATGAGTTCATTTATTTTTAAGGCATGAGTTTATAGTTCACAAAATAAGTAAGATTATCATGAGAGAATTTTGATAATCACATGATAAGAAAAGAAATCAAGAGATTTAGGAGTAGTTAGGATAACTTTCAAGTACTTAAAGATTTTCTGCATGGTTTAGACAGTTTTTAGGTTTCATGTACGTCCAATCAATACACTACAAACCAATCGATGCTCTAACTAGACAGACCTATTAAACTAGTTGATGCGCTATAGACCAATCGATGTGATACTACTCAACAATCAATGTCATACTAAACAAGGTAGCGATAAAATCGATTTCTGGAGGGCATTTAAAATCGCGTCAGGATCATACATCATCTATTTCATGGTCTTAACAATGAAAATAACAGCCTTTAGAAGAAAAATCAACCAACTATCAATGGTAAATCATTGGAACTTATGGTAGAAGAGTTATATGGCTTTAGTCAGGATCTAGAGATGCATGAGAAAGGGGATGAACAAGAAAGTCCTACCACTATGTGATAACAAAAAATTCTAGTACTCTATACAAGCATGATGAAACTAGGTAAAATAGAGAGACACATGAAAGTCCACTTGCATAGCTTTCAGAGGGTATATAACTAGTTAGGTTTGAGTATGAGATTACCTACCTTTTGATTTGCTTTAACTTCCAAGTTCCTACCGATTACAACAACGGTATGAGGATGAATAACTCCTCAAGGTCAAGCTTTAGGATCTTCCTCCTTGCTCCTGGATGTTCTTCCCACATCTAGCAGTGAAGAAGGATGCATAAAGTCGACCAAGAGGTCGTACGAAGGTTTATATAGGGCTAGGGTTGCTAGAATCTGAGTTATGAGTTTCCTAATCTCATGGCAGGAATCCTATCATGCTTGGGTATTCTCCTAAGTCTATCTAACTCTAATGGGAAAGTATTAGAGAGCAAGTCCATGCTCTCATAATAGGTTTAGGATTATTAGATTTTGTGGGTTGGGTTTCCAAACCCCACGACAGAGTTCTACCATGCTTGGAGTTTCCATAAGTCTATCCTAATTTTAATGAGAAAGTATCAGAGTACTACTGTAACTTAAGAGTTTCCGATTTTCCACCCAAATTTCCACAAATTGAAAGCTCCATGCAATCCTAGCATGATTGGAGGACAAGCGCTTCCAATTGATTGATGTTTAAGAGTTACACCGATTCTTGAACAATTTTTAAAGGTCCTGATGATTACTGAATAAAGGTTCAGTGTTTATCCGATTGGTGTTATAAGTATTCAGATTATTGAACAAAGGTTCAGTAACCATCCGATTGGTGTTATAATCGTTCTGATTACAGCACAATGGTTCAGTAACCTTCCGATTGGTATTGTAACCGTATCGATTATTGAACAAATATTTAGTAACTTTTTGATTGGTGTTATAATCATTCTGATTACTGCATAAAGATTCAGTAACCTTTCGATTGATGTTATTATCATACTAGTTACTGAACAAATGTTCAGTAACCTTTTGATTGGTGTTATAATATATTATTTAGATGTAATAATGAGTCTTTAACTCATTCTCCAATTTACAACAATAAATCACATTTAATATTTAACCTGACCTAAAAGATTTTTATTTATTGGCCCAAATTTTTTTATGGGTCATTAAGGATTTTAAAGTCTAGCTATGATTCTTATTTAAATTTTAGAATAGGGTGTATGCATTTAGCTAGTTTATTATCAAATCGCTAGGATTAACCAAATTTGTTGTCAACATATGAGTGAAACAAATGTCAATATCATAGGTCGATAGACTCACATCGACTTGTCGACAGATGAACTTTGGAAGAAAAATGGGTACAATAAAGGTCAACAAAACTTTCGACTCTAGCTGACAGACGAGTTTATGTTCAAAGAACCAATGCTCTGAAAATGTGTTTACAATGTTAATGGTCGATAGACAAACCATGACTGTCTATAGATGGTACGAAAGATGCATAACACGTGAGCTGCATGTGTCATTAATGAGGTGTCCTTTCGTCGTATACTTACACATGTCCCAAGGCATGTGTTAGAACTTCTAAAAACATCTAAGGGTTTTTTTTAAGGCCTATTTGCCTCATTTGGAGGCATCTGATCTGAACCTCCCGGAGTCTCTTAGCGGCCAAGCTTCTAGCTAGGGTAAAAAGTTCTAAAGCAGAGACGAAAACTATCTCCAGGCAATGTATGCATTTATTATTTATTTTTAGTTACTAGATTCCGGGGTGCTACAAAAGTATGCACCTTTTCGCCTTTTTGGACAACAGTCAACATATTTTATGAAAAGTTACATACTTAACGTTTGAGCAAAATATGATCTAGATATTATGTTAGAGTTCAAAGAGATACAATAAATGTATATTTGAATTTTTTCGTGAAAGCTTATGGTTCATCAAACATAATAAAATATTTATTTAATTCTAAAACACGATATTCTATAAGTTCAACGAGGATATTACATACTCAAGTTTCTTGTAAGAATATTCATTTTTCCGTTCAATAGGAATGTGTGAATAGCTTCATAAAACATTCATTGATAAGCATGCATAGTATCACACAGTTTTCATTTTTTATTCCTAAAAGAAATGTTCTTATGAGTGCAAGAATACTATCAGGATGCCTACAATCAACAAAATATCATGCAGATAATCAGACAAGAATGTTCAAGAAAATGTGTGAGAGATTATGTCGCAAAATAATTTTATTTTGATCTTTGAGAATCATGCTGTGAAAATATATATATCAAGAATTATTTATGCTTGGGTGCTTTTGAAAGAAGATAGATGTACTCTGACAGCAAACTCTACATATTTTCTAGAGCATTTTGCATGTTCTCAAGCGTCTACGTGCTCTGAGGAGCATCTACGTTGGTCAGTTCACTGGATGCTAAAAAAAAAGCAAATTTCTTAAACAAATTTTGGTAGTAAATTTTTCTTTTCTGGAAAGGGGAGCCTATTTGCCGCACGATATTTCTCAAAACATTTGGGTGACGTGGAAATGGAAAATATATATCCATCAAATGAATTTAAAATTAAGTTCTTTTATCATGTTCGCATGTGTGTAACTGCATATTACAAATTCAAGTCCCGTTTAGTGCTAAGCAAGTCACTATGACGAAAGATGAATCAGTAATCGCAGAGCGCAGGCGTGCCAATCACGTAAGTGACAACATGTTCTGCCTTCGAGGGTCGGAGGACTTTGGGTCTATTTGCGCACCGTTTGACTTCGTCAAACGAAAGTGGAGATCGGGCCAGGACAAATATCCCGCCGCTGTCTAAGCGCAACGGCGTTAATTACATCTCTCTGAGAGAGAAAATTCTTGATTAATCGTTAAAATAAAGAGCCCCATAGCCTGTAACGGAAACATCCGATAAAGGGAATGCGTAAAGATGTAAAATTAATTGCGCCTAACGTGAGACGATCAAAGATAACACCTGATACATTTTGGGGTTATTTTAGAATTATAAAAAAAGGGTTGAGTTTGCTTCATCACTATTTGATTTGATTTGGTTTTGTTCTTTTACATTTTTTTATCATGTTTGATCTTTTTATTAGATTGTCTTTTTATCTATTAGTCCTTTGGTTTGATTTGATTTTTTTGTTTGGTTTGATATATGTTTTTTTTATTTGATTTCAAATCTCTTTTCATTTAAATTGATTTCTCTTTAATTTATTTGAATTTGGAATTCTCATTCGGATTTTTTTTGTTCAGGGTTAAAAATTGAGCCCAGAGTAATTTGATTTGGCCTTTTATTGAAGATTATTTTATTTGATTTTTTTAAAACTTTGGACTTATTCTGAAACCATCTTTTGTTGTATTTATTTTATACTGTTGGACCTGATTAAAGATTATCATGTTATATAATATTTTTGAATTTAATTGTAGCATTTAAGCTTATTTAGATGGTTTTATTTGTTTACTCTCTTTATTAATTGTTATATGTTTGTTATTTGTTTGTTTTTTTAATTATGTTCATTAACATATTAAAGGGGAGGGAACCAGGGAAAACGCAGGTGTGTGTGTATGGGTTTATGTATTTGAAGGTGGGTCGGTGGGGGTAGCCACCGATCCAGCTGAGGAGGCATTTTGGGAGTTTTTTTTAAGGAGTTTGTAT
The DNA here is from genome assembly GCA_014218235.1 of Colocasia esculenta. Lineage (NCBI taxonomy): Eukaryota > Viridiplantae > Streptophyta > Magnoliopsida > Alismatales > Araceae > Colocasia > Colocasia esculenta. The sequence continues at coordinate 140,237,825 of CM024758.1, read as the reverse complement.
GGAAATGGGTTGATATGGTGGAGATGGTTTGCAACTGTTTGTGTGTATGAGAAAGGCTGATTGCACTTTCACATTGCACTGAAAGTAGGGGTGTAAATGAGTCGAGTCGAGCCGAGTAGTATGCTGCTCAAACTCTGTTCGTTAATTTTTAATCGAGTTCGAGCCGAGTTCGAGTTATATAGAGTATTGAAAATGCCTGTTCAAACTCGGCTCGTTTAAATAATCTCGAGCTCGAGCCCTTAACGAGTATCTTAACGAACTTAATTGAATTTGCGAGTTCGTATATATAAGTAAGTACAATCCAATCTATAAGTAAAAAACTGATCGTTCTTAAGACCTAAGTTTATCTTATTTCACTTACCAAAAAAAAAAAGTTTATCTTATTTCAAGCTTATATCTCAATAGTTTTGATAAGTTACTTAATTTAACTATTTTAATATAATGTTTGAAATATATTCATAATTTGTCATAAGAAATATGAGATTAATAGATAGATACTGTAAGGGAGGGGGTTGGTGCGCGACAAGGTAGGAGCGGTGCTGCAACTCCCCTTCGCACACCGCCCAGAACCCCCTTTCTGCATCGCCAGTGACAGTATTGCGGCCTCTGAGAGCACCGTCTGCCACTGATGGATAGTCCACAGTGGTTGCCAGAGATGCCAATGACCGACAAACGCGCCCCTCGTCCCCATCGGGGGGCTCACCTACTGCGTAGGTCGGTCTCAGGAGGAAGAAGATGCTTGATATGCTGGGGGACCTTGTAAGACTAAATTTTGTGTTCATGCCCCTATTTACATAATTTGTGTATATACCCTCATTTGCACAATTTGTGTATATACCCTCATTTGCACAATTTGTGTATATACACTGTGAATTTAGTCTATGACATTTAATGCCTCATAAATATTTTATATTGTAATAATAACTATATAAAAACAAAAATATTTTTATATCAATATATACTTATTATATTTAAAGAAATATTTAAACGAAGTGTTACAAGCTCCTAACGAGTATTTAATCGAGCTCTTAAACGAGCTGTTCATGAGTATAATTGAGCCGAGCTCACATGTGTTCAGACTCGGCTCGTTTATGAATCAAGCTTCTTCTTTTTTGTTCAAGCTCGGCTCGTTAATTAAATAAACGAGCTGGATCGATTTTTGTCGAGTCGAGCTTCGAACTACTCGTTGAATGTATCGGCTCGTTTACACCCCTAACTGAAAGAGAGTGCCATCAATGAAGAGAGAGGGTGTGGAAATGGTGGAGAAGTGTATAAACTTGTGTGGGTTTAAAAATGGGTTTGTGCATTAAATGAGAGGAGAGAGAGAGTGTGTGTGTAGTGATATTTCAAAAGGGCCACATGGGGTTTTGAGGGAATCGATGGGCTTTCCAAAAACAAGGGGGGGTAATCGATTGTGGGATAGATTTGGATATTTAAGAATGGGGTAATCAGTGTGGGATATGTTTGGCTATTTAAGAATGGGGTAATCGGTGTGAGATAGATTTGGATATTTTAAAAATGAGGTAATCAGTAGGCCATGGAATAGGGGGGGGGGGGGGGGGGGGTGTTTGACCGATTGGGTTCTTTTGTTATTTTTCTTTTGTAGTTATCTGTACATTTATTAATGTTATTATTTTCTTCTCTTTATTTCTGTTCTCTTTTCCCTCTTCAAGAATTTTTATCATTATTGTTGGCGCTTTTCTTTTCTCTTTATTTCTGTTCGTTTCATTCATCATTTTTTAATTATTTTCTGTTAACAATATTGTTATTATTATTGATCACTCATCGTTATTATTATTATTATTAATGTTATTCATTTCATCTATTAGTTAGCGCATTTGTTATGCCGAGAAAACCACGTTTGCAGCGTCATCACTTATATCTGTCTCATTCATCCACACATGCATATGAAATAATCCGGAAAAATTATGGCCGGAGATAGAAAATCCAAATCATTAAATCGGTGGAAACTTGGTCGTATCATACGACCCGACCTAATGGCAACCATCCCTGCCCACCGTATGTCGGGGTGGTGCCCACGGGCGCCCATCTATAGACCCAAGATGGTACCGACGGGAGAATGTTCGCACCGATGGAGACATAATATTTGCATTTGGCACCGGGTCACAATACAAGTTATCCGACGGCCATGTTGGCAGAAACATATTCGAAAATCATCGATAAAGGCTGACGCAATACACGGTTTGCGTCAGATCTCATAACACGCGGTATAATTGCTAGCTCACAATGCCACCGGATCATTGCGCATCTCGTAGAAAGAATCTTTTTAAGACTGAACGGTAACATGCAAGTTCATACGGTGACAATCGGGCTAATACGGTGGCACACGGGACAAAACGGTGGCACACGAGCTAATACGGTGGCACACAGATTGACACGGTGGCAAACCTGATACGGTGGCACCCCTGATTCGGTGGTATACTTGATACGGTGGAACTGCACAGGCCCACCGAGTCACTGCTCAAAGAGGTTGACTTGATTCGGTGGCACTGCACAGATCCACCGGGTCACTATTCAAAGAAGTTGACTCGATCCAATGGCACTGCACAACCCCACCGGGCCACTGTTCAAAGAGGTTAACTGATTCGTTGGCATTGCACAACCTCACCGGGTCGCTGTTCAAAGAGGTTAACTTGATCTGGTGGCACTGCACAATCACATCAGGCCACTGTTCAAAGATGTTAACTTGATCCGGTGGCACTGCACAACCCCACCAAGTCACTGTTCAAAGAATTTAACTTGATCTGGTGGCACTGCACAACCCCACCGGGTCACTGTTCAAAGATGTTAACTTGATCCGGTGGCACTGTACAACTCCACCGGGTCACTATTCAAAGAGATTAACTTGATCCGGTGGCACTGCACAACCCCACCGGGTCACTGTTCAAGGGAGCCGCTGGGTCACTTTTGCTACCGGATCAACAATTTTATGGAGTTCTTGAATTTATATTAGTTTATAATGCCACCGGTTCATCTGAGTTACCAAATCATCATCCCACCAGTCCAAGGTGTAAGAATTACATAAAAAAAAGCCGTCGGCTCAAAGTGCGGGGGAAAAATTCGGTAGCACATCCCCTTATTTTGCAAGTTGGGGAGGGTTGCACGGTATCCGCCCACCACAATGGAGATGATACTAACATCGGAGTGAATACTGGAGGCATCACCGCCATGACATACGACACCGATTCTCGAGGCATGCTTACGAGAAAATCGGCATACGCCGAGACCAAAAGGCATAGCATACGCAAAGAGTATCACTGTTAATATTAAAAAAAAATTCTGTTTACCCCTTTTTGTGGCCTATGTTCATGAGCCGGTGGTTACAATAGCCACAGGTCACATCTGCCATGTATGAAAGGGATTGAGAGGTGAATCAGTATTATGCTTTAAAAGGGAGGAAGATGAGTCGGTGGCCACCTGCAGTGATACGGTGGCACTGCGCAGGCACTGCGTAGGGCCACCGAATCAAGCAAAAATGGTGCTTAAAAAAGGGGGGAGGGAAATTGGGTGAAACGGTGGCAACATGCAATGATACGATGGCACTGCGCAGGCACTACGTAGGGCCACCGGATCAAGCAGAAATAGTGCTTAAAAAAGGGGGAGAAATTGCCCAGAAATTTGAGGGTTCTTTCCATGTAAAATCGGTGTCTCATGAAGTATTTATTGAGGGCATGAAATAATATTTTGAGGGGTTCAAACAGAGGTAGATCATTTATCTATTGAACAATTAATGCCCCTCACATGGGAAGTGAGGGCTCAACATTGGAATTCCTAAAGTGAAACGGTGGGCTACTATTTTGGGGTACGTCCGAGTACTGATAATACAATGAACCATCAGTGTGCAAGAAGTGGAAGAATCACTCAAACGGAGAAACTTTAGATCAACCTGAAGGATAGAAATGCAAATATATATTACTGTGTGGACCTTTGGGTACTGAAATGGGTATATGAGGGCACCAACCCGGTGTATGGAAAAGGTTCTCCACTGCTCAAGAGCACGGTTGGCCAAACCGCACCGTGCCATGGCTCGCATGGTCAGGTCACCCCAATGGGGTGACCCGGGCGTGCCGCACCGGCACGCCACAGTTTGCCACAGACCGGTACGGTCGGGTCCATGGCAGGCCTTTTTTTTTCTTTACTTTCCCTCTCACATCCGGTGTATTAAGGGATCTATATGATGTCTAATTAGGATGAAAATTTAAACATAAGTTAATTAAGAGATGATACAAATTATAGTAATTTAAATTTAAAATTTTAAATTAATTTTCCATCAAGTAAAAATTGTCTCAAAAATCATTAGATCAACTTAATCTCAACATCTAAAGGATCTAATAGTACTTAATTGAGATGAAATTTCAAACATAAGTTAATTAATAGATGATACAAATTATAGTAATTTTAGTTTATTTTTTTTAAATTAATGATTTGTTAAGTAAAAATTGTCTCAAAATTCATTAGGTCGACTTAATATCAACATATGTGCATCAATAACTCATGATATTTATATTTTTAGAATCAGTACATTTTTCTAGTAATTATGATGACACAAAATTTGACTTTATTTTCGGAACCAAATATCGTCCCGTTAAAGTGCACAGAGGGTTCGCCATACCGCGACAAACCCTGTATGCACTTAAGAGGTCTAAATGGTGTCTAATTGATATAAAATTTCAAACATAAGCTAATTAAGAGATGATACAAATTATAATAATTTTAGTTTAAATTTTTAATTAATTTTTCATCAAGTAAAAATTATCTCAAAAATCATTAGATCAACTTAATCTAAATATCTAAGGGATCTAATGGTGTCTAATTGAGATGAAATTTCTAACATAAGTTAATTAATATACGATACAAATTATAGTAATTTTATTTATTTTTTTAAATTAAATTTTTATCAAGTAAAAATTGTCCTAAAAATCATTAGGTCGACTTAATCTCAACATCTATGCATCAATAACTCATGATATTTATATTTTTAGAATCAGTACATTTTTTCTAATAATTATGATGACTTCAGATTTGACTTTATTTTCGAAACTAAATATCGTCACGTTAAAATACATAGAGGGTTCGTCGTACCGCGACAAATCTTGTATGCACTTAAGAGGTCTAAATGGTGTCTAATTGAGATGAAATTTCAAACATAAACTAATTAAGAGATGATACAAATTATAGTAATTATAGTTTAATTTTTAAAATTAATTTTTTATCACGTAAAAATTATCTAAAAAATCATTAGGTCTACTTAATCTCAACATCTATGCATCAATAATTTTGATATTTTATATTTTTAAAATTAGTATATTTTTCTTGTAATTATGATGACTTCAGATTTGACTTTATTTTTTGAACCGAATGTCGTCCCGTTGAAGTGCACACAATCAAAGATAGTATTAGAATTATATTAATAATATAAAAATATTCTAAAATTAAAGATAATTATGTTTTATATAACTGATCTTACGTATAATTTACTATCTCTTTTAATTTCTTAGTGTCATATTAATATTGTATTATACATTTTAAGACGTTACAATTTTGTTTATGTTTTCATATTCTTGGTGTTGATCTAATGAAATACATTGGTCATATCATGAACAACTTTCATAAAGAGCCCAAATATTAGATCATCCTCGTTCAAGATGTAGAGAGGCCGCACTCATTGTTAGTTTGGATCGCGATATGAGAGAGAATGTCAAGAATAATCTATTGTATCTTTAAGCATAGACATTCATTTGATGTGATTCTAGTTGGAACTTGTAGAGAAAGTCGTGGGGAACAACTTTCATGAAGAAATCTCGAAGAGATATACCCTCGTTTGAGATGTGGAAGACATGATAATCATATATATACATATATCATGATATGAAAGAGAATGTGAAGAATAATCTACTATAACTTTGGACATAGACTAGCAGTTGAGGTGATTCCACTTCGAGGACGAAGTTGAAAAATAATAGAACAACTTTGATGAAGATCTTGTGAGCATATAAACCCCTTTTCAGATTGTAGAAGATATGATATCCCTGATAGTTTTAGATGATATGAGAGATAAAGGGGAGAGAGAAATAAGCATTACGAGGAAAGATGAAAAGTTTATCTTGAGTTTGGATGGAAAGTTTTCTTTTGAAGTTTGCTCATTTTAAATATTCATCAAGTCACAAAATTAAAAAAATAAATCAAACAAGTCATTTTTCCACCGTATCTCAGCGATACAGTACGGTACCGTATTTTTTTTACAGAAAATACAGCACAGTCGATCTAGATGGTATGACGAACTTTGCTCAAGAGTCACCAAACGAACAGAAAGAAAGACTGAAAAACGTTAAGATAGAGAAGAGAGAATAAAAAAGGGTAAAGAAGAACATCACATGTCCTTCCTTGTACCTTCGGGTACACACTATAAATGCACATCAGAAAGGATAAATACAATATTTAAAGAAAAATAAGAGAGAAACATGCACAAGACTCAAGATTTCACATGGGAAAGGACATTTATATGATCTCATTCAGGGGGGGGAGGAATACAGAAGAGACAAGAAACATGATAGATCAAACTACATAGGAAACCAGACCCCTTTTTCCCCCAAATTCTGGAACAACTCTCCCTTCTTCAGCCCAGCCGCAGTGACCCTTCCTCCTTTTTTTGCTTTCTTCCGCCGCAAGAAAAGACTCCAGCCCCAGGAAGCTCTCCTCATGCCCTTCACGCTGCTATTGCTGGGCTTTTTAAAGAGGGGTGGGATGGTGACAGGTTACTTAGCCTCACCGCCGGCTTTGAATGGTCAAAACCCTTCAAGGCGGTGGAAGCCTTGGGCTGCCCTATCCAGTTAAAAGCCCAACAATATTGGGCTGTCAACAGGTGATGAGTATAAACATTTGGGTGATGAGTGAGTATACTAGGGGGGAAAACCTAGCAATGTGGCTTCCCAGAGTTTGGCCCACAAGGGAAGGTCGGCCCAAGTCTAATGCATCATCCTAAGTCTTGGCCCATGACGCTGGGCCCAAGCTTCCCAGCCCGCTATGGTCACAGTCCACTTCTTAAGCACATATGGCATTTCTTCGATCACCATATATCCCCATTTCTTCTTGAGGGCTCTCTCTCTCTCTCTCTCTCTCTCTCTCTTCTCTCTCTCTCTCTCTATTCTCTCTCTTTTCTTACTAAATAACTTTTTGTCAGATGAGAAACACTTGTTATACATCTGTGGATAAGTGGGTGAGCAGTGTTCTCTTGCAGACATAATTAGGTGTACGTGAGGCCCTACGCCCATCCATAGACACAACCGAGCGAGGCTCAGAGGACTTTAAGCATATCCAATTGTGTTTACAGACAAGCATTAATACCCACCTTCCCCCGTCATGTACAGTAAGTACTACTCCACATAGACTATACATGCATCTTAGGATTCGACATTAATCTCCACCCCATTTCTCTCCCTCTCATTTGCCTTCTTAAATAATAGGGTTAGAGCTCAACACTCGGCAACACTATGAAGTTGCATTAGAAATAAACTACATGAAGAACTCGGACTCTGAAATTCATAGGCTAATGTCTTTGATGTTGTACATATTTAAATCTAAGGGCCTCCCTTGAAAAAGGATATATATGTTGACATATATAGCTAAATCACAAGCTCTTTGCAAATGCTTGTACTGTACTCAGTTGGATAAAAACTTTAAGAACTCGACAAATACTAAATATATACTTGTTAACAGATCTTACCGAGGGATTCATTTGATGACAATTGCATAGAACTATTAGATCAGTATAAAAGAAGAAATTTTCAGTTAAGAATGTGCAACTCTAGAAAATCACGAAGGACAACAAAGTAAATGGAAAGGGTGCGAACCATCCATTGGCAATGTCTACACTGCGCCATGCTCTCTCTCCCACAGATGGGGATGGCAAGATGTGTTTCTCAAAGGCAGCTGGCAGATCAGATTCAGTAATATCTAATGATGATGGGCTGCCAGCGTTCGTTTGTTTTTTCTTGACAAGGCGTTTGTTGAGGACATGCTTCACGAGGCCCACTTAATGTTCTGCGGCCGGCCAAAACGGCCAGTCGTTTGTACAAAAGATTGTCCATGTTCGAATAGTCCTGATGTGTTAACTCAACATGTACGATAAATATGAAGAGAAAAAAAAGAAAGCAAGAAAAAATTAGGAACTCCGATAAAACCAGTAATCCCTCTAATCCAATCTATATATGCTCTTAGCATCATCAATGTGTTTACACATAATTAGTGGGCATAACTTATACCTGTTGATCACATAATTAAAGAGTGCAGTTCGATGGTTAAAACTACTCCATGGCTCAAATTTTCACTCCCTTATTACATAGAAGAAAACTTGCACCACCTCGTGCCAGAGACAATCTCACTATAAGTGGTGGGCAGAGACCAACTAGCACCTATCAATGTAGAAATAGTTGGGGACAAGGAGAGTGACTTCATCACTGTCAAACATATGAATAGAGAAGGGTGTGTGTAGCTCAGCAATCTCTTGGTTGATAACACCATTCATCCTACCTTGTAGTCATCCCTGAGATTGTCCACTCCTCAACAGCGTTGTTGTTGTCACTGTTGCCGACACCATCCCTCTCATTCACCCTTTCAGTTGTTCGTTACCATCCTTCACCCTCGTGTACATGTTACAGTCTCTATCTGTGAGTAATATGTGTGTGCGCGTGAGAGATTTGATGTGTTACTTCCTGTGCAAATCACAGAAGAGCATATATTTCTGTAAAAAAATTGACCAGTACTATATCAACGTACGTACAATGGGTTAACATTACGTGTTTTACATGAACATATGCATGCAAGAGTAACCATTTGACCGATTAATTAGGCCATGCATACAAATATCTTCAAACTCCAAGATGGTTATTATTTAAAATTCGCAACGTACGTGGTGATGTGACCTCACTCTTCAAAGATAAAATGCAATGAAAACCACTAGACGGTGCATATTGTTTCCAAATATCATCCAAGGCCTACAAGATCACAAAACGGTGAAGCGCACACACTCTAGTCTAGAAGAGCTTTATCAGAGAGACTTCGGGCGGGCCACTTTGATAGTTATTTTTTTTTTCTTGGGGTGTAATTAAATACATTGTTAAAATTAAATTGACTTTGAAGTGGCGATATTAATTAACAAAGAGTATATGGAAAGTTACTTAGGAATATGATGAGATAATACTCTACCTGGTCCTAACGGATGAGACAACGCAATAATATGTCCCATAAGAAACTAATAGGGTTCACGGAGTTAGGAAACCCTAGCCGCCGCGAAGTCCTTCTCTCGGGTGGTTGAGAAATCACCCACGCGAGGATTTCGTTGCTGGATCTCTTGATCCAGCAGAACTTTTGCCGTTCTTGGCGATAGATCCATTAGGTGGAACTCCCCTCCCCCCACCCCTTTTCTTTTTCACGTCTTTGTTTTGTCTTCTTGTTCTCCATTTGTTCTGTGTGTGTGCTGCTGTCTTCGCCCTCACCATCAGTTTGTCAATGCCTATGTTCACCGTGCCTTGCTACCGCACTCTCCTCGCCCCGCTGTCGGGTTCCATGCTCTTTCCTTTGCCTCCCATGTCATTCCTTATTTTTTCTGAAGGTCCCACATTTTTATATAAGTGTAGAGTGCCATCACCGCCCCCTCCCCCAGTGTCTCTTTCGCTCCACCTCCTATTGCCATCATTTTGCCATCGCACCCCTGGGTCTTGATCTAGTTCGCCGCTGATCAGTCATTTCTACACATTTTGGGATTTCAGGCATATGTATTGAGTTTGGCTCATATATTGTTTGGTAGTTTTCAATCTTACCGTGTCTCCAAAACTGTGTGCATCTCCTTAGGCAGGGATCTTCTAAACCAACTTGTGCTTGCTAGTTTGAGTGCTGATCAAGATCATAATAGGCTCTAGATTCCCCTAGTAAGGGGCTATGAAGTTGCAAGTCGAGCTCATGTTATGAGGTTATTCCGCACACCCATCCGGCGTATGCGTCGTCCGAGCTCCCGTCGCTTTCTTGTAGCCTTTAGCTTGTGCAGCCTTTCTCCATCAGATTTGGTCTTTACCTTTGGTTCTCTTTGGCAATATACAACTTTGGTTTGTTTTTGTGTGCTTACTATTTGGCTTAGTATTCTGGTGTTCTTTGTGTTCTGGACACCTTTTGCATTCATAGTTGTCCAGTCCATCATCTTCTTTGTGGTTGGACTTTTCAGCCTCCACTGTGCTTTGGGGATTTATTCCTCTACTTTGTATCTTGTACCACCCAACTCTTGCTAGCAGTGTCGGAGCCAGGGGGTCAAAGGGGGGCAATTGCCCCCCCCCCCCCCCCTATTTTTTTGCATAAGTTTTTTTCTTATTAAATTTTTTGTATAAATTTCTTCTTATGATAGATATGTGAAGATTTTTTTAACTTTATTAATTGCCCCCCTTACGTTGAGTACCCATGAACAATTATTTTATTAATTGTCCCCCTTCTAAATATTTCTGGCTCCGTCACTACTTGCTAGTAAATTGAAGCATTAGTTATTTTCCTTGTAAAAAAAGAAATGAGACAACACTACCTTTGGATGATAAGAGGTACTCCCCTTTTTGTTTTAATATAATTTATTAAGTTAAAAGGTGGGTAAACTACATTTAAATATCTTAACCCAGATGCACATAATCTGTTACTAAAATAGGCTTTTAGAAGATTTTGGGCTCTCATAGGAAATAGGGAAAAAAACACATACCCAAAAATCCGCCCAAAAGATTTCCCAAACGGCTCTGGAAAGCTATTTTCGTGGGTTTTATTAAGAAACCATCCCCCGCATCGCTTTCGGGGGGACGATCTTTGTGATTCCGGGACCACTCCAAGAGATAAGGTGTGAGATTGCGTAGCCGATTCAGCCGGAATCCAAATCCAACCACCGCCAGAGTCCCCACTCTAAATTTTTCCTCTTTGCTTAGCCACAGGCTGGGAGGTTTCCGGAGAATCTGATTCGACCCACATACTGCTATCTCACTTTGGTAGCTTTCCCGAGCAGAATTATACAAACCAAAAAGCTCCCGTAGATTTCCATTTCTAGTGGATTCTGGAAATTGATGTTTTATCCAATAATCTAATTTGCCTTGGCTTTTCAGCAAGCGATAGTAGTGGGAATATCCAGATCCAAACGGAAGGTGAAGATTATACTCCTCTAAGGAGGATCTGCAAACATGATGATCATATGGTAAGATATCATATGGGAAATAATGAATATTAGGGTTCTAATTAAAGTTTTTTTTTTTTTTGGTCGATGATTCTAATTAAAGATGAGAAAGATTTAGTATACTTTTGTATTGTACTTTAAATGTAATATGACTAGGTAATAGTTCATGTGGCATTCAATAATTAAGTTGTCACTTTATCACTCCTCATGTGAAGGGTGCCACATGAGTTATTATCTAGTTATATTGCACTTAAAATACAATACAAAAATGCACTAAATGTTTTTCATTAAAGATTGGTGCCCTTCATTGAAATATAGCAAAATCTAGGGTTTATGTTCTCATAAAAATTTGCAGCTTGTAAGGTGAAGCACCCACCTGTCAGGAATTGTTTCCCAACATTATTGTGGAATCTCTATAACACTAGTAAGCTTTTTGCATGTCCAGCTTTATCAAAACTGTAATTACACATAACTCTTGATGTTAACAACGTACCATCTTCTTTCTTTTTTAACAACACCCACCATTTGAGCTGCTAATTCAAACGGTTATGACAGTGATGCCAAATCATAACATTCGCATAGAAAACCACTTATTCAACAATTGTAACCTTATCCCTTTTAACATATTAATTTAAATAACTTTGTTACATAATCATTAGTCGTACAAGGATATCATTTTGGTTTAACTGCATAAGAAAAACCAATTCGGTTCTTTTTGCACTTATATTGGGAATAATTTTTTAAAACTATATTAAGTCCCGACTCAAGCTACTCTTGTTTATTTGAGAGCATGTTATAGTGCTTAATGGGAGGGACACTTTTGCATGTATATTTACACAATGAGGTTATATGCATATGTACATATAAGAGCAATAATTCTATAATATTCATATAATAGTGTTATTTTCTTGCAAATTTTCCTTCATGGAAAAGATATATAATGGTCGATCTCTTAAATGCCCACTAGTGCCCATAACGTCAGTAGCTTGGGACATCAAACTTAGAAGTGAGATGGCTGTGCCCACAAGGAGCGAAGGGAGGATAGAAGAGAGCCACAGGTTTATGTGATGTCCTCACAGCCACTAGTTTTGGTTCCTTGGGGGGAAAAAAAAAGTATATTTAGAGGCCAAGGCAGGATCTTATTTCTGGTCCCCAATCCACACCAAGCAATTCAAATGGGGAGACAGATTGGAAAGCAGAAGGGAAAATAATGAAGTCCCCATCAGTCAATTTAGAGAGAGGGAGACTGTGAACAATGTAGAAAAATAGGAAAGGGACTGTTGACAGCAGCATATTATGGGAGAAAAAAAATCTACTTCCTTGGTGCAATAAAAAAAGTTTATGAATATTCATGTTGAAATATATCTATATGAAAAATTCTCTTAAAATGTGAGTGTTCCACATCAGAAAAGCAGACAAAGGAAATGCCCAAAGTGTTATTGAAGGAATGGAGTGTTCATGTGAAAATGTGATGGATAAAAATGTAAATGACTATCCATACTCATTTTTATTATGATTTTTTTTTGCTTTTTTTTTTGTTTTTGCTTAGAGCCTCATCCTTGTTTAGATTTTAGATGGTTGTTGTATCGGTATAAATTCTAATTGTCAGTCATTGTATTTGCATAATCCCTCCCTCCTTAACAAAAATCAATTCTCACTCATGGTGTTTACTGAGGAGTGATGAGGAATTCAGAAACTAGAATTGCTAGGTTTTAGTGTTATTTTTCTATGACTTTTTGTAAGTGCGAATGGCCAGGCACCACGACCCCAACCAATGCTTAGCGAGGGGTCGTGGTGCACTCCCCTTGGCCAGATGGTGCAACTCAGCCAGCGTTCCAATCTTTGTCAATTCCTTCTCACCTTTTACCTTTATTTGCGCATCAGGAATCTACTTTACCAGTTATTTTAGTTGAAACATGTAATATAAATGCATGGTGTGTATTCACCGTCTTTTTTTCTTCTTCTTCTTTACACAAAAAATGCATTTAAATTGAATATTTTCATAAAAAAAAATAAGCAGGTATTTCGATTACGTTTGTCTTCTTACATCTTTATATATTCCACGGTTTTAGTCATTCCTAGATAATGGTCGCTATTTGTCATTACTAAATGCAAGATAAATAAGCCAAAGTTGTAACTTAATTAGGGTGTATAGATTGGGATGGCATTTATGAAGTGGTAGGTCTTAGATGAATAGTACTTTGTCAGTGAGTGGACAAGGGAAAAGGTGTAGACATCTTGTCCTAATAAACCAAGTTTATAACGCGGTCTGTGTCTCGTTTATGATAAGAGAGAGAGAGAGATGGTCTATTCTGATTTTTGAGGTCGAGTCGCATTTGGTTTGCATTTATATATATATGATTAGTTTAAAATAGAAGATAAGACATATATTTATTTAAAAAATGAGTGGAGTATATCACTGTGATTTATCTTATGCCTTGTCATCTCATGTGGGTTAATCACATGAAAATAGACTTATTTTCTCATCACTTTTTTTTGGTACTACCCCAGTGGTAACACCACTGGGTGGAACTCCCCGCTCTGGTATCTCCCAAACCCCTATCTTTGGCAAGAAATGTGCATGGAGAGGTGTGCCTAAATGTTCTCTCTCTCTATGGATAGGGCGAGAGAGAGAGAGAGATTTAGCTTTGTTATGAATTGAACATTGTGGTGCAAGGAAAAGCAATGGATAGAAAACTTGCTCAAGTCTCTCAAATCAGGCTGTGAAATCTTATCCACCAGTCCCTCTCTCAAACTTTATATAGAGCAGCTTTGTCCCCTAACAAATCGTCATCTAAGGAACAAAAAAGTGATATTGCACAGTCAAATATGACTTTTTATGGCTCGATTGATGAGTCCACTTTTAAGAGAGGCCCCACTCTTACCTCTTTTAGGACACAACATTAACACATTAAGTGGCCAGTTTTTATCAATGCACAATACACCAGATGGAAAGCCTGGAACACGAGAAAGAGCATTTACTTGGCTCCGATACCTTCCCCATCAAGCTACTGCAGCTTCCTGTTCTTCTGCAGCAGATTGGGCCTGAGCTGCAATATCAGCCAGCTGAGTTCGACGATGGCGACTGGTTCGATCTGCAGGAGCTACACACTGTACAGTCTGGAGTGACATTGGACCCATTGTTTTCTCTGTCCCAGTCCAGAAGAAGATTGCAGTTAGTTTTCCCTTCTGTCCTGTCCCTTCCTCCTCCAACCTTCCACATGCACTGTTGTATGATCACTCCCTACGGACAAACTGAGCTTATAGGCGAACAGATAAGCAGCTCATAGTTCCTCACATGTATAGGCTGTTGTTGGAGCCTGGGTTCTTGCTATATCCACAGCCTCTGTCCATGCCTCAGGCATCACCACAACATGGTGAGTTGTTGGGATATGTCATAGTTCCTGTTCCTTGTAAAAAGTGGTTGGGGGAGAAGATGCAGTAATCTTGCACACAGGTGTTTCTGAACGGTGGGCAGCAAGACACCTTTTATCTAAACAAGAAGAAAAGGGACAAGCTGGTGTTCGGGCTGGCCCATGACTGCCGCTAATCTCTAGGGCATATCCCAAGGTGCTGGGAATCTCCCCGCCGGCACCTTGGTGCACACCACAGTGAGAAATCTCTTGTCCATCTCTCCCCCTCCTGAAAGTTTCTAATAGTGGATACCCTGCAAAGAATAGAAGAGACTTTTTTAGCATCATCAGTGATGGTTCTTCAATTCCAATCATGGTGCAGTGTCAAAATCTCTTACCATCTTGCAATCTGAAAGAAGAAGTTCCATTCAGTTTTTTCAGCATTATGCCTTTGATGTTGTTCCTAAGAGCATGTGAGGCTTGTTCTTGAAAGGAATTTCTAAAATGTGGTCAAGACTGAGTTGCAAAGTAAGGATGTGGGCTTGTCGGTCACTCTTGACTTTCCTTCTTCTTGTCTACTTGTCTCTATCTCAGTTCCCTCCTCCATGGCAGCATCCTCTTCTTTCTTCTTCATCTGTCACACTAAATCCTTCAGGATGTGGCATTTTTCCCCTCTGACTAGATGGCAACATGATCACAATCCTTTCCTTACTTTCTTTATTCCATTTTCCATGTAGGGACAGAGAATATAGTTTCAATAAAGAAGCTTCCTCTGTCAGCAATGTGGACAGAATCTAATGGACTTGTTGACTACTAGATGTCAAAGAATGCACACAAATGAGAACTTCTCTGAGCTTCATAGGGTCAGAGTCTAAACCAAACCCATTCATGCGAGTGGACTCCAAGGAACATTGGAACTAATCATCAGTTGCAGAGCACCACCACTGATTCACCAACTCTAGAAGCTAATCTGAAAAAGACATAAAGTTCTCAAGTTCTCATGAGAGGATAAAGTGGGGATATTTTTTTATTTATTTGCATATATATATTTTTTATGGAGGTGGAGTGGAAGATGGAGAAAGAAACTTATGAAGCCATGAGGCCTGTACACTGGATTCTCTGCATCTGACACCAAGGATTTTAATGCCCTTCTGCCTCTTTCCCTGTCCCATTTGTGTGATTAAGACAGGGTATGTGAAGATATAGATAATAAGAAGTTTTATTCTGATTCACACCTAGTTGTGCTAAAACTTTAGGAGAAATACCAACATGCCATGTCAAGAATAATGTGACGTATTTATTTCCTTTTTCCATCATTTTCAATTATTAATTGGACGGTGAATGCCTTAAAGAGCACACACCTTTTGTATGCATAAACTTACAAATATCTTAAATTTTATATTTTTCATGAATATCGTATTTTCAAGAACAGAAATACATAAAGGGTCTTGAAGTGCAGCCCAGACAAGTCTACTTGCACAAATATAGAAATCATATATATATATATATATATATATATATATATATATATATATATATATATATATCTATTCATACATACATACATATCCAACATAGTACTTAATCTTTGGTCATCCATAGCAAGGTTTGCCATGTCTCTACATATCGCAACGACACAGTCATATCGCACTGTGCAGATATTTGGCGAGCCCTTAGTCCGTTTGATATTATCCAATGATTTTACTTCTTTATATATTATTTTTATTATTAGTTTAACTGTATCGACTTGATCTAACCGTGTTAATGCGGCACAATCGATCCGTACCGTACTAGAGTGAACTCGGCACGATTGAGTCGTCCGACATGACAAATCTTGATCCATAATACAAACATCCCTTACATCTACACCTCAGAGAGCCTTCATGTATAATAGTGTAGGCTAACAATTTAAGAAACTACGAGGTTATACATGGAAGATAAAACATCCAAAAGCTTTCCAAGCGTAAGTAAGATGCACAAAATGAGAAATTATGAAAAAATAATCCTATTATACACATAATTATAGAAATCATACTTTTACTGACATACTAACTAAGATAATTCTGATATATGAATACAAGTACGAAATGGTTCAACAGCTAGGGTGCTTTGATTTGCTGAATAAGTAAAGATATTAGATTTTTTAAAAAAAATTGACGGGGTTTCAACTTGAGATAATTATATTTAGTTGACGATAAATAAAAAACAGGTGGCATGACACTTTTGTGCATAGTTTTTCACAGTAAAATTATTATACTAGTGAGTATATATATATATATATATAATATTTTTTGCAATTACGTGTGTAAGTTTAAGTCCTGGTGAGGGGCTGGTGGAGTTCAAACGCCAGACCACCGTAGCGTGGCTGTGCGTAGATGGAGATGAATGAAACGGGCGTAAATGGCGAAGAAGATGGTGCACCACCACTGGTGGGTGGAGATCTCGGGGTACTTGCTCCGGGATTTCGATCCCATCATTTGGGCCGGAGAAAGTTTTCATCTTTCTATCATTTGCAGCGCGCACGGACGGAGAAGAACGCCGTTGCAGTGGGGCCACCTCTACTTCCTCGATGGGCGAGCTCCGTCCTCCCCCACGATGGGTGGAGCTCCCTTCTGATCCTGTAGACTTCAGGGGGTCGACGTCCATGTCCCCATCAGACCTAGGCTGTGGTTAAAATCCGCAGTCAAATTGCTCAGCTCCCCTCTCCACATGCTTTCCCCGCAGGCAGAGTTGTTCGTTGTGGAGAGAGAAAGAGAGAGAGAGAGAATAAGAGGAGGGGAGGAAGAAGGGAGGGTAGCTGGTCCTCGCGGAAACCTCCATTTCCTGTGCACTCTCTGTAGAAGAAGGGGAAGGAGACGAGGGTCTCGGAAGGTGCCTTCTTTTTGTTCTTCGTTCACTTCTTATATTGGGTTTCTCTTCTATTTGTGTGATTTGACGTTCTTGTGAGCATGCCACGCTTTTCTTTTTTCTGTTGGGAACTGGAAGTTTATATAGCAAAGATTTGTTTCTCTGCTTATGGAGATTTTTGAGATGTCAGACTTCTCAACGTTTCTTTTCTTTTTCTTTCTCTTTTTGGAGCTTGCCTTTGTCTCCGAGGTTGCGACCACCAAATCACTTTGGTGTTTCTCAAATTTCATACTCTTCCTGGTAGCTGTTCTGTGTGATCCATGTGTAATAAAGTGGTGTTCCACTCCCCAGTCAGTTGGTTCCTTCTTGCTTCCGGTCTTGCTGTTTAATTTTCGATTGTTGGCCTCTTTTCCGTTCTCTTTCATCCTCCTCGAGGAAGTGCTTTTCTCCCTCTTCAAAGCCTCTTTCTCTGCTCTCACTGGGTTTCCTTTTTTTTATTCCCAATCTTGAATCAGTTTTACCCTGTTTTGGCAGGTTTATTTTCCAGGCTAACTTTTCATTGATCATGTTTCTCTTCTTTCCCAGTCCTGCTCTTTGGCCTGAGCAAGTATTTTGTTGTGATGGCCTTCAGTACTTCACCTTTTATCTATCACGTTCATTTGAATTCTACCTCTTGGATGTTTTGTTCTTCTTCTAATACTTTGTTTTCTTGATTCGTCGCCCTTCTACTACATAGGATGAAGTCTCAGCAGACATCCTCTCGCTGCTTTTCCTCAGTGATTGCATCCTCTCGCTGCTTTTCCTCAGTGATTGCTGAGGCCAGGAGTCCAGTTAATCTTTTTACCAGTTTCTTAGTAGTGCCTAACAATCAGCACTTGCATCAGGTGGTGGTTTTGTCATGCCCTCCTATATTCTCTACCGCTATATAGCACTACGGGTTTCTGATTGCTTAGTTCATCAACTTTTCGTGGGGCGTTGTTGTGTCTTCATGAGTGATTTCTTCAAGGTAGTAGCCAGCGTCCAATTCTTTTGTAACACTATTCTCTTGTGACAAGACGTTCCAAAGCCTGTCTTTGTTTCTGGTGTCAGATTGATCACATCTGGTCTCAGCTTTGTTCATTTTGATGTGGGTTATGCCCCTTTTGCCTTCACTTTGGGGTTATTGATGTTAAAATAGATGATGTTGATTAGGAGATACGTTGTATAGAACTTTTTCAACATTTTCCTAATTTACCTCTGCTCTTTTCCCTTTTTTCCCCATCAGCTGTGTTGCCTGAGCTGAATTTCTTTATGAAATGACTGATTGCATCCCTGATTGGTGTATGGAGGATGAATCCATGTCTTTCCACGATCTTCTTCCGCCAGCTAGTCACAAGAAAACTACAAGGTTGGACTTTCATCCCTCTTTACCTCTTATATCACTTTTTTTTCTATTTATAGCATTTAGCATAATAGGGAATCTATAATAGGAGAAGCTGAGGTCTGATATATGATTCTTCACTGTTTCAATTCTACAGGCCAGAGAATGAACTCGTGGAGTTGTTATGGCAAAATGGTCATGTGGTTATGCACTGTCAGACTAATCGGAAGGCCACAGCTCCTGAAATAAAACAATGTCAAAAACCTGAAGCATTTAAATCTGGTGGACCTTTAGAGAATTCATGCAATATCTTGCATGGTGAAGACACTGTGTCATGGCTCCAATACGCTGATGATCCTTTGGAGAAAGAATTCTACTCCGACTTATTTTATGGACTGCCAACAACAGAATCTAGCACCATAGATAAACTGAAGGAAGTTGTTGCAGAAGGAGACAAATTTACAAAGTATGGAACCGCAGAAGAAGGCAATGCTTTTGCTCATTCCATTGCTAAACCACCCAATGTTCTTCAGTTTGAAGAAAATGTGATGCCGCCTCCTAAATCTTCCATTGCTGCTTCCCTTGAGCAAGCTCCAAGTGCAAGCAGTGGTGGTGTCACAAATTTTTCTCACTTCTCAAAGCCACCAAAAGCTGACTTGGTGCCATTTAGTAGTCATATGGGGAAGAAAAGCTCTAGGAATAGGAAACATGGTGAAGTTGGGCAGTCATCCTCAATGATGACTAAAGGATCAAGCTTTTGTGCAAGCAATCATGTTCAGAATCCATTTGATGTGAGTTGGAGCAATGCTGTGACAGTTCCTTCAGCAAAATGTGTGGAAGAGGAGTCTCAAACTAGGTTTAGTCGTGGTAGAACCCATTCTGATATGCATGAAACTGCTGTCACTTCATCTTCGGGGGGATCTGCATGTAGCTATGGAAGGACAGGCCAACAAAGTGCCAGTATGAAGAGCCATAAAAGGAAGGGAAGGGATGCCGATGAATCGGAATGCCAGAGTGAGGTATGTTATCTATGTCAACACTTTTTTCTATTATTTCAGAGCCTGAGGTAGATTTTTCTCTGAGACATATTGGGTGTCTGAGGTCACGTGTTTACTGACCCTTGCAGGAAGCTGAGTATGAATCAGCTGAGGCAAATAGGCTTACTCAGAGATCCGCACCTGCCCGAAGAAGCCGTGCTGCTGAAGTCCATAATCTTTCAGAGAGGGTAGGTTAGTTTTGGAAGTGTATTCTGATTATTGAACTATTTAAAAGAATCTCATAGTAAGTCCTTCTGAATGTAGAGACGAAGAGATAGAATTAATGAAAAGATGAAGGCACTACAAGAGCTTATTCCTCATTGTAACAAGGTTCTGCTTTCTGTCCACTGCTGTGTGACTTCCTTTGCTATAAATCACCAGGGCACCTCATTACCTTGACTTTAATGTGACTGCACAGACGGACAAAGCATCAATGCTAGATGAGGCAATTGAGTACTTAAAATCACTTCAAATACAAGTTCAGGTCTGAAACCTCACTGTTTATGCTAAATACTGGTATTCTTTGATGGTTCTTGAATGGTCCAATCAGATAACTTATTGCTGTTTTCTCTTGCGTGCCAGATGATGTGGATGGGGGGTGGCATGACACCGATGTTGTTTCCTGGCATGCAGCATTACATGTCACGTATGGGTATGGGTATAGGCCATGGTCCTATGCCTTCTATTCCTGGTCCCCTTCCATTTCCCAGGGTTCCACTAATCAATCAATCTATGGCTGCAAATCCTGCAATGAACCACGCATCTGTTTGCCCTTCCCCAGGCCTAAGTCCAACTAATTTCCAAAACCAAATACAGAATATTCCTGAGTCATATGCACGCTACCTTGGGTTCCAGCACATGCAACAGTTACCTCAGGTTCAAGTTCATTCTTTCTGTCTCCTCGCTGTTTGTTTTTCTTGAAGTTGCTGCAGGGTTATCTGATACGTTTTCTTTTTGAACAGGCAATGAACTTGCATGCATATGGCTCTCAATTGGCAGAAAAAAGTCAGACAACACCAGGAGCTAGTAGTGGTGCACCCTGTAATGGTGGAGGCATACCCGAAATCTTTCCAAACATTAGGACGCGTAAGACCATCATCAGAAGCTTATAGCCCTCTGGACTAAAATTATCTACAACACGTTAACATAGCACTGGAGGCATTGTGTGCCTTTTCTAAATTTGCCTTATCTGTAGCTGCCAAATTGAGTTCTTAGGTCCAGTAAAAAGAAAATTCCATTGCCTACTTTTATTTTGTATTTTGATTTGCAAAAGAGTTCTAGATGCTTTTGCATTTGATTATCTTTATCATGTCATATACTAAGATTTTTACCTCAGCATGTTTAGTAGGATATCTTCTCTTGTATCCTCCAAGCTGTATTTACATTTTCTTTGTTGTGTGTGTCTGCATGTGTGCTTCAATTTTCTCCTTGACTTCTGAATCAGTCAAATAATTTCAGCCACAATCTAAGCTTTTAGCCTCTCTTGACATTTACCTCCTTGACCTTGCAGGTTAAGCATGATGATACTTGTATGTGTTGGATCTCTAGAGTCTGCCTCCAGAAAGTGAAGTCAAAAGTAATCTTTTTGTGAGAGCATATCATCACCCTGCTGGAGGCGTACCAGTTGAAGCATTTTGCTATTGACACTGAATGGCCACATCCCTCTTCGTTGCGGAACAATATTCATGTCTAGACATACAAGAGGAGATGGGCCCTCGTGTACGTAGAAAGATATCTCAGCCCCTGATCATGTCTATTTTATACTTGAGCTGAACGTGTCATAATTGTAATGAACCTGTGGTTCAGCAGCCAGTTTCATCCATCACTTTATCATTTGCTGAATTCAGCAGCTGTATAAGTGATATTGAAATTATATCAAGTGGTAGTACTAATTTTACATTGGCAGTACTTCATTTTACAACATTAATGTTCTCCTATCAGAAAATCAGCAGTATTGCCATTGGTAGAAATTTGGTTTCAGCAGCCGGCGAGTACATGCCTGGGCATCGAATTCCTGTCGCTGACTTCGTAACTTTTATTCCTTGACCTCTCTGTTGAAAATGATGATGACCAATTTCCTCTTGCACAGGCTTTTATGTGATTCCAAAGGAGGAAAAACTTCTAACTTCAATTTAAACAAAGATCATTTCTTCGAATAATTTGAGTTCAGCAGGCCTTTTGCTAGTGTGGCTGTTGATCTATGGGCATCTCCCACAGAAAAGTAGCAGTCATTTGGTCATCTTTAACGGGGCTGGAGGCCCTGCTGCACTGTCCTGTTTGTGTTGTACTTGCTCTTTCTGGAATCCAAAGGATACATGCATTTGTCAACCTCAACCTACACATCCCCCACCCCCCTATCTTTCCCCTTTGGGAAAAGGAATATATAACCTCATCATGAACCTGATCTTTTCTTCTCAAGTATAGTTGTTTATATATTCTGGTGTTGAGCCCCTGGTCGGTGCAGAATGCTGGTACTGATATGGAATTGGGGTTGCTAGGAGGGTTGTGATTCCCCTGAACCTATAAAAAGGAACTCCAATGATTGAATATAGAGAGAGAGAGAGAGTTGGTGACCCCACTTGGGATTTAACCCCATCAAAATAGTCATGAAGGGTCCTCTCAGTAGTAGGCAATCCATTGGTGGTGCTAGCACAGTGCTCCCCTTGCCTTTGTTTCCTTTTCCCCGTTTCCTTGATACTGAAAGCTCTGAAAGGGACTGGGTGCCAGTGGTGGGTCCTGTCTTAAACATGACCATGTCCCATGTATTTTTGCCATTCCAAGCTCCAGCCTCTATCCACAAGTTCATCCCTGTGCTCCCATTGGCTGGGCTCGGATTTCTCTTTTTTTTTTTCCAATCTGTATTCGCATATCTACTTTCTCACCTACCGGCTTGATCCTGTTTCGTATCCTATCTCTTATTATAAACTACTCTGTAGACAGTGCCATTTAAACAAGTGGGCTTATGCTGGATCGATGGCACTTATTTCCCTAGATTACTTTTTTTTTTCTTCAGTTCAGCCGCGGCGACACGGTAGAGCATAGTAATCTGTGGGGGCTCTGTACAAACCTGTTGGATGATCTATTTCAGTGATAAATTAATCACGGGAAGCATTCAACTATTAAAGAATGAATGCTCCCCATGACAGCATGACAGAGTACTACTGGTCCTTTCTTAATTAACAGCCGAACCAGTACTCAAAATGTTTTGTTAATCTTGCCTCATCCATCCGCCATTGTCTGTCATGTCAACTTGCAGAGAAGATTTTATAGGCTCGAGTGTCCCCACCTTCCACTGAAAGGTGTCCTCTTCAGTGCACATCCCTGAAAGCTCCATTTGAAATCTTAGAACCCAAGCATGCCCATGTAAGTTCGTGAAACGGAGTAAGGCCAAAGCTGGGGCAAGCGTCTCACTTGCGCCGGAGACGGCGACTCCCCACCTCAATCTCCGGCCGCCACAACCGCTCAGGCGAGGGACCAGAGACCCCGGGGGAAGCAGCCGGAATCAGAAAGCCTAGGAACAGCAGCAGTGCTTGGGAATGTTGCTGGGTGGTGCAACTCAAAACATCACTTGTAAACAGGGGAGGTGGTGTACTCCCTCCGGGGACGAAAACAGCTGTTCGGCAGCTAAATCCCGCGTTGCGTACTGGTCCTGTCGGGCCTCGCTGAGCTTACTCAGCGAAATGGGGGTGGGTGGGTGGGTCGGTGGCTTCTGAGATGGTGTTTTGTTATCGTGTGAGGGATTGCAGACAAGTTCGTGCGTTCATGTGGATCCCTGATAAAGATAACACATTTGCATCATGCAGATTAGTGGGGACCCGGAGGCGTGGGAATCAAAGTGGAAGGTTTTGTGGTGTTTATGTTCTCTCGATACGGCTTTTTTTTACAGGCTGACAGAGGGCAAGCAAAATGAGCAGTGATCGGCTGACGCAACTGGGTCAAGATTCTCTTGCCCCTACAAAGCACAGGCTTCACGCTGCGGGTGGGTTGCTTCCCTGCTCACGAGGAGAAAACAGGTAGAAACGCTGTTAGGCCTTGGATCTGATTGGTCCGGACCGATGTTCAAATTTTAATTCAAATCGAAGAAGAACCGAATCGAATTGATCGGTTCGATTCCGTTTGAATCGAAATTTGATTTAGTTTAATTTCGTATATTATGAAATTGAATCGTTTAAATCAAATAAATCAAAATTTAATATTATTATTATTATTATATTATAATATATGTATTAAAAAATAATTATATGACTAATTTATATATATATATTCCATTTTATTTTATTTAATGTATAAATATTAATAATTTAAATCATATTTAATTAAATAAACAATTAATTTATATATAGAAGTGAGAACCATATTTAATAAGTGACATGAGAAATATTTAATGACGTGGATTGTAAGAAAAATGATCTTACTGGTTAAAAAATGACCATGTTCTTATCAAATTTTAAAATATGAAAAAATAAATTAATTAATAATCTCTAACTATAACATAGGAGATTTTACTGTAACAAATTTAACATATGATGTAACAAATGATAAATTTACTGTACTGAATACAATTCTATCATAAATAATAAATAAATTAAATATTTGATAAAAAAAATTTAATTAATTTATTCAATATAAAAAGATGAGTTAAATTATTATCGGACGATAACTTGACTGAGCTATCTCAAACCTTGCCCCGACTGTTTAATTTAAAAGCAGATAGTTAACTAAAAACAAAGCTTAATTTTTTTTTTTACTCACCAGACAGAGTGAGAGCGGGCGCAAGTAACTGGCATCATTTGCCTGTAAAAATGTCCCCACTGCAAGCTCTATTTTAATGCTGAGCATATCTGACATGACTAACTCAGACTGACAAACAGGTGGACAGGAATTATAATTGAGGAACACCCCCACATCATGCTGCTGCACTGAGCATAAACCAAAAGTTTTGAATGGTAGACATGATGTGACATTGCCAACCAGCTGACCAGACACCCACAGATAAAAGATCCTCAAGATTAACATAACTCTGTACTTGAGGGCCCTGGGCTACTCTGAAAATTTTTCCCCTACGCATTTATCACCCAGGTGAGGAATACATGCACATCCAAAACCTGATGAACAGGCCCTCTATGATTCTTGCAATTTACTGTAAACGTTTTGGTACCAAATGAATCAAGCCCTGTGGCAATTCAACTAGAAAAACCTAAAAGAAAGAGGGTAGGGTGTGTCTGTGTCTGTGTGTGGGTGGGGTAAGGGAACCCTATACAAGTTGAATAGTTTTAATTTGGCATCAGGGATATCATAATTTTCTCAATTTTCTTATACAGTGATTGATGTACAAAAAAATAGGAAAGAATCTGCAATTAGATTACTGCCTGTTAAAAAAAAAGTGAATCAGTAACATTATTGGTGAGACTTGTGCACATCAGGGGAAAAAAAATTCTTGCAGTCAGGCAAACGGTAAAAATATGATGCTCTTGAACTTTGTACTTTGTAAGCCATATAAGTAAGATTAGGATTGAGCTACACTTTCATGAGATCATTTTTTAAAAAAAAAAGGGAGAAAAATTATATGGTAGAGAAGTTCCAATTTCATCTTAAATGAAATGAACGTTGCAATGGGATTTACAAAATATGTAAGTGAAAAAGATCAATGATTGGATGTACCATATGCATTCGAATAAGGTTGCAACATATAATCTATAATTGTCGAAGTTTACGGCATTTACGAGGAGCTAACAATGGGCCACATAATTGGCATACGGCCATTCCTTTTCACCATTTCTTAGTGAAAAGTTAGGGTTATGTAACAAAATTTTCTGTTGGTTCTGGGTAATTTCCTTTATCCCACGTTATCATGATCTTTGATCACCGTTCTCCATCATTTGCTGAGAAAACTTTTCTTGAGATGAGACTTGCCATGTCATCTTACTAGTCCACATCCCATTGGCAGATATAAGATGTGTGGTGGAATTGAAGAAAGCTCGGAGATGTAATCATAGGAATTAGATATACGTATGTTGTAGGAATGAAAAATATAATATAGAAATAAGCAAAAATATCATATATATATATATATATATATATATATATATATATATATTTGAATTGTCAAAAATATTCATAATATATCCAAATAATTGCATTTATGTGCTTCCAGATCATAATATCAAAATAAGCTCTCGTGACAAAAATCCCAAAATGCCCCTAACACATGTTATTTCATCATGTCATGAAACTTAATATATATATATAATATATATATATATATATCACCTTCATATGAACCAATCATATAAAGCATGCTTCCACTTCAACGGCATTACTTTGGCCTAAATCTACTACTTGCCCATTAGCCTGGGTGATCAGCGGGCTCTAGGATTAGGCCATCCACAGGTAAAACATTTGGTGGGAGAGAGAGAGATGCCAGAAATAAAAGTGAGCTAAATAATCAGCAGTTTAATAACAATATTGATTAAGTGACTGATCCGACATTTCTGTGAAGACCTTTTCCTTGTTGGGCCGAAGCGGATCAGGCCTAACACTTGTGTAAGGGAGATGACGATCGCCGGAGGCGGACGAAGGATCCTGCAATTACCAGAAAAGATCAGGGGGGCCCGGTGAAGACCGGGAAAAACCCTCCGATGCCTAAGTCAGTGAGAGGCTTGAAAGGCAGGGGATTTTCGTATGTAAGGGTGTGTTCGCGTAAGAGAGAGCGTACCTCTGCATGGCACCATACATGTATCTTTTATAGGCAGGGGTGTAAGCTGACGTGCGTAACATCACTAGATCGTGGCTGGAAGGGTGCCTTGAAAGGCGTGCATAACTGGATGAGTTACGCACTGAGACGCCCGTTGGGCTGCCAGGCAGTTTACGCGCCTCTTCAATAGTGGGGCGCGTGGTCCGCGACGGTTTGCAACCGCTGTGAGGATGTGAAGGCTGCTCGGAAGTCTCTGGAGGGGATCACCGAGAAGGTGTCCCATGAGAGGGGTCGAACTTGCTGTTCGGTAATATCCATAGTTGTCCAGCGCAGCAGAATCAACGCCCCTGTCCGGAAACATGCCGCTAAGGAGCTTGGCGATGCTTCGTTCGGGTGATTGCTCCGTGGGACCCTTTTAAATGATCTTGGCGGAGGCGTGGAGCCGTACGGGGAGGCCACGTCCAAAGGGAAGGCGTTGATGGGCCCTGATGGATCGCGATGGGCTTAGGTGGCAGAAAACAGCCACCACACTTGCCCCCCACGCCCTCAAGGGGCTCAGAAACCGGAGCGCTTGGGGGCGGCGACCTGCTCAGGCGTCATCTCCGCCATAAATGCAGTATCGTCCTCGGAGATCCGAACAGACTTGCGGCGACGCCATTTCAGGGGGGTTCTCCTCGAACATGAGGCCTTCATGATGACAGTGTGGGTCGTGTCGAACCCGGAACGTCATATGCCAGCCCTGAACCGTCACCCACGGGTCATTCAAGAAGAGACTTGGAGCGGAGGGAAACGCTGTTTCAGGTCCCGCTTTGAATTTCGCGCCTCACCTTCCTTATAAGGAAGGGGAGGAGGTGAAGCGGGACCTCGCCTTCAAAATCTCCAAAGTTTGCTGCTCCTAGAGCCACTAGCCATCTTCTTCCTCACGTCTTCCTTTGCTCCTTTGCTTCCTCCTCACCGTCCGGCACGTACCCTGCCTTCCAGTGATGGCTCAGAAGGGAAAGCGATCATCGAAGCTAGCGGAATGCCGTCGGTGAAGTCGAAAGCGGCGAAGTTCCAGAGTTTCGAGGGTCTTCGAGAACGATTCCGGATTGGCGAGGAGTACGATATCGTCTGATGCGTGAAGACGAGTCGTATTTGACCACGAGGCCTGGGTGCTTCGTTCTTTCGCTGGACCTGCTGGAAACTGGTCTCTGGCTGCCGATGCCGAAGATTGCGAGAGAGCTTCTCCGGACCTGGAAGGTGGCGCCTATTCAACTGACGCCGAACTCCTAGAGGTCCATCTTCGTCTTCTACATTGTATGCAAGAAGAGGGGCATTGAAGCGACTGCGGAGATCTTCAGAAGCCATATCAGCTTGGCATGTTCTCCACAATCTGGGATGGGCATCGTGTACGTGAAGCACCGTACAAACCGGATGCAAATCAATTTTTCGCCCCGCCTGTCCAACAACAAAGGGTGGACTGGATGCCTTTTTTTCGTGGGGCGGAGCAAGGGGGCGAACGTCCCAGAGTGGGACTTCCCCGTTAGAGTGGTGGAGCCACCGAAGAGGACAGACATGGCCCCCTTCTTGATCCAAGGGGTGGCTGCTGCCTCCCAGTCGTTGAACACGGTCGGGGTCAACCACACTGAAGGGTACCTGACCGAATACAAGCTTGTGAAGTATAAACTTAGCCACGCCTGGGGTAAGCCTTCTGCTGCTTGTCTCATTTTCCCACCTACATGGGTTCTGACTCTTCTTTTGTTTCTTCCAGATGCCGAAGAGGTGGCTGCTGGTCGGGGCCAAAAGGAGATGGCAAACTACGCTGAAACGATCCCTGTTAGCCTTTATTTGATAAGGCTGGATGAGAATGCCCCCCAGGCGACCAAGCGGGGGCCTCTGCAGATAGGCCCCACGAGAAGGGCCAAAACCAAGGCGGCCGAGGGCGCCACAGAGGAAGGGGCGAACAGGAAGTCACCGAGGCTGCACCAGAATCAACTCTTCGGCTTCGGGTGAAGAAGAAAAGGAAACTGGTCAAGGCAGTGCAAGACGCACGACGCCCCTCCTTGAACGAAGAGGGGGAGACTGATGGTGACTGAACGCGCGGCATAGTTGACTGTGCATTTTCGTTGTCTCGAGTTCCTTGCACAAGTCACGATGCGCACTTCCTCTAACTGTCTCACAAATTTAAAATAGCAAATATGAACTACTACAATGGTGAGCACAGGTCATATCCACGGAGAGGCCGAATAGAACTTGATTTAAACTACTTTATTTTGAAATCATTCTAACAAACACTCTTAACTAAAATCGCACTGCGTGAGAATTAACTCTGTAATTTGCATCAATCAAATCCCTCACACTCAGACATGTCAAACTTAATGAAATAACAAGTGGAATTGAAATGAAAATGGGAATTGATATCAATGTACCCTCTCAATTGAGGGGTCAAACAGATGAACAGAAATCTAAACTAACAATCTCAAATCACTATAAGAACAGATTCAATTCAAGCTAGTTAAAGATCAATCTCTCCTCTCCGACCGATCGAACCAAAATAGAAAATTACACAAAAATGCAAGTTCTAAATTTGAATTGCTCTGGAATTTAAAGAGATAAAATGGCGACAGAACACAAATCGCAAAAGAAATTATCAAACCAATATACCCTCACAGCCCGAGGGATGAACAATCTACAATAGTAGCTCACCACAACACCAGAATCACTGCCCTCACAGCTCAAGAATCGAACAGGAACTTTAGAAAGGATTGAACAAAGAATTCAAAGACAAAAAATTAATGTTGCTAAATTAAACGCCTACTGCTACCTCAGGAAATTCAGATGCACCAGAAGCTAGCTGCCATCAGATCCTCACAAACTCCACATAAGAGAAGAAACATAACACTGATCTCAGCAATTCACACAGAAGAAAGGAGGAAGAAGAAAACACAGAGCAAAATAGAAATAGCAAGCTCCACTGGGTCGATCTCCTCAGCCCTCTAGAATCTCTCACAGAACTGAGGGAAGGAGGAAGACAAAGCACCTCGGATTGCTCCCACTCAGTAGCAGAGGCAAAACTCAGATGCAATACTCAACTCTCCCGAATGCCAAACCACAACCCAATCATTCACATAAGTAAAGAACAAAACCCTAAACCCTCACAGATGCTGAAAGCCTTACAGAATGTCGAACTACACAAATCTGCACGCTTCAGTAGAAAGAAAGAACACATAAGAAAAAGAAAAACTCAGAAGAACTGAAATTAAACACCACTGGATTGATCTCTGAAACATAAGAGAAAATGGGCAACTGAAATTAAACGCTACAGCAGTCGAATCCCCAAATGCTTACAGCAGAAATCCTTGAAATGCTGAATAGAAGAAGAAATAACAAAGCAATTCTCTCTACCTCTCCCCGCCCCTTACAGAAGAAATAAAACTAAAAACCCCCCAGAATTCTGAACCGAGAACAGATAAAAAAAAAATGAAGACAAAAATGGCAGAAAAATTCCCCCCAAAAATCTCACTGGCCAAAACTCTGAACTCTGGAAGAACAAGGAAGAAGAACTAGCTAAAACAATTCTAAGAAGTCGAAGCCCAGAACCCCTCCGGGAGGACCTTTGGGGTCCCTTTATATAGGCTTTCGGGTCTTGGGGCGCCTCTGCTTCCTCGCTTCCTGGATGTCGAACAGCTCTGCACCAGGATCGCCACGTCAGCCTCCTTCCCGCCAACTTCAGTCGGATGCCCTGCTGCTGTGCACCTGGTCCGCCTGCTCCGTACGCACCGCCATCTGCATCAAACCGCCATGCCTGACCGCATCCACCATGCGTCGCGCATAGCTCCTCCGCCCAGCACACCATCTGCGCGCGTCGGATCCACACGAACCAGCCCCAGGGCACCCAATCGCCAGCCGCCACACACAGCTTCCATCGGACACCTGCACAACCGGCCTGGCCGCCTCCACACCGCCTAGCCGCGCACGGGCCCAAATCTGCACAAGCTCCATCGCCCAGCCATGGACGCACCAGATCCGGACGCCTCTCACACCGCATGGCCCTGACCTCACCGGGGCTCAACACCATCACGCATAAACCAGCTGCTCCCAGCCAGCATGCGCCCCAGCACAACCGGCCGCCACCTCACCACCTGGCCCAGCCATCCGCTTCAGATCTGCCCAAATCACCGGCCTGCACACAGGACCGCCTCCATCCACAGCAGGCCACACTAGCCAGAGCTGCGCACAGCTCTTCCCAGCTCCACCTCCCGCCATCTCTGCAGCTTCACACCCATCGCTCAGCATATCCGCCTCCAGTTGCTTCACGAAGTTTCTTCTGCTTCCAGTTGGGAAAGACAAGTAATGGGTTAAAAATGGGTTAAGTGGGGTACGTGGAGATGTTGCTGGGGTGGGATATAAAAATGATTTTTTTTGTTTTATTTAATGGATTGGGTTGAGGTATGTGGTATGATTGTAGTGGGTGGGTATTTAAGTATTTACAAACTTTATGTACTTACAAACTAATACCTATTTACTAAAAAGTATTTACAATAAATATTATTGTAGCAAGAATGTATTTATTTACAAATATTTTTTTTTAATTTTCAAAGTGTATTTGTGAACAGAAAATAAATCTGATTAGTCAACTTGACACGAATCAGTGACTTATTTAATGAAAATCTATCATGTATATTCTAACAAAAAAAAAGTTTAACTAAAGTGCTCAAAATTTTATTTTTGGATGACAAGAAAATTAAAATCAAATTGTACGTTATTTATGGACAGAGACTGTCTAAAATCAACTATACGTATGAAATTTAACACGAAAAATTTAGTAATTATCACTCCCCTCTACTTAAACATTGCTAGTCCCTTAGCAATAAAAATTACTCCAAATATAGGACTAGAAGATATAATGTCTCATGCTAAACAGCCATCATGTAAAAGATTAATGTAAGACATGTCTTTCCTATTTGTAAGGGTGTATGGCAAGAAATTAGTGCACAAGTGATAGCTCACTTAAGAGTTCACATCAGCCCTTCTGGAGCTCCTCTATCTCAGCTAGTATTTGAGATTAGATTAATTCGAGGGATAAGAAAAGAGTTGTGGAATAAGATCCTTGCTGAGTCAGATTGGGTTGTTTCTCTCATTTCCATTCTGCCCATCTTCCTTGAGGATTATTTCTCTGAGTTGGGGACTTTTCCCCTTTATTTGCACTTTGTGCACTCAGAACTTTTTCTTTTTCATCCATAATGCTGCACAACCCATCACTTTTCAAGAGTAGCGAGTCCAACTTTACTCAGATACGGGGCATTTTTCATGGATAATATATGTAGTACCCCAGAAAATCTATGAATTAAAAATTATGGATAAATTGAAATTTTATCAATTAATAAATTCAATTAGTTAAAACGGTACGCATCATTATTGCATGCGTATAAACCCCTATAAAAATTTCGTAAAATAATAATTACACTTTAAAGAATGTTCTCTAATGATCCATCATGAAATTTGGGCACAAAAAATCGTTTAGACCGAGTTTAAGAAATTATGCGACTTATTAGCATAATTAAGGAATAAGTTGGAGAACCCATTATTTTATGAGCCAGAATGGGCTATAAACTATAATAACCATGTGGTTAGACTTTAAATAATATGAGTTGATAGCCCATTATAATATTTGGACCAATGAACAATCTTGGCCCATGAATAAATTCTCTAATAAAATGATAATTAAAAACCCATTAAGTAAAGTAAGTACATGGGTTGTACAATTAAGCTCACATGAGTTATTGGGTCAAGAGTAATTGCCAAATGATGAATATTAGAAATATTGGCATGAATATATTTATTCAATTTAAAAATATAAAATTACTTGAATAAGTGTGATAAATAGATTTACATAAGGATAAAGGGTGAATATTGGAATTAAAGCAATACCCATTAAGTTAAATTAGTAATGGAGTTTACTAATGATCCTAATATGAATTGTTGGGCCCAAATATGAAGAGCCCATCTTGGGATGGGAAATAATTAAGCTAAATTCGTACATAAAAATAGTAATAATAGAAAAGTGTTAAGATAATAACTATTTTAACTCTTACTTATCTTATAAAGAGTCCTAACTCTAGTCTAACCCAATAGGACTCTATCCTAATCTAAAATTGGGATTTATATGAGAGATAATTGGGTTAAAAATAGAAGACCTATATTAATAGTGAAATTCGTAATTATATTATCTCTTAATTAAAAAGGGATCATTAAAACATCAATATGACCCCTATTTATCTTAAAAAGAATCATAGACATAACCAAATCCATTAGCCCCAATATTTAAGTTCTCCCCAAGCCAATAGGCAGAATAATGATAGTAAAGGGGGAGATAAATAATAAATTCGGAGTTAATTAATTAGTGAATAGTAAAAGGTTATGATAAACACTAAATAAGTCATGTTTATCTCAAATAAGAGTCTCTAACCCATCCTAACTCCATTGGCCACGAAATTAGGCCTCTCCTTACCCATTAGATAGATAATAGCAAGAAAAATATGTGATAATTATGAAAATTCAAAATTAAATGAAAATGAAAGAGTTTAAGGTGATTTAGAACTCTACAAGCCATCAAAACACCCCACATTTGACCCTAGCACCCCACAATTTTGTGCTAAGACTTTTGGAGATGAAGAGAAAAGATCTGGACCAAGGAGCAAGGAAGGAGAAGCTTGGAGCAAGAAGGGTTTTCATAATTTCGTCATCCAAACTAGGATTTTCTTACTCCACGAAAAAGATAGGCAATCTCTCAAGATAAAATCGTAAAATATTACCCTAGGTAGCCTTCATGTACCTCTTCAAAAGCCCTATGGTTTCGTGGTATTTCGTTCATCCATTTGGACGAATTTAATTTATGAAGTCCTACTGTTACCATGAACTGAGATCTTGTGTTTTCTATAATCCCCAACGTGTACTTGCTCTCATACCATGATAAAATTCTCATATATACTATATCTCATTATCTTTCAAACGCCTCTGGTCTTGCTTGATTTTGATCTCCCATGAGGGAGAATTAAATCTTTGAATATCTATCAGATCTGTGCACTCGACCCTCCTTGTTTCCTTTTTAACCTCGTGCACACTTGAGATCATTCCATGATAAAATTATCATAAATACTACTACATGTTAGCTTTCAAACGCCGCTGGTTTCAGAATTTTTCATCATGTATACATCTCTAATTAATTCGTTGAACCCTAACTGCGTCTGTTTAGGTCACCGAAAAGTAACCTGCTCAATGCATCTCTAAACCTTGTCTATTTTCAAATTAATCGTGCATGTTGATAGATGTACATATCTAATTTCGTTTAAAATTGGTTTTATGTTTTTTGGATCATCGTACTATTTTATATAGAATTTAGAACGTCCCTATATCATAGAGGACTTGCCCTAGGAAAAGGGGAAAACCCAGACCGCCCCTGATATCGCGGCAGCGCGATACGCCGCGATAACAAGAGGGTCGCGGTTGGCCTCCACGTCGCGTCATGAACACGACGGGCCTTGCCGCCGCGTTCCCAACCCCGAACCAGGCCAGGCCGGCCGGTTCGCCCGTCGCGCCAGGCCGCCCCGTCGCGACCTGGACCGCGACGGGAAACCCCGTCGCGATATTGGGATTAACGCGACCTAGCGCCCTGTCGCGACTTGATCGCGACAGGTCTCCTCGTCGCATCTTTACAATTTCGGCCAGAACCTTTAATTGCACTTATATCCCTACTTTACATGTCCTCTAACCATTGTACAAGTTAAACCATGTGCTGTTAAGCTCAATAAACGACATGAATATTTTTATTTGATAATATTTAAATAATTCTTATTAATTTAAAAACCGTGAGCACGACTTATTCTATTCTCATGATTTCTTTACACTTGCACACTAAACATTGTTTATTGCCATTTGACCATATTAAATTACTCAATAATATATCTGGTAATTAAGTGAAATTAATTACCTAATTTCCCTATTATTTAAATGACACATGTCTTCGGTTTATTCGCATGATTTGTACATCGTTATCGCGTCCCCTTGCCTTTGAGCACTCGAGGCAAGACGGACAACGTTTCGTTACACACTTTCTCTTGACTTGGACCACCTCTCTATCGGGAATACTCTCGACTGGACTAGGGACTCCTTGTCAAGGCCTCCGTAAGTCTTCTTGGATTTGGCGCACGTCCTTAGCCGACGAGCTGGTTGTACCTTTAAATCCTGTTACACTTTTAGGGATCAGTACGATCCAATCGGCCTTAGTGAGATCTCTCTTATCTTGTGATCACGCCGGACCACCTGGCTCGTGTACGCGCACGGCTAATGGGCGGTTGTGACTTCTACCAGACTGCCGGTACCCGACCTGGTGCTGTGCAACCGTTACTATCGTGGTTTATCGTTGTTTTATGATTATACCCCTATCTCGTCTACTATCATTGTACACTCATCTGTTCACGTTCACTCTACTATCTCGTCTATTCATCTAATACTCTCTTGAGACTCTTGAGCTGTTGTGGCTCCCATTACTTGTACTATACATGATTGTCTAGCGCCATAATATGGGTCTGGTGACCTCCTGACTTGAATGCATAGTGTGCAGGGCACGGAGAGTGTCCGAGGGGCTCCAATCTAGTCCTGGGGGCAGAGAGCCACCCGAAAATACCTGCAGAGGCTATTGACGGTGTTTTGCATTGCACCGGTTCTGACTATCTCGACATTGGCTAGACATTTAACTGTTATACTATTAGTCTGAGGAGTTCAGACGTACTGTACCATTTCGGTGCTATTATTGTGCCAGAACTGACTGTTATAACATTAGTCTGAAGAGTTCAGACGTAATGTACTATCATTAAACGGCTACTGTCCCAAAGTGACTATTGTCGTACTCGACTAGTGCACCGTTGTGCAACCATACACGCTATCTCTTTACATGCAATCTCGTTACACGCTATCTTGATATACAAGCTATCTCGTTACACGTCACCTTGATACAAGCTATCATATTACATGTCATTTTGATACACGCTATCTTGTTATACACTATCTTGTTACACGCTATCTCGTTATGTTGTCATCTTAATTTTGCAATACTCTTGTGAAGTGTATTATCGTTCACATGTTATCGCATGCTATCGTTCGAGTATGCCATCAATCTCTTATCATGTACTATTTCTCTCTTGACTATACTTGATCGTTCTCTCTAGTTAACCTGCGTTACAAGACATTAATCACTTAAAGCATGCTTGTTTACATGAGATATTAAGTCCTACTGAGCGTTATCGCTCACCTTTCGTTATTTGTTATTGTGTTTTCAGGTAAGTCAAGTGACGACCTTACACACAACAACGGGATTGGACTGGAGTGATGAGCGTCTTGAAGTCATAGCGATGGAATGTCCTTAGTACCTTAGAGTCTAGTTAGATATTTACTTTAGATTTCTTTTCCAATGTAATAAAGTCATTGAGCCCTATGTTTTGGCTCTGAATTAGTGATTATAATAGTTTAGATGAATTATCAATAAAATGATGAGTTTATTGTAATTATTGTTCATTAGTTGCTCTGATATTTGCGAATGTATGCGCAATTTACGTTACCATACACGTTGTTCATGCCTCCCCGATTTATTCCGCTGCTAAATTGGCGGGGCATGACAATATTTTTTTTTTCTTTTACTTTTGCTTTTTTCTTTTCTTTTCCTCTTTGCGAAAGGATGAACAGTCAGGTTCCTTGATCACATGTCTTCACTTCCTTCGCAATTCACTTAAGGGGAAGGGAGAAAACCAATCACCTCTCTCCTACCAACCTTGACAAATTTGCTACATTCGGGTTCAGCTAGTCTCAGTGGTTGTATAGTGTGTGTATGAAACTTCCTGCCGTAAATCCTTACATAAGGTAGATAGGTACTACATGTAATCCTTTATTAGAGGCTATCTGACATGGATGATTGCAAAGGAGTGTGACAACCACAAAATTTTTGATGGTTAAAGATCATACACCTAGTCTGGGATGCGCAAAGCCATGCATTTTTATTCAAAGATGAAACATTGTGAAATTTTTATTTGCATATGTACAAGCTCAAGAAAAAGAAATGAAGCAATGGTTGGGATGAGGACTATGAATGCATGCTTATTCTACCTCTCCCCCCTACTTATTGACAGGAAAAGAAAGTAAGACAGAGAATTACCTGATGAAGGAAATCTGTACGCTTGGGTTGCCTCCCAAGAAGCGCTAAGTTTACCGTCTTCAGCCGGACGCAATTAAGCTCCATTTGGCTCAGCTAGCTTGGTAGACTCAATTTTCAAAGAATGTGGGCTTTCAAAGAAATGTTTTAACATCTGCCCATTAATAGTGAATGATTGTCCCGTTTTAAGGTCAAGAATGATGACAGCACCATTGTCGTAAGCTTTAACAACAGTGTAAGGACCATCCCATCGGGACTTCAATTTTCCCGGAAACAGACGAAGTCTAGAATTAAACAACCAAACCTTATCATGCACTTGAAAAGTTTTTCTATGAATGTGTTTATCATGGAATGCTTTGGCCTTGGCTTTATAAATCTTGGAACTTTCATAGGCTTCGTTTCTGAGCTCTTCTAGGTCATTCAGATGCATGGTCCTTTGTTGACCAGCTTGAGCTAAATCAAGATTTACCTGTTTAATAGCCCAATAGGCTCTATGCTCCAGTTCTACCGGCAGATGACAAGATTTTCCAAAAACAAGCCGGTAAGGGGACATTCCAATGGGAGTTTTGAAAGCAGTTCGGTAGGCCCACAATGCATCATCTAACCTTTCTGACCAGTCTTTCCTATCAGGCCTAACCGACTTTTGAAGAATATTTTTAATCTCCCTGTTTGGTACTTCCACCTTGCCACTGGTTTGCGGATGGTAAGGTGTTTCCAGCTTATGGGTGATCCCATACTTCCTTAGGAGAGTCCTAAACTGAGTGTATTGCTTTGGGCCACCCAAATCTAGAAAAAATGTTTTTCTGAACAACTTTGATAACCACCTTATGATCATTGGTCTTTGTGGCAATGGCCTCTATCCATTTGGACACATAATCGACAGCAACTAGAATGTACGTGTATCCAAAGGACGGTGGAAAAGGTCCCATAAAATCTATCCCCATACATCAAAAATTTCTACAACCAGAATGGGGTTAAGAGGCATCATATCCTTCTTAGAAATATTTTCCATTGTTTGACATCTAGGACATGCCTTACAAAATTGGTGGGCATCCTTAAACAATGTGGGCCAGTAGAAACCAGAGTCTAAGACTTTAGCAGCGGTCTTCTTTCCTGAAAAATGCCCTCCACAAGCAAGAGAATGGCAAAACTTGAGGACACTTTGATGCTCACTCTCAGGGACGCATCTTCTTATCACTTGGTCTGGTCCAATAAAAAATAGCTCTGGGTCCTCCCAAATATAATACTTGTCCCTAGCAAAGAATCTCTCTCTTTCATTTTTGGTTCAATCTCCAGGTACTCATCCAATGACTTTGTAATTCACAATATGTGCATACCATGGAGATGAAATATTGGAGACAGCTAAAATGTGCTCATCTGGGAAAGCATCTCTAATAGGCATGGAGTCCGGGGCAATTATTCTGGACAAATGGTCAGCTACCACATTCTTGGACCCTTTCTTATCATGAAATTCAGATCAAACTCCTGTAATAACAGGATCCATCTGATCAACCTAGGCTTGACATCCTTTTTGGCAAGCAAATGCCTCAATGCAGCATGGTCAGTGAAAACAATGATTTTGGCTCCTAAAAGGTAAGATCTGAACTTCTCTAAAGCAAAAACAACAGCTAGGAGCTCTTTCTCAGTGGTTGTGTATCGAATCTGAGTGTCATTCAATTTTTGCTTGCATAATAAATCACTACAGATCCTTTATCAGTTTTCTGTCCCAAAATGGCACCTAAAGCAAAGTCTGAGGCATCACACATTATCTCAAATGGTAATGACCAGTCTGGAGATTGTAGAATTGGAGCTTTGGTCAAAATGTCTTTTAAGTCCTCCAAAGATTTATGACAAGCTTCGTCAAAAATGAAAGGAGTGTCTTTCAACAAAGAAGTCAATGGCCTTGCAATTTTGAAGAAGTCTTTGATGAACCTCCTATAGAATCCAGCATGACCAAGGAATGATCTAATTTGTTTGACAGAGTTGGGAGGCGGTAATTCGGAAATGAGATTTACCTTGGCTTTATCTACCTCTATCCCTCTCTCTGAGATAATATGCCCTAAGACAATCCCCTCAACCATAAAGTGGCTCTTTTCCCAACTTAAGACAAGATTGGCATTAATGCATCTTTTGAGCACTTCGGTCAAATGGTCGAGACACGAATCAAAGTCATTTCCAACACAGAGAAATCATCTATAAAGACTTCTAAGTAGTCCCCAACCATGTCTGAGAAAATAGACAGCATGCAACGTTGAAAAGTTGCAGGGGCATTACACAGCCCGAAGGGCATGCGTCTAAAGGCAAAGGTTCCAAATGGACATGTGAAAGTGGTCTTTTCTTGGTCCTTAGGGTGAATAGCCACTTGGTTATATCCTGAATATCCATCAAAGAAACAAAAAACATTTTGGCCTGCAATTTCTCTAAGATTTGGTCAATGAAAGGC
The DNA here is from genome assembly GCA_014218235.1 of Colocasia esculenta. Taxonomy (NCBI): domain Eukaryota; kingdom Viridiplantae; phylum Streptophyta; class Magnoliopsida; order Alismatales; family Araceae; genus Colocasia; species Colocasia esculenta. The sequence goes on along the minus strand of CM024758.1, from coordinate 140,198,696 downwards.
AAGGGGAAATGGTCTTTCTTGGTCATCGCATTCAATTTGCGATAGTCAATGCACACTCTCCATCCTGTAGCCAGCCTAGTAGGAATGAGCTCACCCTTTTCAGTTTGAATTACAGTTAGTCCAGACTTTTTAGGCACAACTTGAATTGGACTAACCCACTGGCTATCAGAGATGGGATAAATAAAGTCAGCATCAAGCCATTTGACAATCTCCTTCTTAACAACTTCTTTCATGTTGGGATTAAGCCTTTTTTGCATTTCTATTGAACTTTTATCATTTTCTTCAAATATATGCGATGTGAGCACACTGAAGGACTTATCCCTCTCAAATCATCAATTGTCCAACCTATAGCTTTCTTATGACTCTTCAAAATTTCAATCAATTTCTTCTCCTGCCCTTCCTCAAGATCACTAGCAATTATGACGGGCCAAGTCTCGTTCTCTCCTAAAAAGATGTACTTTAAATTAGCAGGGAGTGGTTTTAGCTCAACCTTAGGAGGACACTCAGATGGAATGATAGATCACTATCCTGAAATAAAGGTTAAATTGTCCTTCCTCTCCCTCAAACCCTAGAGCACAGGGTTGGTCTACCATTTCTTCCACGCAAGATTCTTCCAAGGTATCTACCACTAGACAACTTTCTCCTAGGTCATGGTGCCTAGATGCCCTAAAAATGTTGATACTAACCCGCCTATCTCCAAATGATATATCTATCATCCCGGTAGCACAGTCAATATTGGCTCTAGCTGTGGCCAAAAAAGGTCTACCAATGATAATGGTGGACTAAGTCAAATCTTGAGGAGTGTTCATGTCCAAAATGATGAAATCGGCCGGAAGCAACAATCGTTAATTCTCACAATAACATCTTCAACTAAGCCTTAGGAGTGGTGACAGAACGATCGGCTAGTTGAAGGACAACAAAGGGATTTCAACTCTCCTAGCTTGAATTTATCAAAAATAGCAGAAGGTAGGAGATTGACACTGGCTCCCAAATCTAAAAGGCCGCTCTCAAAAGTGACTCCACCGATGGTGCAAGGAATTAGTGGAGTGCCTGGATCTTTGAGCTTTTTAGGGAGTTAGTTTAAGACAATGGTACTCACAATTTCTGGAAGAATTATTGTTTCAGTTTTGTTTCTCACTCCCGTTTTGGAGTACACATTTCTTTTAGAAATTTGGCATAAGCAGGCACATGTTTGATGGCATCAAGCAGAGGAATGTTGATGTGAACTTGTTTAAATAGCTCCAAGAGTTCTTTATTACCAGTGGATTTGTTTTGGATTTTGGTTTTAAAGTTTCAGGAAAAGGAACTCTTGGGATGTAACAGCTTGGATCTTCACTCATCTTGATTTTGTCTAGGGGTTCTTCAATTATTTTCTCTTTTCCCTTGGATTTTTCTTTTGCAACATTTTCTTCAATCTCTTCCTCAATTTCATTTCAATTTTATTTTCATTTTCTTTATCCTCATTTGACATATGTGGGTGAGGATTTGTTCTGATTCTTCCACTTCTTAAGGTAGACACAGTTTTTGCATTCTCTACTTGCGGGCCCCTAGCTTGGGCAGGAGGATGATCATGTTGCGTCGGTTGGTTTTGGTTTTGTGGTCCTGGAATGTTCTGGACAAAAGCTTGTTGTGGGTTTGTGGTGGAGGACCATTTGGTCTAGCAGGTGGTGGTCTGTACCCCTGAGCTTGATGGTATTGCTGGTTCTGATAGAATCCAGAGGGTTTTTCTTGGGTTTGCTACAGCTTGACTTGGCAGCTGCCCTGCTTCCCTCCTTTGACATACATCAGCAATTTGGGACTCTATCCTTGCCAAATTTTGTTGAAATTTTTATTTTGAGTTTGTTGTTCTTGCACAGTTTGGCATAGAGTCGCCATCATGTTTTGGAGTTGGTTCATTTTATCATCCCAATTAGGTTGAGGAGGTGGTGGTTGATATGAAGGTTGTTGGAAATTTTATGAGCAAATTGATTGGAATTTTGACTTCCTTGGAATTGTGGAGGTTTTGAGTTAGAAGATTGGCCAAATCCCGAATTCTGATTGGGATAGGATTGATCGTACATGAATTGCTTGAAGGCAGGTTGAGAAACTTGTTCAGATTGATTTTTTCAGGAAAAGTTCGGATGGTTCCTCCAACCAGGGTTGTATGTGTTAGAGTATGGATCATAGGAGGGTTTGTAGAAGCCTTGAGCAACTTGGACTTGTTCCTGAATGAAAGGAGGTAATTGGGCAGTAGTGGGACAAGCATCGGTGGGATGAGCTGAGCTAGCACACATAACACAAGTTTCAGGTTGTTAAGAAAATTTGGGTGTGACTTGCCCAGTCAAAGATAATAATTGATCGAATTTTTGTTCCAACTTCTGCTCCAATCTTTGGTCAAGTCTAGCTATCAGATCTTCTACCCTAGAATCTGATTCTCTTCCTTTTACTTCATACATCCCTGCCTTCTTTATAGGTCCTAGTGCTCTCTCGTAAGAGTAGAGTGATGCATGATTGATAGAATTCTCACTCAATGTATCAAAAATATTATATGCCTCATCCCGCTCTTAGTCATAAATGCTCCTCCACATGAGGCATCAACCATTTACCTATTTGATTTGTCAGTTCCTTCATAAAGCTTGAACAATTTGCCACCTCGACAGACCATGATGGGGACATTTTCTAAGCAACTCTTTTGTCTTCCCATGATTCATGCATTAATTCTCCAGGGTGTGTTGGAGAATCCGATTATTGCTCTTCTCATTGTATTGGTGCGGCAATGGGGTAAATTTCTTCAAAAATTCCTGCTGCATTTCTGGCCATGTTGTAATGGTTCTCCCTATGGTCCCTAACCAATGTTTGGCCTTGTCTTTCAAGGAGAAAGGGAATAAGGTCAATCTTAAGGCATTTCAGTGAAGTTTTGGATCCTTACAGTGGAACAGATCTCCAGGAACTCATCTATATGCCTATAAGGATCTTCATTGGGATTGCCATAAAAGGATGGCAAAATTTGAATGGTTCCAGGTTGATTTCAAAGTGATTTGCTGGAATTTCTGGCCTATGCAAGTGGCAGGTTGATAATTAGAAGGAATAAAGTATTCCTTCATCTGTTTGGGTGCAACCTCTTCCATATTTCTAGCAACTTGATCTTGATCTTGGTTGGCCATCCTATGAAAGAATCTTTCTATCGTCTATAGGTTGAGCAAATCTATGTCCAGAGAACGTCTACCAAGCATTACACAGTGGAAAAAGCCTATTTATGATTTTTTAAGATTTTTATTGATTTTTTGATGAATTTTAAACAAACACAAACAAAAACAACACTTTCAAAACAAATTAACCTAGACACTAAGTGTTCCTTGGACTTATGTTATTTTTCTCAAAATCAGATTTTACTTGCTTAAGTCCAATCCTAACTCTTCTTGTACCGGCAGGTAAGAGGTGGAGTAGAGGGAGGCCCCCTTGCTTTTGCAAGGACCCAATTAAGTAACCTCAACTCACTTAAGCGTAAGCTTTTTACCTCTAATCTTAGACACCAGACTTAAAGAGAAGTCTTAGAATTAAGAAAGAACAAATCTAATTATGAACCCTAAGGCCACGTCTATGGTTTTTATTGAAAGTTTAGGCAAATGCAAGAATGTGGAAATTTTTGTGATTTTTGGGCAAAGAAAAGGGTGATGAAATCCTCATCTTATCTTTATTCTAATGGGTGAAGCCCTTAAGCAGTCTCATTTTCAAATGTGAAGTGCATAGATCAAGTTTCAAACAAGAGTTGTCTAATGCTAAGTCTAATGTATGAAACAAGAGATGGAAGACTTACATTTCTCCCGCACTCTTCAATGCAAGAAAGAAGTGAAAGTCAAATGACAATTAAAATGATGAATGTCCTAAAACAAGTGATTCTAATTTTGAAAGATGAAATTTTTATTTACAAATCAAACGGCTAACATGAAAGAGCGATTTGGAAATTTTTAGATTTAGATTTTTTTATTTTTATTTGGTTTTTTGAATTAAATGAAATGAACTAACTAAGAAAATATAAGATGATACTATAAACTACTTCCAAACCAATCAAACCACCAAAAGAGTCCAATTATTACATGCCAACAAGAAAGAAATCTCTGTACATGCACAGAGAGTACATGAAATCCTCACTACAAGCTTCTCCTCTCTCTATAAAAAAAAAAAAAAAACGAATTAAAAACAATTGAGAAAAGAAATCAGCAAGCTTCTCTCCTCCAATGGGCCTCCAAATGCCAAGCCCAATCTCCAAGCTTCTCCTTGTGCAAATCTGAAATGAAAGCCCAATAACAAGTCAATGTAAAACAATAGAAATGAAATGAAATCAAAATAAATCTAAATCAACTCGAATGACTCCCGGCAACGGCGCCAAGATGAACGCGCGGCATAGTTGACTGTGCATTTTCGTTGTCTCGAGTTCCTCGCACAAGTCACAATGCGCACTTCCTCTAACTGTCTCACAAATTTAAAATAGCAAATATGAACTAGTACAATGGTGAGCATATGTCATATCCACGGAGAGGCCGAATAGAACTTGATTTAAATACTTTATTTTGAAATCATTCTAACAAACACTCTTAACTAAAATCACACTGCGTGAGAATTAACTCTGTAATTTGCATCAATCAAATCCCTCACACTCAGACATGTCAAACTTAATGAAATAACAAGTGGAATTGAAATGAAAATGGAGAATTGATATCAATGTACCCTCTCAATTGAGAAGTCAAACAGATGAACATAAATCTAAACTAACAATTCTCAAATCACGGTAAGAACAGATTCAATTCAAGCTAGTTAAAGATCAATCTCTCCTCTCCGACCGATCGAACCAAAATAGAAAATTACACAAAAATGCAAGTTCTAAATTTTGAATGCTCTGAATTTAAAGAGATAAAATGCGCACATAACCAAATCGCAAAAGAAATTATCAAACCAATATATCCTCACAGCCCGGGCCCCAATCTGACAATAGTATAGTAGCTAACACAACACCAGAATCACTGCCCTCATAGCTCAAGAATCGAACAGGAACTTTAGAAAGGATTGAACAAAGAATTCAAAGACAAAAAATTAATGTTGCTAAATTAAACGCCTACTGCTACCTCAGAAAATTCAGATGCACCAGAAGCTAGCTGCCATCAGATCCTCACAATCTCCATATAGAGAAGAAACATAACACCGATCCAGTAATTCACACAGAAGAAAGGAGGAAGAAGAAAACACAAAGCAAAATAGAAATAGCAAGCTCCACTGGGTCGATCTCCTCAGCCCTCTGGAATCTCTCACAGAACTGAGGGAAGGAGGAAGACAAAGCACCTCGGATTGCTCCCACTCAATAGCAGAGGCAAACTCAGATGCCATACTCAACTCTCCCGGATGCCAACCACAGCCCAATCATTCACAGAAGTAAAGAACAAAAAACCCTGAACCCTCATAGATGCTGAAAGCCTTACAGAATGTCGAACTACACAAATCTGCACGCTTCAGTAGAAAGAAAGAACACATAAGAAAAAGAAAAACTCAGAAGAACTGAAATTAAACACCACTGGATTGATCTCTGAAACATAAGAGAAAATGGACAACTGAAATTAAACGCTACAGCAGTCGAATCCCCAATGGTACAGCAGAAATTCTTGAAATGATGAATAGAAGAAGAAATAACAAAGCAATCTCTCTACCTCTCCCCGCCCCTTATAGAGGAAATAAAACTAAAAACCCCCCAGATTCTGAACCGAGAACAGATAAAAAAAATAAAGACAAAAATGGCAGAAAAATTCCCCCAAAATCTCACTGGCCAAAACTCTGAACTCTGGAAGAACAAGGAAGAAGGAACTAGCTAAAAAAATTCTAAGAAGTCGAAGCCCAGAAACCCTCCGGGAGGACCTTTGGGGTCCCTTTATATAGGCTTTCGGGTCTTGGGGGCCTCTGCTTCCTCGCTCCTGGATGCCGAACAGCTCTGCACCAGGATCGCCACGTCAGCCTCCTTCCCGCCAGCTTCAGTCGGGTTCCCTGCTGCTGTGCACCTGGTCCGCCTGCTCCGTACGCACCGCCATCTGCATCAAACCGCCATGCCTGACCGCATCCACCATGCGTCGCGCACAGCTCCTCTGCCTAGCACACCATCTGCGCACGTCGGATCCACACGAATCAGCCCTAGCGCACCCAATCGCCAGCCGCCACACACAGCTTCCATCGGATACCTGCACAACCGGCCTGGCCGCCTCCACACCGCCTAGCCGCGCACGGGCCCAAATCTGCACAAGCTCCATCGCCCAGCCATGGACACACCAGATCCGGACGCCTCTCACACCGCATGGCCCTGACCGCACCGGGGCTCAGCACCATCACGCACAAACCAGCTGCTTCCAGCCAGCATGCCCCAGCACAACCGGCCGCCACCTCACCACCTGGCCCAGCCATCCACTTTAGATCTGCCCAAATCACCAGCCTGCACACAGGACCGCCTCCATCCACAGCAGGCCACACTAGCCAGAGCGCGCACAGCCTCTTCCCAGCTCCACCTCTCGCCATCTCTGCAGCTTCACACCCATCGCTCAAACATATGCCTCCAGTTGCCTCACGAAGTTTCTTCTGCTTCCAGTTGGGAAAGACAAGTAATGGGTTTAAGGGGTACGTGGAGATGTTGCTGGGGTGGGATATAAAAATGATTTTTTTTGTTTTATTTAATGGGATTGGGTTGAGGTATGTGGTATGATTGTAGTGGGTGGGTATTTAAGTATTACAAACTTTATGTACTTACAAACTAATACCTATTTACTAAAAGTATTTACAACAATATTATTGTAGCAAGAATGTATTTATTTACAATATATTTTTTAATTTTCAAAGTATATTTGTGAACAGAAAAATAAATCTGATTAGTCAACTTGACACGAAATCAGTGACTTATTTAAATGAAAATCTATCATGTATATTCTAACAAAAAAAATTTAACTAAAGTGCTCAAAATTTTATTTTTGGATGACATTAAAATTATAATCAAATTGTACGTTATTTAGGACAAAGACTGTCAAAAATCAACTAAAGTATGAAATTTAACACGAAAAATTAGTAATTATTAGTGACGAGCCGCGGGCTACGCGCAGGAAACGCGGAGCGGCCGAAGTGACGTCGCAAGCTGGGAACGCTGAAGAGGAAGGAGAGGACCTGGAGCCCTTGGTAGTTCGGAAAAAGCGCCAGGTCACGAGGGCAATAGAGCAAGCGGCGCCGCGAGCTTTGACTGCAGATCGCTCGGAGGCGATTGCCAAGATGGCAGCCAATCTCGGCCTCGTTGAGGTGAGCGACGGGTCAGAGCATTCAGGGGAGCAGGCAAGGACGCCCCGGTCCGAAGGCCACTCCGGAGGAATGGCTCCAACCGGGGTCTCAACACCGAGGGTGACGAGCACGATACTGGGAATGAGAGGACCCTTGGAGAGCTGCGCAGAGAAAGCGAAGGAGCCTTTGTTCCTCATGATGCCGCCATATCTGAGGATGGCACTCCTAAAATGACTGTGGCGCCTGGTGCGGTGAGGTATCAGCTCCTCCACCGAAGGGTGATCTGCAAGGAGATGGCGAAATCCTGCCCCCATGCCCCTTACCGAAGTAATTGCTGATGGCTGTTTAGTTGGCGAGAGTGTAGCCAAAAAGCAATTACTGAGGTAAATTTAGTCGACGAGAGTGCAGCCCATCCTGAAGGGGTGGGGCTTCAGGGCTTGGCTGGTGCCGAGGAGGGCCAGGAGGCAGCCGTCGCGGCCGTCATCGTCAACGTTATCCAAACGGCAGAGGAAGCAGGGCCTTCTCGAGGCAGGCGGCCGAGGAGCAGGGCTCGGGTGACGACCGGAGGCCCTTGTCCGAGGTGCTAGGGAAAAGCCTCCCCAAGCCTCCTTCGAAGGAGGTGCTGGAGGCTTCCCTCAAGCGGATGGAAGGCGCTGCAGCAAGGCCCTTGCCCCCGTGTCCATCCGCCTCTTACTTAGACCGAATGGCACGGTGCCAGGAGTTAAGTCCAGAGGAGACTCCCGAGCACCCCAGTGCCACCTATCAGCCACAACTCCCATCTGACGACAACGTCGATGTGGGAGTACTGATAGGAGAAAATTACAAGCTCTCTGGGCGTTCTAAGTAAGTTAGCCGAGCGGGCTCAGCACCATAGGCACATGTGGGAGGCGGAGCTCGCTATTGTTAGGGGCTGGAGGCGGATCGCATGGCGAAGGAGGCCGAGCTGAAGAAGGAGATAGAAGAGCTCCGTGAAGCTCTTCGCGTCTCCGAACTCAACACTGCGGTGGTTCATGCCGAGAAGGAAGCGCTGGTTCGCGTCCTTGCCCAAGCCGAGGAGCAGGCGGTAGCCAAGTACAAAGCTAGTTCGAGCTTCCAGGAAGACTTGGAGCAGTTCGGGGCTCGTTGCTATAAGGTGGGCCTCAAAGCCGTAGAAGAGCTCGGTCAGAAACTAGCAACAACTGAGTGGGCTCGGGAAGCCTTCGAAGCAGCGGTGAGGGAGTGCCGGTGCCGTACGAACGACGCGCGTTTAGACGGAGTGCGATTCGCCCAGTTTCAGTATGGACGGATGCCTCCTGCCGACGATGGCGTCGGCCCCTCCGAACAAGCCCCTTGAATGTACTCTGGCGCCTTCCGCTTTTTTTTGTCAGCTTTTGTAACCTGGCCCAAGGGGCCTACATGTAAGCAAAGATTCTATAAATGAACATTTATGCTTCATGGGTTTGTCTATAGCTTCACTTTTTCCATCTTCTCCCTTTTGTCATTGTTCCTGCTCGGATCGAAATCCGCTAGTTTTATAAGCGTTGCATGTACAACGCAGATCATTGGGAACCGTAAAAAGGGTTCCGATCAGGGGTGGATACTAAGCGCTTGTCTAACCATAGGAACAGGGAGAAGAGAAGTAGGATGCCGAACAAAGGCTTTTATAAATGATAAGCCTTGAGGTTAGATGCATGCCAAGTCCTGGGTATGGCTTCGCCACTAGGGGTAGTTAGCTATATGAGCCTTTCCCAAGGACATGGGGGTGACCTGATAAGGTCCTTCCCATTTGATGGCAAGTTTGCCGACTGCTCTTCGGGGATCCGAAGCCGAGCAGCGGCGCAGAACCAAATCTCCCACGTTAAACCGCCTTTCCCGAACTCGCGCATTATAATATTGTGCAAGCCGTTGCTGATAAGAAACGAGGCGAATGCTGGCGTCGTTCTGCCGTTCGCCAAGCATATCCAAGTTTTCCCGAAGAGCACGATTGTTGGCGGCTTCATCGAAGTGGGTTGTTCGAATGGTGGGAAGGGCCACCTCCAGAGGAACAACGGCTTCTGAGCTGTAGGCCAAGTGGAAGGGCGTTCTCCCGTTGGTACCCGAGCCATAGTCCGGTGGCACCATAGCACATTGGGGAGCTCGTCAATCCACGAGCCCCTGCTGCCTCTACTCTTGTGCGGATCCCGTGCAGCAATGTTCGGTTGGCGTTTTCGACCAAACTGTTTACTTAGGGGTGCGCCACAGAAGTGAAGTGGTTGTAAATCCCGAGCTCGGCACACTTTCGCTTGAAGAAGATGTTGTCGAATGTTTCCGTTGTCGGAAGTGATCACCCTTGGGATACCGAACTGGCAAGGAGGTTCTTCCAGACGAACTTCCAGGCGGCCTGTTCGGTGATCGCGGCGACGGGTTCGGCTTCGATCCACTTGGTGAAGTAGTCGATGGCCACAAACAGGAACTTCTTCCGCCTTGGGCCTCTGGGAAAGGTCCCAAAATGTCGATGCCCCACCTGGAAAAAGGGCGAGGTTCGAATAGGTTGTGAAGCTATTCGGCAGGTTGCTTGATGAGCTGCCGAACTTTTGGCATTCCGGGCATTCCTACAAAGGACATGCAATCCTTCTGAAGAGAAGGCCACCAGAACCCTGCTCGGATGATACTGCGTGCTAGCGTTCTGCCCCCCAGGTGGCTTCCGCACAACCCCTCGTGGACTTCTTCGGTGGCGGCCAGGGCCTCCTCAGGGTGAGGCACCGTAAAAGAGGTCTTGAGAGGGACCGTCTGTATAGCTTACCTTCTACGAGGGTGAAATGCTGAGAACGCATCCTGATTTCCGAGCTTCGCTCTGTTCGGGCGGAAGCTCACCCCGAAGTAAGTACGTCAAGAGAGGGTCCATCCAGCTCGGGGCTGGTGGACCCATCTCTACGGCTGCGACGTCTACTTCGGTGCTCGACGAGGCGAGCTCTTCAATAAACACGGAGCGGGAAGGGGCGATGTCACCATAGGATGCCAACTTGGCAAGTGCATCTGCCCGCGCGTTCTGCTCCCGCGGGACGTGTATGACCTCGAAGTATAGGAGGCCCTCTACTTGGCTCTTGACCTGCTGAAGGTATTGAGCCATGCGGGGCTCCCTTGCTTTGAACTGCCCGTTCACTGGCTGGCGACCAATTGGGAGTCACTGAAGACCCTAAGCCAAAGGGCTCCAAGGTGCCTAGCCATGCGGATACCGGACATCAAGGCTTCATATTCAGCCACGTTGTTGGAGTCGAAAAGCGGAACCGGAAGGCGTATTGGAACTCTAACCCCTCCGGGGAGGTGAGGACCAAGCCAACTCCGCTCCCTGCGACGCAAGAGGATCCGTCGACGTAGAGTTCCCATGGGGGCTCATCTGCCAACGGGGATCCTGCTCGGCAGGGAGAGTACATTCCGCAACGAAGTCTGCCAACGCCTACGCCTGACTGCTGTCCTTGGGCGAAAGCTGATGTCAAACTCGCCAAGCTCTATTGCCCATTTGATGAGTCTGTCGGAAGCCTCCGGCCGCTAGAGGATGGACTTCAGCAGTTGATCGGTTAGAACCGTGATGGAGTGGGCCTGAAAATAGGGCCTAAGCTTCCGGGCAGCCGTGACAAGAGCGAGGGCGAGTTTTTCTGCTCGGGGGTACCTCCTTTCAGCTTCTTGGAGGACCCTACTGATGTAATACACTAGATGCTGCGCCGCTCCTTCTTCTCTGATCAAAACTGCGCTGATGGAGTGTTCGGTAACCGAAAGGTATACGAACAAAGGTTCCCCGAGCACAGGCTTTGAGAGAATAGGGGGGGCTGCCAAATACGCCTTCAGCTCGGTGAAGGCGACCTCGCATCCTCAGTCCACTGTACTTGCCCCCCTTGCTTCGAGGCACTTTTAGGGTCTCGAGCAACTTGAAGAAGTTAAAACTTCTTTCTGCTGCTCGGGACATGAACCGGCTCAGTGCCGCAAGACGCCCCGTCAAACGTTGGACGTCGCGCACTGTCTTAGGACTGCTCATTTCTGCACAGCTTGGATTTTTCCGGGTTTGCCTCTATCCTCTATTTGAATGAGGAAACCGAGGAACTTGCCCGAACACACACCAAACGCGCACTGGAAGGATTGAGCTTCATGTTGTACTTCCGCAGAGTTGTGAAAGTTTCTTGGAGGTCAGAGAGGTGTCGACGCTCGGAAGAGTTTTGACCAGCATGTAATCGACGTAGACCTCCATATTACGCCCAATCTGCTGTTCGAACATCTTGTTGACCAGCCGTGGTACGTCGCGCCAGCATTTTTCAGACCGAAGGGCATCCTGGTGAAACAATATAACCCCAGGTCTGTGACGAACGTCGTAGCGTCTTGATCCGGGGGATGCATACTGATCTGGTGGTAACCAGAGTAGGCGTCCAGAAAGCTGAGAAGCTCGTGCCCGGAAGTAGCGTCCACCAGCTGATCGATGCGCGGCAGGGGGAAATTATCCTTGGGCGTCGCTTTGTTGAGATCCTTGTAGTCGACGCACACACACCATTTACCATTGGCCTTGAGTACGAGGACCACATTGGAGATCCATATCGGGTATTGGGCTTCTCGACGGAGCCCAACAGTTCAGCTTTTGACAACGTGGTCCTGAATCAAGGTCTGTCGTTCTCGGTTCACAGGTCGCCTCCTCTGTTGAATGGTGGGATCGGGGGTCTAGACGGAGGCGATGCACCATTACTTCCGGGGGAATACCCGAAGTCGTCGTCAGACCAGGCGAACACGTCCAAATTGGCCAGCAGAAAGGCTATGTAACGTTGCTGCTCGGCCTCTGCCAGCAAGGCGCCAATGTATAAGACGTGCTCGGGGTCATCATCTACCTGGACGGGAATTAAATCTTCAGCAGGCTTCCTCGGCTGGTGGAGGGCTGATCGGACGTTGGCGGGGCTGGATCTGCGAGTGGTTGCTTGTCTCTTAAAGAAAGGACATAGCACCGACGAGACTCGCGTTGACACCCGAGCACTTCGTCGACTCCGCTCGGGGTCGGAAACTTCATCTTCTGATGGAGTGACGAAGGTACCACTTTGATGCACCCGATCAGGCCTCTGCCGAGGATGGCGTTGTAACCAGGCATATTGTTGATGACCAGAAGTCGACCACCTTGGTCACGATCCTTGGAGTCGTCCCTAAAGTGATCGGGAGGCGAACTCTTCCCATGGGTTGCACTGAAACTCCCGAAAAGCCGAACAAAGGCGAGTTTACGGGGGGAGAGTTGATCGATTTTTAGGCCCATGAGGACAAAGCAATCATAAGCCAAGACATCGGGGGCACTTCCATTATCCACCAAAATCCGGCGCACATTACAATGATTGATGGTGGCCGAAATGACCAACGCATCAGCGTGTGGGGTTGTAACCCCTACAACGTCTTCGTCCGAGAAGGTTATGGCCTCCGGGCGGTGCGCGTGCAGGACTGGTGGGATAGGGAGTCGACGAGGTGCCGAAGGCCTATCCACAACGTGCACTCGCCTTGCATAATCGCGTCAGCTTCGAGTGCTTTCTCCGCCTGCGCCGAAGCCTCCCGCGATCACATTGATCTCCTGCCCGTTGGGCTCGTTGTTGATCGGCAGCTCGGGAGTCCGCTCTCGGTGTCAGGGGCGATCTTCATTCCGGTGCATGAACCGCCTAAGGTAGCCGCTTAATAAGGTCCTCAATCTCGTCCTTAAGCTGGTGGCAATCGGAGGTGTCGTGGCCGTGGTCGCGATGAAAGCGACAGTACTTGTTTTGGTCGCGCCTCCGGGGGTCGGAGCGCATCCTCTGTGGCCACCGAACGTATGCTTCGTTCCTGATCTCCGCCAGGATCTGTTTGGGTGCCACGGTAAGAGGTGTGTAGTTGGTGAAGGGGCGCGGACGGCGCGAGAGTCGGAGAGTCGCCATTGCGCCGTCCTTTCTTCCGATCACGGTCGGAGCCGTTGTCGGAAGGCCTCTTCTTATCCGACTGCTCCCCTTGCTCCGCCCTACCCGCTGCTAGACTCTGCTCGCAAGCCGCATGGCGTTACGCGATGGAAAGTAGTTCGGCGAGGGTGGCGGGCTGCTGGACGCCGAGGGTCCTCTGCAAGAAGCCGTCGTGAGTGCCCTGGATGAGGGCGCTGGTTGCCAGAGGGACGTCCAGGCGCGAGATGCGAAGCGCCTCTGTTCGGAACCTTTTACAAAGTCCCAGAGCGCTTCGCCCTTCTTCTGGCGTACGACCAGGAGGGAAGCCGCCGTTCACAGCTGTGACCTTCCACAAGGAAGTTGTCCCGAAAGGACTTCTTCAATTGGCGGAAGGAGGAGATAGAGCCCGTCGGAAGGGTCTCGAACCAGGCTCTGGCAGTCTCCTTGAGGGTTGCAGGGAAGGCCCTGCACTTGGCCGCATCTGATGCTCCGTGGAACACCATGTGCGACTCAAAGCCGTGGATGTGGTCGGCGGATCGGGGTGCCGTCATAGGGCGCGATGGTGGGCAGAGGGAGCTTGGGAGAGACCCGAGCTTCCAGGATCTCCTGCTAAAAGGGGAGCGGAAGTCCAGGTCATCTTCGTCGGAGCTTTCCTTCCGCGCGTTGAACCATCGCGTCCACGCGGCGCTCCGGTGCCCGCTCCTCGGACGGGGCTCGGTGTGATCGGCGCGGTGAGTCCGCTTGCTGATCCTGCGGCGCCGGGAGGACGCGAGAACGCCGATGCGACGACTCCGCCTGCCGCTCTCGTGGCAGAGGAACCGCCGGGGCTGGTGGTCCGACCAGCTGAGCCTGCAGGGCTAGGCAGACACCCGTTAACTACTGCATCTGTCCCCGGAGTTCGGCCATTTCTAGGGCAGTTGCCGGCGCGGCGACCGCAGGTGCAGGGGTCGTGTTGGCGCCAGCAGGGGCGATGTTGACGTCGATGGGAGGGGATCGCCGGCGAGACTCCGCTCGTGACTGGAAGGATCTCGTCACCCTACTCCCAACGTTCTGGTAAGAGGTTCGTCCGCGAGCCATGGCTATGTCGTTCCACAGACGGCGTCAAAAGTGTGAAGACATTTTCCTTGTTGGGCCGGAGCGGATCAGGCCTAACACTTGTGTAAGGGAGATGACGATCGCCGGAGGCGGACGAAGGATCCTACAATTACCAGAAAAGATCAGGGGGGCCAGGTGAAGACCGGGGAAAAACCTCCGATGCCTAAGTTAGTGAGAGGCTTGAAAGGCAGGGGATTTTCGTATGTAAGGGTGTGTTCGCGTAAGCTAGAACGTACCTCTGCATGGCACCATACCTGTATCTTTTATAGGCAGGGGTGTAAGCTGACGTGCGTAACGTCACTAGATCGTGCCTGGAAGGGCGCCTTGAAAGGCGTGCATAACTAGAGGAGTTACGCACTGAGATGCCCGTTGGGCTGCCAGGCAGTTTACGCGCCTCTTTAATAGTGGGGCGCATGGTCCGCGACGGTTTGCAACCGCTGTGAGGATGTGAAGGGCTGCTCGGAAGTCTCTGGAGGGGATTACCGAGCAGGTGTCCCATGAGAGGGGTCGAACTTGTTGTTCGGTAATATCCATAGTTGTCCAGCGCAGCAGAATCAACGCCCCTGTCCGGAAACATGCCGCTAAGGAGCTTGGCGATGCTTCATTCGGGGTGATTGCTCCGTGGGGCCCTTTTAAATGATCTTGGCGGAGGCGTGGAGCCGTACGGGGAGGCCACGTCCAAAGGGAAGGCGTTGATGGGCCCTGATGGATCACGATGGGCTTAGGTGGCAGAAAACAGCCACCACAATTTCCTCTTGAGCTAAAGCCAATTAAGTTACACAATCTTTACCTTGCTAGTAAAAAAAATCAAACGCTGGATAACCCTATCCAACCACTTAAGCTCACACTCAAAATCACTGCTACACCGAAGTCAACACCCCATGCTAGAGTTGGAGTGCAAGGGACTCCTTCTGATAAGAGTTAGGGAAGGTGGTGGGGTCTGTTGTGCATTGGGGTAAATTTTATTGCTTCTTGAGGGAAGTGACCCAACAGTGTACCTTCGCACAACCTACTCGTCAAGAAGATCTTGGTAGGCCTTTGCCAATATTTGGATCTGGGTTTGCTTGGCTGCTAACTCTTTGGCAGTGATTATCGTAGGAGGTTGTAGTTGGGGGCCTTTGATAGTCGCTATCCTCAAAGGCAGATACATGACGAAATATAAAGGGGAGCCAAAAAAGAAGATGTATACAAATAACAAAGAATAGAGGGGGGGATATAAATTATCAAATTTATCAATTATTATCTTATTAAAATACCTACGAGATAAAATTGTAGGAGCCATGTGCAACCCCCCCCCCCCAAATGCATAATGTGTGTCTTCCCCTAGTTGTCCTACCCGTTGCATGAAGGCACTTGAGAGAGCCAACCTTGTTGTCACTGTGGTTCCCATATTTCGGTAGTTCCCATGTGGAGCCATGACTTCTTGTTGTATTTTTCATAGATGTCATCAAATAGTGTAGTACTCAAAAAATGGTTTGCAAGCCTCCACCATCGGATAACTATGCACTCTTGAATTTGTTTGTTGATCAGGGGAGACACTGACTCCCACGTGTAAGGCTGGATGAGTGGTTAGGGGGCCCTAGGAGCAGTCCCAAGGAAAATGTTCTCATGCTCAAGTTATGAAATTGGCCAAAATATGAGGAGGAAAAAAGTGAGGGTAGAGAGTTCTGGCCTTTGTTTGCTCTAGTCGAAACTTACCTCCAACCTTCGTAGACGTGCCTAGTATATCCCTTTTAAACATTAGTTAAATGTTCCCAAGATGTGTTTCCTTTTTTCCTAGTCGTGTAGATGAGCTGTAGGTTGTTCACTTGAGTCAACGAGGGGCATGCACCGCTTCCACAACATCGAGCTCGATGTGGGAAGCGCTTGTGGGCCCTGCCTTGAGGAGCATTGCCACTGACTCTGTATAGGGCAGGATATGGACAGGGAAGGGGCCTCAACTGGCCACTGTTGATGCATACTGTGTGGCTGTCAGGTCATGCCCTAGTGTGGCAGGAACAACTCGACTGGAAGTAGTGGGATGCCATGTGCCATGCAGAGGGAGGCCACAATGTGGCCTAAGGGGGTCAAAGGCTCGGCATTGGCAAATAATTAGACTGTCCATAGATGATAGACACTAGAAGTCGAGATCTAAGAGGGCTAGGTCTAGACCCACCTCACCTTGTGCAGGTCGTTGTCAGAGAGTTGCACCTGATGCGGGCTCGATCTCTTTCTCATAGGTTGGTGGGCCAGATGAATGGGTCTTAACATGCCAACTTGATTTTTTCATCCACAATCTCATGAAATCTAACTCAAGAGTAGCTTCTCAATTTTAGCACAGTAGCCAATGAGGTGGATGGTGGGGTTATACGCAAAGAGCAGAGATCTTTGTAAACTATCAAAGTTATAATGATATTTTCATGATAGTTGAAAACTGAAATGACAAAGGAAAATTATAGTATACATCTTTTCCATATAAATTAGTTAAAACCTGTGTTATAAATATTTCATATAATGAAAGTATATCAGCAAACACATATTCATAATATTGTGTACAATAATAACCTTTTTTAATTGAATAATATCTGTTTGGCACGTCAATGTGCCACAAATACTAAGATGGAAAAAATATATTTTTTATGATTGATCAGCAAACAGATGACAAAATATAGAAAGTCTTATTATATCTCTCTCTTTCCCTTTTGTCTCAGATCTTATCACCATCATCTGAACCAATCATATAGAGCATGCTTACCACTTCAACTGCTTTCTAGTATTACTTTAGCCTAAATCTGCTACTTGCCCATTACCCTGGCCCCTGGGCTACCAGCGGGCTCTAGACTTGGGCCATCACAGGTAAAAAACCATTTGGTGGGCTACATGTGCAGCAGGTACTACTTGGCCCAACTCGCCTGGTCGACCAGCGGGGCTCTCAAATTGGGCCACGTACGGGCTGAAATTGGGTGGGCCGCCAGCAAGTAAAACATGGGTTTAAATACAGGACTTATATGTGTGGGCCTCGACGCCCGACCAGTGGGCTCTCAAGTTGGGCCGTCTATGAGCTAACAATTGCGCACTGGTCTTCAAAGACTGATGGCAGTCGAGCGGCCCAAGCCCACAGACGTCTGCAGCCCTCAACCAACCTTGTTTCCTTCACCCTAAAATCTCATGATGTTGTCTAATGGCATCCCTACATGATAAGATGGCGCTCACAGTTTCATGCAGCGTGCCTTTGCCTTTTGCCCTTTTTCCCTCTTTTTGTTTGGAGACAGATCCATCCCATACCGAAAGTAGCTAGAAAGGACTTGACAATAGACCTAGTTTGCTGCGAGAACACCAAGGCAGGGCAGTGGGATATATGCGTCACTTTCTTGTATATATCTATGCATATCAACTAGAAGCCTAGTTGTAAAGGCTTGAGGAAATTAAGGAAAGCATTTAGCATCCTAACTCCTAAGGTGATACACCGGAGCTTCATCGTCCTCTAGGAAAGAATGCAAAGGTCTGAGTGCTTCAAAGAATTGCATGAGACTTGCTCTCTCATCTGTTCGCTTGTTTCTAGCTCCTTTCTCTCACATCTTCAACTTTAATTGCCTTTATTTTGTACCCTAACAAAACATCTGAATAATAAGGGTTGTACTTAAAAGGAGTAGCTTAGTGGCATTAGGAAGCTCCCGTTGTCACTACGTGCGTGCCTTTCTCTTTTCTTTTTGAAGGTATCTTTAACACTATAACCATATGCATGGAATCAGTTAATTAATTTCTTCACCCATTTGGTATGCTAGAGTGTAAATTTTGATCTTAATTCAACTTGCTCAAGTAACTACATATGTTGTAGGGTGTTTGTGGAACTGTCATCCAAACATTGACATTGGTCTTTATTGTGCTCCGTCTTAATTGGGACAACGAGGTCATCTATAAACTCATCATCTTCACTTTTTGCTCATTGGTGGGACAAAAAAAAACTCCTCTCACACTGACTGAGTTCCCTGGTACTGAGAGGATCTCAATTCACTTAAACATCTTGTAGTCGTTTCCATGTTCTCACACAGGTCGAAATGGTTTGTGTGTGCAGGTAAAAAAGACAATTGAACGTGTAAATAAATTTTCTACCAGAGGCATATTTGCTATCAACCAACCATGAAGGAATGCCCTTTCTATCATGCATGATTCATTGAACATGTCACCTAGAGGTGTACCTGGCAATGTTGTACGAAGGAGTCGAGGATATTATCAGTAACAATATTTTGCAGTGATTCTTTCCTATTTTTGTTAAAGAGCATGTTACACCATTCTATGGTCGTACTTAAACCCATAAACTGCACCATAAAGGGGTGCTTACCTTTTGGTCATAGTTTTAACATTACGATGACAAAGTAGTGGATGACAATGGCACGCACCAGTTAGAATAAGAAGAGTAAAACGATTTAAGAGTAATTATGGCTACAATTACAAACCTTTTTTTTTTTTTTTGATAGGTAAGTTGGTTGGGGATGGGGAGAAATGAGGAGAGGGCGCGGGATCGATGATCCCGCGCCCTCCCGTCTCCCCCCCCCTCCATTTGGCAGGGGGGAGACCACCGCGCCAGTGGCGGGTCTCATTATGGCTACAAACCTACTTGTGTAACAAATCTTACTTATCTCGATAAATCTCTACGGCCACGTTCAGTATTTAAATAGATCGGCGATAGAATGAAAATACCATCCTAGAGATTGGCCATCAATTGGATAATAAGATACATGCCTGTATTTTATCATCATGTCGGCCAACAACAATTATATAAGTCAAAATGATTTAATATACATAAATGTGCAACAAAACATTATTGAAACAATTATCCTCTCTGCCTTATCCATGTCCTCGCCAAAACAAGGGGAAAACAAAATGAAACTCATCCAAATCCCCTGTGATCCTAACTACATCTAAAAATGCACAAAATAATGATAAACAATCTTTTATTCATGTCCGGTTAAGTTATCTGGACGTCAAGCAGGACCAATTACAAAATGTTCTTAGAAATCATACCCCATGTATAATCATGATCTCGTTAGTTAAAAGCGGCGGTCTTCCAGGCCAGAACGTCAACGTTCACGATCACCTGAGTTAGACAATTGAAAGAAACCAGGTCACTTTCTATCTGAAACCTTTCCTAATGTCTTAATGTGAAAGATCGGATACATCTTCCTGTCCAGCAAGAATCTTAGAGAAAGATCTTCACATTCTCATATAAATAATCCTACATTCAACCCATATTTAGAGCCTATTTGGATGGAACTTATATAAAAAAACAAGAATAGATTCATCATAAAAAACGTTTATAGTAAGCATATTTGTTGCAACCGCATTTTCTATTAAGTCATGTTTGAAAATTTTCTTAAACACAAAGTCAACTTATGTCAAAACACTGTCTACAAAAAAAAATCTTCATCGTAAATTAACTCAAAATTGGTTTATGAAAACCATATGGAAATTACTTCCCGCTCGTGCATATGGCAAAGACAGTTGTCTTACACTATAAAAGTGGTTTAAGATAAACGTGTTTATGATGTGCATCAAAAAGCGGACCTATTTGGATACAACTTACAAAAAACATGAATAGGTTTATTAATCGAGTTTTCTATTAATTCATATTTGGAGGTTTTTTTTTCAAACACAAGTGAGTTTATTATGTCAAATCCTATTTTATAAAAAGAGCCTTCATAAACAAACTCAGAGTAGGTTTACATGAAACAAGTTTATGAAAGAATTTTTAAGTTTATGATAAATTCAAATGAGTTTATGATAACCACATTTTTAATTATCCAAAATAAAATTACATTATAAAATTGGTTTAAGATAAACCTAAACATATTTATGATGTGCATCCAAACAACTCTAGTCTATCAAACAAATAAGCAATTATCCAGAGGGAGGGTGAAGGGGTTGGGAAAGCGTTTGCTTCTTACTGGACGAGGACCCGGCCACAGACTGAGACAGTGAATAAAGAAGAGGCCCCGGCACCCTGCAGAGAGCTTGTGGCTCGTCAACGTCGGCAGGCGGCCGGAGACTGGACCAAGGCCAGAAATCTGGTCTGGCTGAGAGCAGCAGGAAGCCGCCAGCACCTGAATTGTTGCATGCCCGCGGGATACACTGCCAAGAACAGACACATGACAGAGAAACGTCGTATGAGTGTGATCAGAGGAAGAACATAAATAAGGCCACGCGGGTGAAGACAGAACAGAAGGCAACAGCCTGTACCTAATTACTGCTGTACTGCTGCCTCGAGCAGAAGCATCCCGGCCAATAGATATCATATAAACGGCAGTAATTGCCAGTAGCATACAAAACAGGGCTTTGAGTGCGAGCCTGCCTGGGGAGTGGGGAGGGACAGCTCCCTCTTCTATTCCAAGCCTCCCATCCAAGAAAGGTCATTGCATAAGTTCTCAGAGAGAGACTCGGCTGCTCCCCCAAGCAGAAGGCAGAAGAAGCAGCTCCAATGGGCATCATATGAAAGTCAAAGTAGCCAGTACCAATATAACAAAACAGGGGCCCAGCAAGTGAAGCAAGGAGGGGCTGCTCCCACTTTCCATTCCAGGTCTAACACCCAGATCATGACCTCTTATCTTCAAACCTTCCTTGATTCAACCTGTAAGAGGACACCATGAAAGATCATTGCATAAGTTCAAGGCCAATGGAGAGCGAAGAAGAAGAGTGGGAGGGGTGTCAGATGGTAATATCTATCTTTTTGAGTGGCTGATGATGACTCCAAGAGCAATAACTTGCAAAAAACACAGAAGCGGGGAGGGCATGTAGGGAGACAGCTGGGAGATTTGCTGGAGTAAACTTGAAAATAATGCAGCAGTACAAGTAGAGAGAAACAAGGCAGGGGAGACCACCAAAAGGACGGGCAAGACGAGGTGGAGGTACAAGGCTGTGCCAGCGGCAGAAGCTGCTGCATCCGCACCAACACTGCTGTGTCCCTCTCTCCCTTGCGAGCTGTCGAAGCAGTAATTACTGGTTAGCATCGCAATGATCACACGGTCAAAGATTTCAAAAGGAAAAAAAAATCGAAATAGATGATGTCAAAACAGGGAGGGTGGACGTCTACACTACATGTCGTGCTGTTATTCTGCATGTCCCTCATTTCTTTTGAATTCTTTATGAATGTGTTGTTATTTGAATACAGTGATAAAATTGACATCTCTATATTTAAACAATAAGAAAACTAAGAAAAAAAATCCAAGAACTCACCCAAAAACCTGGCAATCCTCAAGTATTAATAAGTTCGGAAGCCAGAGAGGACACTGAGGGCTCGCTTTTTCTGTTCAGGTTCAGCCGGACGTGCGAATTTCAGCAACGCCGTGCGCGAGCCTCTTAATTCGGGTTTCAAGAGTTCATCATTTCCTAAGCATCAGCTAACTCTAAAAAGTATGCAACACCTTTCAAGCAAGATTCTATGCAACTTCCCTTAAGATCATTCGCGTAAGTCTTATCACATGCAGGGTGAGGGCGTGGAGATCAGAAGAGAGAAGCGAGATTACGGAAGGACTGACGCTTTTCTTCTGAAGACAGGGGCCCGGCCGGACGCAGCTCGAGACAATGACCATGAAGAGGCCCCGGCGAGCTGCAGTCTGCGACTTCGCGAGTTGTCAATGTTGGCAGGCGGACGGAGCCTGGAGGGGGAGCCCAGGGTGTCTCGTCTGGTCGGCGCGGGAGCAGGACGTGCCAGCACCTGAGATGTTGCATGCCATGCATTACGCTGCCAAAAAAATGAAAAAAAAGCAGATGATAAAGAAACATCGCGTGGGCTGGAGACGAGACTGTCAGAAAAGAACATAAATGCACCCCATAACAGATGGCGATGGTGGCAGAAGGCAACAGCCAACAGCTGTACATAATTACTGCTCTACTGCCCGAGCAACAGAAGCCCAAGCTCTCCGGCGTGCACACTTCCGGCCAGTCATGGCAGAGCTCGGCTCGGCTTCCCTTTTCTCCTTGGAGGGAGGCGCGCCACCGCACCGGCACTTTTCCCCGACACAGGGTATCAAGTCGAAACGCGCATGCAACATGGGGCTGTCAGGATGTGTGAAGACACAGAAAGTGCACAGGGACTCTATTTCATACCTGCGAGAACTGTTAGAAAAGAAGCATGAGCCCTTACAAGTTTTTCATCAAGATGATTTTTTTTTTCTAGAAGTCATCGTTCAAATGATCTCCATGCTCGTCTAAATTCAGGACAAGGAAAAGATAACCATGAAAACTAATCCACATGTAATATCTATTAGTCTTCAGCGCGCTAAGGCTGGTTCCAACAACTACAATATGCAAACCTAGTAGAGAAGAAACATGAGAGAGAGAGCGGCAGAGAGAAAGGCAGCTCGAAAATTTGCCGGACGAGTAAATTTGACATGAAAAGGGTAATAGAACCGAGCAAGTGGGGAACAGCAAAAGGTATGGTGGCATAGCAAGAGCCAAGATGGAGGTAGCGAAATCTGCTCAGGGTGTAGCAGCGGTTGCTGCTGCACCTGCACTGCAAAGTTGTCCCTTTTCATCACAAGCTGCCAAAACAGTAATTAGCATTGCAACAACAGTGCAGTCTAACATAAAAAAGAAGAAGAAAGAAAGAAGAGAAAAGGAGGGTGCCGAGTCATTGTTCATGTTTCCCCAATCTCCTACAATGCCGCAAGTGGTAAGAATGACGCTTAGAGGACGGAAAAGGAAGGAGAGAGGCCCAGATGATGCCGAAGGACCCCATCGACTAAAGAACTGCAACTAGCATATAATTTAAGCGAAGTATTAATTCAATAGCAAAGAATTTAGCCTTTCTTTCTGTTTTGCCATTAAAAAAAGGAATTTTCTGTTCAGGATCAGACTAATTTGCAAATCTCAGCAATGTTCTGTACAAGCCTCTTGATTCGGGATCAAGAGTTCATCATTTCCCAAACATCACAAGATTCACAACCCGCACACCAAACCATCCAAGAAATTTTAGCCCGAAATACCAAGAAGACGGCTCAAAACAAAGCAGCACAGCAAAGCAGAGGATTCTTGAAAGAAAACAAGAGTGCCAACAACGAAAGAGTAACAACAATTGGTTTGTCACCAAGTACTCCAACCCGCCCACAAGCCACTGCGTGTAAACTAGGGAAAACCCCCAAGAGCATAGGCTGAATTTTCCAATAGGGATGTCCACGCCGTTTTCAACAGAAGATTCAATTTGTAACTCGGGTTTATTCAATAGCAAATTTTGCAAATTTTTTTTTCAAAATAAGCACCACATCCCATCAAGCGGTAGGGGTAAGCAAAAGGCACAACGCGGAGAGGAAGGGAAATGTTGAACTGGAGAAGATGAAGCTCGTTCCTTTTTCCAAAATCTCCCATGTGTTTGAGGACCCATTTCTCATCTCAATCCAGTGGAGACGAAAACTAGCTAGACCAGCACGATAGTTCCCCTAAACAGCCAGGAATGGAACGGAAAGAAACTATACATACACCTACATTCCAAAGGCCATCTTGGAGGGACGGGGGGAAGGGAGAACTATCATCAAGAACAGTTAAGAACTCGGGGGGGGGGGGGGGGGGTTCATCTCGCCTCCAGCAGGATATTACCTAGATTTCCAACTACAGCCTCTCAGTTCTGGTGCTCCAGCCGGTAACACCGCCATTCCTGGCGGTGGTCGACGAGGAGGATCCATTCGAGACAACCTTCTTCTGTGGCGCCGAGAACAGCTGACCGAAGCCAAACACCGACCCAGCCCTCGAGGATCCCCGTAGGGAGCAGATGGGGACGTTGAGCACGGGCGAGACCCTGACGACGTTAGCCGAGTAGGAACGCTCCACGCCCCCGTGCTTTACCCGCGCCCCACCACTGAAGGTGCTCGGGCTGCTTGAGCTCCGCTCCAGGCTGTGGAATACAACTTTCCCAGACGCATTCATCCTCGGTGACTCCGCAGAGGTGCTTCTCGCCGGAACCGCTACCGCATCCTCGGGCACCTTCCGCATCGGGCTGCTCCCGAACCTTCCACCCACCCCCGCACCAGCCGCGCCAGAGGCTGAAAGCGTGGAATGACGATGGGGGAAGTGTCCTGGGGAAGGATCGACGCCGGAACGCGCATTGGAGGCGAATCGAAATCTTGGCGGGTTGCGGCCGAGGGATACGGAGTTGTGGCTGGGCTTTTCACAGTCCAGCGAGAGACGGGGGAGGTCCTCGTGATCCGGGTCGGAGGAAGACGACGAGAGGGATAGGCGGGAGCAGACGGAGGCGGACACCAGGGTATCCGAGTCCTGAAGGAGCGGCAGGCGCATGGACGAGTCGATTGAGCAGGATCGCCGGTTCCTGTGGAGCAAACGGTTCAGTGATCTCGCGGAGGGGCTCCTCAAATTAGCTACAGCCGACAAGGGCGACGACCTTCGGACGTCCAGCTTGGCGGTGCTGGTGCCACTGTCCAGCACCGCCTTCTTCAGCCCCAGCAGCTCCCTCCACCGGCTGGAGCACCTCGGTGCCCTGGGGGAGAATTCCGCATGCGGCTCGGATCTGGAGGCTTCCACCCCCATCCGCAACTTATGCACGGATAAGTCCTCCATCGCAAGCGCTGCCGGGGGTGACGAGTCGGCCGTCTCCAGAGGCGGCGGCCGCGGCTGCGCCGAGGCCCCTTGCAGAGGGACGAGCTTCCCATCGCAGAACAACTCGTCGGCGGGGAGCATCGTGGCTGGATCTTCCAGCCGTAGGAACTCGAAGTCCATCACAAGGTCCCTGCCAGGGGACACCAGATCCGCCCCTTCAGCAGCCTTCCCCGCCAGCGAAGTGAACGAGGGTTTCTCCGGGGAGAGGGCGGCGGCGGGGAGGTCGGTGGTCTCATCGTCGCCCAACTCGCGGCTGAAGGAAATCATAGGGCTGAGCCAGCCGCACGAGACGGCGGCGGACGAAGGCGGGAGGTCGAGGAAGCCCTCCGCAGCCACCATCCCGACGTTGTTCACGAGGGCGGAGGCCATCTCGGACCATCAAAGGGCGGTGAGACCACGGCGAACGCCCTCCGACGATGCTGGCGCCTCCTCCTCGTCGTCTCCGCCGCCGTTGCCGCCGCTAGTGACGGCCGGGTTTCCAGAGGGGGCCCGAGGGGTCTAAACGAAGAGGGTGGCAGGCTTTGCATGGGGGGTGGACAGACTGATGCGATACATAGGAACGTGGCGATCTGTTGGAAGCGGCGTGGGGCCGGATGCCTGCGGACGACGACAAAACCGCCTGCCGCCGCCCCCGGTGCGGCTCCATTCCCCTCTTTTCAGAAGCGCTCCTGGATTTCTGTTTTTGTCATACATTTTGGGGAATTTTAAAAAATATATAAGATAATTTCAGTTTTTATATGTCAGGTTTTTTAAATTTAATAATCATATTTTATTATTTAAATATTTAAATAATCACATTTTAAAATTAATTCCCAAAATATTCACCAAGTTGCCACTTCGGCAACTCGGTGACCGGGAGAGTGGAAAAAAGAGTCAGTGTTGAGAATATCGACTTCAGAGTCGGCATTCTCAATGCCGACTTTGGAGTCGGCATTGGGAATGCCGACTTCGATGCCGACTCCAAAGTCGGCATTCACTTTGGAGTCGGCATTGAGAATGTCGACTCCGAAGTCGGCATTCTCAATGCCGACAGCCTCCCTTAAAACCCTCACCCCAAAGGCCGAAACCCCCCCTCTTCCTCACCCTGCTGCAGTCGAACCAGTTCGCGCCGTCGCCTTGCTCGCCGCGCCGGACGCCGCCTCCTCCCTCACATCCCCCCCACCCGGACGCCGCCTCCTCCCTCACCTCCCCCACCCGGACGCCATCTCCACCACCTCCCCTCCTCCCTCACCTCCCCCCTCCCCCCCCCCCCCCCCCCCCCCCCCCCCCCCAACCCACCCGGCCGCCCCACTCATCCATTGACAAATGTAATTTGTTTAATTATTCTTGTTTGACAAATGTAATTTGTTTAAATACTCTTGTTTGACAAATGTGATTTGTTTAAATATTCTTGTTTAACAAATGTGATTTATTTATCTTATAAATGACAGATATGACTAGTTCAAATATTTCTTTAATGTGCTATTATGATGGTGTCTTATGTATTGAGGATCATAAACCTCAATATGAAGGAGGCATTGTACGCATTTTGCGTGTAAAGAAAGACACATTTTTTACTGAGTTGACGAGGAAATTATATATCTTGACGAAATATGACGAAAGACAGTTGTGCATAACAATTTGTCTTTCGTTTTCAGAGAGTTTTTGGTCATTTGCACCTTCCATACATGGGTTTCCACATTGTAGGCCATTGATAAGTGTTGATGGAACACACCTTGATGGAACACACATGTATGAAAAATATCCTGGTGTTTTGATGATTGCTACTGGTGTAGATGCAGATGATGGTTTATTTCCCCTTGCATTCGCTATTGTTGAATCGGAAAATGGTTGGAAGATGTCGGTTATGAAAGTTACAAATAGAGTTGGTCTTGCAATCATTTCTGATCGACATAGAGGTTTGGAGCGTGCAGTACCTGAGATATTTCCTCCTCCTATTGATTACCATCGTTGTTGTTTGCGACATCTTGCTGATAATTTTCAAAAGACATTTCGTGATAAGACATTGACAGGTCTAGCATGGTCTGCAGCGACTAGAACATGTATCTTTGAATTTCAACATTTGATACAGAAAATAGAAGAAATGAATCCTCAAGCAAAGAAATGGTTGGAAGATGTCGGTTATGAAAGATGGACAAAAGTATATGATGGTGGTAAGCGGTTTGGTATGATGACAACAAATATTTCAGAAAGTTTTAATAGTGTATTGAAAGGTGCACGAGGTTTGCCTATCCAGGCTGTAGTGCAAAATTTTTTCTACAGGTTAAACAATTTTTTTGTTAAACAACGTGAGGATGGTTTGAATTGGGAATCATCATATGCTCCTAGTGTAGAAGTCCAACTTCGTGTTATTGAGCGAGAGGCTAGAAGATGTCAGATGATCAGATTTTCTAGACATGAGTTTAAGTCACTAATTCACATGGACATCAATACAATGTTAACCTGGGACCGCAATGTGATTG
Organism: Colocasia esculenta; assembly: GCA_014218235.1. NCBI lineage: Eukaryota > Viridiplantae > Streptophyta > Magnoliopsida > Alismatales > Araceae > Colocasia > Colocasia esculenta. The sequence goes on along the minus strand of CM024758.1, from coordinate 140,171,404 downwards.
TTTCTACAATGTTTATTGCATGATAGGTCTTCCTTGTATCTACATAGTGGCATCTTGTAGATCATTTTCAACAAATATTTCACACTTGAACTTTTGTGTTGCATTTTATTCTGTGGAGGCCTATCGACAGACATATGGGTTTGCTTTTCATCCTGTCTTGGACGGTCGACATTGGCCTCCGCATCGAGGTGCTACATTGCAACCTCCATTTGGTCGTAGGCAAAGTGGTTGTCCACGTAGCAGACGCCTTCATATGCATATAGATACGAATAAAGAATGGTCATTTCATAACCATTGTAGTCATTGTGACCAACCAGGACATTATAGAACTACATGTCCAAGGGTACAACACCCTCATCATAATTAGTAAGTGTTAAGACATTGATAATTAGTTGTTTACATACATTGATAAGACATTCACACATATACATGTCTGTTGTTTACACATATTGTTCACACATATTTATGTATGTTGTTTATATTTATAAGTCTTCTTATATGTAGGCTTGGCAGAGATGGGCCAGCTTCCAGGTCCTGTAGATAATTCTGTATTATACGCACATGAGGGGCATAGATCACAGTTGATTTATAGTGGCCAGGTATTGTTATTGCTAAATTATTGTTATTGTTACTTGTTTATAAATTCAGAATGTTAACATATTTTTTTTTCAGGAAACAGAAGTTCTTAAATTCAGAATGTTGTATGACTATTAAATTATAGAAATTTTACTAACTCACAAATAAATTGTAGGTGGAATGTTCCGAGAGCAGAGATAGATAACCCTCGACATGTTTTGAGACTATATAGATCAGAGCTTGATCATCAGGAGGACTATCAGGTAAACATAATGAAACATATTGTATTTTACACAGAGGATATAGTACTTACACTTACACTTACATCATGCATTTTCAACACAGGTTAGGTGGGAGCCATACACTTCTGATATATTACAGATATTACCAACTGTTTCGAAGCAGGCATTTGATCTTTGGTTGTCTCGGGTTCCTCTTCTTTATTTTTCTATTGTTGATATGTATATTCCAGATAGAGTACTTAGACAGTTTGGTAGAGTACATCATATTCCTGGTCCTGTTGATGCATTAGATCGTGTCACCCGGAAGGGACGTGGGCATATTGATTAGGCTATATATTTCACACATTTTGTACAGATGTGGCATCGTCGGAGATATTACATTATACCACCAGATGAGGACACTATTGGTATTGATAGAGTGGAGTATATGTCTTGGTATTGGTCTATCACCAGGTGGTACATTGGTCGGCCAGGTTTCACTTATGATATGCGTTATAAACCGCGTGATCACATAGAGAGGAGTCTGGTAGAAGGTATGAAACATTTACATATGATGGTTACTGATGGCCTTCGGGATGATATTCTATCGGATAGTACACAGTCTAGATATATAGCCATGCAGATGTACATTGATAGTGTGCTATCTCAGGTTCAGCAGACAGATTCATCTACATCAGATGCAGGACCTTCAAAGCCATGTGCAGGCACCCCACAGCAGCCAGATGATGTAGGACCACCTCAGTTGTCTCCAGATGTTATGACATTTTCACAGCATGGTCTGTATGACGTAGGAGCTTCACAGATACTGACAGATGAGGGCATGCCAGATGCACAGCCACCACAGTCTACAGTAGGTACATATCGTCGCCAGCGACGTTACAGAGGTTCGACTAACACACTACCACAGCAGAGTCAGTCTGATCTACTTGGGGAGACATTAGGCAGTATATCAGAGGACATAGATTCTGAGACAACACAGCCAGAGTCATGTGATGCTATCTTAGTGCATGAGACATATGTTGGGTTGAGTGTGTTTTGGAATTTCCTAAAGTTATATTTTAATGATGACCAATGAACATCACTCATAATTTAATTGTGATGATGACATTTTGTACATATTCAAATGATGACATATTGAACATGTTATACATTTTATACATTTTGTACATATTAAAATGATGACTAATTAAACATGTTATACATTTTATACATATCACAACAATGCTTAAACAACATGTTTTTGATGTTTAATATCTCACATTTTAATGATAATATCTTGTATTAATAGTTTACAATTTATATTTTCAAGTTTACACAAATTTGTCACAGTGGTGTCGACACAGTCCACCTGTGGTGTCAACACAATGTCCTGTGGTGTTGACACAGTCCACCTGTGGTGTCAACACAATGTCTTGTGGTGTTGACACAGTCCACATGTGGTGTCGACACAGTGCCCTGTGGTGTAGACACTAGATGACTGTCCCAGAAGCCTGTTCTGAAGCAGCAGCCAGTGGTGTCGACACAGTCTGCCTGTGTGTCGACACAGTTTGCCAGTGGTGTCGACACAGTCCACCTGTGTGTCGACACTAGATGACTGTCCCAGAAGCCTGTTCTGAAGCAGTAGCCTGTGGTGTCGACACAATCTGCCTGTGTGTCGACACATTTCGACTAAAGCTCAAAAACAGGAATTTTTCTGGACACGTGGCTGCTTGGGAATCAAGGGATTTGACCTAGATTTCCGTGCCCATGCACCCCAAGGCACCTTATGGACACATGGGGCTATAAATACCCATGTTTCTTGTACTCCAAAAGAGAGTGAGACCAGACATCTCCAGAAAAGGGTGTGGCGGCTGCAGAAAGGGAAAAAGGGAGCTTGCGTCTAGAAAGGGAGCAGAGCAGTGCTGTTTGGAAGGAGAACGTGAAGAAGAAGAGAAGAGAAGAGGAGAGAGGATAAAGTATCTGCATCCAGAAAGGGAGCAGAGCAGCGCCATCAGATTGAGGAGCAGAAAAGCAACAAAGGATGAAGAAGAACTGGCAATCCAGATGCCACTGAAGCAGAGCATCGTGGATGAAGAAGAACTCCATCGAATTCCTTCAAGCATCTTCAATCCAAGCTTCTGCAAGTCTTCTTCATCAAGGAACATCCAAATCACATCTATTTCATTTATTTTCTTGGAGTGTTCATCCAGTTTTTCATTGTGTGATCTGTGTATGTGTTCTACACATATCACTTAAATTTGTTTGTTCTATTTTTATCATTGTATTGAGATAGATCGGGCTAGAGGATCTATTCTCTAACTGAGCTTGTTCTAGCAGAACTTGGATCCTTTGTGGTCCAAAGGTTTGGAGCCTTAGTGCTCTGGAGCCGTTGTGCTCATGTGCTTGTGAGTCGTCGTACTCTCAAGTGGTTTTTGGAGTAGGCCGTTGTGCCTATCTCCTGAGTTTTCTTTGAGTTGTCATACTCAAAGGGTTTGGAGTCGTCGTACTCCAGGTTGTGTGTTGAGCCGTCGTACTCAAGGGTGTTTTGGAGTCGTCATGCTCCAGTGTGTGTTGTACTCAAGGTTTTGAGTAGTGTGGCCTCACTGTCTGAGGGGTGACGTAGGAGTCACTGGAGTTGATTTCCGAACCACCTAAAAATTCTCTGTGCAGTGGTTTGAATTGTGGTTTGACTTTGTATTGTGCTAGATGCATGCATAGGGATTTCGCTCACACTACTAATTGATTTGTTCACACACACTAATCTCACATATTGCATCTGTTCAGTGGGGTTTTATTTGAATAGATATCTTAATTCGAAGTAATTTTTAAATTACTTAAGCTTCCGCGTTAATTGGTGTTAGATCTATTCAACCCCCCTTTCTAGATCTGATCCATCCACCTATTCGATCCTACAATTGGTATCAGAGCAAGTTAACCACTCTAACTGTTAGATCTAATTCCTTGTTGCACTATTTCACTGTGAATAGATCTAATAGTCTTTTGAGTTTTGACATAATGGCAAATTGCTTTAATCTGCCTGGATTTCCTGTTATAATTTCAGAGAAATCCCCAAGCTCATTTTCATCGGATTTTTCAGAGGATTCACAAAGAAAAGGAGCAAAAGAAATTCACAAGTACTTAATGGCAAAGAAGAGCTTCAATGAATCCAGAAAATCAACAATTCAAAAGACTTTGGCTCTAACAGCACATTCCATGAGTTCAGATCATTCTTCATCATCTTCAGAACACAAGAGTTCAAATGGGTCTACAAGGTCAGGTAAATCAATTCCAGATCCATTTATGTATTCTAATTTTGATTCTGATGCAAATGAAAGCATGTCTTATGTTGAATTGATTGAATTCTGTGAAAATATACAAAATCTTAATGCAAAGCTGAACACTAAAAATAAAGATTTGAAAAAGACTTTAAAACATTGCCACAAAGAGAGTTAAAAATTGAAAAAATAATTGAATTGCTCCAGAACAATGATAAAGATCCTTCACAAGAAAATGAGAATTTGAAAATTGAAGTTCAGAAACTGAATTCTGAAAAAGAAAGTTTGAAAGATAAAATCAAAATTTGTGAACACAAGTTGTCCAAGTTGAATGAAAATCATGTTCAGTTGGAATATGAAAATCTTGATTTGAAATATGAAAATAAAAAATTGATTGATCTCAATGAAAACTTCAAATTTGATAATGATCAATAAACAAACAGATTTCTAACATGGCTTATGATCATCAAATAAATGAAAGATGCAAACAACTTGTTGAAGAAAATTGTCACTTAAAGAAAAAGATTGAATGCTGTTACATGACAAACCATTAGATAATGATTGTAGCAATTTCAGTAATAAAATTGCTGATAAGGAAAAACAAATTGCTCAATTTGAAAATGAAAAGAACAAGATGAAAAATGATTTGGATGTCATGCTAAACAAACTTCAAATTTCAGAAAAAGAAGTTGTTGCATTAAAAGCTGAAAAACAGAAGTTTCAACATGAATTGAAAAATACTAAATATACAAGTCTTGCTTCTATGAGAGATAAGAAAAATGAAAATAAAACAAAATTAACATTTGTTAAAGCTGCTGCGAACAAGAACTCTGCTAATTCTAATGAAAAACTAGTGAAAGTTCTTGTTCAGAAACAGACAGAGAAAAAGAAAAATGCTACCGTAAAAAAGATTAATCTACTTCCTCCATCAGTCCAAAAAGCTCTAAGGTAAGTTCCAAATTCACATCATGCTAAGAGCCACCAAAAAGTACATCATTCTCCTCATGGTATGTCTCCTCACAAGAAAAGGAGATTCCAGCAAATGCATACATGCCAAGGTAAGTACCAGGTAAGAAATGCTCCTGGATTCAAAAAGGTTCATTGCTGTAATCTAACTCTTGCTCTACTGTAGGACCCAAGAAGGTAAGGGTCCTAAGGCCAACTTGATCAGCAAGTTGATGAGCCTTGTAGCCATACCTTTCCATCTGAAATCAAGACAATGGCTATGCAAGGTAAGAAAAATTGGAAACCACAGGTAAAATCCAAATGAAGACTGTTCAGGTAAAATCTCATATCATTTCCAGATTGAACTGCTTAAGCTAAAGAAAATTCTTAGAGTCTTATCTGAACAATGAAGAGTGTGTTTTGATATTGCTCTCAACAATAACTTTGTGTCATAACAATTGGAATCATGTTTGTATTATCATGCTGGCTTAACTGTGCCCATGATTCTATGTGCATATCAACTGCTTTGACTTTTTGGTATATCAAATGATGACATGTGGAAAAACAAGTTATGCTTGTTTGGAAGCTATCATTATGTGTGAGTAAAATACTCCGCCAAGTACCAGAAGTCATGTTATGCGTAAGGCTAATTGTGTGCATAATCATGTGTGAATTGCTTGCTAGCTTTTTCATTCCGTGCACATATTAAGGGGGAGTAAATTTGAAAAAGTGTAAAAATATTCTTGAAAAAATGCAATAAATTTGATGCTAAAAACCATGAAGCCATTTTTCTTGGCTATTCAGAAATTTCTAGAGCTTATAAAATTTACATTCTCAAGAATAAAACTGTGGAAGAATCTCCACATGTAGTTTTTGATGAAAACTCATATCAAACTGATGACTCTACATCTTGCAGGATTCCTCAAAATAATGAAGAGGATGACTTCGTTGTCGAATCTTCACCAACTGTTGAAGAGGATGAAGATCCATTTGAAAATCTGGACAATCAATCACCTACCACAAGTGGTTCAGGTAATATTGTTCCAGAACTAAATGCATCCCAAGAGGTAATTCCTGAAAATAGATTTTTAAAAGATCATCCAATTGAGAATGTAGTTGGTAATGTGCATGATAGGGTTAGAACTAGATCATCTTTTCTGAATGCAATAAATGAAGACCCACTAGCACTAATTTTCCAAATTGAACCCAAGTCAATTGATGAAGCTCTAACTAGTGAGGATTGGATCAATGCAATGCATGATGAACTTCATCAATTTGACAGAAATCAAGTGTGGGAATTAGTACCTAGACCTAGTGACCAATCTGTTATTGGTACTAGATGGGTGTTCAGAAATAAATTGAATGAAAATGGACAGGTTGTAAGGAATAAAGCTAGACTAGTTGCCAAGGGGTACAATCAGGAGTTTGGAATTGATTTTAAAGAATCATATGCCCCTGTAGCTAGACTAGAAGCTGTGAGAATATTTCTTGCTTTTGCATCATCCTGAAATTTAAAGTTTATCAAATGGATGTGAAAAGTACTTTCTTGAATGGATATATTAAAGAAAATGTTTTTGTAGAACAACCTTTTGGTTTTGAAAATAAAAAATATCCTGATCATATTTTCAAACTCAATAAGTCTCTTTATGGTCTTAAGCAAGCTCCAAGAGCTTGGTATGACCGGTTGAGCTCATTTTTGTTGAATAAAGGTTACACAAGAGGTAATGTAGACCAAACATTGTTTACAAAAATTGTCAATAATCAAATCATTGCTGTCCAAATATATGTTGATGACATAATTTTTGGATCTACAAATAAAGAATTTTGTACTGAATTTGCTGATCACATGAAAACTGAATTTGAAATGAGTTTGATGGGAGACTTATAATTCTTTTTGGGATTGCAGGTATATCAAACCAGTAAAGGGATTTTTATAAGTCAAACAAAATATGTGAAAGAACTTCTGAAAAGGTTTGACTTTCAACACCTCAAGCATTCAAACACACTAATGGCAATAAATGTAAGACTAGAGGAAGATTCACTTGGTAAGTTAGTAGATCCAAAGACCTACAGAGGTATGATTGGTTCTCTACTTTACCTCACAACCTCTAGACCAGACATACAATTTAGTGTGTGCATGTGTGCTCGATTTCAAGTCAATCCTAAAGAAAGTCACATGTTAGCTGTCAAAAGGATTTTTAAATATCTTGTTGGAACATGTGAACTTGGAATTTGGTATCCTGCTAGTTTCAAGTTAGATCTAATTGCTTACTGTGATGCTGATTGTGCTGGTTGTAAGCTTGATAGAAAAAGTATTAGTGGCTTGTGTTTATATCTATGTGGATGCCTAATTTCATGGGCTTCTAAAAAGCAACATTCAGTAGCTCTATCCACTGCAGAGGCTGAATATGTTGCAGCTGGTTGTTGTGGGACTCAAGTTCTTTGGGTGAAACATCAGCTCCTAGACTATAATCACAAATTGGGGTGTATTCATATTTTGAGTGATAACACTAGTACTATTAATTTGTCTAAAAACCCAATTCAGCATTCACGAACAAAACATATTGAAATCAGACATCATTTTCTAAGGGATGAGGTCGCTAAGAAATCTTTTGAACTTCACTTATTGAAACTGAAAAATAAATTGCAGATATTTTCACTAAGCCTCTTCCAGAAAACAAATTCTCATCTTTAAGAAGAGAGCTTGGTTTGTACAAATTTCCACATTCTTGATATCTTCTATCTCTTTTTGCTAATAAAAGTCTTCATGTTCTTGCAAATAAATTCCTCACTCTCACATTGCATTGGCATTCTTGGTATATCAAATGGTGATTTGAAGAAAGACAAGTCAGGCTTGTCTGGACACTTTCACTATGCGTGAGTATATGTCTCCGCCAAGTATCAAGAGTCTTGTATGCAATTGTTGAGGGGGAGTCTCTGTCTTTCAATAACATAATCTTGTTCATTCTATTTTCACTTCATTCCATTCCTATTTCTTCAATAATCCTCATGTTCACCTTGTGAGGGGGAGATACATGAAAGGGGGAGTCATTGTCACATTCCTTGACCTTACTTGTCTATCTTGAACCCAAACTCATCAGAATTTTTTGAGTCATTGTGCTATTTTCTTATGAGAGAATTAAGACATTGAAACTAAACTCATTGTGCATTTAGTTTAATTTCAAAGATTCATTATCATTTCAAGGTTAAGTAATCTTAATACTGAATGTTTTTAAAATGATTTACAAAACACTATATAGGCACATGAGTGGCTTTAATATTTCACATGTGTATGTTTAAGCTTCATTTTTACCACATGTTAAGAATAATTTTTCTAAATTCGTAGTCATGACTTGTCTGGTCAAAGCAAACATATTCCTGCAAAACATCAAAAGAAAATGATCAACAATATGGAAAGATACAAACAGAGCAATGCAAATTCTTGACCACTGAGTAACCGGGTCATTTCACCTAAAAAGTGATTGTTTCGCGTCAAAAAGTGGAAATCAAAGTTTTCAACTCTGTATAAGATAATGAAAGTTAAACCACTGAGTAATCAGGAGGTCTTGCATCTGATCAATGTGATCTCTTGCACTGAAAAATGAGATTTAACTAATTTATTCTTGTACTCTTTCCCAGTTCAAAATGAAAGAAAATCAACTTGACATGATGGAAAAACTTAAGACCTTAATAAAGTTCATGTTTACTGAGTTTAGACCTATTATTCTACATTGTGTTACAATTAAAGCTCCTAACATCCTTGTTAAATATTTCTGCTCACTCATATAGGTCACTTTACTTCACTTTTGCATCATTATTTTAACTACATTCAGATCATTATATTTTGCTATACTTTGTGTTGAGTGTGTCTTTGTGATTAAATTTTACTGCACAATACAAAAAATACAATAATTAATCTTATATGTAAATATCATTTTGCCTCACTTATTTTGATTCTTCCTGAACTTTCCTTTTCACAACTGGAATTCTTCATCTCCTACCATTCTTTGCTTCTTTCTTTATCTATCTTTTTAATGATGCCAAAAAGGGGGAGAAAGTTCCTTAAAAGGGGGAGAAAGTTCTTCAAAAAGGGGGAGAAAGTTCTTCAAAAAGGGGGAGAAAGTTCTTCAAAAAGGGGGAGAAAGTTTCTTATGGGAGAAAATTCAAAAAGGGGAGATTTGAGTCAGGCTATTGGGAGATTGTGCATATATTTTGTCATCATCAAAAAGGGGGAGAATGTTGGGTTGAGTGTGTTTTGGAATTCCTAAAGTTGTATTTTAATGATGACCAATGAACATCACTCATAATTGATTTTGATGATGACATTTTGTACATTTTGTACATATTCAATGATGACATATTGAACATGTTATACATTTTATACATTTTGTACATATTAAAATGATGACTAATTGAACATGTTATACATTTTATACATATCACAACAATGCTTAAACAACATGTTTTTGATGTTTAATATCTCACATTTTAATGATAATATCTTGTATTAATGGTTTACAATTTATATTTTCAAGTTTACACAAATTTGTCACAGTGGTGTCGACACAGTCCACATGTGGTGTCAACACAATGTCATGTGGTGTTGACACAGTCCACCTGTGGTGTCAACACAATGTCATGTGGTGTTGACACAGTCCACCTGTGGTGTCGACACAGTGCCCTGTGGTGTCGACACTAGATGACTATCCCAGAAGCCTGTTCTGAAGCAGCAGCCAGTGGTGTCGACACAGTCTGCCTGTGTGTCGACACAGTTTGCCAGTGGTGTCGACACATTCCACTTGTGTGTCGACACTAGATGACTGTCCCAGAAGCCTGTTCTGAAGCAGTAGCCTGTGGTGTCGACACAGTCTGCCTGTGTGTCGACACACTTCGACTAAAGCTCAAAAACGGGAATTTTTCTGGACACGTGGCTGCTTGGGAATCAAGGGATTTGACCTAGATTTCCGTTCTCATGCACCCCAAGGCACCTTATGGACACATGGGGCTATAAATACCCATGTTTCTGTACTCCAAAAGAGAGAGAGACCAGACATCTCCAGAAAAGGGTGTGGCGGCTGCAGAAAGGGAAAAAGGGAGCTTGCGTCCAGAAAGGGAGCAGAGCAGTGCTGTTTGGAAGGAGAACGTGAAGAAGAAGAGAAGAGAAGAGGAGAGAGGATAAAGTATCTGCATCCATAAAGGGAGTAGAGCAGCGCCATCAGATTGAGGAGCAGAAAAGCAACAAAGGATGAAGAAGAACTGGCAATCCAGATGCCACTGAAGCAGAGCATCGTGGATTGAAGAAGAACTCCATCGAATTCCTTCAAGCATCTTCAATCCAAGCTTCTGCAAGTCTTCTTCATCAAGGAACATCTAAGTCACATCTATTTCATTTATTTTCTTGGAGTGTTCATCCAGTTTTTCATTGTGTGATCTGTGTATGTGTTCTACACATATCACTTAATTCTGTTTGTTCTATTTTATCATTGTATTGAGATAGATCAGGCTAGAGGATCTATTCTTTAACTGAGCTTGTTCTAGCAGAACTTGGATCCTTTGTGGTCCAAAGGTTTGGAGCCTTAGTGTTCTGGAGCCGTTGTGCTCATGTGCTTGTGAGTCGTCGTACTCTCAAGTGGTTTTTGGAGTAGGTCGTTGTGCCTATCTCCTGAGTTTTCTTTGAGTTGTCATACTCAAAGGGTTCGGAGTCGTCGTACTCCAGGTTGTGTGTTGAGCCGTCGTACTCAAGGGTGTTTTGGAGTCGTCGTGCTCCAGTGTGTGTTGTACTCAAGGTTTTGAGTAGTGTGGCCTCACTGTCTGAGGGGTGGACGTAGGAGTCACTGGAGGTGATTTCCGAACCACCTAAAAATCCTCTGTGCAGTGGTTTGAATGTGGTTTGACTTTGTATTGCGCTAGATGCATGCATAGGGATTTTGCTGACACTACTAAGTGATTTGTTCACACACACTAATCTCACATATTGCATCTGTTCAGAGGGGTTTTATTTGAATAGATATCTTAATTCGAAGTAATTTTTAAATTACTTAAGCTTCCGCGTTAATTGGTGTTAGATCTATTCAACCCCCCCTTCTAGATCTGATCCATCCACCTATTCGATCCTACAATTGGTATCAGAGCAGGTTAACCACTATAACTGTTAGATCTAATTCCTTGTTGCACTATTTCACTGTGAATAGATCTAATAGTCTTTTGAGTTTTGGCATAATGGCAAATTGCTTTAATCTGCATGGATTTCCTGTTATAATTTCAGAGAAATCCCCAAGCTCATTTTCATCGGATTTTTCAGAGGATTCACAAAGAAAAAGAGCAAAAGAAATTCACAAGTACTTAATGGCAAAGAAGAGCTTCAATGAATCCAGAAAATCAACAATTCAAATGACTTTGGCTCTAACAGCACATTCCATGAGTTCAGATCATTCTTCATCCTCTTCAGAACACAAGAGTTCAAATGGGTCTACAAGGTCAGGTAAATCAATTCCAGATCTATTTATGTATTCTAATTCTGATTCTGATGCAGATGAAGACATGTCTTATGTTGAATTGATTGAATTCTATGAAAAGATGCAAAATCATAATGCAAAGTTGAACACTAAAAATAAAGATTTGAAAAAGACTTTAAAACATTGCCACAAAGAGAGTGAAAAATTGAAAAATACAATTGAATTGCTCTAGAACAATGATAAAGATCATTCACAAGAAAATGAGAATTTAAAAATTGAAGTTCAGAAACTGAATTCTGAAAAAGAAAGTTTGAAAGATAAAATCAAAATTTGTGAACACAAGTTGTCCAACTTGAAAGAAAATCATGATCAGTTGGAATATGAAAATCTTGATTTGAAATATGAAAATGAAAATTGATTGATCTCAATGAAAACTTCAAATTTAATAATGATCATTTAATCAAACAGATTTCTAACATGGCTCATGATCATCAAATAAATGAAAGATGCAAACAACTTGTTGAAGAAAATTGTCACTTAAAGAAAAAGATTGAATGCTTGTTACATGACAAACCATTAGATAATGATTGTAGCAATTTCAGTAATAAAATTACTGATATGGAAAAACAAATTGCTCAATTGAAAATGAAAAGAACAAGATGAAAAATGATTTGGATGTCATGCTAAACAAGCTTCAAATTTCAGAAAAAGAAGTTGTTGCATTAAAAGCTGAAAAACAGAAGCTTCAATATGAATTGAAAAATACTAAATATACAAGTCTTGCTTCTGTGAGAGATAAGAAAAATGAAAATAAAATAAAATTAACATTTGTTAATGCTGCTGCGAACAAGAACTCTGCTAATTCTAATGAAAAACTAGTGAAAGTTCTTGTTCAGAAACCGACAGAGAAAAAGATAAATGCTACTGTCAAAAAGATTCATCTACTTCCTCCATCAGTCCAAAAAGCTCTAAGGCAAGTTCCAAATTTACATCAAGCTAAGAGCCACCAAAAAGTACCCATTCTCCTCATGGTATGTCTCCTCACAAGAAAAGGAGATTCCAGCAAATGCATACATGCCAAGGTAAGTACCAGGTAAGAAATGCTCCTGGATTCAAAAAGGTTCATTGCTGCAATCTAACTCTTGCTCTACTGTAGGACCCAAGAAGGTAAGGGTCCTAAGGCCAACTTGATCAGCAAGTTGATGAGCCTTGTAGCCATACCTTTCCATCTGAAATCAAGACAATGGCTATGCAAGGCAAGAAAAATTGGAAACCACATGTAAAATCTAAATGAAGACTGTTCAGGTAAAATCTCATATCATTTCCAGATTGAACTGCTTAAGCTAAAGAAAATTCTTAGAGTCTTATCTGAACAATGAAGAGTGTGTTTTGATATTGCTCCCAACAATAACTTTGTGTCATAACAATTGGAATCATGTTTGTATTATCATGCTGGCTTAACTGTGCCCATGATTCTATGTGCATATCAATTGCTTTGACTTTTGGTATATCAAATGATGACATGTGGAAAAACAAGTTATGTTTGTTTGGAAGCTATCATTATGTGTGACTAAAATACTCCGCCAAGTACCAGAAGTCATGTTATGCTTAAGGCTAATTGTGTGCATAATCATGTGTGAATTGCTTGCTAGCTTTTTCATTCCATGCACATATTAAGGGGGAGTAAATTTGAAAAAATGTAAAAATGTTCTTGAAAAAATGCAATAAATTTGATGCTAAAAACCATGAAGCCATTTTTCTTGGCTATTCAGAAATTTCTAGAGCTTATAAAGTTTACATTCTCAAGAATAAAACTGTGGAAGAATCTCCACATGTAGTTTTTGATGAAAACTCATATCAAACTGATGACTCTACATCTTGCAGGGTTCCTCAAAATAATGAAGAGGATGACTTCGTTGTCGAATCTTCACCAACTGTTGAAGAGGATGAAGATCCATTTGAAAATCTGGACAATCAATCACCTACCACAAGTGGTTCAGGAAATATTGTTCCAGAAATAAATGCATCCCAAGAGGTAATTCCTGAAAACAGATTTTTAAGAGATCATCCAATTGAGAATGTAGTTGGTAATGTGCATGATAGAGTTAGAACTAGATCATCTTTTCTGAATGCAATAAATGAAGACCCACTAGCACTAATTTTTCAAATTGAACCCAAGTCAATTGATGAAGCTCTAACTAGTGAGGATTGGATCAATGCAATGCATGATGAACTTCATCAATTTGACAGAAATCAAGTGTGAGAATTAGTACCTAGACCTAGTGACCAATCTGTTATTGGTACTAGATGGGTGTTCAGAAATAAATTAAATGAAAATGTACAGGTTGTAAGGAATAAAGCTAGACTAGTTACCAAGGGGTACAATCAGGAGTTTGGAATTGATTTTGAAAAATCATATGCCCCTGTAGCTAGACTAGAAGCTGTGAGAATATTTCTTGCTTTTGCATCATCCCTGAAATTTAAAGTTTATCAAATGGATGTGAAAAGTGCTTTCTTGAATGGATACATTAAAGAAAATGTTTTTGTAGAACAACCTCCTGGTTTTGAAAATAAAAAATATCTTGATCATGTTTTCAAACTCAATAAGACTCTTTATGGTCTTAAGCAAGCTCCAAGAGCTTGGTATGACCGGTTGAGCTCATTTTTGTTGAATAAAGGTTACACAAGAGGTAATGTAGACCAAATCTTGTTTACAAAAATTGTCAATAATCAAATCATTATTGTCCAAATATATGTTGATGACATAATTTTTGGATCTACAAATAAAGAATTTTGTACTGAATTTGCTGATCACATGAAAACTGAATTTGAAATGAGTTTGATGGGAGACTTACGATTCTTTTTGGGATTGCAGGTATATCAAACCAGTGAAGGGATTTTTATAAGTCAAACAAAATATGTGAAAGAACTTCTGAAAAGGTTTGACTTTCAGCACCTTAAGCATTCAAGCACACTAATGGCATTAAATGTAAGACTAGAGGAAGATTCACTTGGTAAGTCAGTAGATCCAAAGACCTACAGAGGTATGATTGGTTCTCTACTTTACCTCACAACCTCTAGACCAGACATATAATTTAGTGTGTGCATGTGTGCTCGATTTCAAGTCAATCCTAAAGAAAGTCACATGTTAGCTGTCAAAAGGATTTTTAAATATCTTGTTGGAACATGTGAACTTGGAATTTGGTATCCTGCTAGTTGCAAGTTAGATCTAATTGCTTACTGTGATGCTGATTGTGCTGGTTGTAAGGTTGATAGAAAAAGTATTAGTGGCTTGTGTTTATATCTAGGTGGATGCCTAATTTCATGGGCTTCTAAAAAGTAACATTCAGTAGCTCTATCCACTGCAGAGGCTGAATATGTTGCAACTGGTTGTTGTGGCACTCAAGTTCTTTTGGTGAAACATCAGCTCCTAGACTATAATCACAAATTGGGGTGTATTCATATTTTGAGTGATAACACTAGTACTATTAATTTGTCTAAAAACTCAATTAAGCATTCACGAACAAAGCATATTGAAATAAGACACCATTTTCTAAGGGATGAGGTCGCTAAGAAATCTTTTAAACTTCACTTTATTGAAACTGAAAAACAAATTGCAGATATTTTCACTAAGCCTCTTCCAGAAAATAAATTCTCATCTTTAAGAAGAGAGCTTGCTTTGTACAAATTTCCACATTCTTGATATCTTCCATCTCTTTTTACAAATAAAAGTCTTCATGTTCTTGCAAATAAATTCCTCACTCTCACATTGCATTGTCATTCTTGGTATATCAAATGGTGATTTGAAGAAAGACAAGTCATGCTTGTCTGGACACTTTCACTATGCGTGAGTATATGTCTCCGCCAAGTATCAAGAGTCTTGTATGCAATTGTTGAGGGGGAGTCTCTGTCTTTCAATAACATAATCTTGTTCATTCTATTTTCACTTCATTCCATTCCTATTTCTTCAATAATCCTCATGTTCACCTTGTGAGGGGGAGATACATGAAAGGGGGAGTCATTGTCACATTCCTTGACCTTACTTGTCTATCTTAAACCCCAAACTCATCAGAATTTTTTGAGTCATTGTGCTAATTTCTTATGAGAGAATTAAGACATTGAAACTAAAATCATTGTGCATTTAGTTTAATTTCAAAGATTCATTATCATTTCAAGTTTAAGCAATCTTAATACTGAATGTTTTTAAAATGATTTGCAAAACACTATTATAGGCACATGAGTGGCTTTAATGTTTCACATGTGTATGTTTAAGCTTCATTTTTACCACATGTTAAGAATAATTTTTCTAAATTCGTAGCATGACTTGTCTGGTCAAATCAAACATATTCCTGCAAAACATCAAAAGAAAATGATCAACAATCTGGAAAGATACAAACAGAGCAATATAAATTCTTGACCACTATGTAACCGGGTCATTTCACCTAAAAAGTGATTGTTTCACGTCAAAAAGTGGAAATCAAAGTTTTCAACTCTGTATAAGATAATGAAAGTTAAACCACTGAGTAATCAGGAGGTCTTGCATCTGATCAATGTGATCTCTTACACTGAAAAGTGAGATTTAACTACTTTATTCTTTTATTCTTTCCCAGTTCAAAATGAAAGAAAATCAACTTGACAGGATGGAAAAACTTAAGACCTTAATAAATTTCATGTTTATTGAGTTTAGACCTATTATTCTACATTATGTTACAATTAAAGCTCCTAACATCCTTGTTAAATATTTCTGCTCACTCATATAGGTCACTTTACTTCACTTTTGCATCATTATTTTAACTACATTCAGATCATTATATTTTGCTATACTTTGTGTTGAGTGTGTCTTTGTGATTAAACTTTATTGCACAATACAAAAAACACAATAATTTATCTCATATGTAAATATCACTTTGCCTCACTTATTTTGATTCTTCCTGAACTTTCTTTTCACAATTGGAATTCTTCATCTCCTACCATTCTTTGCTTCTTTCTCTTATCTATCTTTTTAATGATGTCAAAAAGGGGGAGAAAGTTCCTTAAAAGGGGGAGAAAGTTCTTCAAAAAGGGGGAGAAAGTTTCTTATGGGAGAAAATTCAAAAAGGGGAGATTTGAGTCAGGCTATTGGGAGATTGTGTATATATTTTGTCATCATCAAAAAGGAGGAGAATGTTGGGTTGAGTGTGTTTTGGAATTTTCTAAAGTTATATTTTAATGATGACCAATGAACATCACTCATAATTTGATTTTGATGATGACATTTTGTACATTTTGTACATATTCAAATGATGACATATTGAACATGTTATACATTTTGTACATATTAAAATGATGACTAATTGAACATGTTATACATTTTATACATATCACAACAATGATTAAACAACATGTTTTTGATGTTTAATATCTCACATTTTAATGATAATATCTTGTATTAATGGTTTACAATTTATATTTTCAGGTTTACACAAATTTGTCACAGTGGTGTCGACACAGTCCACCTGTGGTGTCAACACAATGTCATGTGGTGTTGACACAGTCCACTTGTGGTGTCAACACAATGTCCTGTGGTGTTGACACAGTCCACCTGTGGTGTCGACACAGTGCCCTGTGGTGTCGACACTAGATGACTGTGCCAGAAGCCTGTTCTGAAGCAGCAGCCAGTGGTGTCGACACAGTCTGCCTGTGTGTCGACACAGTTTGCCAGTGGTGTCGACACAGTCCACCTGTGTATCGACACTAGATGACTATCCCAGAAGCCTGTTTGAAGCAGTAGCCTGTGGTGTCGACACAGTCTGTCTGTGTGTCGACACACTTCGACTAAAGCTCAAAAATGGGAATTTTTCTGGACACATGGCTGCTTGGGAATCAAGGGATTTGACCTAGATTTCCATGCCCCTGCACCCCAAGGCACCTTATGGACACATGGGGCTATAAATACCCATGTTTCTTGTACTCCAAAAGAGAGAGAGAGACCAGACATCTCCAGAAAAGGGTGTGGCGGCTGCAGAAAGGGAAAAAGGGAGCTTGAGTCCAGAAAGGGAGTAGAGCAGTGATGTTTGGAAGGAGAACGTGAAGAAGAAGAGAAGAGAAGAGGAGAGAGGATAAAGTATCTGCATCCAGAAAGGGAGCAGAGCAGCGCCATCAGATTGAGGAGCAGAAAAGCAACAAAGGATGAAGAAGAACTGGCAATCCAGATGCCACTGAAGCAGAGCATTGTGGATTGAAGAAGAACTCCATCGAATTCATTCAAGCGTCTTCAATCCAAGCTTCTGCAAGTCTTCTTCATCAAGGAACATCCAAGTCACATCTATTTCATTTATTTTCTTGAAGTGTTCATCCAGTTTTTCATTGTGTGATCTGTGTATGTGTTCTACACAGATCACTTAATTCTGTTTGTTCTATTTTTATCATTGTATTGAGATAGATCGGGCTAGAGGATCTATTCTCTAACTGAGCTTGTTCTAGCAGAACTTGGATCCTTTGTGGTCCAAAAGTTTGGAACCGTAGTGCTCAGGTTTGAGCCTTAGTGCTCTGGAGCCGTTGTGCTCATGTGCTTGTGAGTCGTCGTACTCTCAAGTGGTTTTTGGAGTAGGCCGTTGTGCCTATCTCCTGAGTTTTCTTTGAGTTGTCATACTCAAAGGGTTTGGAGTCGTCGTACTCCAGGTTGTGTGTTGAGCCGTCGTGCTCAAGGGTGTTTTGGAGTCGTCATGCTCCAGTGTGTGTTGTACTCAAGGTTTTGATTAGTGTGGCATCACTGTGTGAGGGGTGGACGTAGGAGTCACTGGAGGTGATTTCCGAACCACCTAAAATCCTCTGTGCAGTGGTTTGAATTGTGGTTTGACTTTGTATTGCGCTAGATGCTTGCATAGGGATTTCGCTCACACTACTAATTGATTTGTTCACACACACTAATCTCACATATTGCATCTGTTCAGTGGGGTTTTATTTGAATAGATATCTTAATTCGAAGTAATTTTTAAATTGCTTAAGCTTCCGCGTTAATTGGTGTTAGATCTATTCAACCCCCCCTTCTAGATCTGATCCATCCACCTATTCGATCCTACAACACAGTCACAGTCGGAGACAGAGGTGATGCACAGGGTGAGATACAAGAGTAGTGCCACAGTCGTGGTCGTGGTCGAGGTCGAGCATCTAGAAAGAGAAAGAAGAGATGGTTTCCACAAATTTTTTGAGATATATTCAGTACTTGATATTTTTTAGTTGTGTTTTTCGTCTACATATGCTATTTTGATGTATTTATGATTTAGACATGATGTTATGTGAATTAGATATCCACAAATATTTTGGCTGGCCGGAGCAGTATCATTGGATGGCATTCAAATATTTTGGCTATTAATCTAGTGTTTCTTATGTTCCTAGTTTCTTACTCCAACCACACATAATTGTTATTTTTGTTACTTTATACAAACACAAAAAATTTTAGTTGTGTTATACAAACACAAAATTTATTGCATCTTCCTTTATGTAGACATCTACAAAATTTAGGCCTAACACTTTATTTTAAAAAAACTCAAAACACTAACTTAATTGCCTGTGTTTGCACATTTTTGTGCGTTGCACATTTATGTTAAAAGCGGTCGATCGCTCCTCCGCTCGGGCAGTCGATCGCTCTTACTATTGCGTTTTCCCACGGCCTGTTAAAAGCGGTCGACCGCTCCTCCGCGCGGACGGTCGACCGCTCCTCCGCGCGGACAGTCGACCGCTCCTCCATCGGAAGGTTTTTTTTTTTTTTTTACATAATGGAGTCGGCGTAGCCATTGCCGACTTGTGTGTCGGCAATGGTAATGCCGACTTTGGAGTCAGCAATGCAATATAATATGATAGTAAAAATCGACTAAGGTAAGTAACCTTTGGTAATGATTCGGACAAACTTTAACTCTTGATAAAAATAAATTGCCACCTTGCCACCTTAAGAATTATGTCTTCCCCTAGATTGTTGCCTTGCATTGCATTAGTGTAACCTTCAAGCAACAAAGGGAGTGTAGTACTCCAGAAAATTTATTAATTAGAAAATAAAGAAAAATTAAATTTTATCAAATAATAAATCAAACTAGTTAAAAATATATATGTGCTATTATTTCATGCATAAAAATCTATAAAAAATTTCGTAAAAATAGTAGTTATACTTTAAATAATATTCTCTAATGACCTACCAAGAAATTTGGGCATAAAAAAATTATTTAGACTAAGTTTAGAAATTATGCGACTTATTAACGTAATTAAGAAATAAGTCGGAAAACCCATTATTTTATGAGCCAAAGTGGATTATAAATTAAAATAAACATGTGGTAGACTTTAAATAATATGGGTTGATAACCCATTATGATATTTGGACCAATAGACAATCTTGGCCCATGATATATTCTCTAATAAAAGATAATTAAAAATCTATAAGTAAAGTAAGTACATGAGTTGTATAATTAAGCTCACCCGAGTTTTGGGTCAAGAGTAAGAGCCCAAATGATGAATATTAGAAATATTGGCATAAAATAATATTAAACAGAATTAAAATAAGAAATTAATTGAATAAGTGTGATAAATAGATTTAAATAAGAATAAAGGGTGAATATAATAGAATTAAATCAATACCCATTAAGTTAAATTAGTAATGGGTTTTACTAATGGTCTTAACATGAATTGTTGGGTCCAAATATGAAGAGTCCATCATGAGATGGGAAGTAATTAGGCTAAATTCGTACCTAAAAATAGTAATAATAGAAAATGGTAAGATAAAGACTAAATGGGATGTAATTATCCTAAATAAGAGTCATCATCCCATCATAACTCATTACCCACGAAATTAGATCTCTCATCTATCCTATTAGGTGGGATAATGCAAGAAATAAGGACATAAATATAGAAATTAAGAGTTTGAAGAGAAAGATGAGTTTAAGAAAGTTGGACTCTTAAACCAAATAAAACACCCCCAATTCGGCCCTATCACCCCATAGAACGATTGTTGGAGCTTTGGTGGACGAGGAGGAGAGCTGAAGAACGAAGGAGCAAGGGGGAGGAGCTTGGAAAGGAGGGATTCATCTCGTTCTTCATCAAAACCCTAGGATTTTCTTATCAGTAAGAAAATGTAGGCAATCTCTCAATCACAAATCGTGTAAAATTAACCCTAGGTAGCCCACATGATCCTCTTTGAAAGTTCTATGTTTCCCTATTTTTTGTGGCTCCATGAAGAAGTATTAAATGTATCAATCCATGTCAACTCCATGTACCCAAACCTTCATGATTGCTCTCAATCCATACGTGTGCATGATCCCATGTCCAGAAACTATTCTCATAAATACTACTTGTTACTAGCTTTCAAACGCCCCTATTTGCCCTAATTTCTATCGTGTATTCGTTGCCAATTAAATTGTTCTTTCATGACTATGCATGTTTAGGTCACTAAAATATTACCTTGTTAAAGCATGCACAAACCTTGTCGTTATCTAATACTCATGCATGTTGATAGATCTATGTGTCTACTTTCATTTAAAACTAGTTTTATGATTTTTGGATCATCGTGTGATTTATATCGATGTAGAAGAGCTCTGCATCATGCTTTGGAGGGAAGGATCAAAACCAAAAAGGGGAAGAAAAAAACCCCTTTTCTGGGTCGGGCCGCTCCTCTTAAGTCGCGACGGCCCCACTCGTCGCGACCTCAGAGGGGACGCTGCTGGCCGGACTGTCGCGATCTAAACGCGGCGGCCCGCGTAGTCTCGCCAGGCCAGCCGGTTCGGCTGTCACGCCCTGGAACCCCGTCGCGACCTGATCGTGACAGCCAAACCCATCGCGACCTGATCGTGACGGCCAAACCCATTGCGACCTGATCGTGACGGCCAAACTCGTCGCGACCTGAACGTGACGACCATACCTGTCACGACATGAACGTGACGGCCATACCCGTCGCGACCTGATCGTGACAGCCATACCCGTCACGACCTGAACGTGACGGCCATACCCGTCGCGACATCAGGTTGCAGCCGGAACCTGTAATTGCCTATACAACCCTGCTATTATTACCATTTAAACCCTATTTTAACCCTAACTAAATACTGTCATGAACTGTAATGACTTGTTAGTTAATAATGAGTATGTCTATATGAATTAATTAATTAAAAGCTATGTGCACAATCCGTTATGCTCTCTTGATTTCTTACACATGCACACACTTAACATTTATGTTTGCCATTAAACCTTATTAAATTACTCTATAATATATCTGGTAATTAAGTGAAATTAATTACTAAATTCTCCATTTAGTTAATAACACTTGTTTTCGTTCTATTCGCGCTTTGAACACTGTTACCGCTCCCCTCGGCTTTCGAGCACTCGAGGCACGACAGACACTTATTTTGTACACACTCTCTTGGATTGGACCACCTCTCCGTTGGGAATACCCCTGACTGGATCAAGGACTCCTTGTCAAGGCCTCCGTAAGTCTTCTTGGCTTTAGCGCACGTCCATTGCCGACGAGCTGGTTGTACCCTTAAAACCTGTTACACCCCTAGGGATTAGTACGATCCAAACGGCCTTAGTGAATTCTCTCTTATCTTGGGATCACGCCGGACCATCTAGCCAGTGTTAATAGCACGGCTAGTGGGCGGTTGTGACTTCTACCTGACTACCGGTACCCGACCTAGTGTCGTGCAATTGTGACTATCGTCGGTTTAACGTTGTTTTACGTTTATACCTCTAACTCATCTACAATCCTTGTACTCTCATCTATTCACGTTCACTCTACTATCTCATCTATTCATCTAGTACTCTCTTGAGACTCTTTGAGCTGTTGTGGCTCCTATCGTTTTGTACTATACTTGACTGTCTAGCGCTATAATATGGGTCTTGTGACTCTACTGACTCGAATGCATACTGTGTAGGGCACAGAGAGTATCCGAGGGGCTCCAATCTAGTCCTGGGGGCATAGAGCCACCTGAAAATACCTGCAGGGGCTAATGACGGTGTCTGCATTGCACGGTTCTGACTAATGGTTCTAGACATCTGACAGTTCTGCTGTTTTTGTTAGTCTGCTTAGTTCAGATGTACTGTGCTATCGTTGACTATTACTGAACGACTACTGTCCTAGAGTGACTACTGTCATATTCTTCTAGTGCACTGTTGTGCAACCATACATGCTATTTTGTTACACGCTATCTCGTCATATGGTCAATTATCTATCATCCTAGTTTTGCAAAATCTTGTGGAATGTAATATCATTCACTTGTTATCGTGTGCTATTTCTCTATTGACTATACTTGATCGTTTTCTCTAGTTAACCTGCTTTACAAGACATTAATCACTTAAAGCAAGCTTGTTTACACGAGATATTAAGTCCTACTGAGCGTTATCGCTCACCCTTCGTTATTTATTATTGTATTTCAGGTAAGTCGGATGTTGACCTGACCCACACCATCGAGAATGGACTGGAGTGGTGAGCGTCCTGGATTCATAACGACGGAACACTACAAGAAAAAGCGGCCTTTCCGATGGACGCAATCCGTTGGAAATCTGACGGCAATCCATCGGAAATAAGCCTTTCCGACAGCTTTCCGTCTAGAGGTCATCGAAAATGATCCGTCGGAAATCTGGTCAGAAATTACCGACGGAAACAAAATCCGTCGGCAATCCGTCGGAAATGCCGACCGAATATTCCGTCAGAAATTGCGTCGAAAATTTGGTCAGTATTTGCCGACCAAAGAATGTCGAAAAATCCGTCGGAATTTCCGTCGGTAAATTCCGACAGAAAAATCAATCGGAAATAATCCGTCGGCACTTTAGACAGAAATGCCGACGGTTTTGTTCCGTCGGCAAAATGAATTTTTCGACGGCCCGACATCCATCGGAAATGCCGTCGGAAATTCTTATAATTTTTTTAAATAAATAAATAACAATAATTTTTCAAACCTGCTACAATATTCATACATTTCATAACAAGTACTCACAATCAACAGAAAATCATAAAACATAACAAATATAAAATCATACACAAAAATAAATACTAAAAATCAAGATAGGTCTGTTGGATCGTCTGCTGTCCCCACCTCATGATCGTTAGGTGCCGGAGGTGGATCCTATATTAAAAAATAATAATATGAGAAATATTAGTAAAAATTAATATACATACATTATTTTCAAAAATTAAATTTAAATATGTGATTATTTCTCAAGTTTAATTAGAAACTATTTTTGATCATTTAGACTTGGTTTTTTTTAGATCCGTCATTTCAACGTCCAACCAAATCTGAAAATCCAAATTGGATTCCGTCAGTTCGCACACGTCAATTAACCCACCCAGTCGTGTCAGAGAGAACGGCACGTCGATCAGATCATATTGGGATTTTGGACCCCGGGTGTGTGTTTTGACCCTTTAGACTTGGGTTTTTTTAGATCCGTCATTTCAACGCCCAACCCAATCCGGGAATCCAAATCAGATTACGTCAGTTCGCACACGTCAATTTAATCCACCCAATCGTGTCGGAGCGAACGACACTCCGATCTGATCCATATTTGGGATTTTGGACCCCGGGTTGTGTGTTTTGACCCTTTAGACTTGGGTTTTTTTAGATCCGTCATTTCAACGCCCAACCCAATCCGGTAATCCAAATCGGATTCCGTCAGTTTGCACACGTCAATTTAACCCACCCGGTCGTGTCAGATCGAACGACACGCCGATCTGATCACTATTTGAGATTTTGGACCCTCGGGTTGTGTGTTTTGACCCTTTAGACTTGGGTTTTTTTAGATCCGTCATTTCAACGCCCAACCCAATCCGGGAATCCAAATCGGATTTCGTCAGTTCGCACACGTCAATTTAACCCACCCGGTCGTGTTGGAATGAACGGCATGCCGACCTGATCACTATTTGGGATTTTGGACCCCCGGGTTGTGTGTTTTGACCCTTAGACTGGGTTTTTTTAGATCCGTCATTTCAACGCCCAACCCAATCCGAGAATCCAAATTGGATTCCGTCAGTTCGCACACGTCAATTTAAGCACCCGGTCGTGTCGGAGAAAACGACACGCCGATCTGATTACTATTTGGGATTTTGGACCCCCGGGTTGTGTGTTTTGACCCTTTAGACTTGAGTTTTTAGATCCGTCATTTCAACGCCCAACTCAATCCGGAATCCAAATCGGATTCCGTCAGTTTGCACACGTCAATTTAACCTACTCGGTCGTGTCAGATCGAACGGCACGCCGATCTGATCACTATTTGGGATTTTGGACCCCCGGGATGTGTGTTTTGACCCTTTAGACTAGGGTTTTTTTAGATCCGTCATTTCAACGCCCAACCCAATCCGGGAATCCAAATCGGATTCCGTCAGTTCGCACACGTCAATTTAACCCACACGGTCGTGTCGGAGTGAACAACATGCCGATCTGATCACTATTTGGGATTTTGGACCCCCAGGTTGTGTGTTTTGACCCTTTAGATTTGAGTTTTTTTAGATCCGTCATTTCAACGCCCAACCCAATCCGGGAATCCAAATCGGATTCTGTCAGTTTGCACACGTCAATTTAACCCACCCGGTCATATTGGAGTGAACGGTACGCCGATCTGATCATTATTTGGGATTTTGGCCCCCGGGTTGTGTGTTTTGACCCTTTAGACTTGGGTTTTTTTAGATCCGTCATTTCAACGCCCAACCCAATCCGGTAATCCAAATCGAATTCCGTTAGTTCGCACACGTCAATTTAATCCACCCGGTCATGTCGGATCGAACGGCACACCAATCTGATCACTATTTGGGATTTTGGACCCCCGGGTTGTGTGTTTTGACCCTTTAGACTTGGGTTTTTTTATATCCGTCATTTCAACACCCAATCTAATCCGAGAATCCAAATCGGATTCCGTCAGTTCACACACGTCAATTTAACCACCCGGTCGTGTCGGAGCAAACGCCACGCCGATCTGATCACTATTTGGATTTTGGACCCCCAGGTTGTGTGTTTTGACCCTTTAGACTTGGGTTTTTTTAGATCCGTCATTTCAACGCCCAACCCAATCTGGGAATCCATGGTCCAGTAGCACACGTCAATTTAACCCACCGGTCGTGTCGGATTGAACAGCACGCCGATCTGATCACTATTTGGGATTTTGGACCCCCGGGTTGTGTGTTTTGACCCTTTAGACTTGGATTTTTTTTTAGATCCGTCATTTCAACGCCCTTTACACTTTGTTAGGTTAATAATTTAGATTTCTTTTTTTCCCTTTTGACATTCTTTAGTGGTTTCATTTCATTGAAAGTATATGAAATTAATAGTAATACTGACCTGAGGGACTGGCTGTGAGGGGCGTACTCCATGCATGGCTGAGATTAACTGCTCACCCATAACGTCAAAGTGCGTCCATAGCTCTTCCCGTAGCTCTTCCCGAATGAGGGTTCTAATCTCCTCTACACCACTGATGGGCAGCGCAGCAGATGAACTCGCGTATGCCGGAGGAGCGATCGAACTCGCATATGAGGACAACACTGGAGTAGTATCCAGGCTGTCCCCAAAGCCGTACACTCGACCCTTCCTCGGCCCTCCCGCTGCATCGACCCAAGCCTCTGGATCCAAGTCTGGCTGGGGAGTGCCCTCTGCATAGCGATCCACCATCGTCCTGTCATAGGTCTCCTGCGGAACAAATTAAAACTAAATCATTGAAAACAAATTATTTTAATATCTTAATTGAATTCAAAATTTATAGCTTGACTTACAGCAATCGTGCGAGCACTCTCGCTGACATAGTCA
The DNA here is from genome assembly GCA_014218235.1 of Colocasia esculenta. Taxonomy (NCBI): domain Eukaryota; kingdom Viridiplantae; phylum Streptophyta; class Magnoliopsida; order Alismatales; family Araceae; genus Colocasia; species Colocasia esculenta. The sequence continues at coordinate 140,145,188 of CM024758.1, read as the reverse complement.
TCCGTCCCCTTTCGCTTATGAGTCCGATCAAATAACTCGCGAAAAGTAGGGGCACGCTCGAGCTCGTGATGCTTACAATTCAAAAAAATTAGTTAGTTCACAATAATAATCAATGTATTAAGCAATTGAACAATAATATGCCTACCAATTTTTGGCTGTGGTCGCATAAGATATGGACCCACTAGTATGCACATTCTCTCCGAATGAGTTGATCGGTTGCGTTTTGCTGCCTGTGACCGCTCCTGCCATGGTCCAGTAGCCCAACGCTCACAAAGGGACTCCCAATAGTCCCTCCTCAGCCAAACAGGGCCGTAATCCAGCCAAGCCATAGGATCCCGGTTGCCTGTGGTCTTCATTGCCTTGTCCCGGGCCTCCCACATCACTTTCTTAAATTAGTCTGGGTAGTAGACTCCCAGACGACTCGAGCTCGAGAGAAATCCTCATATCTCGTGAATGCATACCTCCGCTGTAAAGAAATAAAATTACTCAACTTTCTGCACTAACAGAGATAGTAATTAAATAAATGACTTCAAATTAGTAAAAATTAATAATACCATGAACATGTCAAATATAATCCCGGACGGACGGGCACCGGGAACTCTCCCCATGCATCCACTGGTCTTGGAATATGTGCGTGGACCAGCGTCGTAATATAGCGGGAAGCAGAACTGGGATCTATCTCCCCCTGCAATTGCACATTAATTTTGTACATGAAATGTATAACATAAATAACAAATACAGTAAGTTTGAAGTGATCAGTTTACCCTGAAATCTAACATGGCTGCTATCCAAGTAGCTGAGGCCCCTCCTCATCCGCTGCTGCATGCTGGCTCTCCACCTCTGTTGAAAACAATTAAGTACACTATTGTTGTATAAATTGGAAGAAAAGAAACATACTAATCTATGGAAACATACATGTACCTGGTGGTGAGGAAGAAGGGAAAGGTGGCGCTACTCGCGGTGGTCGACGGGGAGGTGGTCCCTGCAAAATTATATACACATTAGAAAATATGAATTTAAATTGAACAATAATATATAGAGTTTTGTGTTTACATATACATATACCCGTCGCCGAGACGACCGGCGTGGACGGGGAGGCAGTGCCTGCAAAAATGTATGTACGTTAGATCTCGTGAATTTAATATGAACAATAATATATAGAGTTTTGTGTTTACATATACATATACCTGTCGCCGGGACGACCGGCGTGAACGGGGAGGCAGTGCCTGTAAAATTGTATGTACGTTAGATCTCGTGAATTTAATATGAACAATAATATATAGAGTTTTGTGTGTACATATGCATATACCTGTCGCCGGGACGACCGGCGTGGACGGGGGGCAGTCCCTGCAAAATTGTATGTACATTAGAAAATGTGAATTTATATGAACAATAATATAAAAAGTTTGTGTTTACATATACATATACCTCGGCTAGCGTCGTGGACGAGGACGCGGACCCTCGGCCTACGGAGGTGGAAATCGTCCGACTCCGTCCTCCACGTACCATATCTCTATAGAGATAAATAAAGATATAACATGTCATCAGCACTCAAATTTGAAGTAGCTATTGAATAACATATAATTAGCAACAACACGAAGTTCTTACAAAATGTAAGATATATTATCTATATTCATCATCAGATGCTGAAGATATGTTTAATTCAGCGGCATCTTCATCATCCTCCTCGAATTCGTCCTCATCATGCCGGGACTCTTCCTCCACATCAGACTTCACCTCCCGCTCAAGGGCATTTGGGTCAACTTCTTCCTGTTCGTTATCCTTATATAAGCAAATTGTTTTATTTATATCATCAACACTGAACTGCGTAGAAGTCGCCAACTCTCGTGCGTCACTCCGATCTGATTGGAAAAAAATTGTCATTAACACCTTCGAGCTCATCATCAGCCGAGAGAAGCTCATACTTAGGGAATAGCTTGATTTCACTCTACATGCAGCCCACCAATCTCTCAATTTGAGGGATGAATAATTTGAATAATAAACTTGTTGGGCTTGTGCCGCCAGAAGAATGCTCATACGTACTCACTTGGACTTATGCTTGACATCGACAATCCCATATGTTGTGTCATTACGAATAGAGGTCGGATCAAACCAATGACACTTGAAGAGAAGTACATTGTTGTCTTGTCTCAAAAATTGCAGTTCAATGACTTCTTCGAGAATGCCATAATAGTCTATTTCATTTTCATTGTAGGCACTTCCCTTCACACATACGCCGCTGTTCATCATAGATTTATTCCGTCATAATCCCTCGTATGAAATCGGTCTCCATTCACAATGTATCCTAGATAGACACGTACAATCTTCGAGGGCCCATAATTGATCTCTTGTACTCTTGAATCAGTAATCAACCTTGTTCAACCTATTATTAAAAAAAGGGACAGACAATGACAAATTACCCTAACTAAGTATGCATAAGAGCATAACACTTAAGCTTCAAAATATTTAGACACTTACTCGAGATCTTAACCAAGTAGGAAAAGACTTCTCTCATCTTCTCAACCTGCACGTCAGTCAGACGTGGATTCCATGCAGTATGACCGAGTCAAACTCTCTGCAATGTAAATGTCACCAACCTGTAAGTTCTGCAGTATTGCTCGCAAATGATGTACATCATTAGTGTTGAGAGCTTACTCAATGTAAGGGTCTAGTTCTGCGCAATTCATAAATACGTAGATCTCCGAAGCTACCAACTCTTTGTCTTCGAGTGCGCGAGTAGAAGAATATCCAAATGCTCGCCCGGGACACTTGAACATAAAGTCAGTCAGACACATTAGAATCTCCACCATCATCATTACGTGGAGGTTGAGTGCGTCGGGTTCAGATCTCTGTGTCAAAGTACATCGAACAAAAGTTCGATATCTCTTCAATAAGATACAACTGGGTAATGGAGCCCTCAACTTGTGCTTTGTTGCGGACTTTCATCTTAAGATCGTGCATGCACCTACGACAATAATGCAAATGAATACATATGAAATATAAAAGATCGTCGTAATGTGAATAAATTGAGACATAGGAATATACCTCTCAAACGGATACATCCATCGAAATGTACTGGTCCTCCGACCCTAGCCTCATATGGTAAATGGATGATCAGGTGCTTCACTGAATCAAAGAATGCTGGAGGGAATATCTTCTCTAATTTGCAGACTGTCTGTATTATATTTTGCTCCATATTTTGCAAGTCATGAAGTCTGAGTTCTGATGCAGATAAAATTTTAAAGAATTGACTCAGCTCAGTCATTGCTCCCCATATTTGCTTCGGCAACAACTCACGAAAAGCAAGTGGCATCAGTCTTTGCATGAAAACATGGCAGTCATGACTCTTCATTCCGTATATTTTCCCCTCGTTGATATTTACACAACAGGCAATATTCGAGACATATCCATCCAGAAATCTCAATTGCTTCAACCATTGCAACACTTCCTTAATCTGTCTGGCCCCAAGCACATATGAAGCTTTTGGTTGCACCACTTTTCCATTAACATGTTGCAGCTCTAGTTTTGGACGTCTGCAAAGTACTTTCAAATCCATTCGTGCCTTGACGTTGTCCTTCGTTTTGCCTTTGACATCCATAACTATGTTGAACACATTATCAAAAACATTCTTCTCTATATGCATGACGTCTAGGTTATGTCGTATCAAAAGTGTTGACCAATAAGCAATTCCCAAAATATGCTTTGCTTCACCCAATTGTGATCCTTCCCAAAGTCGGGGATTTGTCGGGTACTACCAGCCAGTTGTGATACAGTCGGTAAGTTCTGGACCCGCCTCACCATGTTCCACCAGACACCCTTCCATATCTACCTCCTCCATCACAATTGTATTTTTCATAAAAGAATCTTTTGCTTTCAGAAAGGATGGTCACTCGGTGGAAACCGTGATGACAATCGAACCAACATGATTTTCCCCCAGATTTCAATACGAATGATTTAGAATCCTCCATGCAATAAGGACATGCCAACCTCCCATGTGTGCTCCAGCCAGATAACATGTCGTACGCTGAAAGTCACTTATTGTCCACATTAATGCAGCCTTCAAATTGAAATTCTGTTTTATGGATGCATCATAAGAGAGAACCCCATCTGACCACAACAATTTCAGCTCATCAATCAACGGTCTGAGATATATGTCTATATTTTTCCTGACTTTTTGGACCTGGAATCAGCAATGAAAGGAACAGATTCTCACGCTTCATGCACATGCCTGGCGGAAGGTTGTACGGTGTTAGGAATATTGGCCAACATGAGTAAGATGCACCGAACCTCCGAATAGATTGAAACCATCTGTACATAAACCCAGCCGCACGTTGCGTGGATCCCTTGAAAAGTAAGGATGAGTACGGCTAAAATGAGCCCAAGCTTCACCATCGGCAGGATGACTGATTTCACCATCATCACGACGGACTCTTTCCGCATGCCAAGTCATATGTCCACTGTCTTCGGAGACATGAATAACGCTGCAATCTAGGTGTGATCGGAAAGTACCGCAATGACTATATGGAACATCCTTCTGCTTTGACTTGTCCCCTCTCTTAGGCTTGAATCTATCATGCTTAAAATACAACATGATGTCTTATCTGCATCATCTTTGTAGTACAACATACAGTGATTCGAACATGCATCAATTTTCATAAACCAAGCCCCAGATCATGACCATCTTCTTTGCGCGTAAAAATCACCAGGCAACCTCTCTGATTGAGGAAGCATACTCTTGACGAGAGAGAGAAGCCGATCAAAACAACTCTCGCTCATATGAAATTCAGACTTCAAATTCAGTAGCTGCGACACTGCAGACAATCGTGTATGCTTCTCACAACCATCCCATAATAGCTCATCAGCATCTCGAAGTAATTGATAAAATCTCTGAGCTGTATCATTCGAACTTCTTTCTTTCTTTGGTCATCATGAATATGAACTCCGGACCACAGCATCACATCGACAACCATGTCTACGTACGTACTTATGGAGACAAAGTTGGCTGGTTCAGACGACTGAATATTCAACTCACCATGAGACGACCATAACTCATAATGGGCAAAAAATCCTCTCTTATACAAATGATGTTGCACATCCCATGTCGATATCCACTTCCTGTTCTTACAAGCCGAACACGAACATCGGATGTTACCCATCGGATCAACTGCTACTGATGAATTACTCAATGCAAACTGAATGAAACTGTCAACTCCGTCTTTAACCCTCTGTCACAACTCCATTAACTATTCCATGGTACATCCATGATCGATTCTCATAAGACATTTTTCCTACACAGATTAAAGGTCATGTCACGAGTTAAAATCCAACACACCCTCACATCGTTCGAGTAAGTCAAAATGAATAGGTAGGATATATTATTTAGATTATCACTTTTTACCCATCTATGAATATTTGATCGCACTCAGATGACCATTTACTATGTGTTTGTATTATTTGCTGAAAATTTCGGCAGCATCTCCCCACACCTCTCCGATATACCAAAAATATTTATTGATTAAGATATTTTCTTAAACACTTACTAATAAGCGGTTAAGAAAATATTCTAAATCAATAAAGGTATATCAGAGAGGAGTGAGTACAAGCACTCGAAAGTTTCAACAAATAATACAAACACAGTGTAAATGACCACCTAACTACGATCAAACATTCACAGACTGTCCAAAACGGGACAATTCAAGACTTTGAGTTAGATATACACGTTCTCACTGTTGAAAATAAGACTCGTGCATATCAATCCCAAAGTCTTGAACGGGAAGGTTCATTGACACAGGTTAACACGCTCTCGTGAGGTGTGTGCAGTGATAAATTGCTTTACATGCATACATCAAATTTAAAAACCACATAAATATTAAAGGAAAATAAAACAAAATATTAGATGTGAACACATGCAATATTTAAACAAATTCACACATACATGTAAATGAATTACATATAAACAAGTGTAATACTAAACAAATACATTAAAATAAGATGTGTAATACTAATCATTAATTGAAAGTGAACAATTAAACGTAAACTAACTAATGTCTAGAAGGAAGAGTTTGTACTAAATTTTTTTCCTAAATTGGGATGTATACCTCATTGGTGTTTGTATTTGGCTTCTTTAGAAATGCCTATCCCATGGCTAATAAGTGGTGTGTAACACACTTCTAAATGCCTATCCCATGGCTAATGTTACATGACTATACAACTGCATATCCGACTCAGTCTTTTCCAGTTTTTTTAGCTTGCCTTCTTTGGGTAAAAGACGTTCATATCCCCAATTTAGGTAGCATGTTAAAAGGCATCGAGTTATGTTTTATTGCCATCCCTTCCCCGATTGCCATTTGAGATGTGCACACCAAGCCAAAGTACTATTAAAATTGTATAATTGGAGAATCATAAAAAGATTCTCCGTCATTCTTAGAGTAACCTTAGAAATAAATCTATGCTAATTAATAGGCACCTTGTCAAGTCAACAACGGCAAGCTCATCTCACACAAAAAGTAACAGCGGTTTATGTATATTAATAGGCAACTCTCTTCTTAATAAGTAATAACTCATTCCTATGATCATAAAGATCACTGCTATCTGAAGCCTTGTTTGAGTTGACCACGTAGAAAAATAAAAACATCTATTAAATACATTCACATAATAGATCAAAAATATTTTTTAAAAATGTTAACATCTATTAGAAAAATAGTTAGGGAAGCTTAATCACTATTTTCACTGCCCCCTCACCCCACCTATTAAAATGCATTCCCCACTGCCCCCCACCCCACCCCCACCTGCAATGTTGACCTGCAAACTACACACCAAATCATATAAAAAACCACCCCCCCACTGAACCCCCCTATCACCGAAACCCCATCCCCACTGAACCCCCTACCCCACTGCCCCCTCCCCATCACCGAATCCCCACCCCATTGAACCCCCCCCCACCCTCATTGCCCCCTCCCCATCACCGAATCCCCCCCCCCATTGAACCCCCCCACCCCATCGCCTGAGCCCCATCCCACTACACCCTCCCCACTGAACCCCCTCCCCCCTAACCCCAACCCCGACCCCAACCAAAGCCCCACCCTCATTGCCCCCTCCCCCTCCCTACCCCCACTGAATCCCCCAACCCTCCCCTCACCAACCTCCCCCACCCCCATTGGTTCCGGGCACCTCCCCCTCCCCCAGCGACCACCACCTCCCCTCACCAATCTCCCAACCCAGAGAGAGAGAGAAGAGAGAGAGAGAGAGGAGAGAGAAGAGAGAGAGAGAGGAAGACGCACGGGGTCGATGGCGGAGCAAGGAGGTGAAGCAACGGCCGGTCGGCGGGCGGCGGGTTGAGCAATGGCCGGTGGCGGCGCGGCGGGGCTAAGGGGGGCCGACAGGAGGGGGAGGGGCTGCCAGGAGCGGGAGGGGGCCGACAGGGGAGGGGAGGGGGTTTCCAGGAGGGGGAGGGGGTACATACCGGCGGCGGTGCTCGACGGCAAAGCTCGACAGCGGCGGCGGTGGTTCAGCTCGACGGCGGCGGCGGCGCTGGTGCAGCTCGACACAGCCGGTAGCGGCGGAGCAACTCTCGACGGTGAGGGGCGAGGGAGAGAGAGAGAGGGAGAGAGAGGGCGAAAGGGGCGAGGGAGAGAGAGAGGAGTGAGAGGGTGAGAGAGGGGGAGAGAGAAGTGTGTTTCACGAGGATGGCGGGAGCGCAAAAGTGCGGGTTTACCGACGGATATTTCCGACGGAATTTTTCCGTTGGAATAACCGTCGGTAAGTATTATTTCCGACGGATATTACCGACGAAGTCTATCGGTCGATATTTTCGACAAATATACCGACGGAAATATTTAGTCGGTATTTCCGTTGGTATTACCGACGGGAAAATTCCGTCAGAAATATCCGTCGGTAATACCGCTTTCTCTTGTAGTGAATGACCTTAGCTTCATAGAATTTAGTTAGATACTTGTTTAGTTATCTTTTCCAATGTAATGAAATCATTGAGCCCTATGTTTTGACTCTTAATTAGTGATAGTAATAGTTTAGATGAATTATCAATAAAATGAAGAGTTTATTGTAAATATTGTTCATTAGAAGCTCTGATATTTACGACTGTATGCGCAATTTACGTTACCGTACACGTTGTTCATGCCTCCCCGATTTATTCCGCTGCTAAATTGGCGGGGCATGACAATGATGTAGTATCCCATAAAATTCATTAATTAGAAAATAAAGAAAAATTAAATTTTATCAAATAATAAATCAAACTAGTTAAAAATATATTGTGCATTATTTCATGCATAAAAACCCATATAAAATTTCGTAAAAATATTAGTTAGTTTTAAATAATATTCTCTAATGACCTACCAAGATTTGGGCATCGAAAAATCATTTAGACCATGTTTTAGAATTTATGCGACTTATTAGCGTAATTAAGGAATAAGTCGGAGAACCCCTTATTTTATGAGCCAAAGTGGATTATAAATTAAAATAAACATGTGGATAGATTTTAAATAATATCGGTTGATAGCCCATTATGATATTTGGACCAATAGACAATCTTGGCCCATGAATATATTCTCTAATAAAAGGATAATTAAAAATCTATTAAGTAAAGTAAGTACATGAGTTGTACAATTAAGCTCACGCGAGTTATTGGGCCAAGAGTAAAGCCCAAATGATGAAGATTAATATTACATAAATAATATTAAACAGAATTAAAATAAGAAATTAATTGAATAAGTGTGATAAATAGATTTAAATAAGAATAAAGGGTGAATAATAGAATTAAATCAATACCCATTAAGTTAAATTAGTAATGATTTTACTAATGGTCCTAACATGAATTGTTGGACCCAAATATGAAGAGTCCATCATGAGATAGGAAGTAATTAGGCTAAATTCGTACCTTAAAAATTAATAAATAGAAAAGGGTAAGATAAGAGTCATCATCCCATCCTAACCCATTACCCAAGAAATTAGACCTCTCATCTATCCTATTATGTGAGATAATGCAAGAAATAAGGACATAAATATAGAAAGTAAGAGTTTGAAGAGAAAGATGAGTTTTAAGAAACACACCCCCAATTCGGCCCTATCACCCTGTAGAACGATTGTTGGAGCTTTGGTGACGAGGAGGAGAGCTAAGAACGAAGGAGCAAGAGGGAGGAGCTTGGAAAGAGAGATTTCATCTCGTTCTTCATCAAAACCCTAAGATTCTTATCAGTAAGAAAAGGTAGGCATCTCCCTCAAGCATAAATTGTGTAAAATTAATCCTAGGTATCCCACATGATCCTCTTTAAAAGTCCCATGATTTCCCTATTTTTCGTGGCTCCATGAAGGAGTATTAAATGTATCAATCCCTGTCAACTCCATGTACCCGAACCTTCATGATTGCTCTCAATCCATGCGTGTGCATGATCCCATGTCCTGAAATTATTCTCATAAATACTACTTGTTACTAGATTTTGAACGCCCCTATTTGCCCTAATTTCTATCATGTATTCGTTGCCAATTAAATCATTCTTTTATGACTGCGCATGTTTAGGTCACTGAAATGTAACCTTGTCAAAGCATGCACAAACCCTGTCCGTTATCTAATTACTCATGCTTGTTGATAGATCTAAATGTCTACTTTCATTTAAAACTAGTTTCATGATTTTTCGATCATCGTGTGATTTTATATCGATTTTAGAAGAGCTATGCATCATGCTTTAGAGGGAAGGACCAAAACCCAAAAAGGAAAAACCCCTTTCTGGTCGGCCGCTCCTCTGAAGTCGCGACAGCCCGACCCGTCGCGACCTCAGAGGGGACGCGACCGGCTTGACTGTCACAATCTAAATGCGACGGCCCGCACCGTCGCGCCAGGCTGACCGGTTCGGCTGTCGCGCCCTGGAACCCCATCGCGACCTGATCATGACGACCAAACCCGTCGCGACCTGAACGTGACGGCCATACCTGTCATGACATGAACGTGACGGCCATACCCGTCGCGACCTGATCGTGACGGCCATACCCGTCGCGACCTGATCGTGACGGCCATACCCGTCACGACCTGAATGTCACGGCCATACCCGTCGCGACATCAGTTTGCGGCCAGAACCTGTAATTGCCTATACAACCTACTATTATTACCATTTAAACCTTGTTTTAACCCTAATTAAATATTGTCATGAACTGTAATGACTTGTTAGTCATAATGAGTAATGTCTACATGAATTAATTAATTTAAAAGCTATGTGCACAATCCATTATGTTCTCTTGATTTCTTACACATGCACACACTTAACATTCATGTTTGCCATTAAACCTTATTAAATTATCAATAATGTATCTGGTAATTAAGTGAAATTAATTACTAAATTCCCCATTTAGTTAATAACACTTATTTTCGTTCTATTCGCGCTTTGAACACTGTTACTGCTCCCCCTCGGCCTTCGAGCACTCGAGGCACGATGGACACTTGTTTTGTACACACTGTCTTGGCTTGGACCACCTCTCTGTTGGGAATACTCCTGACTGGACCAGGGACTCCTTGTTAAGGCCTCCATAAGTCTTCTTGGCTTTGACACACGTCCATTACCGACGAGCTGGTTGTACTCTTAAAACCCGTTACACCCCTAGGGATCAGTACGATCCAAACGGCCTTAGTGAATTCTCTCTTATCTTGGGATCACGCCGGACCATCTAGCCAGTGTTCATAGTGCGGCTAGTGGGCAGTTGTGACTTCTACCTGACTGCCAGTACCCGACCTAGTGCCGTGCAACTGTGACTATCGTCAGTTTAACGTTGTTTTACGTTGATACCTCTAACTCATCTACTATCCTTGTACTCTCATCTATTCACGTTCACTCTACTATCTCGTCTATTCATCTAGTACTCTCTTGAGACTCTTTGAGCTATTGTGGCCCCTATCGTTTTGTACTATACTTGACTGTCTAGCGCTATAATATGGGTCTTGTGACTCTAATGACTCGAATGCATACTGTATAGGGCACGGAGAGTGTCCGAGGGGCTTCAATCTAGTCCTGGGGGCAGAGAGCCACCCGAAAATACCTGCAGGGGCTAATGACGATGTCTGCATTTCACGGTTCTGACTAACTGTTCTAGACATCTGACAGTTCTGTTGTTACTGTTAGTCTGCTTAGTTCAGACGTACTGTGCTATTACTGTGCTATCGTTGACAATTACTGAATGGCTACTGTCCTTGAGTGACTACTGCCGTATTCTTCTAGTGCACTGTTGTGCAACCATACATGCTATCTTGTTACACGCTATCTCGTTATATGATCAATTCTCTATCATCCTAGTTTTGCAAAATCTTGTGGAATGTAATATCGTTCACTTGTTATCGTGTGCTATCTCTCTTGATTATCTTGATCGTTCTCTCTAGTTAACCTACTTTACAAGACATTAATCACTTAAAGCATGCTTGTTTACACGAGATATTAAGTCCTACTGAGCATTATCGCTCACCCTTCGTTATTTGTTATTGTGTTTCAGGTAAGTCGGATGATGACCTTACCCACACCATCGGGAATGGACTGGAGTGATGAGCGTCCTGGAGTCATAGCGACGGAATGACCTTAGCTTCATAGAATTTAGTTAGATACTTGTTAGTTATCTTTTCCAATGTAATGAAGTCATTGAGCCCTATGTTTGGCTCTAATTTAGTGATTGTAATAGTTTAGATGAATTATCAATAAAATGAAGAGTTTATTGTAATATTGTTCATTAGATGCTCTAATATTTGCGACTGTATGCGCAATTTAGGTTACCGTACACGTTGTTCATGCCTCCCCGATTTATTCCACTGCTAAATTGGCGGGGCATGACAGGGAGAATAGGAGGAGGTCTTCTAGATTTCAAGGTTTTTGGTTTTCTAGTTTAAGGTAGGTATATGTATGCAAGCCAAGTTATGAAACTATTATGCTCTTTAACTCGTACCACTTGTATTGTTCCATGAGAAATTGATTTTTTTCTTGATATACATATGACTTCTAATGTTGTCCTTATTGATAATCTGAGCATCAGACTACGTTCATGTGTATCTCATTGAGTTATAGTTTAGAGTTTTACTGAACTCTGATATCAGTTTAGAGTTTTGTCTCGAACTTCAATATCATGTTTTATACTTAATCTTGTCTTTGAATTCATGTACAACATCTTTGAAGTTTCTTGAGAAGAGGTTAGGATTTTCTTCACAAGATCTAACCTTATTCTCCATTGTCAAATGGTCTCAAAACCTTTACCCACATGCAAGGTACCGTTACACTATGTTTATTCATGTTGAATTACCTCTCATAAAATCAACTACAAATGTTAGAGCTTGCAAGAATCGAGCCTTACCATTAGTAAGTCAGAATTGATTCTCATTGTTAGAATTGAGCTTCATTATTAGAATTGAGTCTTATGTAAGGATCGAGTCCCATTGTTAGTAAGTCTGAATCAAGTCTCATTATTTAAGTAAGAATCGAGTCTCATTATTACCCCTAATCGAGTCTCATGTTAGTAAGATAAGAATTGAGTCCCACTTATAAGTCGAGTCTCGTTAAGAATCAAGTTCCAAGTAGTTCATGAGAATCGAGTTTCTTATTAGTCAGCAAGAATCGAGTCTCATTATAATAAGTTAACAATCGAGTCTTACTAATAATAAGCTAAGAACGACTCCCAATACATAAGAGAATTGGTTCTCAATGTGACTAAAGAACCGACTCCCAATGTTATGTCACTGAGAACCCGACTCCCAGTGTTATGTCACTTAGGAATCGACTCCCAGATAGAATTAACTCTTAGTATAAAATTGACTCTCAATATTCTATAAAATCGACTCCCATTGTTTCCATACCTGTATATGAATTGACCCTTAGACCTGACGATTCGACTCTCATTTATAAATCGTCTCTACCTATTTTAATGAATTGACTCTCAGTTAGAATTGATAGTGTTAAGCTATTAAATCTTAAACTCTTACTCTTTCACTGGTTATTCTTAATTAATTGGGAGAATTAACTGTTGGTCCCTGGCAGGACCTGATATTATTTTCAGGTCCCTATCAAAATTTTCTGCGCCTTTCGGTCCTGCTTTATGTAGAACTTATTTTTAGTCCCTGATGTAACCCCCGTTATCCTCCCCCGTTATCCCAAAAGTGTGTAACTGTTATCTCAAAAGTGTGACGACCACATCGTTCAAACCCGTTAACTTGATAACGAGCCTGACATGACTCCGCCTCCCTCGCGAATGAGCCGAAGCTTCACAAGGGATATCATTCACACTTGTCCGTAGAAATATAAAGGTAACAACTGAACATAAGTAAATTTCCATTCCACAAAATTTACATGAGATTTACATAGCCAGTTCCTCAACTGAACCATAAACCAGTACAACAGAACCTGGGGCATACCCCGAGCTGTACAAAGAGAGAAATTACATTGCTGGTGGTGGCGCAGACCGTGCTCCACTACGGTGCGGTCCGGAACTAGAAGACGGATGGGAAGCCTCTGCTCTCCCTCACCTGAAAGGAGTAGGGGGTGAGCCTCACTAGTCATTGGCTCAGTAGGAACTCCCCCCAAAAGAAACCGAGCAAACCATAACTCAAGTACCAAGCAGGAAGCTATGCTATAACAATTTATAGAATTATCTAAGCAGGATGATAAAGCTTTACCTTACTTACCGCCTGTTGACCTCGAACGCGGTTAAATAAATAAACGGAAAACCCAAATAGGTGTACGAGCTAAAGTAGGTAAACACCAAACTCGGGTCGCGTAGCCTGGCTCGCGACACCAGCACCAACCCCGACAAACACACAGGTCTACCTCTCAGTCTCGCAGCCACGGACAAAAGGTCCAGCTGTCGCTCCACTAAACCAAACAAGACTGTGGAGACCAACCAAACCACCACACCTGCAGGTCACACACCTCGCAGGCCCATGACTAACACCTTTAGGACTCTGGCCCAAGCTCCCTAAAGTGAGGCACTGGAAACAGGACTATTGGGGTCCAGTACGTCTACTGGTGTCCTCCCCCCAATTACGAGCGTGCTACAAGCGTCTAAACAACAAACTCTCACAGTCGTTGTCCCTGCCATCTTTCCCTCAGTCACCAGACACACTCTCCTCGAGAGCGAGGGTGTCCAGGAAGATGACAAGACCCTCAGTACCACTGTACTGGGACAAACCCCGCACACCCACGTGCCTAGCTCACCTCGGAACCTGGGGCTCCCAACTGAAGAGGTAACCACGGAAGGCGTAACACTACCTGCCCCGCACACGGAAACTCATGCACGCTACGCAAACCCCATGAACCACACGGTTCACTGAACTAGTCCGCCATTCACAACCTGTGAGCTTGCAGCTCACATATGAACCGCATTCCCAGGAGCACAACAAGTGCCAAAGCACCACTACCATTTCCACGCTCATCGGATAGCCATACCGCACATCGGTTAACATAACGACACGAACCATAACAAACACATACAAATGTAACCCCTCGGCTGTGGATCGCGACAGGGGCCTGGGTCGCGATCAGGTAGCGACACCTCGACATGTCGCGATCGCAAACGTGAACGCGACGTATCGTCCTGTCGCGATCTGATCGCGATAGGGGAGACCGTCTCCTTCGCAGCAAAAACCCTACCCGGGTCCCCTTTGCTAGAACCCCAAAAACCCTGCCAAACTGGTTTCCAATCCATTTTTCATGCTCTTTATGATGTCCTAGCATGCTTTCATGGTTCTTAAAGCTGGTAAACACATCACACACCACACACCCACGAGATCCACGGAGAAAGGGTAGAATCTCCCTACTTCTATAAAGAACATGAAAATGGGCGACAACCCGGCGTTTCTCCCGCTCCACACGCGATCCTCGCGGCGAGAACACTCAACCGAGCCCACGAGCTCGAATCGCCCAGAATCCCACGAACAAACCTCCCCTGGCCGAGAAGAGCTTATGAAAGCTCTGTTCTGCCAGGGTTTCTTAAAAATGCAGTTCGGTTGGGAACGCGACGTATCGCTACGTCGCGACCAAGTCGCGACGCGGCTTCCCGTCGCGATCCGCTTGTCGACGTCAGCACGCCCGCCCCGCACGCGACACGCGGCGCGCATGCAGACGACGAGCCGGAACGGCAGCAACCAAAATGCAACGTCCCCGGGTGTCACGATGAGAATGCGACACCTCCTCTGTCGCGTTCAAAGACAGAGAATAAAAAAGAAATTTGGGCCAACCAGCCGGCCCACAACGCACCGGAAACCTATGACACACAACATGGGCCACACATTGGCCACTACAACTGATATAAGATGATCTGAACAGTCGATATGCACAAAAAGTGTGTAACTGTGTACGTACATACTTACACAGTTACATGTGTAACTACGTAAGTATGTAAATCTTGTAACTGTGTAAGTATGTAAGTAATTACACATGTAACTTTGTAAATACTTAATAATTTATAGAAATAATATTTACTTACTTAATGGATGAATTACCAATCAATCCTTAATTTTGGGGTTTTATTTTTAGGTCTTTGAGTTACATAATTATAGAAGAAGGGACTTAATAGTTTCAGAATGCTTACCTAGTTACCAGGGACTTACCTATTAATGAGTTGCATGTTAATACACACTTACACAGATAAGCCCTTCTGTACTGTAATTACCTAGTTACCAGGATTTACCTATTACAGAGTCCCGGAGTTACATACTATGTAACTCTATAATTACATGTATAGTTCCAGAGTATGTAGTTACAGAATTAATTTGTAGTTACTAGTATGTACATGTGTAATTACACACTTACATGTAGTACAGAGTTACACATATAACTATGTAACTATATACTTACGCCAGTTACTGAATACATACTTACGCAGTTACAGAAATTACACATGTAACTAGTAAGCCCTAGGTAACATTTGGTAACTAGGTAATCCCTTATATTAGGTAAGTCCTTCTGAAACTAGTAGTATGTAATTAGGTAAGCCCTAATTACATAGTTACAAACTTATAAAATCTCTATGCAGTTACAGAGTTCCATGTGTAACTGCATAAGTATGTAATTATATACTTACGTAGTTATAGGAATTACATACTTACACAATTATACATGTAACTCTGTAAATATATACTTACACAGTTACATATTTAACTGTGTAACTACTTTATACCTTGTTACATATTACAGGAAGAAATAATTACAAACTTAAGGCGTAAAAAACTATGTACTTACATACTTACAGAGTTACATGTGTATGTGTAGTTACATAGTATGTACATATGTAATTACACACTTACATGTAGTTTACAGTGTTACATATGTAACCTATAGCTACATACTTACACAGTTACAGGATTACACATGTAACTCTGTAACTAGGTAAGTCCTAGGTAACCTTTGGTAACTAGGTAAGCCCTGATAACTAGGTAAATTTCTTCTGAAACTATGTAAGTATGTAACTAGGTAAGCCCTAATTACCGAGTTACAAACTTTATAAATTTCTATCTAGTTACAGAGTTTACATGTGTAACTGCATAAGTATGTAATTACATACTTACACAGTTATAGAATTTACATACTTACGTAATTATACATGTAACTCTGTAAATATATACTTACGTAGTTACATATTTAACTATGTAACTACTTTATACATGTTACATAGTTACATGAAGAAATAATTACAAACTTAAGGCGTAAAAAACTATGTACTTACATACTTACCGAGTTACATGTGTATGTGTAGTTACATATATATACATGTGTATGTGTAGTTACATAGTATGTACATGTGTAATTACACACTTAAATGTAGTTACAGAGTTACACATGTAACTCTGTAACTACATACTTACGCAGTTACAGGAATTACATATGTAACTCTATAACTAGGTAAGCCCTAGGTAACCATTAGTAACTAGGTAAGCCCTGATAACTAGGTAAATCCTTCTGAAACTATGTAAGTATGTAACTAGGTAAGTCATAATTACAAAGTTACAAACTTATAAAATTTCTATGTATTTACATAGTTACATGTGTAACCGAATAAGTATGTAATTACATACTTACACAGTTACAGGATTTACATACTTACGTAGTTGCACATGTAACTGTGCAAGTACTTACTTACACAGTTACACACTTTTGGGATAACGGGGGTTAACAACAGAGACTTAAAAATAAGTCCTGCATAAAGCAGGGACCGGAATGCGTGGAAAAACCTGACAAGGACCTGAAAATAATATCAAGTCCCTGCCAGGGACCAATAATTAATTCTCCCTAATTAATTTGTTCTTTTTCTGAGCACATTGGGACATATTCTTACAAGTCTTGCATTATGCTATTTTATGAAACTACTTACTATAACTCTGAATTAATCCTTGAAAATTCTTGGCCATTTAAATCCATGAATTGTCAAATGAGTATACATGGGATCTTGGATCTACTTGGAGTAATGCATATGCCAAGGGTCCAATGTAGTTTTGGGAGGAGTATTCAAAAACTCTTATTGATCAGATGGAGAGTGAATAATCAAGTGTTTTGGTATGACACTACTGTATGCTTAATTGAATGTTCGAATGACAATTCTACTTGACTGATTGATTGTTATATGAAATGAAACTTTAGGAAATACTTATTAATGGCCAGTCGACTGAATTATTCATGTTTGTATATGAATGTTACATAGTTACTTGCTCATGCTTATTTGAAATCTCAGTTCTAAAAGAGAATTCGATCTTGGTTGATTGCTTTTGACTGAAAAATTGTCCTTCTGTTATAATTACCCCATCCAGTGATCGTCTAATTTAGCTTGATTAAGAGGGTAAATATTACTGGGCAATTTGTGCTCATCCTGAATTTCTATTTATGTTTTAGGTAATTTCAAATCAAGTGATTCTCAAGACTAGGAGTCAACAAGGAATAAATTGAGTGCTGAGGAGCCACCAACATGGTATTTTGTCACCAAGAGCCAACATGGTATAATTGTTGCTGGTCTTTCCACACTATGTGGGGTATAAACTTTATAACAATAAATTTTATAACTAGCTTGTAATGAACTTATGGTAATGTAAGTTTGGTTTAAGTTCTAGAGAATATAAGTGTGCATGTGAAAATATTTCCTTGCAGCACCTACTAGCTTGATTTTTGTCTTCTATCATGCCTCGATGTCTGTATCATATAAGGTGTGACAAGTCAAGTGCTCCTATGTACGAATGTGAAAGTCTCATAATGCCTTCCCTCATTCATCCCCCATCGTTCCCGCTTGTAAGTGTGAGTCATGATTCCCCTTGCTCCTTCCATCTCCTACCCTCCTCATAGTGCCTGGCTCTAGGGATAGTGGAAGCTCTCATTAGGGCAAAGTGGTCTTCGGCATGGGTTGGCTCACTTTCTGACCCAACTTGCCAAGCATGGAGGGAATTTTGCCACCTATCACTTGGAGACAACTTCTTCTTTGATATCAACTTCGCTACTATCATTTCTACTTGATTCGATATCCTCTCATGCAGCTTTAAGTGCGTTTGTTTTTCTTCTATTGCTGCCTTCTTCTGTCTTTTGCATGCGCAACTCATGCATCATGATTGACCCTACAAGTTCTTCTATTGATAGTTTCTTCAAGTCATTTGCTTCTTCTATTGTCGTTACTTTTCATGTCCAGTTGCTTGGGAGTGACCTAATAATTTTCTCACAATATCATACGAGGTTAGCTCCTTGTCTAGGCCAGCTAGGTCGTTTGTGATGTTCGTAAGCATCTCGTATATTACTAATATGGTTTCTTTTGAGTTCATCTTGAACTGCTCGTATTGAGACACCAAGATATCAACATTTTTTTTTTTTACTTTACTAGTTCCTTCATAGGTCAACTCCAGTTTATTCCATATTTCCTGAGCTGATTTTTCAAGTTGACACTCTATTGAATTCTTTTCTCAACAATGCACAACAAAGTATGTTCCCGGGTTTAGCATTCATAGAAAGAAGTCCCTTATCAGTACTGGTCCAATTTTCTTTTGAGTTTTCTACTTTCTAATCTCCATCTTCATTCACACTCTAGAGATCTTAGATTTGACCTTTCAGGAAAAACTTCATATGAGTTTTCCAATATGGGTAGTCAAGGCCATCGAACAGTGGAGGGCAATTGATGGATTGACCTTCCCCAAATTCCATAGCCTGATCTTTATCTCTCATCTTGTTAGATCTTTAAAAGTATGAGATAATGTGGGTCTGATACCACTTGTTAGCCATACTACGAATCCCTAGAGGGGGTGAATGGGTCTTAATTGGAGTTAGTAGAAATTAATCAAATAAATATGCAAAACAAAAACAAGCATACAAAATGAACATAGCGATATATCATGGTTCGGAGCTGAACATCCTTAACTTCCTACATCCAATCCCTAAAGCAACAACTTTATGTTTTCACTAACCGCCAACAAGCCCAACCACCTAATGCATAGCTCGCACCTAGATCTTCCCTATCCAAGGGGAGCAACATTCAATCACACCAAGCTTCTCTCCACGAGGAGAACAACACCCTATAACTAGGGGTGAACACGGTCCAGTTCACCCCTATTTTTTTTTATAAACTGAACCGAACCAAAATTTAGGCCGAACCGAATTGGTTCGGTTCAAAACTATCTTTAAGAGGTTGTGAGATTCAATCTCATAACCTCTCAAAGGAAGACCAATGAACTAACCAACTGTGCTATGTGTTCTATTGTGAAATTATATTTATATATATATATATATATATATATTATGTTCATTTTGATTCCACAATGTGGAATCAAACCGAACTGAAGGAAGGCCCAACTCAAACCGAACCGAACTGGTCAGTTCGATTTTTCGGGTTGGACCAAAATGTGAACACCCCTACCTATAACCATAACTTACAAGTCTTCCTCCAATTGGAGGGTACAACACGTAGATGACACCGGTGTTCCCTCCATGAGGGGAACAACACTCTATAGCCGCAACTCACATGTCTTCCTCTAACTAGGGAAAAATCATGAAACATGTAGAACCACACTTCACAAAGAAGTGATGCCAAGAAAAATGTAGGGCAAGATTGACAATAATGAGTACACTACCAAACGACTCAAAAGGATAGAAGTGAAAGACTCAATGTTGTTGATTGAAGTTTGACAAAGATGATCGATGAATCATGAGGCACCAAGCCGCTCTCTTTTCCTCGAAGAAGACCACATAGAAGATTTGTAACACCCCAAAATTTAATATCAAAATAATAATATGATATCAAAAATTAGATAAGATTCTAATTTTCATAAAAGACATAAATACTTATTAGAAACCTGATTATCTTTACTTTAGAGATGTTTCTACATTATTAAAGTGACTCTCGGTACTGGATTCAGATGTGCGCACTCCGACAAGGCACCACTAGAATTCGGTAACGGAATTAAAATTTGACAACACCATAATTCTCAGAAAAAATATATTGATTCTAAAAACATAAATATTATGAATTATTGGTACACATATATCGAGATTAAGTCGACCTAATGATTTTTGGGATAATTTTTATTTGACGAAAAAAAATAATTCAAAAAAAAATAAACTAAAATCACTACAATTTGTAAAACCTTCTAATTAGCTAAGTATGAAATTCACCTTAATTAGACATCATTTAGATATAAAATATCATCCTAAAGAAGTTTAACACAAATTAATTGATTTTTCCACACACGTATATGAGTTTCATGATGGGGACTGCTGCGTGTTGGCCTTTGGTGAAGCCTTATCCCAAATAAAAAGTGTGGCAGGTGAAGAAGGCTTTGGAGGTGATGAGGATTCTCCTCATCTATGTGGTGGCCATGCACGAGGGTAGCCAAGTCCATAAAAGGCCCTTCTAAACTCCTTTGCATCTTTTCTCTTGGCCTTTTTCTCAGTTTTGCATACCATCTTCACGCCACCAGGTCTTCTCCTCCTTCTCTTCACACCCCACCATCACTTCTTCCAGTACTCTCTCAACTCCTCTAGTCTCCTTTCCCCACCATCGCTACCATACTCTGGGAGTACTCTCTTCAGGAAGAAAGAAAGAAAGGAAAAGAAAGAAGGAAAAAAGTAAGTAAGGGAGAGTAAATAAGAGCAAGGATGCAGAAACGGGAAGCTTAGAAGTCATCTTGACCTGATAGTATTGTTCGACTATGGTAGGTGCCTCCTGTAAAATCTTGATTACATATTCGCAGGCCTCTCCATCCCTAAAGACCTCTATTTTCTGCTTGTTTTATGTTCGTAAGAAACTCTGGAACAAGCAAATCAAATCATGTTCTATTTTAGTGACTTTGAATAAGCTTAACAAATCTCATGTTTTCCTCCTATGTTCATGTATCAATGATTTGATATCATCTTCCTGACAATATTGGTCAATACCACGCCATATTGGTAGAAACTGCTTTGTATATCCGTGCTTAATCTATCTCGTAATAATCATGGGCTTTATCTTTTCTTGAATATGACCATTAGTTTTAAAACCTTCAAGCAACGATTTCATTAGGATCCAATAGTTCTAAACATCATCTTTTCCAACAGAATACTCAATTTTGGATTCCATCTTTTTCTGATAGAATAATCAGACCTAGACATCCTGGTTGTATTTTCTAGACTCGAACAAACCTTATAAATTCATTATTCTATAGTAATACCATCGTTGGCTATGTACCTCTGTCATAAACTGATTCCAATCTCTTGCTAGTATGTTTTGAACACAAGATTACATCTGAAAACTAGAAACCTCGATTTGTTTCCTACATGACAAGAGAAATCTACTTAGTTTGATTTGTGCCACTGAATGCCTCATCTTGAATGCTATTTGATATCACTCTTGTGGACCAGAGAAAATCCTCTTTATTTCCCAAATAGCAAGTCTCCAATGTTAGAGTATAATCGGAGCTTGAATTCCTGTTTGTAGGCTTAACCAACCATTCTTGTTGTCAACAACCAGCCAGTGCCTGTCGACAACCAGCCAGTGCCTGTCGACAACCATCCGTCGGCTAGCGATAACTAAAGACCAGATTCATGAATGCAGTTCTGGTGGAGCAGTAGCTGTCGACAACCACCAGTCTCTATGACAAACAGACCATCTTCATCTAAACACTGGAACGTCCAAACAAGTTGTCTTTACTATTTCTTGAATTCTAAACTTCTATATCACTAGGATGAGTTATTTAACCATCAAACCAAATCCATCCTTGGATTTTCTTGGACATCCTAAATTATGGTGTTTCTTATACCTTCTGGATATCTTAACACTAACTCATGAACCTTGCTTCCTGTGATATTGTTTTACTTCTGATGAGTGCCCAAGTACCATGTATGTATGTTTATCATAAATGAAAAAAATGGAGGTGACGTACTTTTGGTCTTCGGAATCTCATGGACTAATGCCTGTACAAATGGGGCAGATCCAGTCCTAAGAGGAGCACCCAAAATTCGTGTAATCTGCGCATAGCGGTATGGATCAACAGAGTGGTTGGCATGACACCACTATATTCTAAATTGGTCGACATTTCCATGAATTATGTGGAGACATGAATGTTTATTGCTTGCTTGAGGAGTGGACAGGGCAATCTATACACACTTTCTCTATTTCCTTTTGAACTATTGTTCATACGCTCATGCTTTGCTATTTCACTGATGGTCACTATATGTCAGTTCATTGGCAAGGTATTTATTATTGTCACTGTTGATTATCATGGTTCACTTCATCTACGATCTGATTTGTACATTCTCCGTTATTGTACTCAGTACTTAGTACATTCTTGTACCACAATTATCTTTGACTCATGTAACTTATATATCCTTGATTTTGGAGGATAAATCCTACTGGGCAAGATTGCTCATACCTACTTTTTTTAGGTTATCTGCTCTAGAAGGCGGGACACGATATTTGTGTGCTGAGAGATCAACCTTTGCGGCGTCTTCCTTTGAGTTGTAATTTGAGAATCGTGTAATACCTAAAGAATGACAGTTAATTAATTTTTATTTATGAGCCCCCGAGCAATTTTGCTCGGAAAGTTCAAAATTTACTCTTGATTTCTTATTCACACGTTACGACATTTATAGATATATTAAATGTCGGGACGTGACAAGATTTCTTAGGAGAGCTTGAACTTTTCTCAGGATGAGAAGACTTGTTGAGATGAGTTGGTCGCTTAGTCTTCTACTACAAGTGGAAGTTTTTCTTAGATTCTCACGAGATTATGGAGTTCGATCGTTGTAGCTCTCTCTCTCTCTCTCTCTCTCTCTCTCCTTCTTCATCTTCTAGTCATATATGTAGATCTTGAGAAGTTATCCATCGAAGATGATTGATAGCCATTAAAGTGAACTTCCAACTTGTGCAACGTCCATTACTTGTGTGAGTAAGTCTTTAGTTTTTTTTTTCATTTTAATTGCTCGAGATCTGACACAGGACAAAAAAAAAATATTTGACAAAGATTTGAATCCCTTGTAGATAGTTAAAAAAACTCTCTTGGATAATATGAGAGCTTTGTTGGGTTTTACCCGATATTGTGTCACTTGTATTGGGCTACACAACCATTAACATCATTAGGTCCAATTAATGGAATAAACTCATGGGCTTAACCATTAGTGACCATTAGGATTGTTATGGGGGTGGATCATGTTCAGGCCCATTGGGACTGGTCCCCTCCTCTCTATAAATATATATGTGAGACTCCCCATCAGGTCAACAGACTAAAACAGATAGAGAGAGGAAATCAGAGGGAGATCGCCTGGGTACGCATCTCCCTTCCGTGCACGTTGATCGTCTTCCGGCGTTGTCTTCCTCCTCGCACGTGGGATGGCTTCCGCATTAGGTACACATCCCCAACATGTGGTATCAGAGCCCGTGTCGGATTTTCTGGGCTTTGTATGTTTTCTTTCCATTCCGTTTGGAGAGAAAGTTGGTGTTGCCGCAGGGCGTCTGTCATATAAGGGTGTCGGGCGCTGCAGTTACTGTAATATCCCAAGGTATAAAATGACAAATAAGTAAGAAATGGTTAAGAAAATGTAATACAGTTTGTGGGAGATGGAGAGATTAAGCAAATATGGATCTATCTAGCCCTGACTGAAAATGTGCTAAAGGATACTTATTGGTAAAGGATATCACTAATGATAAATAATAATGATATTGTTAAAGGATACTACTAAAGGTAAATGGTAAGAGTAAGGGGTATTACTAAATGTAAGTATATTGGTAAAAAAAGAGGATAAGGATATGGATATACCCCTGTTCACATTGAGCCAGAATAAAATAAGTGGAAAAAGTATAAACGTAAATAAGAAGAGTATATCTATAATTATAAAAATATGGGGTTTTCATGTGATTATAATTTTTTTGAGGACCCTGGTGAAATTTCTATAGACTCTCAGAAACACAATCGGATTCCCAATCGGAGATCATTCGGGGCCTGAACGGCCGATTGAGGGGTTAGGAATAGACATATCTCCAATTTCTAAAAGTCAAAGGTAAAAATGCTAATGAAAAAAAAGGTTAGGGGTTAAGATAAATTATCCTAGGAACCCTAGAAGCCCCTAGATGCCCCTGGAACCTTCTGGAACCCCCTGGAAGGGGACACTTGTCCCACTCCAGGCTAACCCTGGAAAGTGTGGCCAGGAATGTGCCACCTCTAGGGGGCAAGTGTCACCCTCTCACCCACTCTCTCCCCTTGGCCACCTCCTCCCTTGGCCTATAAATACCCCCCTCCCCCCCCCCCTCTCCTCTCCTCTCCTCCCATTCCATCAATCCAGGTGAAGGTAAGAGGAGAGGCTATGCTAGGGTTTAGAATAGCGTAAGAAGAGAGAAGAGGAGTGCCCGTTCCAAAGTTCTGTCGATAGGTAGATCCTAGTGAGTGAAAGTGCTGCTGGTTGTGTTCTTCTATTCTCTCGTTACGTCGGAGTGCTGTTAGTTCGATTTCTCGGAATATCTCGCTACGTCGAAATGTTGCTGATTCATTTTCCCATAATCCCTCTCTATATCAGAATTCCGCCAACTAGTTTCCTCGGGATTCTCTGCTATGCTGAAACTCTGCTAGTTGTTCTCTCGAAGCCCTTCTCTATGACGAAACTTTGTCGGTATGATTCCTCGAAATCCTTCTCTATACCGGAATGTTGCCAAATTATTCATTGAGGATCCTTCCCCATGCCGGAATGCTTCCGGATTATTCATTGAGGATATCCTATGGGGTATGCCCCTAGAATTAGAGTCCCTACATGCATCTAAGAGTCTGTTAAGAGCCTTGTTTGCTTCGTATAGAACTCGTCATCCCTATCTTGATCCTTTCCTATCATTGGACTTACGCATAATCCTAGAAGTTCTTCAGCTAAAATATTGGGTAAATACCTCATAGGACAAAAGGGGCATAAGTGAGCTCTTCTCCCTTAGGATAAGGTTGGTCCCTCATGGCATATCTCCATGATGAGTCTCTCGGCGATGTTCTGGTTGCTTGAGTTGTCCCTGAAATTTCTTGAGCTTGGAGATCCTTCCACGTGGGCTACGATCCATCGCTTAGTGGCGCTTGGCATGCTTTGCCTTTTAGGCCTTCGGTGTTTAGCCTTGTTGGTGCCCGTATGGGCTTATTGGGCTGTCGCCATTGAAGTAAATCTAAGCTCTTGAGTTTTGCAATTTCCCCCCTCTCCACCTAGTATCCAAATGTAAGCTATTGTTCTTTCTTATATGAAATAAAGTTGGTGTCTATATATCTACATATAACTTAATTGATTATAAAGTTAGTAATGCTTGTGTACAAATGAAGACTTAATCAATATATTTTGTACATAGTGAAATCTAATCTACTATCACGAACTTGATCTTTGGACAAATCTCAATAATGAAAACATAATCATTTTAATGAGTATGCAAAGGTGAAACTTAATCAATTATAGAAATGTGTACCTTATGCATAGCTAAAGACATAATCAATTATTGTATACAAGGTGATACTTAATCGATTATCGAGTTGCTTACACAATCACTTTATGCATATGTAAAACATATTTGCATAGCATGTATCTTGAACAGTCTCATTGAAACACGTTCAATTAGAGTATATGGAGTGAAACATAATCGATTATAATGCTAATAGCATGGATTTAATTAGTCGATTCTGCATAGATGAAGACTTAATTGGTTGTTGGGTTCATAGAGTGGAACTTAATCAATTATTGAGTCTCTCTGTGGACTCAAAAATTTTCACACATAATTAATTACCATGTCTACTAGTGTATGTAGACACCCATTTTTGGCTAACGGGTTGAGTCACATTTTTGGTTCATTGCTATGCCCCAAAGTTGGCCCATAATCTTCACAAGCTTTTCTTGGACTATTTTCAACCATTAGAGCCCAAGTCCATGGCCCATTCACCTCAATTTTTAGCTCAAATAATGACAACTTGCCCATTTGAGAGCCTAACACTAAATGTACTGTTATCGGGGAGCGCATCTTCAGTCACGTCGATCTTCGTGCCACATTCTTGTTGGAATCTAGGGTAGTAAACAGAGCGAATACGGAGCAGATACGAGTTTTTTGGTTCCAATCCGAATAGTTAATTGGATAATTTATATTCATTCCAAATACAATTTAGATACGGGGCAGATAATTTAATCGGATAAATTTTTAATTCGGAGCGGATACGGATGTTATCTGCTTCAGAAATATAAGCTTAATAAAAGGAATTAAGTGATCTAAAAATCATACAAAATAAAAAATGTAAAATTTAAAAAGTATAAATGCCAAAAACATTATTTAAACAAAAGATTAACATTAGATATATTATATATGGATCATTAGATCTAAGATCCAATGGTAAAAAATAACTCTATTTTGGAGCGGATCTTAAACGGAGCGGATCATCTGTTTCCGTATCCGCTTTGTTTATTATCCAGATAATATTCGTATCTGGAATCCGCTCCACCAGATATTTGTTAAACGGATAATATCCAATTAATTGGATCTGAATTTGAATCGGATCTGGATATTATTCGGATCCGTTTATAGCCTTAGTGAGAGAAATGGTTTTCAGCCTATTTAATAATTTGGTCAACCCAAGTAGCGTTGATCTTCTCTAACGTATTTCTAGTGATGCGGCTCTGATGGCGCCGTCTACACTTCCTGTTTTCAGGTTTTAATGCCTCAGATTCCAGCCATTTTGGATGCATTTCTCGACCAATTCAGACTCAATTTCCTTCATAATTCGGATCATAAACCCAACCTCATGGGATTCCTTCAATTTCTATGAGTAGTGGCTCTTGAAGAGAGAGTTTTAGTGGTCCATTATATACTCTTAAGGGTAGAACCTTAGAGGCCATTAGGTGCTTGGACGAGGGAAGCTAGCCATATGAAGTTTTCGGAGAGGTGCTGCTGCGTTCTTGAGACATCGTACAACAATTCTAGGTATCCTTGGGGCTGCTCAAGCCCTTCAATTCTCTTTCTCTCTCCTTTCTCTTTGCTTGCATGCTAGTATATATAGGCTTTGCTTTCTCTTTCTAGGCTAGAAGCATGATCTCACGTACACACCCATTTTTCACACCCATAGGGGTTAAAACATCCCAGGAAAATCCACCCCCAACTGCATGATCACTCAGTGGCGGATCTAGAATTTTCGTTCAGTGGGTGCACCTTTAGACGTATTTTCTTGATTCAGTGGAGTCATTAATGGTGAACCTTTACACTACTAATGGAAATGTTTCAATCCAGTGGGGTCACAAGACCCCACAGGCTCCAAGGTGGCTCCGCCACTGTGATCACCACTCCCATGAAGAGATTCTACACCATGTTGAGGGCTAATGGGTGTTAAAGTTTGATTTGCAGGTGGACATGACGTTCCAAGAGATGAAGCCCTTTGTCCTTGGAAGGCCGAGAGGGAGGGGACAAAGCACTCAGGAGGTTAACATTGAACACGCAAATCACAGAGGGTGCATCTTCAAATGCATGCATATCACCCAGTGTGTCTTCAACAGAAGGCGTTCTTGGGCCATTTTCTTATTTTTTGAGATAACTTTGGCCTTGTCTCTATCATTTTAAGATCACTTTAGTGGCGATCACATCTTTTCATACCATTCATATCATATTGAGACTTGGACTTTTAACGACGAACTTCATGATTATAGTGTGGACTTAGAAATTAACCTTTCTATTACTAAAGACATAATCGATTAGTTACTTCATTGTGTACAATACAATTTTACATTAAAAAATATAATTGATTATCAGTGTTACTATGTGGATTTACAAAAATCTCACATTGGAAAATTTAATTGATTATCAAGTTCACTGTCTGGACTTAGATGGATTCTCAAGAGAACTAACATAATCGATTATTGAATCTCTATGTGTGCACTTAAAATGAAGGCCCTAGATTTCGGTGCATTTATACTTGTTGTTTGTGTGTATAGATTTTTGGCCTAAAATTCATCTTGGCGACAACAAACAGTGCCGCCAACTGTTCATGACGGCAGACTTGTGTGTCGCTAACCAGAGGTTAACGACATACTATGATGTCGTTTGCAGTTTGCAGGTTTTGGACTTTTGGAAGTTAACGGCATGGTCGATTTCCATCAACTTCAAGTTGACGGCGACCACCTCGTCGTCTACCCTTCTGCGTGTGTTTGGCTTTCCTTCTCCGAACCAACTCTGATTTCTTCGTGGATAGACTTGGAAAGCCCGAATTGGTTTGAGTTTTCCTTTCCTACCATGAACACGACTCAAATCCCTATAAATATTGGTCTTCTCTGTAAAAGGAGAACTTTTACTCAACTAGGGTTTTATTGGGTGTTCGGAGAGAGAAAAGTTAGAGACTTTAGGTGATCAATCCGACAAAATAGAATCAATTATTGACTATACAGTTGAAACATAATTGATTATGATGATCAGTCTGTCCCCATGTAATTTTAATTACATATTTATTTTGGTGATTAACAAACCCTATCAAAATGTCTAACATATATTTCATAAGTCTTAAGTACAGAAAATATACCAAGGTCAAACAAGCAAATATTGGTAAGTATCACCTCTCTGAAGCTTTAATCATTTCAAGATTATATTCTCTAAGACCACATCGACTTCTGTCGAAAGTCACAACGACTTCCTTTATGTATATCAATTTCAATAAAGCTATAACGATTTCATATGTGTCTTAACGATTTCTTTATAAGACAGTAACATCGTTTGGTTACAAACAAGTCGCTCCCGTAATGATTCCTTAAGTTATCGCAACGACTTCTTTAGAACTCGTAACGACTTGCCCGTCGTAACGATTCCTTAAGTCATCGTAACGATTTCTTTAGAACTCGTAACGACTTGCCCGTCGTAACGATTCTTTAAGTCATCGTAACGATTTCTTTAGAACTCGTAACGACTTGTCCGTCGTAACGATTCCTTAAGTCATCGTAACAATTCTTTAGAACTCTAACGACTTGCCCGTCGTAACGATTCCTTAAGTCATCGTAACAATTTCTTTAGAACTCGTAACGACTTGCCCGTCGTAACGATTCCTTAAGTCATCACAACGATTTCTTTAGCGCTCATAACGATTTGCTTTGCGCAACGATTTCTTTAGCGCTCGCAACGATTTATTTAGCGCTCACAATGATTTCTTAGCACTCATAACGATTTGCTCTCTATAACGATTCCTTTAATGAATACAACGATTTGCTTTCTATAACGACTTGTTAAGTGCTCATAACGATTTCTTCAGTAAACACTTGATCATAACGATTTCATAAGTCATATATGCAACGACTTTATGGTTTATATCGACTTAATATTTACATTATTTCTGAAAGCGTTGAATAGTCAAAGTCTTCGCATATCTGTCTGACTGGTGTGCATTTAATGAAGACAGAACGCATCTCTGCATGCATGCAGAAGAGATCTTTCCATTATCATGCATACTCTGTTAGCATCTTTCTGATATACAAAGTGGAATTACCATTTTGGTGAATATTCATATCAAAGTTTACTGACAACAAAGACAGCGTAGTTGTCTACTGTTCTAGCATTTAATGTATGCAGGATCCTAAAGATATTTTGTCATACAACGTCGGATCATATAGAAGCCAGAAGATCTCATCTCTTTGCGTGCACAATGAACAAAGACTGTTGACTGAAAGCTTCCAAGTGTCAAGCAGTCTAACGTCTACCAAACTAAGAGACAACGGTTACTTCAACGACTATATTTCAAATTGGAGATATAATTTAAGATAGCAGCTCCAGAAGAACATATACAGAAGAAAGAGTTACCATCGTAGATATAAGCTTCGCAGATCTTCTAAAAGAATCCAAGAGCCAAGAATTCAATTCTAGTGTGTCTTTAGCTCTTTGCTCTCTGTGCTGTAATAGAATCCTAAGAGAGCCAGTGTAGTTCTGAGAGAGTGCCTTGTTTAGATTATTTGCTCTTAGTGCTAGTAGCTTCAGATCTTGACTTGCTAAAGCTTGATCTAGGGGCTTGAATTCCTGCTTATTCTTTTTGTGTTGAAGTTTCCTTTTGTTGTGAAGGAAGACCTGGTGAGAGATCCAGGTGTTGTAGTTCCCTTCGTGTGAAGGAAGACCAGCGAGCTGTGTGTTGTTTTGTCCATAGGGGGACTGTACCCTAGTTAGTGGAATCCTGAGTTGTTGTTCAGGACTGGACGTAGGACTCCTA
The DNA here is from genome assembly GCA_014218235.1 of Colocasia esculenta. Taxonomy (NCBI): domain Eukaryota; kingdom Viridiplantae; phylum Streptophyta; class Magnoliopsida; order Alismatales; family Araceae; genus Colocasia; species Colocasia esculenta. The sequence continues at coordinate 140,114,554 of CM024758.1, read as the reverse complement.
AGGAGAGGAGATCTGAACCAGGATAATTCATTGTGTTGTGTGTTTGGTTATTGTGTGTTTATCTTTTATACTAACATTCTATAACCTTCATCGAAGAACATCTTTGTATGAATGTTTTTAAGTACATGTACTAATTAAATATAATTTTAAAAGGACCTATTCACCCCCCCTCTGGGCTCGTCACTGGGCAACAGATTAATCTACACTATGTGTCACCACAGAACACTTACATCAATTATTGAAAGTAAGGAGTGAAATTTAATCGATTAACGCATGTACAATATAGATTTAGAAACTTCTACGGTGTCCAAACTTAATCTATTGTCAATCACTCGTCAGTGGATAGAATTTTCTCAATACCACAAATTAATTTATTGTTGTTCACATCTCAATAAACTTAGGCGACTAACATTCTGTTTTGTATGGATTTGGAGAAAAGTGAACTCAAAACTTAATCGATTATCTATAATGTTGAAAATATGAGCGATTGGAGTTAGCCGTAGACTTGAAAGTTGAATCAATTATTAGAAAAAAAATACAAGTGTTATGAGATCAATTATTAAATTAGTGCAATCAATTAAAACTACATCATAATTGACCTACGCATTATCATAATCGATTAACAAATAAGCTTGATTCTGAATATTGAAATATTATCATCATAGACATTCAATGCGTAACTATAACTCTGATAGTCTAGACCATTTTCCAACCTCTACATATATTCTTCAAATTAATGACACTTATCTCTCTCTTCCCCGTCAAGTTTACTTTGTCTTTATACTTTTTCTCTCTCTCTACATCACTTATTTCTTTAGATTCTCTCTTTATATGGCTTTCTCTTCTTTTTTCAAAAGAATCTCCCTCAATCATGTGGTGCCAAGCGAACTAAAGAGGAGAGAGGAGCATGAGCTGATGTAGCCAATCAGAATATGTAAAGAGAAAAAAGTATCCGAGGATTAAATGAAATTTTAACCAAGTTGTAATAAAAGTATGAGTGGAAAATCTCCATAACACGAAAATAAAAAGGGGGGGGGGGGGGTATCTTTTTTTTATTTTGCAAAATAAAAGGGTGGGGTATTGAGAAAGGCACAAGGTCTCGTGGTGGTCATGGTCCTCATGGATTCCCCACTTTTCCGGGTGCGCCCTTACTGATAAGAGGGACCCGTCGGATCCGCCCGCCCCACCTTCGGATAACCGAAAATGGATAGGACCAGCCGGCGAAAAACTTGACCTACCTAATTATCTGCTTGGAGCCACGTCAGCGCTTGATCCGCCGTCTGATCTAAAGATCAGGTGGCTCCGAGCCGTAGATTCCAATCAGGTCTGACGGAAAGAACCCATGCTCCCATGGGCCCATCCCTCTCCATTCGCGTCCATAAAGGTAAGCATCAATCTGAATCGCCGAAAGAGGTCTGAGTCGGGGAGGAGGGAGGGGACAGCAATTTATATAGATCATAGTTATCTGTGAGAAAAATTTGATCAATTAAATCAGATATCGAGTAAGTCATATCATATATTTTACACGGATTAGTAAAAAAATTTCTCAAAAAAATATAACATCTCATTTAAAAATATATAAGATAAATTAATTAATAATCTTTAACTGTAACATAAATTTTTTTTATTATAATAAGACTTAATATATATTATAACAGATGATAAATTTATTGTAATAATATATATTTATCAAAATTAAAAATAAGTTAAATATTTGATAGAAAATTTTAATTAATTTGTCCAAACATATATCTAAGAATTTTCACTTCAAATATGAAAATAACATATAACCCTATTCTCTGTGTCACTCCCTCACCTTATTTGGTGGTATGTTAGTCACAAACATCTTTATCATCTTCTTTAGAAAAAAAAATATATTTCAGTGTATGTACACAAAGAGTGGTTCAATGATTACAACTCTCTAAAACACGGAGCCTCCGCGTGTAGCGGAGTGGCCGTCCCCTCTGCGTATGAAGGGGGGCGGCAGGCAAGGCGCGGGTTCGAACCTGCGCCCCGCCTCTCTTTTGCCCCCTCCCCGTCCAACTCTCCTATCAAAAAAAAAAAAAACCCCTCTAAAACACATCTTTAGAATATAAAGTTAAATCTCCACCGATATTGTCTATAAAAAAAAATTCAATATTTGAGCGGAATGAGATGTCTCATACCTTACCCTAGGCGGCCTAGGGCTATCGAAAGAGTAGATATGTGATTATATGTACCCACTAGAAGTGCATGGCTGGAGCTGAGTCAGCTGACACTAAATTTATAGTTCTAAGTTGTCAAGATGAGGTTTCATTCAAACTTATACCCATGGAATGCGCACACATTATGGATATGAGAGGAATATAAAACAAATGCGATCGCCTTTTCTCCATGATTCACATTTTGTGAGGGCTGCCGTACAAATTGCCCGGAAACTTATCGCTTCCATCGACCGAAGCCATTATTTTGCGCCATTAATTCGCGTTGCATTTGCATAGCAATCTCTAAAGAAATGCTAACATTCACACTCTCTTTAACTTGGGTTTGCTGTGCTCAAAATCTTAGCTAGAGATTAAGATGACTAAGATGGCATTTGATAATACTTAAGTCTAAAATTTAAAATTTTATTTCTCATCTATTTTCTAAATCTAAAATTTAAAAATAATTAATATATAAAAAATTATTTTATAACTAACTTAAATAACATCTGAACTAATATCTAACCAACAAAATTTGTAGCAGAGTTGGTTAGTAAGTCACTTTTTCATCCATAGATCTTGTGTTCAAATTTTGGAATATTTTAAAATTTTGTTTTGTGAACAAAATCATCGGAATCTGACGATCGTCGTCGAAATCCAGTCGGCTATCGACAGTCGCAACTAATTGTCTATCTGACGAAAATAAAGTGATTTTTTATGACTTAAAAATTAAGTAAAATTTCAAATTTAAGTGATTATATTAGATTTTATTTTAGATGTTTTATCAAATAATTTAAAATCTTAAAAACATAAGATATCTATGAAGGGTTATCAAACATGTCTCCGTGTGAGCGTGCACATCATCATATGGTGGTGCGTGCTCTATAATTTTGATAGGGGCCAAAGTTTGTCGTGTCTATGATTATACCAATAGGAAAGACTAATTATAGACCCACACCTAGCCTAATTTTGGCAGCCTAGCTTTCGTCCTTTTGTTTGTTTGGTAGTTATCAATAAGTAGATAATGCAAAGAAACAATAATTCTCATTCAGAAATTATAATTATCAATCCAGTCTGACGAGTCTCATGTAAATTATTTATTAAGTAATTTTATTGACTGAAAAAGAGAAAGAGAAAGAAAGAAAAGTTTGGAAAAATTCTTCGTCAATAGACTTACATGACAAACAATTTTCATGGGACTTGTTACCAAATCGAACTGGCAACAAGTATTTCTAATGGACGAAAGGAGAGAAGGAGTGTCTTTAACCCTTTTTTTCATTGAGAAATATTTGATACTCAATCAGGTGAATTGTTTGGACACAGATTTGATTAGTCAGACATCGAATCTCAAATATCTCCACACTTGAAATTTGATGTCCGAACGAATTAGATCAACACACAAGCAATTCACATATCATTTTTCACTCAATCGCTAAATCAAAAATATTTCTCCTTTCCATTATTGTGTACCCTCCATTATAGACGAGAGGGATTTCTATTCCATGCCCCACCTAGCTAGGGGGATTCAACTCTTGTGCATGAGTGCAAGTGCAAGTGAGGAGGTGACACAATTTGTGTCCAACCCTCACATGAATTGTTTAACTTTTATATGATAAGACTGTAAATAAAGAATGAGATGTTGGTGTGGACACTTTGTATAAGAGTATCACCTTTCATCTGGCCCCAGTCCCTTGTTGTGTGAGACTCTCAGCCCCTCATTTTTTACTTTTTTTCTTTAGTATTAATAAGATGTCGGTGAAAGTGATTGTAGACATTATAATAATGATGACAATGACGAATTGAAAGAAGAAACAAATAATAGATCTAGGTGGCACTATTGCTCATGGTCATTGTCGACCATCGTGGTTCGCCTCCTATCAATCAACACCATTCTCAACCATCAATGTGAGGAGAAAGGGGTTAAAATAAAGAGAATGTCTTACTACACACCCTTTAGAGGGGGTGTGTGAGCACACCGTGCTGTAATGACATCATGTCATCACGGTGTAGTACCAGACAGTCAATGACTATCCGGTGTGTGCGCACACCCCTTACGGGATGTGTAGCAAGATATTTTTTAAAATAAAACAAACGGAGAGCAATTAGTCTTCTCCTGTTTAATGAGAAACACTCGTGACCTGTCATCTCATCCTTTATCCATCTCAAATACAAAACGGAATGGGCTCCATAATTATTAAATATTATGAGCGAATAATAAGTCTTGTTCTTTGAAATAGATTGAGGACAAGTGGCGAGTGAGGCTTGGGCACTGATTGAGTTCTCTCATATAAACTTAGAGAATCCAAGATCCTTGTGCATAGATAGGATATATCAATATAGCTTGCAATGCGGACAAGGCAGAACACTCATTCCCCAAATTGGATTGACACATGCAGTCGGAAATTAACCTGAGTTTGATAGGAGCGATCTAAATGTCCAACTACACAGAAAGATCCAGACAGACATGTATTTAGAATTAAAGGATGCTATTTGCCACTGATGGGAGAGGAAGATGAGTCATGGAAAGGACTCCTATTGCGCAAGACATACGGGGTCAAAGGAAAGGGAACCGCTTTGTGCACGGCCGCCCGGGTAACCGGGCGGACGTGGAACCACCGGCAGCCGACCTGATTGGTCGGCTGCGTGTGGGCCCCACACCGCGCGCGTGGGGCCCACACGCAGCCGACCAATCAGGTCGGCTGCGCGGTGGTTCCACGTCGGCTTTTTACCCGGGCGGCCGGGTAGGTAAAAAGCATTTCTCCAAAGGAAATACCGTCAACCCAGATTTTTGGACTACATTTTCTTGAAGATTTTGTGTAAAAGTGAAAGCAAACTTAATGGAAATTGGCGTACTTGAAAGTTGTACAATTATCATGCATTTAGACATGCACAATGTAACTGTGATTTCAGCGTCCAAGTCTCCCAAAGAACATGTCAAACTTGAAAGACCAAACTGGAGGATATCCAACTACATTGCAGTTAGTTCTTACAGAGATAGTGTCGGGTAAAAAGAGGTTTGGGGGATAATATTAAGAAAATGAGAAAAAGAACTCAAAGATTGATAAAGTATAAAAAAAGACATAAAAAATGGTGCAAATTTTATTTTTTATGTGAGATATTTAGTCTCACATGAAAAATCTCTAAAGAGAAGATGTGTTTTATAACTCCAAATGTCTATGAGATTATGTCTTATAGATAATAGTAGAATATATGTTAGATCACATCACATACGCACACCGTCAAATTTGGCGAGTGTGCGCGTGTAATGGCGTGGGTCCTGCTGACTTGTCTTGGCACATTTTAGTTTTTCTTATTATATTTTTGTCTTTTTTTTAGAGAAAGAGATCTGTTTTGACTAGATCTTCGGATCGACATCTTGGACACGGACCATCACGGACGTGGGCTTTTTAAGGGGGTAATTAGGACTTTCTTAATTACAGTTAACCCTAAGTTGCGTTGTTTTACTTGCTAAGAGGAATTACTTGCAAAAAATACATCTCTCTCTCTCTCTAGGCTCCCCGCTGCGCACAGACGATTGTTCGCTGCTGCTACTCTGACACGCTGCTTCTTCCTCAGTTGGGCTCCCTCACGGTGCTCTTGCAACAACGCCGCACCAAGATCTATGCTTCGGTGTTTGGTGCATACATCTCTACCCCTTCATCCTTCATTTTGTAACAGAGGAACTAAGTTTACATATAGCTTTTGTTTTATGAAATCGATCTTGTGCGAAACCGATTTCGTTGTTTGTGATTGTACCATGAGAGAAGATCATCGGACCCCAATTATACCGTATAATGGGGGCGATACTTTCTCTAAGATAAATTCTATTATAGAACGCCTCCACAATTTATTTTCGCCTTGTATTTATCATGTAATCATTATTCTTACAATCAATATACTCATGTTACATTTTTGCTTTTCCGGTATGCCTGTCCTCATGTCAATTCTTTATATGTTTACCATAGAATTTGCACTATAATTTGATGATAAAATACCATGCTCCATGTCATATATCCACTGTTTTAACAACAGATAGTAGATGTGTTATCCACCAGAATTGGGTTCCAACTGTGCTATAACTTAAGATTCTTAAGAGAAATGTTTGCTGTGAACCCTGGGCAGCTACAAGTTGCTCGCACCCTTGTGTCTGGGGGCCGGCAACTTGTGGCCGCCCAGAGCGAGCAGCAAGTGCAGCTCGATTCTTAATCTGCAACATCAAATGGTCAATAAATATTGAAAGAATGTTACCTTAAACACATGTAATAGTCAATGATGCAAAGTGTTGAAGCCCTAAGGAAGATGTCCTAACAAAAAACAAAAAAACTTAAGTTGGGCTCGTGGAATCAGCCCAACAATGACCGGTGGGCTCCAAAGCAAGTAGAAGCTTGGAAGCCCGTGTTAGCTACCCAACCTATGACAAGCCTTTAATATTAATTTACCCATCTTTTTAGGAGTAGAGATAGAACTTTGCATGTCTGATAACTGATAAGTACCATGCAAAATTCTCGTTATGAAAGCATACACTAGAATAGGAATGTTTAGGCTTATCACTTCAGTGATTACCACCACATCTTTTACTTAAATGCCACAAAAAAAAAAAACTAGAAGATGGACCTTGGACCCTAGGCTTAATATGAAGTCATAAACTTTGTGGATTGCTTGAATAATCCTCCTTAGATGTTCACGAGAAAAAAAAAGTTTGAAAATTGGTGTTTAAAAATAAATGTGCAACTATAATAAACAAATATGTAAATTAGAGATTGTTCTATAAATACAGAAGATTATAGAGATTGAAAACTAAAAACCCAATACACCTCTGAACACGGAATACTCTATCCACAGATGTAAAATTGCCATTTTTTAGCAATATTAAAAGGACTTGCATTCACTACACAGTCCATAAGAGAAAGAAACCACAAAACCACATATCGTAGGAAGAAGAACAATGCAAAACCGACAAGGAACATCTTCCGAAGTGTGGATGGATTTTGAACATGAGAAATGTGGATTGCTTGTGAAGATGGTGAATATTAGTCCTTTGGACCCAATCGTAAGATCCAATTATTGAACCTAACCCAAATATATGATAGTCTAGTTACTAAATCACGGCTCAGTTGGAGCGAGTCTATGGTAAGCACAACCCAAGAAGCACTATCGAGCCTCATATTACTACCCACATGGAGGATCCCCTTTAACAAGTCCCCTCATATCCTCTGGCAAATCACCAACTCCAAGACGACCACTCCGCCCATGTCTCTCCCATACTGACCACTACGTCCCAATAGGACGATGGAGGCGCTAATGTTTATACGATCTCCAAGGCGCCCTCCAAAAAATGTATGAGCACTCTAACCTATGGAGAATGATCTTGAGTTGCCTCCTCCCCTCTTTTATTGATCTCTACCCGCCATCTCTAACTTAGGCATCGAAGCGTTTCTTCTGAGATCCACCTTCCAAGGCTCCCTAATCCTCTATTCTTCCTGCAGATCCACTCTTGGCAAGCTTGAGTGCCATTGATTTCCCCCAATCTCTAATCTCAAGGCTATCTAATGGTCTACACCAAAACTTAAGATCGGCCCTCTTCATCTAGTTCTATCTGTGAGAAACCTTAGAGCAAAAAGCCATCATGGTGCGTAAGAGCAACAATATGAGCAGGAGGGGAGAGCGGTCTAGCGAACATACAGACATCTCATTCGGTCTCTGAAGCCACTTAAAACATCCTAGAGGATGTCGTCCCTAATGATTGGGAAGACCATCGCCTCAAGGAGACTGCAATGCCATCGCTACTTTCAATGAGAAGATAGGCAGGCTCATCAAGCTAATGGCGATCCAAGTCGCAAGGGGAGGGGGTGTCCACACCGATCCCCGTCTAGCCCTCCGCATAGAGAAATCTCACAGAGCGGTGGCTGCATTGCTGACGGTCATTTCACTCCGGAAGGTGGATCATCTACAACAACATGGAAGGGGTGTCCAAATTTCCTGCCCATCAAATTTCCTACCCATCACGAAGACCAAGAGTCTTCTTCCAACTTGTGAAGGAGTAGTAGTAAGCACCAATAGCCTTTGGTGGCGCCCACAACTATTGCTATTATTGTCGCTACTGCTTCCATTGTTGCCCCCATGAGGAGGTAAGATAGAGAGGAGATGCAGCGAGCCCCTCTACCAAAGAGGACACACTCACGCCCCCTCTCATTCCAACGCGGAGTTAACCTCTCAACTCTGGAGGTTTAAGCGTTGTTTCGTTGAGCAAGAAGCGAAACCACCTCACCAACGATGACTAAGAAAAATCTCTCTTCACTTCAGAGATATTGGACACCCCCTTACCGTTTGGACTCCATCTTTTGATGGTGAAACCCTACAATGACATGAGAGACTAAACCGACCACTTCAGCTTCGAGGTCCTAATGACGCTCTAAGGGACCCCTAGACTCCATAAAATGTCAAACCTTTGATGCAGTGGATCATACAAGATCTGGGAGGAATAATCACTTTAGGCACTTTGGACTTCTTAGCAATGTACAAAATAGGATTGATAGCTCTATGGATTTCTTTTGTGTGTTGGTTATGAGGAGAAGAAGGGAAAGGCAACAAGTTCCTTTTTTCTTCAGCCTGAACCTTAGTCATAATAGTAGGTGGTTGAGGAGGTGGAGGTGATTATGATGGAACTTCATATTGAGGAAAGGATGGGGATGACTCATGAAAGTTTTTCTCTTTCTTAGTGCTCTAACTTTGTATTTTAGTAGGAAGGGCACACTAGAATTTGATCAATGGGAGGAAGAGTAGTGTCCTGCTCAAGTGGGATGTAGTAGGGATTTCAAGATCAATTGTGATAAGAATTGTCTTCCAAACCTCAAGGAAATAAATAGAAGATATGCTTGCAAATAATATAAATGAATTTAGAAATACAAGGATATACATGAGCAATAGAAAGATTAGGAGTGGAAGATATGGTATCAACTATGGCAGGTGACTTAATAGGAGTTGCAAGAGGCGTGGTGATTGATGATTCAATTGGAGAAGCAAGAGGTGAGGTTGGGTAGAGATAGACTGAAGTACTACTTTTGTGCCTTGGTAGGTTCTGCTCTTCTTCCTCAACATGATCCCCCATCAGTTGTGATTGTTGTCCTACCACATGAAAGATTTTTTTAATATGAACCAAGAGACTTTTGGACCAAATCTTTTAGTTCATTCATTTGCGCTTGTTGCTGATCAAATCTCTTAAGTACATGTCTAAAATTTAGTGTCCCTTGAGCATCTAGGATCATGTTCTGCCTTCCCGACTGCTCCTTCTACTATATGGACTCAATCACGAAGTTGTCCATACTAAAGTCCATGTGCTCTTGGTGATATTGATCATCATCTAGCATTTCATCATACACCTTCTTGGATTTCAACTTGTTCACTTTGTGTTGCTTCATCCATATGACCAGATAGATCTTGACATATAATGTCAGGTGCCTTTGAAGTATTGAGAAGCTCCCTCTAAGTTTGAACCAACGTTCTTCAATTTCGGTCTCCCTTGAGATGATACTTTCTCTAATGAAGGCTCCCCCTGACTTTATGCTCTTTCTAATAAAGGTTCTTCATGCATTGCTTCTTCAACTGATTGTTCTTCAATTCCATTTTCTCTTGTCTTGCTTGGCGACTTGTATTATAGCAGCTAAGATTGAACTTCATATTGGATCTCAGGTGATAGCCCATGATGCTTGAATATCATGTTATGAGTCCTCTATAAGGTAGATAGATGTTTGAGCTATTGCCTTTCCTTTTCAGATTTCTCTTAGCAGCCTTGTAGAGATGACTTGTGGCTATAATTTTCTTTGTAATGAAAATTATCAAATTTATTAATGACCCCTCTAAGATATGGTACATCATATTCGAGTCATCATTTGTTATCTTGGCAAAGCAATGCCCTGGGGACAAATAATTTTACATATCAAGAAATGGAGCATTCTTTTGGTGTTGTTCAGTTGACTCACCATCAAGGCATTACTCTTGAGTTGAAATGATAGACCAATGATCTTTTCCCCTTTCAACATTATATCCACATTGAAGTTGTCAGAGTCAACTCCTTCGAGTCCACATCTAATAACTCAAATAGCATATCATTCTTTACTTCAATTCTTGTACCCATTATACTATTGACTATCTTGTTATATTTCTTACTCTGGTTTGCATAAAACTCTTTCATAAGTGTTGGATATGCTGCTCGAAAATCTCAGAAAAAAATTTCACTTTGACAACATCCATGACACTTCTTAGACTAATTCCTATTTTTCCAGATGGACAAAGTCCACCCTTAATGGATTCATCACTTCAATCTTGATTTTGGACATGTCTTCTTGAGGCTAGGGTTTGAAATGAAAAAAAAAATGGTAGGAACATAGATAAGGAGAAGGAAATGCTTGTCCGATGCAAAAGGTGAACAATAAAAGTTCGAAAGATCCTACCTTTCTTGATTTTAGGTTTTAAAGAGAGAACTAATTGTGATTTACAGAGTGTACGAGTGTTTGAAAGAGGAGGATGGCGGGAAGCTTATGTTCTTTTGAAGATTTGGTGGGAGTCAAAAGAAAGGACAAGAATCTCTTTATAAGGGCTAAACCAATGGGTTTTATGAGGTGCTTATAGACAAGATTAGTTGGAATTGTTGTGTGGTTTAAAGCGACTCAATTTTAGACAAGAGTTCTTGTTGAGAATCGATTTTATATGAGAGGCTTTTCTTATGTCAGAGTTTCAATAATGACTTGATTTGATTTTCTCACTAAGAATCAATAGATACAGTTTGTGCTCCTTTTGTTTATTAATTTTAATTTTTGGACATATGTGTTGTGCTAACAATTGTTCATTAATAAAGCACACATCCCAAGTTCCTTATGCAATGCAATGATCTTTCTTCAGAGAGTGGTTTTGTGAAAATGCCAGCTAGCTAATGTTCTATCTCGACAAAGCTAATGCTAATAGTACCATCATTAACATGATTTCTAATAAAATGATGACATACCTCAATGTGTTTTGTTCTTAGATGTTAAACTGGATACTTGGTTAAGTTTATTGTGTTGGTCTTGTCACAAAGCATAGGAATCTACTTCAATTTGACTCCATAATCCTCTAATTGATGCTTTATCTAAATCAATAGATGTAGCAACCCTAATAGCTATGTACTCAGCTTTTGCTATGGCAATGCCATGGAGTTTTGCTTCTTTGATGACCAAGATATCAAACAACCTGTAAGAAATTGACAACTACTAATAGTACATTTTCCGTCTATTTACAGCTAACATAGTCAGCATCAGAGTATCTTACTAATTCTAGACTATAGTCCTTAGTAAACCATAGACCTAGATCACATGTGTTAATTAGATATCTAAAAATCTCTTAACATTAAGTAAGTGTGGCTCCCTAAGATCTGCACAAGCATACACTATACAGGATATCAGGTCTATTGATAGTTAAATATGGAAGAAATCCATTCATATCTCTATACAACTTCTAATCCACTTTCTTACCATTTTTCATCCTTGTCAAGTTTAGTGGATGTGCTCATAGGAGTTCTGAGAGGCATGGCTTTGTCAACTCCAAACTTTTTTCAGCATGTCTTGTGCATATTTTGCTAGACAAATATGAATTTCTTCCCTTATTTGTAGACCAAGAAAATAAGTTAGCTCCCATGTCATGCTTGTATCAAACTCTCCCTAAATTAACTTCTCAAACTTCTTGCACATATTGTTATTAGTAGCACAAAAATTATATCATCAATACATATTAGTACTATTGAAATACCATGATATGTATTTTTAATAAACAAAGTGCTATCTCATTTACCTCTAGAGAAGCTATAACTTACAAGGAATGAGTTGAGTCTTTCATATCAGGCACTTAGAGCTTGTTTTAATCTATATAGGGAATTGGTTAATTTGTATACATGGCATGGGAACTCAATGTCTTCAAATCCAGTAGATTGTTCTACATAAACTTCCTCTTTGAGATATCTATTCAGAAATGCACTTTTGCTGTCCATTGATATAACCTGAGATCAAGTGCTACTACATAGGCTAATAAGATTCTTATTGCTTTCAATCTAGCCATTGGTGAATATGTGTGAGACCCCAAAATTTTTTTTGTCATTTTATAATGTGCATGCGATAATTTCATGTCATAAATATAGTGTACGTATAAAAATATTACATACTATAACTATTAAATTGTTCATGCGCATATATGTGTATGTATATTATTTTCGTGAATATAAGTAATTAGCTAGTTTATAATGATGTACTTATTTAATACCAGGTATGTTGTACTTAATTATATTTGTACGCATATAGATGTATAAAACTAATGTGGTACATTTGATATTTACTTATTGAAATAATAATTACTTGATTATAACATGTATGATATCTATATAATAGTGTGTGTATTACATTTTATTGATGTTCGTGCTAAATACATGCAACTATGGTGTATATGCATATATGTGTATGTTACTTTGTGTATATTATTTTAATTGAGAATAATGTAAGTTATATTTATAAATGATGTGTAATACATATAATTTATGTAATTAGTGTAAAAAATTTAATTATGTTCATACTATATTTTTAGAGCTTCGATCTATGTTAAATCAGACGAAAACATGATTTTTGGCTGTCTGGCACTGTTGACCGCCAGACCTTGACGTCAACCTCAGTCTGACCGCTAGACCTTGACGTCAACCCCATTCTGACCGCCAGACCTTGACGTCAACCTGCCAGTTAACTACAACCAATGTTGACGTCAATATCCTGCTGCGTAACGGTTCCAGATTCGTTAATGCTCGCAATATGACTTGTTCCAGTTTAGGAAACCCTTCCTAAATCCTTGGTAACCTACCCTAGTGCGTACCCAACCCATCTAACTTTATAAAAACCCGTTTTTGGACGTACCAAGCCTTTTTGGTGATTGTGGAACCCTATTATTCCCTGTGAGAAAATTGATTTTCCGAGCTTTGATCCGGCGATTGGAGGACTTTCTGGGAGATCTACCACGACTGGAGCGTAGTACAACCATCCAAGAAGCATCTCCAACCCCGAGGAACGTTCTACGTCGACGGGAGAAGAAGATCCAAGGAGTTTCCGAGCACCCTCTTGTTTTGACCGAAGAGGGCTTCAACGGCATAGATTTGATCTTCTAGGATTTTATTAAAGGCAAGTAACCTTTGTACATCCTTCCTATACATGTCCCTTAGGTCCTAGAATTTTTGTGAATTTTTCCTCGCGTCCTGGACCCTCAAACTTCCCGTACATGTGAGTATGTATGTGCAGATTTCTGTCTGGAAGTTGAAGTCAACATCCCTGCCGTCAAGTTCATCAGTTAACGGCAAGAGATGTGGACGTTAACTTAGTTGGCGGCCAGGGGTATGCAGTCAAGTTCTTCAGTGACCAGGAAATTGCTATTTAATTCTATTAAATGCATTTAATTGATTTTTCGACATGTGTGCAGCCTGAAAATTTATGTAAGGTAAAAGTTGATTGTTAGGTCATGTCATAAGGATATCATGAATTTTCTTGATTTATGTAAATTATGAAAATTCTGGAGAGTGAATTATGAGCATAAAATAATGATGTTTAATCCATGAAAATAGGTTATTGTGAGTTCGGATTTGGTAAATTTTCTGTAATGATATGGTGATTGTATGAATGTGGTGACATTGTCATAGTAGATTATTTTATTGAAAATTTGTTTAAGAGAATTTAGCGATAAATGCATCTGTACAATGATTTAATTGTTATAAATATGTTTCTATTAGGAAATTCTGAAAAATTGAGAATATGTTCTATTTACTGTCCTTAATATGTGATAAAAATTTTGTGAATTTCTGATGACAGTAGGTAATTTCATGAGTTTAATTGTGAAAATAGCCATATTAAGCATGTTAGAATTAATTGTGTGCAAATCAGAGGTTAGTAGCATGTTAATGTTTTGTTTTGAGTATTTACCATTGTTAACAGTAAAGTGAAACTCTGTAAATGCAAATGTGAGTATTATGCAAGTGAATGTAAATTTGGAATGAAATTTGTGCATATGAATGAGTAATAAACTGATGAGAATGATAATGTGATTAAGATAAAATGTGTGCCAAGGGTGACACTGCTACCATAGGGGTCTGAGAGCTATACCATAGAAAAGTCCCTATGGGAGGCTCAACGTTATGAGTTAAATCCTAAGGGCATTAGGATAAAATCCTGGAGGTGGACAAGTACCGCTGGTTAGGGTGGAGAGTGCTTCTCCCGGTTCTGCGCAGTTACCTAGATTTGTCACCGCATTGCCTAGGTGATGAATGAATGTGAAAGTGAGTGCTAAGTGCTAAGTGATGAGTACTCAGTGCTAAATGTGATCGTTTTCCTCTACTTGGGGTTAGGACTATGTGTCATGGCAATTTAAGAGATTGAATGTGATATTAGTACAAAGGGAAATGTAAATGAAAGAGTAAGTGTAATGCAAGAAATGTAAATTGGTATGCGTGGAAGAGTAAAAGATAGCAAAAGTACAAATTATGTGAAAACCAAAGTACCATTTCATGTGTATTTATTTATGTCATTAATGTGTTATTGTCATCATGATTATAATAACATGTTAGTATCATGTTTAATGTTATGTAATATAGTTTAATAATGTTTATATGATGGCATGTATGAATATGTGCATGTAAATATGTAAAGAAATGCAATGTGAAAGAACGAGTATGTAAAATTGACAAAGGAATAAGATAACATGAGAATGAGTGTAAATCCATATGATTAAGTTTAATTCATGTCAAATCAGCAAGCTAAATGAGTTTAGATCTTGGTAATCACATGAAAAATGTCCATCTTCTATGATAAAATTTCTACTTGTTTAGTTGTAGTTCCATGCTTAAATTGTAGATGTTTGCCATTCGATTGAAATATATTTTAGATCTTCAATCATGTTTAATATAGGTGATATCGTGGTGAATTATTTAAGTTAAAACAGCAAATGAAATGTGTAAATAAATGAGAAAAAGTGCATGTGAAAAATAAATAGAGATCATGTTAGGTTGCTACCTACTTTACATAAAATTGCCTGTTCTAATTGGTAATGTTGTTACATGATAAAGGAAAGGTTTAGATCGATAAATCATGTTATGATAGGTGGTTAAAAGTGCATATGTTCATATCATGCATGTGTTAATTGGATTATACTCAACTAGTTTAGAAAGATTACTATCATGTTATGAAATTGCTAGAAAACATGTGCAGGTGACATAAGGGTATGATAAATTTGACCTTTAAACAGCAAGTTAGATGTACGATAAAGTGATATGAATACATGAGAAATTGACTAAATATCATGCTAAAAGTATTCACCATCCTGTATATAACCTTGTGTTTAAATTTGATTGAATTCTGCCATGATATAATAAAAATTTGAAGCATGTGTTATAGAATATATCATGTGTAGAAATCTTGTGTATATGTAGGTTATTTTATAATCTAATATGAGCATGTGTTATATGTAGAATGTGTTTGGGAGATACATGTGTTATTATTCTTAAAAAGCTTGTATTATGTGAATGTTGTGACGAGTATGATGTGTATGAGTTTTATTATTGTTGGTGGTTAAAGGTGTACGAGATATGTATGAGTTTGATGTTTTAGATTACTTGCTGAGTCTTGTAAGACTCATACTTGCTTCGGCGTACAGGTGTGACAGGTTTTTCCGTAGCTGAGGAGTTTAGAGGAGATTGGAGCAGCACTTAAGAAGTAGTAATTGAAGATTTTATTTTCAATAAGCTATTTATTTTATATCTGGAATAATGTCATTCATATGGACAATGTATGAGCAATGCATTTTCTTTCAAATTGTAATAATGTGGACTCTAGTACTTTCTTTGCTATATAGACTGTGAAATGTGTGATGGTGATGGAATAAAGTAAAGTATTTCTTCATTTCCGCTGTACTCTTATTGTATTCATGGACATATCAACCTTATCGCTTAGTGTTGGGTTACTATCCCACTGTGATGATGCTCTTTATACCGATGGGGATTGGTATAATCGTACCGGTATGAGGGAGGGTCGTCACAATATGTTTCTTCATAGTCTATTCCTTCATCTTGTGAAACCAATCTTGCCATGTTCTTGTGATTAATCTTTCTTCATTCATTTATTTATGAACACCCACTTGGTTCATATTACTGGATGGACCTTATCACACAAGAAAATGCGGTATTACCGATGGATGTTTCCGACGGATACTTTCCGTCGGAATATCCGTCGGTAATTCCGACGGAAAATTTAGGTCGGAAAATACATCGAAACTTTTGACGGAAATATTTTCGTCGGAAATATCCATCGGTACGGAAATATTACCGATGGATTTTTCGACAGATATATTTCCGTCGGAAGTTCGTTGGTAAAAAGCCTTTTCCTCTCCCGCCACCCCCACGAAACCCACTCTCTCTCTCTCTCTCTCCTCTCTCTCTCTCTCTCTCTCTCTCTCTCTCTCTCTCTCTCTCCGCTGCGCCCTTGCCGCTCGCCGTTGTGCTGCCTGCCGCCGCTCGCCGTTGCGCCCTCGCCGCCGCACCCTTCGCCGCTTGCCGCGCCACCGCCGGTCACCCCAACCGCCGCTGCCGTTCCGTGCTCCGCCGGGTATGTGCATCCCCCCCTCCCCCTCTCTTCCCCACCCCCGCCACCTCCCTCCGGTGACCGGCGACCCACCCCCTATCGGCCCCCCCCCCCTCCCCCTCCCGTCCCAGCACCCCTCCCCGTTCGCCCCCCCCCCCCCCTCCATTTCCCCTCCCTGTCGGCCCCTCCTTCCCCTCCCGTCCCAGCCCCCCCCCTCCCCTGGCGCCCCCCCCCCCACCCAGCCCCCCTCCCATCCTGGCGGCCCCCCCTCCCCTTCCCAACCCCACCCGGCCCCCTTCCCCCTCCTGTCAGCCCCCCTCCCCCTCCCAACCCCCCCCCACCGGCCCCCTCCCCTCCCCCTTACTGGCGGCCCCCCCTCCCCTTCCCAACCCCCCACCCGGCCCCCCTCCCCCTCCTGTGTCAACCCCCCTCCCCTTCCCACCCCCCCACCCAGCCCCCCCCCCTCCTGTCAGCCCCCCTCCCCCTCCCAACCCCCCCACCCAGCCCCCTTTGGCGATCCCCTTCCCCCTCCTGTCAGCCCCCCTCCCCCCCTCCCAACCCCCCCACCCAGCCCCCCTCCCCCTCCTGGCGTCCCCTTCCCCTTCCCAACCCCCCACCCGGCCCCCCTCCCGCTCCTATCCATATATTTTTATTTATCATATCAAACTTTATCGGACAGATATATCGATCTGTATAATCTGATAGTTAGAGTACTGTCTGTAAAGATAAATAAAACACAAATTATCATAGTGAAAAAGTTTAAAACGATAAAAAATGATAGACTCATAAATAAGATGACATAATTTTCAAATTATTTAATTGATAGATCAGTTTAAATGGATGTGCAAACAGATCAGATATATGCCCAGATGCCCATATATGGGAGGAAGAAAGAAATCCAGAGAATTATGCTAGAAAGGAATTTATTGCATGGTGGGGTAATCTATGGAACATACGGGTTTAAGTATAGAGAATAATAATTATTAATCTTATGGTTGTAATATAGAGCAGTACCACATACGGTGGCCTGTGCAGTGAATACCTGTAGTTACGTACTCAGTGATCCAGAACCTCCGGGACGTCGACGGGGTACTGGTGAATGATGCATTAGATACCATTATCCACTAAAAATGGGCAATATAAGCTTAGATATACTTCATTATTATTGAAATTAGTGTCATATCACTACCCTAACATGACAATTACGTTTTTCCATGTCTATCGCAATCCAGTTGGAGTTAGGAAGACTTGGAGATAAAAAATAAACATAGAAAATTCCATGTCTATTGCTGGTTATCACCTTGTTGATACCATGAAAAGGTTTAACTATTTAAAAAGATTTAAAAGTTAGCAAATATAAGGACTTATTCAAATAATACGCTTGTTTTCATTTTATACCATTGTTTTAGAACATCGTTGATGCCGCTCCATTGTTGTAGAAGTCCTCTAGAACGTCGAGCAACATATTCAACATCTTCATAATGTTGTGAGAACTCTCTGTCACATATTCTTCTTGTCAGACTACTGGAACTCCCTCGCCAAGACTTCCGTAAGTCTCCATAAGCTTGGAATTCCTCTAGGACATCAAGCAGGTTGTACCATTAATAGTTATACATATTAAGGGACCATGTGGAATTTCAAGGCATACTCCAACGCACCTTAGCTCTTCTCATATATTTTTATAAACTTCTCTATTGATCATATACTTCTCATAAAAAATGAGTACAAAATTTTCTTGTAGCTATTAGATCCTTAATTCGAACTTATTTCAATATAACACTATTATATGGATTGTTTTTAATTGCTTACTTTCAGTTTAGTGATTAGTATTGTATTTCTTACTTTAATGCAATTCATGTACATGTATGTGTGAATTTGGTTTATTATTGCACTTGTTCACATATATGATTTTGTTTTCATATCCTTTCATATATGTGGGTATTAAATTTGATCTATGTATGTATAGCAATTTATCACTGCACACACATCACGAGAGCATGTTAAGCCCGTGTCAATGAACCTTCCATTCAAGACTTTGGGATTGATGTGCACGAGTCTTATTTTCAATGATGAGAACGTGTATATCTAATTCAAAGTCTTGAATTGTCCCGTTTTGGACAGTCTGTGAATGTTTGATCGCAGTTTGGTGGTCATTTACTATGTGTTTGTATTATTTGTTGAAAATTTTGGGTGCTTCTACTCACTCCTCTCTGATATACCTTTATTGATTAAGAATATTTCTTAACCACTTATTAGTAAGTGTTTAAGAAAATATCTTAATCAATAAATAATATTGGTATATCGGAGAGGTGTGGGAGATGCTGTCGACATTTTCAGCAAATAATACAAACACATAGTAAATGGTCATCTGAGTGCGATCAAATATTCACATATGGGTAAAAAGTGATAATCTAAATAATATATCCTACATATTCATTTTGACTTACTCGAACGATGTGAGGGTGTCTTGGATTTTAACTCGTGACATGACATTTAATATGTGTAGGAAAATGTCTTATGAGAATCGGTCATGGATGTACCGTGGAATAGTGAATGGAGTTGTGACAGAGGGGTTTAAAGACGGAGTTGAGACTTTCATTCAGTTGCATTGAGTAATTCATCAGTAGCAGTTGATCCGATGGGTAACATCGATGTCCGTGTTCGGCTTGTAAGAACATGAAGTGGATATCGACATGGGATGTGCAGCATCATTTGTATACGAGAGGATTTGTTGCCCATTATGAGTTATGGTCGTCTCATGGTGAGTTGAATATTCAGTCGTCTGAACCAGCCAACTTTGTCTCCACAAGTACGTACGTAGACATGGTTGTCGATGCTGCTGGTCTGGAGTTCAATATTCATGATGACCAAAGAAATGAAGAAGTGCCGAATGATACAGCTCAGAGATTTTATCAGTTACTTCGAGATGCTGATGAGCCATTATGGGATGGTTGTGAGAAGCATACACGGTTGTCTGCAGTGTCGCAGCTACTGAATTTGAAGTCTGAATTTCATATGAGCGAGAGTTGTTTTGATCGGCTTCTCTCTCTCGTCAAGAGTATGCTTCCTCAATCAGAGAGGTTGCCTGGTGATTTTACCGTGCGAAGAAGATGGTGAATGATCTGGGGCTTGGTTTTATGAAATTGATGCATGTCTGAATCACTGTATGTTGTACTACAAAGATGATGTAGATAAGACATCATGTTGTATTGTAAGCATGATAGATTCAAGCCTAAGAGAGGGGACAAGTCAAAGCAGAAGGATGTTCCATATAAGTCATTGCGGTACTTTCCGATCACACCCAGATTGCAGCGGTTGTTCATATCTCCGAAGACAGCTGGACATATGACTTGGCATGCGGAAAGAGTCCGTCGTGATGATGGTGAAATCAGTCATCCTGCCGATGGTGAAGCTTGGGCTCATTTTAGCCATACTCATCCTTACTTTTCAAGGGATCCACACAACGTGCGGCTGGGTTTATGTACAGACAGTTTCAATCCATTTGGAGGTTTGGTGGCATCTACTCATGTTGGCCAGTATTCCTAACACCGTACAACCTTCGCCAGGCATGTGCATAAAGCATGAGAATGTTCCTTTCATTGCTGATTCCAGGTCCAAAAAGTTCAGGAAAAAATATAGACATATATCAGACCGTTGATTGATGAGCTGAAATTGTTATGGTCAAATGGGGTTCTCTCTTATGATGCATCCAGAAAACAGAATTTCAATTTGAAGGCTGCATTAATGTGGACAATAAGTGACTTTCCAGCGTACGTCATGTTATCTGGCTGGAGCACACATGGGAGGTTGGCATGTCCTTATTGCATGGAGGATTCTAAATCATTCGTATGAAATCTAGGGGAAAATCATGTTGGTTCGATTGTCATCGTCGGTTTCTACCGAGTGACCATCCTTTCCGAAAGCAAAAGGATTCTTTTATGAAAAATGCAATTGTGATGGAGGAGGTAGATATGGAACGGGTGTCTGGTGGAAACATGGCAAGGCGGGTCCAGAACTTAGCGACTGTATACACAACTGGCTGGTAGTACCCGACAAATCCGGGCTTTGGAAGGATCACAATTGGGTGAAGCAAAGCATATTTGGAATTGCCTTATTGGTCAACACTTTTGATACGACATAACCTAGACGTCATGTATATAGAGAAGAAGTTTTTGATAATGTGTTCAACACAGTATGGATGTCAAAGGCAAAACGAAGGATAACGTTAAGGCACGAATGGATTTGAAAGTACTTTACAGACGTCCAGAACTAGAGCTGCAGCATGTTAGTGGAAAAGTGGTGCAACCTAAAGCTTCATATGTGCTTGGGGCCAGACAGATTAAGGAAGTGTTGCAATGGTTGAAGCAATTGAGATTTCCGGATGGATATGTCTCGAATATTGCCCGTTGTGTAAATGTCAACGAGGGAAAAATATACGGAATGAAGAGTCATGACTGCCATGTTTTCATGCAAAGACTGATGCCACTTGCTTTTCGTGAGTTGTTGCCGAAGCAAATATGGGGAGCAATGACTGAGCTGAGTCAATTCTTCAGGATTTTATCTGCATCAGAACTCAGACTTCATGACTTGCAAAATATGGAGCAAAATATAATACACAGTCTGCAAATTAGAGAAGATATTTCCTCCAGCATTCTTTGATTCAATGGAGCACCTGATCATCCATTTACCATATGAGGCTAGGGTCGGAGGACCAGTACAATTTCGATGGATGTATCCGTTTGAGAGGTATACTCCTATGTCTCAATTTATTCACATTATGACAATCTTTTATATTTCATATGTATTCATTTGAATTATTGTCGTAGGTGCATGCACGATCTTAAGATGAAAGTCCGCAACAAAGCACAAGTTGAGGGCTCCATTACCCAGGCGTACCTTATTAAAGAGATATCGAACTTTTGTTCGATGTACTTTGACACGGAGATTCGAACTCGACGCACTAACCTCCACGTAATGATGATGGTGGAGATTCTAATGTGTCTGACCGACTTTTTGTGTTCAAGTGTCCGAGCGAGCATTTGGATATTCTTCTACTCGTGCACTCGAAGACAGAGAGTTGGTAGCTTCAGAGATCTACGTATTTATGAATTGCGCAGAACTAGACCCCTTACATTGAGTAAGCTCTCAACACTAATGATGTACATCATTTGCGAGCAATACTGCAGAACTTAGAGGTTGTGTGACATTTACATTGCAGAGAGTTTGACTCGGACATACTGCAACGGAATCCACGTCTGACTAACGTGCAGGTTGAAAAGGAATGAGAGAAGTCTTTTCCTACTTGTTAAGATCTCGAGTAAGTGTTATGCTCTTATGCATACTTAGTTGGGGTAATTTGTCATTGTCTGTCCCTTTTTTAATAATAGGTTGAACAAGATTTGATTACTGATTCAAGAGTACAAGAGATCAGTTATGGGCCCTCGAAGATTGTACGTGACTATCCAGGCTACATTGTGAATGGATACCGATTTCACACGAGGGATTATGGACGGACTAAATTTACGATGAACAAGCGGCGTATGTGTGAAGGGAAGTGCCTATAATGAAAATGAAATAGACTATTATGGCATTCTCGAAGAAGTCATTGAACTACAATTTTTGGGACAAGACAACAATGTACTTCTCTTCAAGTGTCATTGGTTTGATCCGACCTCTATTCGTAATGACACAACATATGGGATTGTCGATGTCAAGCATAAGTCCAAGTTGAGTACGTATGAGCCATTCATTCTGGCGGCACAAGTCCAACAAGTTTATTATTCAAATTATTCATCCCTCAAATTGAGAGATTGGTGGGCTGCATGTAGAGTGAAATCAAGGCTATTCCCTGAGTATGAGCTTCTCCCGACTGATGATGAGCTCGAAGGTGTTAATGATAATTTTTTTCCAATCAGATCGGAGTGACGCACGAGAGTTGGCGGCTTCTACGCAGTTCAGTGTTGATGATATAAATGAAACAATTTGCTTATATAAGGATAACGAACAGGAAGAAGTTGACCCAAATGCCCTTGAGCGGGAGGTGGAGTCTGATGTGGAGGAAGAGTCTCGGCATGATGAGGACGAATTTGAGGAGGATGACGAAGATGACGTTGAATTAAACATATCTTCACCATCTGATGATGAATATAGATAATATACCCTACATTTTGTAAGAACTTGTGTTATTGCTAATTATATGTTATTCAATAGCTACTTCAAATTTGAGTGCTGATGACATGTTATATCTTTATTTATCTCAATAGAGATATGGTACATGGAGGACGGAGTCGGACGATTTCCACCTCCGTAGGCCGAGGGTCCGCGTCCTCGTCCACGACGCTAGGCCGAGGTATATGTATATGTAAACACAAAACTTTTTATATTATTGTCATATTAAATTCATATTTTCTAACGTACATACAATTTTGCAGGGACTCCCTCCCCGTCCACGCCGTCGTCCTGGCGACAGGTATAATGTACACACAAAACTCTATATATTATTGTTCATATTAAATTCACGAGATCTAACGTACATACAATTTTGCAGGCACTGCCTCCCCGTCCACGCCGGTCGTCCCGGCGACAGGTATATGCATATGTACACACAAAACTCTATATATTATGTCATATTAAATTCACGAGATCTAACGTACATACAATTTTGCAGGCACTGCCTCCCCGTCCCGCCAGTCGTCCCGGCGACAGGTATATGTTATGTAAACACAAAACTCTATATATTATTTTTCAATTTAAATTCTTTTCTAATGTGTATATAATTTTGCAGGGACCGCCTCCCCGTCGACCACGCGAGTAGCGCCACCTTTCCCTTCTTCCTCACCACCAGGTACATGTATGTTTCCATAGATTAGTATGTTTTTTTCTTCCAATTTATACAACAATAGTGTACTTAATTGTTTTCAACAGAGGTGGAGAGCCAGCATCCAACAGTAGATGAGGAGGGGCCTCAGCTACCTGGACGGTAGCCATGTTGATTTCAGGGTAAACTTGACCACTTCAAACTTATTGTATTTGTTATTTATTTATACATTTCATGTACAAAATAATGTGCAATTACAAGGGGAAGATAGATCCCGGTTCTGCTTCCCGCTATATTACGATGCTGGTCCACGCACATATTCCAGGACCAGTGGATGCATAGAGAGAGTTCCTGGTGCCCGTCTGGGATTTATTATTTGACATGTTCACGTATTATTAATTTTTACTGATTTGAAGTCATTATTTATTACTATCTCTGTTAGTGCAGAAAGTTGAGTAATTTATTTCTTTACAGCGGAGGTATGCGTTCACGAGACCCGATGATCTCCCTCGAGCTCGAGTCGTCTGGAGTCTACTGCCCAGACTAATTTAAGAAAGTCGATGTGGGAGGCCCGAACAAGGCAATGAAGACCACAGACAATCGAGATCCTATGGCTGGCTGGATTACGGCCCTGTTTGGCTAAGGAGGGACTATTGGGAGTCCCTTTGTGAGCGTTGGGCTACTGGACCATGGCAGGAGCGGTCACAGGCGGCAAAACGCAACCGATCAACTCATCCGGAGAAGAATGTACATACTAGTGGGTCCGTATCTTATGCGACCCACAACCAAAAATTGGTAAGCATATTATTGTTCAATTGCTTAATATATTGATTATTATTGTGAAACTAACTAATTTTGTTGAATTGTAAGCATCACGAGCTCGAGCGTGCCCCTACTTTTCGCGAGTTATTTGATCAGACTCATAAGCGGAAGGGGACGGATGACTATGTCAGCTAGAGTGCTCGCACGATTGCTGTAAGTCAAGTTATAATTTTGAATTCAATTAAGATATTAAAATAATTTGTTTTCAATAATTTAGTTTTAATTTGTTATGCAGGAGACTTATGACAAGACGATAGCGGATCGCTATGCAGAGGGCACTCCCCAGCTAGACTTGGATCCGGAGGCTTGGGTCGACGCAGCGGGAGGGCTGAGGAAGGGTCGAGTATACGGCTTTGGGGACAGCCTGGATACTACTCAGTGTTGTCCTCATATGCGAGTTCGGTCGCTCCTCCGGCATACGCGAGTTATCTACTACGCCGCCCGTCAGTGGTGTAGAGGAGATTAGAACCATCATTTGAGAAGAGCTACGGAAAGACGCTACGGACGCACTTGGCATTATGGTTGAGCAGTTAATCTAACCATGCAGGGAGTACGCCCCTCACAGCCAGCCCCTTAGGTCAGTATTACTATTAATTTCATATACTTTGAATGAAATGAAACCACTAAAGAATGTCAAAAGAAAAAAAAAAAAGAAATCTAAATTAATTAACCTAACAGAAGTGTAAAGGGTGTTCAAATCACGGATCTAAAAAAAACCCAAGTCTAAAGGATTAAAACACACAACCCGGGGGTCCAAAATCTCAAATAGGGATTTGATCGGTGTGTCGTTCGCTCCAACACGACTGGATGGGTTAAATTGACGTGTGTGAACTGACAGAATCCGATTTGGATTCCCGGATTGGGTTGGGCGTTGAAATGACAAATATAAAAAAACTCAAGTCTAAAGGATTAAAACACACAATTCGGAGGTCCAAAATCCTAATAGGGATCTGATCGGCGTGTCGTTCACTCCGACACGACCGGGTGGGTTAAATTGACGTGTGCAAACTGACGAAATCCAATTTGGATTTCCGGATTGGGTTGGGCGTTGAAATGACAGATCTAAAAAAACCCAAGTCTAAAGGGTCAAAACACACAACCCGGGTGTCCAAAATCTCAAATAGCGATCTGATCGGCGTGCCGTTCGCTCCGACACGACCGGGTGGGTTAAATTGGCGTGTGCGAACTGACGGAATCCGATTTGGATTCCGGATTGGGTTGGGCATTGAAATCACAGATCTAAAAAAAAACCCAAGTCTAAAGGATTAAAACACACAACCGGGGGTCCAAAATCCCAAATAGGGATCTGATCGGCGTGCCGTTTACTCCGACACGACCGGGTGGGTTAATTGACGTGTGCGAACTGACGGAATCCAATTTGGATTCCCGGATTGGGTTGGGCGTTGAAATGACGGATCTAAAAAAACCCATCTAAAGGGTCAAAATACACAACCCGGGGGTCCAAAATCTCAATATGGATCTGATCGGCGTGTCGTTTGCTCCAACACGACCGAGTGGGTTAAATTGATGTGTGCAAACTGACGGAATCTGATTTGGATTCCCGATTGGGTTGGGCGTTCAAACCACGGATCTAAAAAAAAACCAAAGTCTAAAGGATTAAAACACACAACCCGGGGGTCCAAAATCCCAAATAGGGATCTGATCGGTGTGTCGTTCGCTCCGACACGATTGGGTGGGTTAAATTGACATGTGCGAACTGACGGAATCCAATTTGAATTCCCAGATTGGGTGGACGTTGAAATGACGGATCTAAAAAAATCCAAGTCTAAAGGTCGAAACACACAACCCGAGGTCCAAAATCCCAAATAGGGATCTGATCGGCGTGCCATTTGCTCCGACACGACCAGGTGGGTTAAATTGACCTGTGTGAACTGACGGAATCCAATTTGGATTCCCGAATTAGGTTGGGTGTTGAAATGACGGATTAAAAAAAACTCAAGTCTAAAGGGTCAAAACACACAACCCGGGGGTCCAAAATCCCAATAGGGATCTGATCGGCGTGCCGGTTGCTCCGATATGACCGGGTGGGTTAAATTGACGTGTGCGAACTGACAGAATCTAATTTGGATTCCCGGATTGGGTTGGGCGTTCAAATCACGGATCTAAAAAAAACCTAAGTCTAAAGGATTAAAACACACAACCGGGGGTCCAAAATCCCAAATAGGGATCTGATCGGCATGTCGTTTGCTCTGACACGACCAAGTTAAATTGACGTGTGCGAACTGACGGAATTCATTTGGATTCTCATATTGGTTTGGGCGTTAGGGCTGTAAATGGAGCGGATATGAGTTTTCCGTGTCCGCTCCGAATATGTAATCGGATAATCCGTATCCGCTCCGAATAAAATTCGGATACAGAGCAGATATTTTAGACGGATATTATTCGGATTCGGAGCGGATTCGAATATTATCCGCTTCAAAAATATGAGACTTAATTAAAAAAAACTGTAAAAGGCACTGGTGGCCAGCGGTAGAAAGAGAGAGATCAACGGAGAGGGAGCGCCAGAGGGGGAGAGGGGGAAGCTAGGTGGGGGGGATGGGAGCCGGAGGCTCCTTCGGCACGACCGTCGGCAGCAGGGTGGTTCGCACTTCGCGGGGTGTGGGGGGGGGGGGGGGTGTAGCAGGGGGGTTTGCACTTCGCGGGGGGGGGCGTTGGTGCTTCCAGCCGGCGGCAGGGGGGTTCGCACTTCGCAGGGGGGGAGGGGGGGTGCTTCCAGCCACGAGGGGTGGGGTGGGGGAGGGGGGGTTTCCGACCGCAGGGGGGAGGGTGTAGGGCGGGGGTGGGTGGGGGGGGGGGGGGTTCGCTGGGGCTGGGCCGAGACAGAGGGCCGCCGCCGCGTCTGGAAGGCCCCGAGGTTGGTCAGCAGGGTCGCCGGGAGGGGCCGAACTGGAGGGCCTTCTCTGTAGGCAGCAGGGTCGCCGAGGCCCGGGAGGGCGTTGTGGACTGGGCGGTGCGCCGGTGGTCGTCTGATCTGGGGCGTCCGCCGCGTCCCTCTGCAGCTCTGCTTCCCCGGGGCGGTGAGCCGGCGACGCGGCCGATGGCGACTTGGTGAGGCGAGATGACAAGGGCGTCAAGGGGAGGAGGCAGGAGGGGTCACGACAGAGGGGATTTCGATTAGGTTTTGGTGATGAGATTTGGGGGAGAGTGGGAGACTCGAGAGAGGGAGTCGGGTAGGCCCGGTAGGTTTTAAATTTGAGTATGTATGTGTTAGGTATGAGTCATTAGATGTAAGATCCAATGGCCATCATTAACCCAGTTTCGGATCGGATCTTAAACGGAGTGGATCTCTTATTTCCGCGTCCGCTCCGTTTATTATTCGGATAATATCCGTATCCGAATTCGCTCCGTTGGATATCAGTTAAACGAATACGGATATGTTTAATCGGATACGGATTCGGATCGGATCCGGATCCGTTTACAGCCCTATTGGCGTTGAAATGACGGATCTAAAAAAACCCAAGTCTAAAGGTCAAAACACACAACCCGGGGGTCCAAAATCCCAAATAGGGATCTGATCGGCGTGTCGTTCACTCTGACACGACGGATGGGTTAAATTGACATGTGCGAACTGACAGAATCCGATTTGGATTCTCGATTGGGTTGGGCATTGAAATGACGGATCTAAAAAAACCCAAGTGTAAAGGGTCAAAACACACAACCCGGTGGTCCAAAATCCCAAATAGGGATCTGATCGGCATGTCGTTCGCTCCAACACGACCGAGTGGGTGAAAGTGACGTGTGGGAACTGACAGAATCCTAATTGGATTCCCGATTTGGGTTCGGCGCTCAAATCACTAATCTAAAAAAAACTAAAGTATAAATGATCAAAAATAGTTTCTAATTAAACTTGAGAAATAATCACATATTTTAAATTTAATTTTGAAATAATGTATGTATATTAATTTTTATTAATGTTTCTCATATTATTATTTTTTAATATAGGATCCACCTCCGCACCTGACGATCATGAGGCGGGGACAGCAGACGATCCAGCAGACCTGTCTTGATTTTTAGTATTTATTTTTTGTATGATTTTATATTTGTTATGTTTTATGATTTTCTGTTGATTGTGAGTACTTGTTGTGAAATGTATGAATATTGTAGCAAGTTTGTAAAATCATTATTATTTCTTTATTTTTAAAAAAATTATAGGAATTTTCGACGGCATTTCCGACGAATCTCGTGCCGTCGGCAAATGCAGTTTACCGACGGAACAAAACCGTCGACATTTCTGTCTAAAGTGCCGAAGGATTATTTTCCGATGGATTTTTCTGTCAGAATTTACCGACAGAAATTCCGACGGATTTTCCGACAGTCGTTGGTCGGCAAATTAATATTGACCAAATTTCCGACAATATGTTCCGATGTTTTCTGTCAGAAATTACCGACGCAATTTTTGACGAAATATTCAGTCGGTATTGCCGACAGATTTTATTCCCGTCGGTAATTTCTGACCAGATATTTCCGACGGATCATTTTCCGACGAACGCTAGACGGAAAGTTGTCGGAAGGCAGTGTTTCCGACGGATTGCCGTCGGATTTCCGATGGATTATTTCCGTCGGAAATGCCGTTTTTTCTTCTAGTGTTAGGCCTTACTACTAGATTCCATACTTCATTGCTTTTAAATTGGCTTAGCTCTTCTTGCATAGCAGCTATTCATGATAATTTGTTAAGCTTCTTTTACATTATACCTTTGAGATAAATGCTAGATAGTCACATGGTAAAACTTACTTCCGGCTGTTATTCCTTCTTTTAGATCATCAATTATATTCTCCTTAGGATAGTTTTTAACAAATTTCCATCCTTAGGTAGATCTGAGTGTTCAGGCTCCTGTTTCTTTAACTCGTCTAGTGTTGGTTCCTTATCTTCTAAATTCAATTCTTGAGTTGCCTTAATAATATTATCTACGATAGTCATCTATGCTTTCTTTTTTGCGAAGAGGGATCAATTTCATAAAAAATAAGATGTGAAGATTGTTCAATTAATAAAGTTCTTTGTTGAAAACTCTGAAGGATCTAGGCTTGGAAATATCCCCAAGAAATATTCCTTCATCACTTCTGGCATCAAGCTTTCCCAACTGATCTAATTTGCGATTGTTGTGAATGTGACACTTGCATTTGAATGACTTTAAGTGACTGATGTTTGGATTCTTGTCGTTGTACAACTCATATGGTGTATTCTTAATAATTGACCTAAGCATTGCTTTGTTTATTATGTAGAAAGCTGTATTAACTGCTTCTGCCTAAAAATATCTTGGTATGTTACTTTCTTCTAGTATTATCCTAACCACATCTAATAATGTTTTGCTTTTTTTTTTCAGCAACTTCATTTTGTTGAGATATTCACGTGCTAAGAATTGTGTTCTATACCCTGATTATCACAAAATTTCTAAAATTTTCCTCCATGGTCACTTCTTATTTCAATGATGTTGAACTCACGATCTTTTTACGCCTTCTTATTGAACTTAACAAAAGCTTCACATATATGTTTTAAGAAGGTTACCCATGTGAATCTGGAGTATTCATCCACTATCAAAAACCCATAATTCTTTCCTCCTAGGCTTGTAGTTCTCATGGGTCCATACAAATCTATGTGTATCAATTCTAAGGACCGTTTTGATAATTAGTTAAGCAACCCCTAGTTATTTTAACTAGGTATAGATTAACCCAATTCTTAGCATAAAATGCTTTGATTTCAGAAAGTTGGTCCCTAGTTAACAGTGGATTAGTGCTACCTAACCTAAAAGGCTTGGGTAGCTTAACCTTAGCCTTATCCCTTCTTACCCTTCCTAACCAGAGAACCCCTAATTAGCTTAATTGGATTCCCAAAGTAATTAGT
>CM024758.1:140019311-140084148 GCA_014218235.1 Colocasia esculenta | reverse complement strand
ACAGTCAAAGGAAGGGGGACACACCATCAACCCTAGAATGACGCCAACCCCCTACTACTGAACGACTCGTCTACATAGCCAGGAAATGGAGATACGCTCTCAGGACTCCTCCAAAAAATGCTTAAAAGAGACATCTCGACCTGGATGAATGACACAGAGAATCTAGTGCAATCATAGGCTAGCTAGAAAAATATCTCCCTAAGCATCACTTCTTCCTCTCTCCCATATTTCTGTTAGTTCCTTGATTACTTAAGCATCAAAAGGTTTTTTCCTTGAGAGTGCATCTAGAGTCCCCTGATCGCTCCTCTTGCCTTGCAGGTGATAATCAAATTTTTCCCTTGAATAAACAAATTTTAAAACTTGTGGCAGAAGTCGGAAGACTCGTCAACCAATTTTTGACTGCTACACTCTTTGACGTCATTTAGTGGAAAACATAGTGAAAAGTCATGGCTCCATGAGGGAACTACCAAAATATGGGGAGTTGCCATAGTAGTGGAGTCGACTCTCAGGTGCCTTCATGCAACGACTTGGCCAACGATGGCCAAGCACCCCAATTGTAACCTCTTACAACCATTCTCATAGAGGAGCTAGTGGCCATGCACACCCCATTCCAAGCACTGGCTGAAGCCTACTAAGGCCTCCTTGACTAGTAGGTCACTTAGGAGTGTGGGGCCAAACCTCTCCCCTCAGTTAGTAGGGGGAGATCCAGCCCCACCACTTCCACCTTCTCTGACGCCCACTAGGGGTTCCCCTGCACTCCAACCCTAATATGGTGCGTCGTCTCTTATGTAGCAGTAACCTCAAGTGTGAGATCGAGGGCAAGACCTGCTTGCTACCTTGACTCATCCGTGCGACCCAGGCTCAGGGGCTGGTAGAGGATGACACCAACTTCTAGGCCTCATGTACCTGAGAGATCTTGGAAGCGTTGATTTCCTTGAAGTTCTAGTTGCATGTCTTCCCCATGTATGAGATGGCTCCACAGATTCCACCAGCCACCTTCACAACTTCGAGTCTCACCTAGTCTTCCATCGGGGCTCAGACGCCATGTACTGTTTAACAGTCACCAACACCCTACATGAGAATGCATATGCATAGTTCGTGTCTCTATCCGTTGGATCCATCGCTTCATTTAGAAAGATGAAGTATATGTTCAAAGAGCACTTCTTTGATAGAAAAAAAGAGCTCAAGACCACCGCCGACTTACTGGCACTTAGACAAGGCCAAGACGAACCCCTTTGAGAGTTCGTCACTCGCTTCAAGAAGGAATCCTTGGCATTTCTTAGCCCGCAGCTCAAACCCAGTTGGTACCCTCTATTACTCACGGAGTGCTACAAGATCCTCCTCAGAGGTGCTAGATGCTACTTGACCCACCATCTGTGTTGCACGATAGGCCGCCTCTCCACTTCTTCATCCTCCTCCTTGCCTGCCTTGGGCTTAGATTCCTATTTATTGATCGGGTGGGCCTTGCTCACCACCTCCACCTTGGAGGGTCCCTGCAATTCGACTAACCCAAACTTGGAAGACCATGACGAGTTAGACGAGCTACTCGACGACTAGTTGGTGGTGCTACTTACAGCCCTAGACCTAAGGCTACTCGAGGATGCGTTCTCGCTCAACCTCCACACCCAGCACTTGCTAGCTTCCTTAACTTGGAACTTACCAAGAGCTAGAGCTTCATCGAAGGGAAGCACCTCGCCACCTAGTATCACACACCAATGACCACTTCCTCATGCCAACCTCTCCCGAGTGCTCCCAACCTTTTCGCTTCCCACAAGTAATTGCAAGTGAACCCCTTGCCACCTCGGCCCCTTTATATAGTGCCCCACATGGTGAGGGTGTTGCACAACAACTATGTCCCATCGCCCATTATGGTGGCCTGTGTAGCAACCTGAATTTTTTCAAAATAAAATTTCATAATATTAAAAATTTAGTCAATTGGAAAATCAAAGAAAAGAGAATTAATTAAAACTCATTAAATGAAAAGAAATGATGGGCTTGGCTAAATGGACCACATAAAATTATTGGGCCAAAATTGGATTTTTAAAGAGAAATAATAGGAAAATACCCTAAATTCATATCTTAATATTATCTAAATAGAAAAGGGTTATTAAATTATAAAATAACTAATATGGGTTAGAATTGGACTCATAACCCTACCTAATTAGTTTGGCCACGAAATTGCATCCCAACCTAACCACAATAGGAGGTGGAAAGCTTGGAAGGTTGAGAGAAATAAGGAATCTCAGAATTAAAGGGGAATTAGAGTCCTATTAGAAAATAGAAACCAATGGAGCTAAATACTCTTTAATCCCTCCATGGCTAGCCCTAACTCGTTGCTGGGGCTTGCTGGACTGGGAGAGGAGGCCAAGGAGAAGAGGAACTCGTGGGGAGAAGACTGGACTGAGCTCCAACCTTCTTTCTTCAAGTTCTAAACCCTAGAAGACAACGAGTCAAAGGTAAGCATTCTCACAAGAAAAACACAATTAAATTCGTCTGTAAGTTGTTCCAACCATCAAAAACAAAAGCCCTCTTGTTGTGCTAATTTTCGTCTACCCAATCTTTTGTTCTATATTTTTGAAGTCCTGCAACCATCATGACTCCGAACCCTTATATTAATTCTAGATCTCCATGTGTACTCGACCCCATGCCATGAAAATTTAACTGGAGGTACTGATGGATGTTAGGCATCATTTGCCCCTAAAAGCCCTAATTTTCCTCCATCATACTAGCCGAATTAAATCTTTTATTTCCACTATGCACGGTTCCATGTTCTATGTGAATAAACTGATTGAAACATGTCGAGACCATGTCTACTTTCAAATTCCTATTTACTGTGAGTACTCTTGCATGTCTAGATAGTCCGTTAAAACTAGTTTCGTGAATTTTCATCGTTTGTACATTTAGTTCTTGATTTTGAACAAACCTGTGTCAAAACAAGGCAACTTGGACCGCAATCCAAGGCCTGTCCTTTTCCCGCTCGGACTCAGGTGCAGGACCTGAGAACGCGACGGTCTGATAGGCCGCATTCTCAGGGTTGATTGTGACATAGCCACCCGTCGCGTTCTGAACGCGATAGGACCTGGCATCGCGTTCTGGCAACCTGTTCTGCCCGACCCCTCGTGACCTTTGATTGACCCTGTCGCGTTCTGACTGTACCCCGTCACGACCCTTACAGGGGTACGTCGCCTTCTGGATATTTATGCAAAAACCCCATATTTCTGCAAGTCTTGATTTTCTACAGTAACTATATGCCTTGTTAACAGTCTTAAACACGGTAAATGAAGCTGTTAAACTCGGATGTGAATTTGTTAATTAAAAGTCAATCACATGATCTTTTCACATCTAAGATTTCTCTATCACATGCACACACTTGTAACCATCCAACATGACTTGACTTGGCATGAAAATATCTCATAATTTATCTGGTAAATTACTGTAATAACATATTTAAATTGCCATATTTTTAAAGGTACTTGTCTTCATTCTCGCGATGTTTTGGGAATACCATTGTTGACGCTCCACTGTTCTAGAATTCCTCTAGAACGTCGAGCACTTGTTTCTATATATACACTTTCTCTTGACTTGGACGAACTCTCCGTCGGATATTCCTTCTGCCGGACTAGTGAATCCTTATTCAAGGCCTCCGTAAGTCTCCTCTGTCCATGGATTCCCACATGGTCGACGAGCTGGTTGTACCCTAACACCTATGATACCCTTTAGGGATCAGTAAGATCCAAACGGACTTAGTTTGCTCTCGCTCTTATCTTGAATAACGCTGGATCTCTGGACCTGTGCATAATATGGCTAGTGGAAGGGTAGTGAATTCCACCTGACTGCAAACATCAATCACGCGTGTTGTGCAACTGTTACTTTCGCCCGTTTACTCGACGTTTTATGTGCAATGACCAGTAGTTCTCATCTATACTCGACTCGCTCATCTATTCACACTCTCTCTACTATCTCATCTATTCATATAGTACTCTCATCTATTTCTTGGTACTCTTTATTGGCCATTGATTGATTGTCTAAAGATAAACAATATAACTAATGTCTGGCAATATATAAAGGGCCCGGTCTGGTCCTGGGATGTGCGCCCACAAGTTCTAGTGCCCGCGAGAGTTAATTTATCAGAGTGTTTGGAATTACACTCAAGTGCTATCTATCTCAACTATCTAAATGACAATCAAAAGTTCTATACTATACTCGTTGTGCTATTGCTATACTTTGTGCTATTTATGCTATGGCCATCCTGCTCTTGTGCTATGCTCGACACTTGTGCTATATTTGGAAACTTGTACTATTTCAATCACATGCTATCGTGCTATCTCTTACGTTACTTGACTCTCTCGCTCTATCTTTAGTTACTCTGCCGTTTAATACATTAATCATCTAAAGCATGCTTGATCTTGAGATTTAAGTCCTACTGGGCGTTATCGCTCACCCTGCGTTATTGGTTATGTGTTCTCAGGTGAGACCGAAGATGACACTTACACTCAAGAGGACGGGAACGACCAAGAGTGAAGTCAAGAGTGCCCTGGCGTCATAGTATTATGTTAGAGTTGAAGTTTAGTCTTTTGCTTTATTCAATGTAATTGGACCCTATAATGACTCTGATATTAGTGGTTGTAACTAGACATTGGAAATTTTAAATGAGATGACCTTGCTTTAGTATTAATTCTTTGTCCAATGGTTTGATGTCTATTACATGCGTTGTGCCCGTTTATTTACAACTGCCTCACGTTCCGATATTCTGCGTCGGGGCGTGACATAAAGTGTCGTGGCGCATAGTGACTAGACAAGAGCTATCATCATAGCCTGAGCGCGAGTGACGCAACACATTGCGATGAGACATGAGACATCATGGTGACTTGAGTAGAGTGGCATACCATCATCATGGCAAGACGATGCAATGCCATAATTGAGGCACACCATCTGAGACGATAGTTCGGAGCTCGGAGTTTGGGTTGGGGACCAGAGGCCCAAGTCTCAATCTTTGGGGGGGGGGGGGGGGGGGGGGGGGGGGGGGTTAACGATAGGGCCTGGGTCAGACCTGGCCAACAAGGGCCCTTAGAAGAAGGAGAAAATAGAGAAGGGGGAAAGCTCCTAAATAAACTTTTGTCCTATATCGGATGCCTCCCTTTTCTTCCTTAATTCTCCTAACGTCCTTCGAGGAAAGCCAACAAATACAGGCAAAGGAGGGGCAAGTGTCAGCCAAGGCAAAGTCTAGCCCTACTCCCTCTCTCACTTCTCTCTATTAACACTGCAATCTCCCTTTCTTAGATTGAGTTAAGTTGAATATATTGACTTGATCGTCGAATCGAGTCGTCTCCAAATAAGAACATAAATTTGTTTTTCTAAACTAACTCAACATTTGAGTCTCCTGACTCAAACTCTTAGAGATCGACACATCAAAGCCTTTCACTCGGACGAACTTTATAAGACCTCTGGCTCCTTCCATAAATGATGTGCTCCATGCCTTTCAAAAGCCCTTGGATCAGGATGAGAATTGACGATGTTCCATGACAGGCGTTAGTCACGTGGAGGACGAGGATGCATTGCCGAAGCCCTCACGTACCGATGCTCGATAATGTTCGTATCACCGCCAAATAACTTAAGGCAACAGTGTCCTCATTCACAGGGAGACCCCACAAGATCCCTACCAATTGTAGAGAGAGAGAGAGAGAGAGAGAGAGAGAGAAAAGAGGGTGTTGTTTGAAAAAAATTTAATAACACACTTATTTGACTCCACTCACATAATATAAAATTTGAAATTTATGTTGTGAATGATGTCAAATACATATTTAAAAATGATATCATTAAACCATTTTCCGTGTTGTTTTACCAACTCCTATCTAAACCGGCACGCCACGTCAGCGTTTCAGGTTATGCGGCGGGTCCAGCAGAACCGGTGGTGGTGCCGCGACAGTGGCCGCGGTGGTCCGGACTCCGGGAGGGGTTCGGCTATGGACTTGGATTCCACGTCACCGCATCCCGTCAGTCCGGGGCCCGCTGCGAGGGCGCCACTCTCCGTGCTTTGCTGCGACTTCGTGATTTCGTGGCGTCATCCAGACGCCGAACCCCTATTGGCAGAAACCGCGGAAGTTGAGGCCGATGGTATTTACGTCACCATCATACTAGTTGGCCAAATAACATGGCAAGCGCTCTCTCTCTCTCCTCTCTCTTTGTATTTAACTTTTATTTTATAATATATAAAAATAGATATCACATCAAATCTCTCTAACATTACCCAAAAAAAAAAAAAAGAAAGAAAAATCATCAACCTCATCTTCTAAACTCTGGCTCGTGGCCTTATTAATACCCACCCTGAACACCCTCTAGCTACTCCCGTCCTGAGATCGCTAGCCGCACCTGTTCTATAACTCTCCTGTCCCTCTCTCTCTCTCTCTTTCACTCATCTCTCTCCGGTCCTCACCCTTGGAGGGCGAGCTGATCCATACGTACGTGCAGTCTCTCTCTGCCTGTGAATTCGTTCCGTCAAACAAAGATGAGCTTCCTGAACACGATGGAGGAGAGGCTGCCGCCGGGGTTCAGGTTCTACCCCAGGGACGAGGAGCTCGTCTCCGACTACCTGGCCCTCAAGGCCCGCGGCGGCACCACCAGCACCTTCCCCATGATGGTCGACGTCGACCTCAACAAGTGCGAGCCCTGGGATCTCCCAAGTGAGTAACACACACACACACGTTCAGTACTACTGCCGCTTCCTCCTGATCAGCTCCTTAATTTCCACATCACACGGCTCCCTCTCGCTGGCGTGCGTCGGCCTTCTCTTCACTACTGTAGCTAGCTAATTGTCTCCATGTTGTCCCCTGCGTCTTCTGCGTGTTTAAATTCCTTAGTTGCCATGTCCGTTTGGTGGCGGTGGTGACATGTACTCTCTCGTCGTCCCTTGTTAGCTTACACATCCATGAACGATCTGATCAAATGGGTTCCTGAAATTTTTAACAAGTTGTGGGAACATGATCATGTGGGTTTCTTCAGCCAGATGAACACAATTGCACCCAGGGTCTTAATTCTCTCCAGTACTCATCTTCCTTTTAAAATTACGGGTATGAAGAAAAGGAAAAGCTGGAATTTTTGCGGTGATAGACCCCTGTTCCATTATATGCCTATGCAGCTTCCTTCATGGGGGCCGGGTCTTAAGAGCCATATAAAGAAACAAATAAATAGCAAAATTAAGAAAGATATAAAATAGACGTATAGGGCTCTCTAGCTGCAAGCACCTAGGAATATCTTTGTACGAAGTCTCTCCTCCTCTCTTTGCCCCATGTGTTCAAGTAATATTATAATTCTTCCATGGGTTGTCACCAACCACCCCATTTTGCCAGCTCCCAAATCCTTCTGAATCCTTTAGCTTTGACCACTTCAATCTCGGTGTTGTTGTCAACACCTTGCATCTTTTTATTTAATGTCTGGATTACCTACTTGAATAATTAACCCCTCCAACACTGATATAGAATATATATATATATATACTAACAATATTTTTCCTTTTTCTATGCTTGCATCCACTCACACCTCAGACAATTCTGATCATGAGTACGTACGTAGCTAATTCTACGGTTCCATGGCCTTCTCTTGTGAGACGTGATTTCAGGCTTCAGTAGTACTGTTCACCCGTCATTGATATGCCCAATTACTTGTTTCTGTCAAGAGACGCAGAACAGTAGAAGATTACAACATATATGCCTGCGCTTAATTTGTTGGCCACTTCAAAAGGAGAAGATTTGACGGCCCTGACTTGTATCCATGCGTAAATTTCCTTCCGCAAAGTAATTACCAGCTTATTCTTTAGATCATGGTCCTCTCTACCTAGCCAATAACATCATCAATTTGAGGAGGGAAGAACTTTTAAAAGGAAAAGTATTTAAGGAGAATTAAATGGCACACACGGGCGGGATTTTCTCGTTACAAAAAAAAAAAAAAAAAAAAATTAAGAGGCCCCAGATTCATAAGTTTTTTTTTTTCTTCCCCCTCTTTTTTGTCTGAAAACAATAGATTGAAAAAATAACAAAAAACAAATGGCGTCGCCCGGACTCGAACCGGAGACCTTCAGTGTGTTAGACTGACGTGATAACCAACTACACCACGACACCGAGTTGGTTCTATGCAGTTCTATGTTATACTTGATCTCTTATCTCCCTGTGCGGTTGCATTCCAGGGTCGGCGTGCGTGGGGGGCAAGGAGTGGTACTTCTACAGCCTGAGGGACCGGAAGTACGCGACGGGGCAGCGAACGAACAGGGCGACGGCGTCGGGGTACTGGAAGGCGACGGGGAAGGACCGGCGGGTGGTGGAGCCCCGGCGAGGTGGGCTGGTGGGGATGAGGAAGACGCTGGTGTTCTACCAGGGGAGGGCTCCCAGGGGCAAGAAGACCGAGTGGGTCATGCACGAGTTCCGAATGGAAGGTCGCCGGCCCCCATGGACGCCTCCAAGTTGTCGTCTAACAAGGTGATCCCAACTCTGCTCTCACCCCTGTCCCCACTGCTACAGTTCCTTGTTCCATCAGGTTAAAACTCTTCTTTCCTATCCTCTTCTTCCCTCTCTATCTTCTTTTCTTTCACTTTCACATACATTTCCCTTGTCTTTACTCCATTCAGGGCACGCCTGCCTTATAGTTGGTACTGCCATTAACTCTCTCTCTCTCCCTCTCTCTCTCTTCCCGCCTTGTCTTCACTGCACGCAGACATATCTGACTCAGTAGTATAATTCTTTCTCTCTATCTATCTCTCTCTCTCCGTGTTGTCTTTACTGCATGCAGGTCACATCCTGACTAGGTAGTATCGTTAGGATACTTTCTTTCTCTAGATCAATCTGTGTATATGCATTAGTATATACTTGTTATTCATAAGATGTAAATATAGGTCGACAAAAGAGGTACACAAGAACAGCTTTGTGCATGGACCCATCTTCCTTGATGAGAGGTTGACTAAGCTCATTCCCTAGAAAATCTTATAGTCTTGCCGGTTTGTAATTAATTAGGTCCAGTTCATTACAAATATGATTATATTATTTCGTGAATAGTTTGTTGCAATAAATTTTTTTCACTTACGGTGATGTGTACTTTGATATAAAGCCCTGTTCATTACAAATATGATTATATTACCTTTTGGCTCTTGAGCTTATAATACCCAAGATCGAATATTCTTCTTCTCTCTTCTTATCATTACTCGCACAAAAAAAATACAGAGCAAAGTTCTCTGTTGACTGAATTAAATACGCATTTTCTGCAGTTGGGTCTTTATCCAACTTATTATCGCAATTAAAAGTCGGGTATTCATGTAGATGATTTTCTTCTGACCAAAAAAATAATGTACATAATTTTCTTATAGATAGAAAATATTATTATCTTTTGCACTATTGATATATACGTGCACACAATAATGAGAAGAGCGCACAAGAGCTTAGAAAAACAGTATGGTCAGATTAGTAGTATGATCATATGACTAGAGTCCGTCAACTTCCTCTAGCTAGCTCGTACGATTTCCATGATGAAGCTAACTCTGACTTTTCTTTCTTGTTTCTTTGTGAATTGTTTTCTTTCTTTAATTTGATTGAATGAAGACAAGCTGATTAATATATATATATATATATATATATATATATATATATATATATATATATAGCTACGTGGCCGATCGAGTTAATTAGGGCTAGATTTCCACCAAAGAACACAGTTCCTAGGTTGATCAGGATCTCGAGATAGTCCATCGTCTAAAAGTTTGGCTTACCAAGTACATTAGATGTTCTTATCTGATGGCATACCTGCACAATATATATATATAGGACAAAAGAGTTGCAAATTAGACCAAACTTGGTCAAGAAAAGGTTTCTGATATGTCATGTTATTGACCAATATTTTCAGCTAACGGAACCTTTATCTACAGCTAATTCTGACTTTTAGTTGGAATTTGCCAAACACCGAAGTTGCCATCTTGTTAACCTGCCAAATGAAAATTTTGTCTCTTTGGATAAACCGGGTCTCATCCTCTCTCTTCCTAGTTTCCTCATAGGCACCTCCTCTTGATTTTCTTTTCTTTGATTTTATCGATCGACCTCATTCAAGTAGAATGTGATGTGGGGGAAAAAAAAAATATCTACAGAGTAGATGTCGTCTCCTCTACGGAAATTAATTTTGCTTGGCTAATACTAGAGAGTGAGACATCTATTAATGCTCCTTGCCCTTGTGTCGTCCCTGTCGAGGTTATCTGAGACGTACACTGTTTCGCCACCATCACCTGTTTTTGTCATCTCTTTCTGAATAGCGAAGGAAGTCCCGTAAGAACGCCAACATTTAAGAATTTCCTTTCGTAGCATCAATAGCACATACTAGAATAATTCATATATAAAAATTCTCCCAGGAAGCGCCAAGGGTATTGACGGCTGATCCTAAGGATATATAGATACGGTCAGTTCCACAAACCTAGCATATATATATATTTGGTGGCTCTATATATACTTTACAACCTACCACCTATGAAGAGGGAGAATACCATGATATATTCTAAAGCTTTCATTAAAAAAAAAGGTTTTTTTTTTTTTTGCTATAAACATCTGTATTTTGATTGTCAAACTGTGGTGTCATCAGGGGTACAATATATATCCAACCTTGTCGGTAGGACACGAGAGTTTTGTTGGCAAGTCATTTTCACCACCTTTAAACAGCTGGATGAATAATCTTCTTAATTTTACACATAATTCAACTCTCTCAGAGCATACAAAGATAAGATATATATGTTGATTAATGATGGCTGGCCAAGCCAGATGATTTGACGTTTGGAACTTTCATCTGTATGCTAAACATGTAGACTTGGCCCTGTGTTATAATCTTCCAAACATATATAGCTCTGGAAATTAATCTTCATGATTTGGAGGCACATATATACATGTAACGTACGGTCAATCCCCATGCATGGCTTCTGACATATCGCTCCTGCTGCTCCTTTGTGCACCATTTCTTCAACAGGACGACTGGGTCTTATGTAGGGTATTCTACAAGAGCAGAGGGCTTCCCGCCAAGACTAGCATGGAGAACTGCTACGACGACACAGGCTCTTCCTCTCTGCCCCCACTCATGGACACCTTCATCAACTTTGCGCAAGACCCACTTGAACTGGACAGCTATGAACAGGTGCCCTGCTTCTCCAACTACCCTCTGGGCCATCCTCCTCATGAGTACTGCCCGTACTCCTCGGCCCTCTCGCACGTGTCGCCGGCCGGCGGGGACCTGGCGCTGAGAAGCTTGACGCACCCTGGGGACATGCCTGGCCTGGGCTCCTATCTGAACAACACATTCCCCTGTGAGAAGAAAGCCATCAAGGCTGTTTTGGACCACTTCACCAAGATGGACGGCGGTCTGAAGATGGAGGTCCCCCAGAGCCTGGCCGAAGGGAGCTCCGAGAGCTACTTGACCGATAGTTCCATGTGGAACACGTTTTGATGTTGGTTTGAGGGGATCCCATGCAGTTCCAGCAGGAATTAAGGAGACGACCCTTCTCCCTTAATTGGAATGGTAGCCCCAAAAACTTGTATAGATCAGATACATGTGATACAGCGCGCGCTTGTGTGACAGGTGTAGGTGATCTCTCGTTAGAAAGATTTGTAAAACTTTTGCTTCCCATGGTGGAAAGCTTCTTTGTCTTCACTGCCCCGCTGGACAATGGTCTCCATGTAAAGATCAGTTCTTCTGGTTAAGGACATGAAAGTTAACTAGCATACAGATATATGTCCCTTAATCTTGCATCCATGGTTTCATAATTAACTACTTTAAGGGAATATGCTACTCAATTATAGTACTCTTATCTCCTAATCTACTCGAGAGTCATTTAATTACCCGCCCCCTTCTACACGCAGGCACAGAGGGGCGAATGCTTCCCCAATATATATACTCATGTCTTATCTATACTAATTTGTAGTTATGGACTCTTCATGATGATCTTTATCAGCTGGGAACATCTAATGGACGGCGGAGATAGAGGGAGTACTTTTAAGTACCTTAAGAATGGTATCAATCTCAATTAATGATGCTCGGATAAGGTTGAGGACAGTCAATCTTCCCTGGAGTTCCTCTTAGCTCTCCGATAAACAAATTGACTTAATTACCAAGATAAAAAATGGGTTTACATAAACTAAGGGTTGATCCTACCAGTTATTAAATTCTACTGAGGAGTGGGAACATCATCAGGAAGTACTCAAGTAGTTTTTCTCTGCCTTAATTCTCACTTGGCACATGGTTTATCATATGCATGGCTTATAATAGCTAGGAACCCAAGTTATTAGAACATGGCATTTAATATGCATATCTGTAGATGTCAATTATGTAGGTCTCTGACAGGTGCATCATACCATCCATCCGCTGTTAATTAAGACCTTTCAACATTTGGCAACATATTAAAAACCCAACTTGCCTAGGTTTCTTTATGTCCATTGCATAGATTAACATTGACATTTTCGGGAACTGCAGCCATCTAGACCGATGTATCTGCCTCTTAATAATGCAAAGTTTAACCAAGTCCGAAATGATAAAATACTACGAGACATATAGTACTACTAATTTAAAAATAGATAACTTGCTATATAACATTAGGACCGAATACGCTCAAAATCTGCTAGCATAGTGCAAAGGCACTCAAAATCATAGTGCAACCCACCAACATAATTGGCTGGTTATATTTTTGCTATAATCTTGTCTAAATTCTTATGTGATTAATCTATTTTTAAATACGACATTATCATGACCCATCATAGGATACTACGAATCTACTCTTAGATCATCACTAAGATTCCGCATCAAGTTTTTGTCTGATGTGTGAGGTCACTGGTATATAGAAAAATGTTGCTGGGCTGAAGGCAGACGGGCAGCAGAGGATACGGCCTTACCAACATTATCCTAACTTGATACCCATAATATATATATATATATATATATATATATATATATATCTAATAGGTTTCTCGTGGTACACACCCTCCATTCAACAATAACTAGGCAAGGTTGGTGGGTTGGGCAAGGTAGGGATCTCACTTACCCTTTAATCTAAGTCCAAAATGAGATTGCTAGACAGCAACATGTTGCCAGCCTCCAAGCCTAGAGATCTCCATTGACACTGGCTGTACTTTAATGGAAACATTAAACAATCAGAGGTACAAGACAACCTGTAGCTTATCAACCTGGATCAAGAAAGGGGAAAGATCTTCACATCAAACTAGTAAGTCATCACTGATGATGTCTCTCTAAGACCTTGCGTATGGAAGAGAATTACATTCCTTCCTTCTAATGGTCCCCAGAAGATAT
Organism: Colocasia esculenta; assembly: GCA_014218235.1. Lineage (NCBI taxonomy): Eukaryota > Viridiplantae > Streptophyta > Magnoliopsida > Alismatales > Araceae > Colocasia > Colocasia esculenta. The sequence goes on along the minus strand of CM024758.1, from coordinate 140,070,837 downwards.
CACACTATTTTGCTATATAAAAATGAGTAAATTAATTAACAGTCTGACTGTAATAAGAGAAGTTTTTATTGTAATAAAATTTAATATATATTATAACAAGAAATAACATTTACTGTAATAAATTACAACTCTGTCATGATTAAAAAATAAATCAAATATCTAATAAAAACTTCTAATTAATTTGCCGCACATTTATGTAGCAATTCTCTTTTGATCACACTTCTATTAAAGTTATATTGAATAATCTGAACAGTCACTAATGACGTGTACATTTTTTGGTGCCGGGCAGGTACAGTTCCCAAGAAGTTAATGTTAACTTTCCAAGAACACGAGATGTGAACACAATAGTATCATAGAGTGCCAAAAAAGTTGTTAAGTCATCAACAATGAAGGAACAGACAGCTTGTTGCATCTTGACCTACTTGCTCCAATTAATGTTGTTATCCTCCCATTTGCATGATCACCCATCATTCATTAAATACAGTTGGGACCATATACAGTGATCCGACAAACAAATGAGAAGGTTATAAATTACTAGATGCTACAAAAGTTGCATATGATCAAACATTAGAACATGTATCTCCGCCCGGTTGTGCCTGACACAACAATTTTGAGAAACAATATGGGGACACGAATACAGAAATAAGGTGCCCATTCATATGTGCACTATTGCTCATGGTTTCCTAGCATGTAAAACAAACCTGGTTGTATGATAGGGGATTGCTAGTACAAGCAGATGTGTGGTAAAGACATTAGATTTATATTTGATACACAATTCATATATCATGTCCAAGTCACCCTGACTTGACCACTTAAATCATCAAGGCAAACAGTTCATGGTCTGCATAATCTGCAGCATTACAGATGGCCATATACAAAAGATTGATAGGGCACTGGCCAACTGACATTGAGTTATGTGTAAACACGCAGGTAGCAATCTCAACAAAATGCATCTCCATAAATAGACTGTAGTAGACTGTTGATTTCTCCCCTTGCTCCCATCACAATGGAATGTACAGGCACATCCATAACTGGAATGTAGAGTTCATTTCTTCTCTGTGGTCACTCCAACCACAACATTGCTCACCTACACAATCTCAAAGACGTCAGTTCTACTATAATCCTACTTGATCAGTAGGGGCGAGAAATTGCAGTAAAATCCATATGCAGAATGAAGGTGAACAGAAGGCAGTACCAATTTGCCACTATCATCAACTGACATAGGGTTCTCAACAACGACAGTTTGGCTGTGAGGATGAGGCAATGATTGCTGCAAAAAAAAAAACATTGATAAGTTGCTGTGAACAATATCCGCGTCTCCAGGAAAGACGTTCTGCCATGCAAATGAATATAATATTCATTATGGAATTGATAACAAACCCTGAAATAAGGGTGGTGTCACCATAGGCCGTTGGGTGTATATATGGGGACAGGCTGCATTGTATTACTTCTTGTCTGCAAAGGAAAAACTAACATTTGTTATGAAACCACCAGTGAAGTGGCAGCATATTTAGTCAGCAATGAACAAATAACAATTAAACAAAAATGTTGAAACCTCTGCTCACCCCAACATTTGTAACGAAATGACAAATTGCACATTTTACAGATGGCGCTCCATATGGGTACATCAAAGTTGTATGACATTGACCACAATTCACATGTGCAACTTGATTGGCTGTTTTCAAAGACCACAGCCTAATGTTAGAAACCTGTTTTATTTTTAAAATAATTGTGAAATGCACCACCAATTTTCTTGCAAATAGGTAAACAATCAAGGTAAGAATACAGGTTCCTCTACAGCCTACAAGACAAGGGAGGGAAAAAATGATTACAACAAGTTAATAACCTCCTCCAAAGTCTTGACACTAACCAGCAACATACATCAAGACCAAAAGTAAAAAAACTAAGTAGCTTGAATAGAGGTGTTAGAAACCCAAGGATGGGAAAAAAGGAAGACGAAAAAGTCATCACATTGGGCATAGGCAGTGCATGAATAAATTGGATGCTCGATATATGATGTACCTACATGTTAACAGGAAACAGATACTAACAGTGGCAGGAAGATGACATCCATAAAGGATGAATTACACATCTGAGATGTGAATGGCAAATGTACCAAACTTCAAGATATCCATGTGAACAAGTCCTTTTTGCAGAGGGACACCAAGGAGTGGCCTACTGGTTAGTCCTCCGTGTACACCAGGATCGAGGTTGCAGGTTCAGGGGGACACAGGAGTGGCCTACTGGTTAGTCCTCCGTGTACACCAGATCAAGATTGCAGGTTCAAATCTCAGGGGAAGAAGGTTTAAAAGGAATTTCTAAGGATACTGTAATAAACTAGTTTCAACCCCCCCCCCCACCCCTTCAAAAAAAAAAGAAAAGAGAAAGGTTATTATTGTAGGAAACCAAGCGCAGAAATTTCAATGAGTAAATACATTAAAGAGGAATCCATAAAGACAAAGGACACATGAACACAGAAAACATTGGAGCAAGATCCTCAAAGTAGCATTTGAGAGGAATTTAACGGCCTAAAAGAAAGAAGAGAATATCAAACAAACTAATTTGTGCAGTTTTTGATAATTCCATAAAATGCCACCAAATATCTACCTAAAATTTCCAAAAAAAATAGTCATGTTTCAACGTACAAGAGAGCGTGGGAAGATGGTGGTCCCCCAATGGGACATTAAGGTTTTATGTAAATCTTCTATTTGTCTCAACCATCTCTATAAAGGAAGGAATAGATGCCCAAGACATCTGTTCTTAGTTTCAAGCACCCTTTGACAGCTGATTGAACCAGATAAATGCTATGAGGATCTCTTCAAGTATTAGTAAGTGTACGGAGTAGCTACTAACGACAAAATGCCAAGACCCTAACCCCAATATCACCCCAAACCTTGTCCCCTTTTCTGATTTACCCCAACCCTCTCTCCCTTAGCTTCACACCACCTCCCCACCCCCCACCCCGAAAAAAAAAAAAAAACAGAAGTCAATTCCCTAAGAGTGGTAGTGAGCAGAAGCTGCACAACTGCACCAGGGATTTAGAAACAGCATTCCTGATGAATTTGAAGGGCACTATAACATTGACACCAGTGGCACAAGAGCTGAAGATGGGAGACTAGTATTTTGAGTCATCAACAGTGTGACCAGAGAAAATAAATAAATGGAAAAATACCAACAAAAGGGTGAGATTGCACAAACTTCTAAATCAACTTATCACCTTGAAGAAAAGAGAACCATCTAAGGACCCTAAACAGAGAGATCTTAGGTATTATGAGGCTTCTCTTGTTTTTGCATTGATTTGTCCCAGTCACCAAGTGGATTTCACAATGAATTCCAGACTGTGCTTGTGATTTCTGAACCATGTTCTCCATCACATCAAAAACAAATTCCGACCAGCTCTCTTTATTAAAATACCATGGACCACAAAATACATGATTTGGCATCTCTTACAAGGTTAAGGTCAACTCTAATTTTTATACTTTTATCTAGTGCAAGATTTTGAAAGGCTCATGCATCCAAGAAACTTTAGGCAATATGCAGGTAGGCCCAAGCTACATGACTGGGGCGTATAACATTGATGATACATCTTGGAGATAATAGGAGATAGGTCTCCTTAGGCAATGTTTAAAAAGATCTGTTTTGACAAGCAAATTATTTTCTCAAATGAGGTGAAGGATAATCTTACATTTTTAGAGTTGGTTAAAATCCCTCGCAAGGGAAGGATCACAAGTTTCTTTTCTCCGTCTCCAGATTTCATCCAGAAGCAGCTCACGGCAAATTTTTTATGAGACCAAATTTTGAGCTAACCCACTTTGATGCCTAAATTTTCTTTCAAGTGGATTTCTATGGTTATTGGAGGGATGAGATATATAAAGACCAAACTATCAATTGATTTTGTCTATATACTCCCCAAATGAGATATCATACACACATATTCATTAAAACTTCATACCTGGCACATCTCTGTGAAATTCAGTTTTGCAAATTTTGCATTTTGCATACTTTCAGATTCTGCCTTAATTCTGGAGGATGGCCCTCCATCCCACCCTGTGAGTTATCTGAAAAAACTGGAATAACCACTACAGTCTGCAACTAAAACTTACATTGAGGAAAGGGTCCAGGAGAGATTTACTGATGATATTCATTATCATGGCCATATTTACAGCCATAAAGCACTCTTCACCAACCAATCCAGATCCATGGTCAAAGAGTGCCACAATTTTTGACTGGTGGACTTGGATGACAAATATGTACGTAAATTTCTACATGAGGATGATGATCATACACATTTGATAAGCAAGGATAGAGAAAATTTGGAAGGGAAAATATTTCATATTGACAGTGCCATTCATCACAAATTCTGCAAGGATAACTCATCTTCTGAAGCTTCATTTTCCTCTTTTGTCTCAGATTATACTTCCTAACTATTTCTTTAGCTTTATATAAACATCAGCAGGACGATCATCCTTTTTTCTCAATTCTTTGTACCTAATTCTAGGGGAAATGCGAATGTTACCCTTAAGGTTTCTTTTTAGTTTCATAGGGAATAAATTTATTATCCTAAGAAAAAATAGCAGGAGCAATATACAGCTGAACTGCATTGAAGGCTTATTGTTCAAGGTTCATTAGTTACCAAAATAAGTCTTCTTCCAATGCCTTTAGCACAGGGAATAGACACAGTGGGTTTCTGGAAGAGTTGCTGGATTCATGCTACAAGTTGACAACCAAGGAAACATATTCAACATCAGGCACCAAAGCAAAAAAAGTGAACTTGTTGAAGAATAATTAAGCATGTATAACAGCACATCAACATATTAAATAAGACAATGAGCAATGATTTTTTTTCCTCGTGAGAACACTACATCGTTCTTATAGTCTGATGGTTAAATTGTGTCAACAAGAGGGGAAAAAAGGCAGTAAAAACTTATGACAAGTAACATACATTGCATGTGTGTCATGTTTTAACACTTGAATCACAATGAAATAGATGAAAGAGATCTGGAAAGTAAATACCTGCTCGTGCAAGGTTGATTGTGTTACAGCAAGAACATCTAACACTTGTGGCACCACGAGTGTACATAAGCATTGTCCTGCAGCCACCGCATACAAGCTGAGCCATCTCCATTCCTGAAAAATGTATGTCATTTTTAAAACAAGAACTTTTCCAACTTACAAATGTATACTACTCTATTGCATATAAATTGTACAAAGACTTTAGAAACTCGGAAAGACGTCATCCATTCTCAGCAAGGTTGCAACAAGGGGTGCCATGTGAACAAATCATGGTTGGCCACACTGCTGAACCAAAGCAGACCAGTCTTCCTGTGGTACGGTATGAACTGCCATACAGTGAGTACCGTACCACAGGGGTTCCGGCGGTTTGGCCCAAATAGGGAAAATCCCATGTCAAAGCTAGTAGAGCAACTCCAGGCTTCCCACACAAAACTGAGAGCCGACGCCCATCTCTCCGGTTGCAGTGCCCTCCTCCACTCTAGACCAGAACTGGCCGACCTGCTGGACCATACATGCTTTGGCAGGCAGATCGCGACCTCCGAGCAGGACACCCACTGGTTCCAACTGGGTTTGGAGGAAGCATTCTACATGGTGCGTGACCTCAAGTGCCACACAATCTCAGGAGAGGATGGGAGACCCATTAACAGAGCTGAGCTGTGGGCACACATGACATCCAAGCAGGAAACTTTCCCCGATCAGTACAGGGCCTACTCGCACCTCAGGTCCAAGAACTGGGTCGTGTGATCATGGTTGGCAGTTTCCGTCGAAACCAATATGTTTCAGCCGAAACGCATCAGTTTAGGACTGGACCGATCCGAAACCAGGCCTGCTCACTGTAGCAGGTCTGATACTTAAAAGATAAATTTTAAATTGGTTTCCGGTATTGGGCCAAAACCACTGAAACCGGATGCAAACTCCCCTCTTAAGGAGAGTTTGTGTCCGAGACACCCAGATCTGAGGGGCCTTCGGGACTGGGGAGGTGCAGGAGAGATAGGGGGGACCTTGGGAGGCCAATTTGCAGCCGGAAAGAGATCTTGCCGCTACCGCCACTGTTTCTTGCTGTTTAGAGTACATAGCCTCCACTGCCTTCATTGTTTACTTCATTGGGTTGAAGATTCCTCAAGGATCTTGTAAATTTTCTGATTTTTTTTCTTTGTTTGATAGTTCTACTATTGTAGGTTAGGTGACATACTATATATAGGTTTCTATATGTTAATTATTGTAAATGTCCAAATTAGGGCTTAATTAATGATTTAAATTTGGGGTTATTGTCTAATTAGGTAAGTTTAGGGTCAATTGAAGCTTAATTAAGCAGGTTCTTAATGCAAGATCATGGTCAGAGGTGAACAAGGTCAGGGGCAGCAAGGGCAGGATGATCCAGGGTGGACCCACCTCACCTTAGTTGATTCTGGAAGAAGAAAAGTAAAATGTAAATATTGTGGTAAGGAGATACACGGCATAATTACTAGAGGAAAGTAACATTTGGCAGGGATAAGAGGAGCGGTGAAGCAGAGCGACATAGCTACCTGAGCGGTGGAGGAGGAAATGCGCTAGTGCCTTTTGGGCAAAAAAGAGAGGATGCAATGAAAGGCTGAAGATCAGGCTAAAATTTGTGATGAGATTTCAGACAGAGTAAGTAGAAGGGGAAGGAGGATGATGATGATGAGGAAGGTACTGAGGATTCAGATCTAGAGCTGATTGAAGCAGTAGAACGTGAGCATGCGGCTCGAAGTAAGATTAAAGGAAAAGCACCTATAGGATCATGGACCTACTCCAGCACTCGTGCAGTTTCGCAGAGGGTTGACCCCATGGACCACTATGTGTGCAAAGTGCTACACAACCAAAAATCAAACAGGTTTTGATAGGAGTCAAAAAATCAGCTGAATCTTCAGGGCATGCATTTAAAAATATTTGCAAATGGTTTTCCATGCAAGTATGCTTGCATATATGGTTGAATAAGAATATTTTCAGCCTATGTTTGATGCCATAGCAGATGCTATCCCTGGCTTCAAGACCCCGTCACGTTGAGACATATACGAGTGTGGACTTGAGAGAGAGGTTAAAGAGCTTCATCACTGGGTTAAAGAGCTTCATCAGTGGGTTGAAAGCTTCAAGCATATCTGGATGGAGAGATGATGCACCATTATATCTGATGGCTGGATTGATACCACAAAGAAGTCCATGATCAACATTCTGGTTTGTTACATGAAAGGTACAGTCTTTGTGAAATCAGTTGATGCATCAAATTATAAAAAAAATGTGAATTATTTGTTTCATTTGATGGATGACATGGTAGCACAAATTGGAGAGGAACATACTATGCAAGTGGTCACCGATAATGAAGCAGTTACAAGCCTGCAAGGAAGAAGTAGATGCAGAAGTGCAAGCATTTATATTTGGCTCCCATGTGTAGCACATTGTTTGGACTTAATAATTGAAGATATTGAGAAGAAATGTGAAGAAGACAATTGATCTAGCACAGGAAGTCACTCGATACATATATGGCCATCCTAAGATCTTAAACATGTTCAAAGCTTACAAGTGGGGGTTGAGATATCATCCGTGTAGGGCCAACAAGATTTGTTTCACATTTCGTTTTCTTTGGAGTCCTTGCACAAATGTAAGAATGACCTAGTCTTTCATGTACCACAATTCAACAAAGACAAAGCCAATGCTGATGCTTAAATGGATTATTTGGAATGCTACCACATCGTGAAAGATAACAAATTCTAGGATAGGGTTTGTCGTTACATGAAAGTAATCACACCCTTTGTCATGGTCTTAAGAATGGTAGATGGCGACGGCAAGAATGATACGGGATATCTGTACGAGGCCATAAACCGTGCCAAGTTAGAGTTGCAGAAATCCCTTTCCAGAGTATCAGAAGAGGTGGAAAATTATCGACAACAGATGAGAAAACACATTACACCATGATTTGCATGCAGCTGGTGAGTGATTGATTGTATTGATATAAAGTTCATTGCCTTATAGGTTCATTGACATCTTATATTTACTTAACTCTACACAAATGCAGATAATTTTCTCAAACCATGATGAGGTGCTTCAAGGCACCTTAAGAGTCATTGATTGTTTATCGAGGACACCGGAAACGAGGCTTCAGGCTGAGCTACAAGTTGGACTTTATTGATTTATCAATAAGGAGAAAAGAATTCACTTAATTATTGATATTAATCTGTTATTTTATCCTTATAGATAGACACATATATTATACTATGAGGACTAGGACATATTCTAACTTAAGATTGCCCAGATGTACTAAATCTTTGTGCTTAAATTGAGTCAATATGTATTAGTATATCATGAAGAATTGATCTTTATTTAAATCTTACATTTATTTGTTTATGGTTGGTGGAATAGATGACTGGTGGGCAATGGTGAACAATAGGGATTTGGGCAGTAATGCATTGACTTACATTGCAATTAGGGTGTTGAGTCGAACAACATCATCAAATCAATGTGAAAGGAATTGGAGCACGTTCAACTTTATACACTCAAAGGTTCGGAATCGTCTAAAGGCTAAATGACTAGAAAATTTGGTTTACTACCACTACAACATGAGGTTGAGAATAAAGAACATGAAGTTGAGACAATATTTGAGGGACAAATGCAAACTAGACAATACAACTGAACAAATTGATGTGGACGCACTATCTGATGATGATAGTCCCTTGCATTCTTAGATTGAGGTATGAGAGTAGGTTGATGAGCCTGTTTTTTATCCTGTTGACAAAACATGGGCAGAAGATATATTATATGGAGATGAGCCAAGGGATCCAAAATTTAGATAGCCAACAAAAAGACTAAGAGTGACATATGAGCACCAGAGAGGAAACATAGCCCGAGTTTGTTGATGACACTGAGCAACAGCCTAAGATTGAGCCACCTCGTTACTTAGAATCAGATTGCAAGCCAGTCACTCCTAGAATGTTCAAGCCACCTCCATCCTTAAGAAGTACATCACTACATGAGACGACTGAGAGGACTAGTGCTATTGCTCGACATGACCCAACAATTGAGCAGATGAAGTAAGTTTATGTGAGAAACACCACGGGAAAGAGGATTACATTCGAGAATGCACGAGATGGACACACCAAAAGAAAATAAAATAGGGCCAAAGGCTAGAAGGCGATTGGTTTCTTATGCTTCTGATGATGATGATGCACCAAGTAATGATCTCAATGCAACTGCAGGTGCTACTACTGGCAGTGGTATGTATGCACCATATTTCTCCTTTGACACTAACACAGGCAGAGGATATAGTCATAGTGAAGGAGGACATGACTTATAGGTCCACTATGGACATCAATCAGATTATAAAGGTGGCCAACATGAAGCAAACATGTATGAGTAGGCAACCAGGATTCAAATTTCATCCAGTTCCAACCAATAGTAGTTATGGGTCCGCATACTCTTCTTATCCTCAAGGTTCTACTATATGTTGATTATAGATTCTAATCAAGGTTATATACTCCAAAAGGGGTCTAAAGAGGAATGCAAAACTTGGCTGCATTATTATTTGGTTACAGTCAATATATAGAATATATGCAGCCTTTTATGGGTATCAATGGCAGTCGGCATACGATGAGGGAGAAGGTTCTTCTAGCTATTATCCATATTAGTGTGTCAATATTTGGTAGAGATCATTTAATTTCTGTATTTGTCATGTTTATTGTACTACTTGACCTACTTCATGTTCAATATACAGCGAATATTAGTTTAACATGTCTAATACCTACTTATAGCACTTAATCCAATTTACTTACACTCAAATGCATGTCCAACACTTTGGACTGTGGCATCTAAATAGTGGTCCTTTTTCGAAATGAACAAAAGGTAGGATCCTCTTTCTCTCTAGCTTTTCTAGAGAGAGATGTTCTGAGGATTTGTCTGGCCGTCTTCGCCGAGCAGCATCCCCTCGGTGGGGGGTCAACAGTGGCCTGTTGAAGGTGACCGGCCTTGGCAACTACCCAAGTCTGGTAGGGCTCTCTGGGTTGGTCGTGGGGATGTGTTTTCTCCCATCCGAACTTTCTTCGGGTGTGGGAGGAGAGGACACATTTGAAGATGGTGTCTCGTTCTTCTGCAAAGATTCAAGGAGGCGATTGGAGGTCAAGAGGTTAGCTGTGAGGTGCGACCTCATGCCTCTACTTTGAGCGGGCTGCCCAAGGTACCAACGACAGAGATCAGAGAACAGAAGGATTTTAGAAGCTTCGTTGATGTCCTTAAGGGGGTTGATAGGTCTGCGGCGGGGATGTGGAGGAGCAACAATGTGATGGAGGCTAAGGACCTCTCGGAGGAGTATGTTTCACGCCGTAGGACTTGGGGGAAGCAGTCCATTGCCCTCTCCTTGTTGGTTAACGATGTGGTCGAAGGCTCAATCAAGCGGAAGCTGGAGGAGATTACTAGTGTAGGGTGGGAGGTAGTGAGAGTGGCCTCCAAATTCTCCTTGGCGTGGGCTCTTCTGTTGAGGGGGTTGAGCAGGTGGTGAAGGCAGCATTCATCATAGTGGAAGGGACACTCCTTAGCATTCGTAGATGGCCCTCGAGGTTTGGCACCTTCCCCCCATTGCAGAAGAGGTGCTTCAGGATGGCTCTGGAAGGTATTCCTATCGAGCCATGTGATGAAGAAGAAGTGGGCTTCCTCGTCAGACAGTTTGGGCATTTGGTTCGTGGATCTCTTAACTTCGTAATGTCCAGCACTAGGTTGAAGGTCCTCGTTTCTATCTAAGTGCTTAGTCCGGAGAGTTGTCGACGTTGATCGTCATCGGCTTTGACGGGGAGAAGCTTGTCGTCCACTGTATGGTGGTTTAGGAGATTGTTTGCCCTGCGCTGTCGGCTTCTTAAGGGCAACCTTCGCAGGGTCCATAGGTAGAAGATGATGACGAGGCAAGCGATTCGAATTCGAATCGCCCGCTCTCACGTGCTGATCTTAACCCAGTGGGATGTTGGGGGGGGGGAGGGGGTAAGCCGGTCGAGGGAACCAACTCACTGGCCGAGACGAACCGCCCTCACCTTCTATCGGTTGGGAGGCCTAAGCCGGCTGGTCCCTTAGCCCCTTTTGGGCCCGACTCGGGACCCATCGACTTACCCGATATCCGCACATGCATACATATTGGGGTGGCAAGACCCGATAACCTTCGTCTTCCTTGCCCAATATTGAGCTCTGGTTCACGCGGCCTTGGCAATAGCCTGATGGAAGTGTAGCTGGTCTCCTTGTAGCGCCGCCCACTGACGGTGACGACCCCGACAACGGCGGTGCCGTGCTAGCTTCGACTGGTCCAATTGAAGCTTCCTCGGTGCCAATTGGACCTTGTTTGGTGTTGCCTTGTAGTGGTACATCAAAGGGTGGTATCCAGATGCCATCCTTGGTGGAGGTTGAGGGAGCTACAGTTGGCATGGGTGTTTCCCAAGATTGCATTGGAAGGTTCAAGCATCGTAGTGCCTACATCCTGCACCAACTCCCATCCTCAGCAACGGGACTCTATCCGTCCTCAGGTGAGAAGTTGTTACAGTAGGTGTCTAGCTCAACAGAAGAGGGTCAGGTCTAGAAAGCACTTGAGATGCAGTGTTACAGTCGCGGCACCAGCCTCGGCTTCGGAGTTTCCGGGGGCTCTCATGGATCAATTGGAGTCTTCTTGAGAAGGCTTGTCGTAACTCATAAGAGTAGAGGTAGCTTTGGCAACTGCAAGGGTGATGGAGGAGGTACTGGGTGCTACACGGAGAGGAGGAGGATGCCCTTCTCCCCTTTTTATTTCTATCTGATGACATTTTCCTGGATACCCCTGTCTCTTGCCTTCCTACCTCTGTGTCAGAAGGGGCTATCAGGCCCGAGGAGGAGGATGTCGTGGCCTTAGTTCTTCCTACCTCGTCTCCAGTGTCAGAAGACTTACACGCGGCGATGGAGTAGGTTAAGGAAGCTTTTTAGGGAGAGGAAATTATTTCAGTGGACAATGAGAGTCTCTCCAAGGGTGAAGAAGTGGATATTTTGGCCAAAGTTGAGAATTACATGGAAACACAGGCGAGTAAAATTGCTGCTAGATTGATCATCGTCTTAGATGAAGGTGTGGACAAAGGCTTGAAGTCCACATTGCCCACATTGCTTCTGATCAAGCATAGATGGATGACAGATATTGCTAGAAAGGCGAAGTCTGATGTAGCCGGCAAGAAAGGAATTTTGAAGAACTAAAGCATAGATGATTCGTGAAGCCAAAAAATATCTTGGAAGGGTTTGATTTTTCCTTTTGTGTGGTCTTTTGGTTTATTGAAAGAGGTATGATGTGGGTGGGTCTTAGAGTTGAGGAGTGTTTTTTGTCTTGGAATGCTGGTTGTCTTTTGGGGTTGCGGGGTGTGTTTTAGCTGAGGGTGAATTGGCTTTATTTTCTTTGCTCCCTTGGCAGACGTCATCTTGCCAACTTTTATTGGGGGAGTTTTGGGAGCTGCCCACCCCCCACCCTTTTTTACCTTTACTTGTACATCTTTTTTCCTTTTATATATCAATGGTACTATCCACTTCTAAAAAAAACATCTAATAAAATTTTTTGGTTTTCTCTATTTTTATAATTTTTATGATTTTCAAGATTTATCATATTTTTTCTGAATTTTTTAAAGTGTCTTAGACAAGTTTCGGCCGATTTCGATTGAAACCAAAGTCCAAAAATTTCAATTTGGTCCCGGCCAAAATCGACATTACCAGCCTTGCGTGTGATCGGAGACACAATACAGGTAGACTTTGTGGTGTATCGGCACCAAGGGTTCTAAAACCGAACCGAACAGCAGCAGTTCGGATGGCCCATTTGGGGTCGACCCAGTGCTGATTGTGCCTGGTCCCCGTAAATGCCCAGGCACAGTGTGGCATGGTCATTCAGCACCAGTACGGTATGATACATGTAGGGCTGCAAACGGAACCCGAAATTCTAAGATTCTGACCTGATTCTGATAAAAATTAGTTTCTTAATTGAAAATGATACCGATAGCTTATCGGAATCGGTATCGGATATTCCGATAAGCTATCGGAATCGAAATCACAATTCCGATAAGCTATCATAATCGAAATCGGAATTGAAAAATAATCGGAATCAGAATCAGTATCGATTATTCCGATTAGTTATCCATAAATGCAAAAGACAAAACCATGGTAAGCACCTTAACTTATCGAAATTTTGGTTTCGATAATGTAATCGGAATCGGAACATAATCGGAATTAACCATTCCGATTTTATCAAAATCGGAACTATATTTCGGTTATCGGAATCGAAAACTATGTTTCTGGTTCCAAACCCGACCCGATTGCAGCCCTAGATACAAGCAACCTTAGAACAAATGTCCAAAGTACGTTTCATGGATTTCTTCCATCTTTAATTACTTTTTTTTAGTTAGATAGCCTAGTGGTCAAAGACCATCTTAATTACTTACTAGATTAACCAATGACCAAATTGCCCTAGTATAACACATACAAAATGGATCAAGATGTGCAAATCTAATTATCAACCATCAACCTTTACGTAACTGTTACTCCAACAAATACAGTTACTTCAACAAAATTACCAGACTGATTGCAACATTATGACCCAAGGGGCTAGGCTGATTTACGTTATTAGCTTGTAGAAGTAGACACATTTTCAAATAATGCTAAGAGTCCATAATTAGAATGTTCAGAATATACCTAAAGCAGATTTAATATTGATAAGCAAGAGGAATGGAAGGAAATAGTAAGTCCAGACATGAGGATGACAGCCTAGTTGGTCTAAGGGATGTTTAGATATTTGTGCAACTTCTCATTAAACATACTCTGCATCCTAATGAGCATCTACTAAGTTCTATACATGTAATATGCCCATAAGCTCTACATCAGATTTATGCACCTCAACATTTTTATTAAGATTTATAAGAAAGTAAAGTTTGATATTAATCCTACATCATTCATTCTCCACTATCATTAAGGTATTCCGAACTTGGAAAGTGTCGTTCTTGTTTATAGAACAAGGCTGAACTGGTTGTTTTATCTTTTTCAGGCTACCATTTGCTCAAAGGATGGGACCATCAAATATGAGTTGCATTTTAGTGCTTGGGTATGTGTTTCAATTTTCAAATGCAGACATGTATTTGACTGCAGAGATGTATTTGATCTCACAACAAGGAGAAGAATTGTACATCCAAATGCAAACAAGAAAACCCAAAGAAAAAGTTAAAAGACCTGGAAGTGGGACTGGTGTTATCGTGTTGCATATTGCACAGCAAACGTTTGTAGCCCCTCTGGGGTAAAGAAGAAGATTTCTACATCCAATACACACAAGTTGACTCTGCATACCTGCAACAAGGAAAGATCAACCATATACAAATAGTAAGTGTTTTATAAGTTGCAACATAATCTGCATCTTTTTTTCTGAGTGACGATGTGGAAAAAGAAGATTGTCTTAATTGTTGATATGTCATATTCAAGGGGACCCAGATACTTAAGGTCATGGTTTGGCGCGCCGGATCGAGCCGGGCCGATCCCCCCGAATCGCATCGGATCAGGGAGGATCCGATGCGCGGCTCGCTCCGATGCGCCCGGATCCCTTCAATAAGAGTTCTGGCCGAATGCAAGCGGATCGAACCGAATCGGTTCGATCCGCCCGAATCGGATCGGATCAGGAAAAACCCGATCCGGTCCGAATCGGGGATGCGCCAAACCTTGCTTAAGGTACAGATGATTTAGCATAATTGTTCTCCTGACTGTCTGCTTAACATAATATTTCAATTTCTTCCATAAAAAACATTAGCAAAAGCTAATTGATGAATGGAATATTTGATATGCTGGTAGAAGGTGCCAAAAATTCTAGCTGGTACAAGTTGACTGGTAGAAGATTTACCAAGTGCAAAATGCATAAATAGGTATGGACAATAAGTAAGAATTGAAATAAAATGTAAATCTCAAAAAGACACATCACTGTGATTAGAACAAATTAAAGTGAACAGGCATATCCTAAGGAACTAAGGACAAGCATGATACATAGAGTAGCACCACTGGAATAGAGGATTATACAGATATAAGGCTATCTAAGAAGAAAGAAAAGGGGTGTAGCACATATTCATGTCCACCATATCGATTTCAGACCAATAAAATTTCAAACAAGACCTACAAGAGAAAGGTACACCATGACCATGAAAAGAACATAAAGGCCTTTGTCTGAAGTTCATAAAGATCTACGCCCTCCATTCTCTAGCACCTCATCTCTCTCTTTCTCACACACACCTCCATAGAGCTCAGTAATAAACAATAATGAATATGACAGATATGCATTTAGCAACATTGTTGCTGAAGCGCTTATTGCTGAAAATGCAATGTCTGATTTCTGCAACAGGGTGAAGTGTGATTTCCCTATATGACACAATGAAAATGCAATGTCCTACATCTGCAAGATGGTGAAATGGTGAATTATGACTCCCTTAACTCCCTCTAGCACATCACCTCTCTCTCACCGCCTCAATAAATATCTCCCCAAGTTAATATCACCATCTGATCCCATCCATCATTCCTCCAGCAACATAGTTGTTGAAGCACTTCCTCTCTGAAACTGCAACATTTGAATTTATTTAGATTACATATAATTCCCAAAATTACTTCTTAAAATAGTGGAATCTAGATGTTTGTTTAATACTGTGTTTACTATTTGACTTCTTTACCAATTTACATTTGACTTAGATCAACATTCGATCCTGATCATCTTCAGGATAAAAATGAAGCAAGGCAAGCATTTGATTACATTCATGTTATATATTTTAGTTGTAGGCATATTTCACGATTGAGTTTCGTAATTAATTACCTTTTGTAGTGGAATATAAATTGTTGGATATGGGAATGCCACTTGAGAGCGCTAGTCTCCAAACTCTTGACCTTGTGGAGGACCCTGAATAACTAGTTACCATGACCCCCCCCCCCCCCGCAAAAAAAAAAAAGCTCTTAACCAGAAACGAACGAAATTAAAGGGCGTTTATGGCTTTCTTAGACCACAAATGACCCAATTCAAAGGAACGGCACAGCTACCCATAGGAAAACAAAGTAATGTGAAACTACTAAATGGATGAGAACAAGAAATCCAACAACACATTTCCCAGACGATGACTCCCCAGAACCGAGAAGACGACGATAGGCACGCTATCAATGAAAAGAGATGGCGAACAACACAATCTAAACCTGTCAAAACAAACAACAGAGTCTAAACCCCTGAGTTGTATTATAAATCACAGGTCTTCGCACTTCAGAACATCTTCTGGAGAACAAATTACACAACCCCAGCAAAAGTTAGAACAGAGATAAGATGAACGGGGAAAACATTCCACAGCCTATCCAACGCACAGAAGCAACCAACAAAGCAGAATCGGGAAGAAAATAAGATATAAAAAATCACACGATCAACAGATCAAGAACCCCCCGGGGGAACCCAAAAGGATGAGAAGAACCGCAGCAATACGTACGTACCCGGCAACGGGGGAGCTTTACGATTTCCTCTGAATTGAAGAAACTAATAAATCGCGTGGAACCCAACTGCGAAATCTCCGGCGATGGAGGGAACAACGGGGCAATCCGACGATGGAGGTCCCCGTAGGCTGGCGTCCCCCCTTCTAGACCGCAGCTTCCACGTAGCAGCAGAGGGGGCTGGGGAAGAGAGAGAGAGAGGAAACGCGGAAGAGGGGAATGACGGGGGTAGAATGGTAGATTCGAGGTGGCGGTGAAGGGCACAAGACTGGCTGATGGCTTCTAAATTCTAATGCTAAACAAAGTTGGGACTCTTTTAGTTTTCAACCCAAAAACAATAATAAGAATTACCCTTCAAATCCTAGAAATTACATAATTACATAGAAACTCTTTTTGAGGCCTTCCTCTAG
This sequence comes from Colocasia esculenta, assembly GCA_014218235.1. Classification (NCBI taxonomy): domain Eukaryota; kingdom Viridiplantae; phylum Streptophyta; class Magnoliopsida; order Alismatales; family Araceae; genus Colocasia; species Colocasia esculenta. The sequence goes on along the minus strand of CM024758.1, from coordinate 140,053,939 downwards.
ATACTTGAAATGTTTTTTCCCCTATTTTCGGGGTGTTTCATAAAGTGATTTGAGATTATGATCCGGAGTTACAAATAAAAATTGAGCTTTGAAGATTAATCTCTCAGAATAAAAATTCCAATAAAGTAATATATGGTAAAGTTTGAACAGGGTCCCTCCCTCAGTTTTCCTTCCAATTTTATCGTTTTCCCCCTCGCAAGTAAAAGTATTTAACTTTCTTGGACGTCAACTTCAGGAAGGTTCTTTTTTATAATAATTAATTTTGCCAAAAATATTGGATGAGCCGTCTTTGTTGGAAAACGTCCAAGACGTGGGCAATTGTTTTCATAGGAGACCTCTCTAGAAGAAGCTACGACAATTTTGCCTCGTAGCGTGGCGCCCCCTTCCCCACTCCAATAAGGCCCGCTCCTGTCGCAGCCCCTCTGCATCCGGAGCCGACCGACTCCCGTGTTTAGTTGTTCGGATCGGTGAATCCGATCGAATCGGTTAACTGATGATCCGATACGGAATGTATTAATCGGTTCGGTTCAATTTATATTAAAATAATAAAAAAATAAAAATCATAAATTAATTAAAAATCTCTATTAAATATTTGATTTATTTTTTTTTTTGACAGAATCGTAACTCATTATAATATATGTTAAAACATCGTTTGGAAACGAAGTTGGGGAGATTTTAAGGTGCAAAATCTCTAACAATTTCACAATTGTTGTCAAATGTTACAAAATGTCATCGACTTTCGTGTGTGGGGCGATTTTGAGGCAAGAGAGATATAGAGAGAAGAAAACGTGGCTGGCGCTTTTGCGAAAGCGGCTCGAGTGCCGCTTTTGCGAAATCTCCCGCGAAAACGTCGTGGCCGTGGACGTGGCGCAAAGGTGAGCGACGTTTGTATATATTTTTTAAAACAGCCCAGCCGCAATGGCAGGGCGACGAGGTGGAAATCTCGTCGCCCGTACACCAGGCTCCCGAAATCGACTTTTATCGATTTTGACTTCCGCCGAACCAATGCCAAAACGGTGCCTAAATCCTGTTACAGTAAGAATTTTCTGTTACAGTTTAAAAAAATTAATTAATTAATTTAATAAAAATATATTAAAAAATATGTAATCTGACCGATCATTTCTAAAATCTCAATATAAATCGGGGCAATCTGATATGCCGACTGTTACTATCTGGTACGCCCAACCATATTCCCATCACACCACCCATCGCTCGGTGCAGCCTTATCTTCTCCCTTCTTGTTTAAGATAGATTAGTGAATCTATCAATTTTTGGGAATCTTTTTAGTGTTTGTTGGTATTTAGATAAGTTGATTTGGAATGGACATAATTCATCCCACTTTTAGATATCATTATTCCTTATCTTAATGACCTTTGGTATACACAAAGATATTTTAATTTTAATTTTTATTCTCTGTTTTGATGAAAATAAAAGATAATAATGAAAATAAGATTCATTTTCAAATTATTTTGCCCTCCCTAATCTGCATAGGTTTAAGAGTATGTATTAACTTTTGTTCGGTTGGAGAACGGTAAAGACTAGAAATAATAATTCATTAAGAAAAGATACTTATGATAATAATATTATATCAATGTATTAATTATAATTTACTATGTCATATAAATAATTTGACTATGTTAAAATATTAATTATCATAATTATATGTAATATAATAATAATAACATTACTATCTCAATTACTATAGTAACATAATATAGTGTTAATATGTTATTATTAAGTCTAATAATAATTTAGTGTGTTCATTATCATTAATTTGACCATGTTATTATGTTAATTACTATAGTTATATAGGATATAATAATATAGTAATAGTACTATGTTAATTACTATAACATGTAAAAATATTATTCTAATGTGTTATTACAATAGGACTAATCTTAATCTACAGTGATGCTAATCATAATTGACTATGTTGTTATGTTAGTTACTCTAGTAGCATACCAATATAGTAATATGTTAATTATCATAATAATATAATAATATTACGATATTAATATATTAATTTTAGTCATAATTTACTATAATGTCATTAATAATTGACTAAATTACTATGTTACTCACTAATAACAATTACTAAAACAATGCAGAAATCTTTGTCTTAATATATTATTATATAAGTCTAAACAAATTTAGTTAGAAGTTATAAAATTTGACTATGTTACTATGTTCATTAATTATCATAATTATATATAATATAGAAGTTATCAATAATATTAATATAATTATTGATAACTCCTAACTAAATTATGTCTAGACTAATATGATAGTATATTAAGACAATAATATTGCTGCATTGCTTTAGTCGATTATAAGAGAGTCGATTTTTATAACTCAGAGAGTCAATTCTTTAAATCAAAGTTGATTCATAGAGAGTTGGTTCTTTAAGTCAGAGAGTCGATTCATTTAAGGAGTTCATTCTGAGTTTGAGTCGATTTTATCACAAGAGTCGATTCATTAATAGTCTAGAAGTCTATTATCTGAGGGTTGATTCTTCTTACATATCAGAGACTCGATTCTGGCTAAGACTTGATTATGATAAGACTCGATGTGAAACTCGATTCTGGCGAGACTTGATTATGATGAGACTTGATCATTATGGTGAGACTCGATTATCTAATACTTGATTCTTTGGGATTCGATCCTCTTTGAGACTTGATTTTGTTTTTTTTTTCCTTTTTTTGTCAGACTTGATTCTGATGAGACTCGATGATTTTTTTATAACTTGAGACTCGATTATGGTCTTCCTGCGACTCGATTTTGCGAGTTTTTTAAAACTGATTTTTTTACTGAGTTTAGGACTCAATTTTGAGACTTCATTTTTGTCTCTTCTGAGGCTAGATTCATAATTAGGACTTGATTTATTAATAACATGAAACTCAATTTATTAATAATCTAGGACTTGGTTTATTAATATTTTGGGACTTGATTTATTAATATTTTGGGACTTAATTATTTAATAACATGGAACTCAATTTATTTACAGTCTAAGACTTGATTATTAGTAATCTGGTACTTGATTAATTAACAATATGAGATTTGATTATTGGCTCATCAATAAAATCATCTTGTAAGATTTTTAGCTGAGGTTTAGGTTCTATTATTCCATATGCAATCTCATGTTCAGTTCAAAAATGGAATCCAAGAATAAAGATTCATGAATAAAATTCAAGAAGAGAAACAGTCATGAGACAGTAATCAAAGTCAAGGGACTCTGAACTATAGCACAATAAGCACATGAACATGGCTTTTAAACAACATAACCATGCATATTTGGGATTATGATGAAGAAGCAATAAGAATCTAGATAAAGAACATGTTGCGTAGGATTTTACATGTATGGAAGCATCCACAATAACATTTATTTATTGTTTCTATCATGAGATCACCTTCAAAAGGATTAAATCATGTTTAGTCTGAGAGAATACCAATCTTTGAGTATTCCAGAAGAAAGGAAGAAGAATGATGGTGGCAGTAGGGCTCTAAAGCTTGCTACAGATCATTCTCCCTTCAATTAGCCCCTTCCCATGTCTAGAATCGCCAAACAACAGTAAAAGGCAGTTGGAAGGATTTCAGGTTGTATTTAAGAGTTTAAGGTTGTAAGAATCAAACTCCAATGCCCTGTGATTTCTTTTGGTTTCCTTCCCATAGTATGGCTTCTTTTTCCTAATTTGAATAGTTGTAATATGGCAAACAACTTTACCTCATCGAGTCTCATTTTTTATTGTCCTAATTTGGCTCTTTCCTTTGGTATGATTTCCAATCTGATTTCAACTCGGAATTGATATCAATTTTATCTTTAACTCCTGTTTTAGTTAGGAGTGTGATAGAATTTGAATTTCTATTGAGTGGGTTTTAGGCACATCAAATGGCCCATTTAGCTGGGAATTTAGCTCACTTAGCCCAATTATGAATGGATTTTTTAGCAATACGAATTTACAAATTATTTTAAGAAAATTTATTACCCCATTTTAAAAATCCAGATCATTACAAGACACCAGTCAGTGAAACCTGATAGAAGAAGTGTTATTTGTAGAAGGCCTCAAGCATAAATTTATTAGCATTAGTCAATTGTATGATAAATGATATCATATTAAATTTGAAGCTGATAAATGTAAAGTCAGATTATAAATAGTCAAATTCAGATCCCATAAAGAAAAGAATATGTATGTATTATACTTAAATAATTTGATAGATCAGAATGTATGTCTTTCAACTAATGAGGAAAATAAGACAAAACTATAACATAGGAGACTAGGACATGCAAGTCAAGATGTGATAAAAAAACTCATTAAGTATGATTGGAGTTGGTGCCAAAACAAAAGTTAAAAGATCATACCATATGCAGAGAAGAAAAATAGATTAGAAGCTCATTTCAATCAAAAACCATTGCAACCGTAAGGCCCCGATTTTTGTCCACTTATATATTATGTATGAAATGTTTGCTCGTTCTTGCATATATGGTGTGCATAAAAAAATATACATGTTATAATTAATTATTTCACATGTGTATATGCGTGGGTATATATATTTTCATGAATATAAGTAATTAGCCAATCTTGTTTATAATGTATCTATTTAAATATTATGCATGATATATTAAAATGATGCTACGCATATAATGTGAAGTGTTATTCATGCATGTTGTACTTAATTATACATTATACGCGTATAGAGGTATAAAACTAATATGGTACATTTATATTTACTTATTGCAATAATCATTACTTGATTATGACATGTATGATATCTAGAAAATAGTGTGAGTATTACATTTATATTGAAATTTGTGCTAAATACATGTAACTATGGTGCATAAGTATACATATGTATGACACTTAATGTATGTTATCTTAAATTGAGATTGGTGTAAATTATATTTATAAATAATGTGTAATGCATGTAATAGTGTAAAAATATTTAATTATGTTCATACTATATTGTTGGAGCCTCAATATATGTTAAAATGGACAAAATCAATGTTTTGGGCTGTCTGGCACAGTTGGCGGCCAGCACTGTGCCGCCAACCTGCAGAGGCCCAGTTGGCATCCACATCCCTTGACGCCAAGGGCCAGTGGGCGGCCACCCCCTAGACGCCAACTCCATTCTGGCGGCCAGACCTTGACGTCAACTTCCAGGTTGACTACAAACGATGTTGACGTCAATATCCTCTGCGTAACGGTTCCAGAATTGTTAATGCTCGCGTTTTAGTGGTTCCAGTTTAGGAAACCCTTCTAAACCTTAGGTAACCTACCCGAGTGCGTACCCCAACCCTCAAGCTTATAAAACACCCATCCTAGGGCGAGGGGAAGGCTTTTGACATTGCTGAAACCGAACACTGAGATGGTGAAAAGCTGATATTTGGAGACTTTGATCGGCAACTGGAGGAGCTTTCTGAGGAGCTAAACATCTGGTGGACAGCCAATACATCCAAGAAGAGGTCTCAACTCTGAGGAGCAAGTTTCATCAACAGAAGACCCAGATCTGGGAGATTTTGGAGGCTCTTTGGCACTGGCCGAGGAGAGCTTCTCCAACAATTAAAACCAATTGGGGATTTTTACAAAGGCAAGCAACCTATAGATCTCAATCCTATAATGTCCCCTAGGTCCCAGCATTTTTCTGGACTTTTTCCTCGCGTCCTAGAACCCCAAATTCACTCTTGTATGAAGTGCGGTCTGTGGTGTGCTGCTCGGAGAGGTTGACGGCAACATAGGTTGCAGTCAAGTTCTTCAGTTAGAAGTAAATGGCAAAATCCTTGAGTCTACTTCTTCAGTCCTGAAAAACGTACTGTTTGATCTTCTTTAATTGTTTAAATGAATTCTAGATATGTGCACATACTGAATTTTTATGTGGGGTCATATACAGTCATTAGGTCATATCATGAGATTTTGGTAAATTTTCGTGATTTGTGTAAATTATTAAAATTAGGATAATTGGACTATGAGTGCTTTGACCCCATTTAATTTGTGAAAAATTGTCAGTTGTGAGTTAGGGTTTCTTGAAATTTCTGTAAGCATGTGATGGTGTGTTTACGTAATTACACTGTCATATACATTTGTTTTACTGAAATGATTACTTAAGGAAAATTAGTGATGGATGCACCTGTAATTAGTTTTAATGGTTATAAATGTATTTTATGACCAGAAAAATCTGTAAAATTGTGAATGTGATATGTTTACTGTTTTAATTCTGTGAAAAAATCTCAGGTTAATTGGATGACAGTAGGTATGGTTATGGATTTTAAATGAGAAAATGACCATGTGAGCATGTTTAATGCGATTTGATGTGATTCAGTCAATTTCAGTATGATAAGATTCATATTATGATTAATTGTCAATTGAAACAGTGTGGTTAAATTCAGCAAATGAGAAATTATGCATGTATGAATTATGTAAGAGTATATGTGTGTGCATGGAAAGTGTGAGAATAAGTGATAAATGTGTGTAAAATGGCTAATATGTCAAGATAAACAAATGTGCCCATATGACACTGCCACCCTAGATGCTTGGAGCTGTACCGTAGTAGTGCCCCTACGGGAAGGCTCAATATGATATGTGATACCCTGGGTAAGGGTCTTGATAAATTGTTATACCATGGCAAAGGGTCTTGTAAGATCCTGGAGGTGGACAGGTTCCACTGGTAATGGTGGGAAGGGCTTTCCCTGGTTTCTGCAAGAACTGAGACTTTATCACTGTGCCGGTGATTAAGTACATGAAAGTGAATGTGTGTGTTATATGATCGTCTAGTGGTGGTTTGGGCTGTGTCTTGGCAATGTATAAAATAATGTGAAATATGTGTAAAGTGATATGGTTTATGGCACAAGGTATGTGCAAGATATATGTAAATGTGGCACATGTTATGTGCAAAGTGAACTGATAAGAAATATGTGAATGTGTAAGTGAAAACAATGGGGAAATGTGTGTAAATGATTGTGTGATAGAGTAAAAGTGAGTGTATGTGAAAGCCAAGGTTAATTATATGGTGCATGTAACGAGAAAATAGTACAAGTGTAAATGACAATATTGTTTAATTGATATTCTATCTATTGCTATGTATGAATGTGTGCTATTGTACCCACGAATTAGATCACTCCTTGGTGTGCATATGTTAATATAGTAATTGTCAAGTGATAAAAGAGATATTACTTTTAGTACCAAGTGTAAGTTTATGCTTTCATATCCATGAAATTAGAACTATTTGATGTGCATGTGTTGGGTATTATGCTATGTAGTTAAATGTGATCCATATGCAAATGTTATATGAATATGATTAAATTCATATAAAAACAGCAAGCTAAATGTATAGTAAAGTGTTATGTTTGCATGTAAATTGAGTTAGAAATCATGCTAGAGTACTACCTATCTTGTATAATTTCCATGTTTAGTTGTGCAAAGTTTACAATGATTTATGTAAAGTATGAAAACATGTGAATGCATATTTTACTCATGTTAGTGATATCATGATGTTAGTAATCTTGTTTAGATTATAGTTTTACATGGTTAGAATAGTTGTTTAATACAATTCCATGTGAAATTATCTTTGTTATAACATTAGCATGTATGATTTTAACTACTGGAAATTCTAGTGTGTTAAATTATAGAAAGCATGTATGTTTTGAATCTTAAGTTACTTGCTGAGTCTATTTTATAGACTCACTCTTGCAAAACATTTCAGGAAACTTAGCAGCAGAGGAGCTAGGAAGATTTGAAGTGGAGTTGGAAGAGTGGATTGAAGAATTGTAATTTATTTTTCATAGTATGTAATGCTACAATTGTAATTTGAATTTGATCATATGTACTTGGAGTCGGCTATGTAATTGGAAATTTATTTGTTTATGATATCTCTTGTTGGACTATATAGACTGTGGTATGTGGATTAAAAGTTGATAGAATAAGACTTATTTAAAAATTCGTTGCACTATCATTCTATTTGTGTATATCTCAGCTCACTTGTTACTTGTTGGGTATTTCCCCTGTAGCGGCTTGCTCTCATCCGATGTGGGTTGGTATAACCGTACCGGTTGGAAAGTGGGCGTTACAGCAACAACATCAAAACCTTAGTTGCTTTGATAAGGGTACCTTGGTAAGAGAGGGGTATGGAGAAGGGTATGCACTAATTACTTTGGGATCAAATTAAGCTAATTAGGGGTTCTCTGGTTAGGAAGGGTAAGAAGGGATAAGGCTAAGGTTAAGCTACCCAAGCTTTTAGGTTAGGTAGCACTAATCCACTGTTAACTAGGGACCAACTTTCTGAAATCAAAGCATTTTATGCTAAGAATGGGTTAATCTATACTAGTTAAAATAACTAGGGGTTGCTTAACTAATTATCAAACGGTCCTTAGAATTGATACACATAGATTTGTATGGACCCATGAGAAACAAGCCTAGGAGGAAAGAATTATGGGTTTTTGATAGTGGAGAATACTCCAGATTCACATGGGTAACCTTCTTAAACATATATGTGAAGCTTTTGTTAAGTTCAATAAGAAGGCGTAAAAAGATCGTGAGGTCAACATCATTGAAATAAGAAGTGACCATGGAGGAAAATTTTAGAAATTTTGTGATAATCAGGGTATAGAACACAAATTCTTAGCCACGTGAATATCTCAACAAAATGAGTTGCTGAAAAAAAAAAGCAAAACATTATTAGATGTGGTTAGGAATAATACTAGAAGAAAGTAACATACCAAATATTTTAGGCAGAGAAGCAGTTAATACAGCTTTCTACATAATAAACAAAGCAATGCTTAGGTCAATTATTAAGAATACACCATATGAGTTGTACAACGACAAGAATCCAAAAATCAGTCACTTAAAGTCATTCAAATGCAAGTGTCACATTCACAACAATCGCAAATTAGATCAGTTGGGAAAGCTTGATGCCAGAAGTGATGAAGGAATATTTCTTGGGGATATTTCCAAGCCTAGATCCTTCAGAGTTTTCAACAAAGAACTTTATTAATTGAACAATCTTCACATCTTATTTTTTATGAAATTGATCCCTCTTCGCAAAAAAGAAAGCATAGATGACTATCGTAGATAATATTATTAAGGCAACTCAAGAATTGAATTTAGAAGATAAGGAACCAACACTAGACGAGTTAAAGAAACAGGAGCCTGAACACTCAGATCTACCTAAGGATGGAAATTTGTTAAAAACTATCCTAAGGAGAATATAATTGATGATCTAAAAGAAGGAATAACAGCCGGAAGTAAGTTTTTACCATGTGACTATCTAGCATTTATCTCAAAGGTATAATGTAAAAGAAGCTTAACAAAATTAATCATGAATAGCTGCTATGCAAGAAGAGCTAAGCCAATTTAAAAGCAATGAAGTATGGAATCTAGTAGTAAGGCCTAACACTAGAAGAAAAAACGGCATTTCCGACGGAAATAATCCATCGGAAATCCGACGGCAATCCGTCGGAAACACTGCCTTCCGACAACTTTCCGTCTAGCGTTCGTCGGAAAATGATCCGTCGGAAATATCTGGTCAGAAATTACCGACGGGAATAAAATCTGTCGGCAATACCGACTGAATATTTCGTCAAAAATTGCGTCGGTAATTTCTGACAGAAAACATCGGAACATATTGTCGGAAATTTGGTCAATATTAATTTGCCGACCAACGACTGTCGGAAAATCCGTCGGAATTTCTGTCGGTAAATTCTGACAGAAAAATCCATCGGAAAATAATCCTTCGGCACTTTAGACAGAAATGTCGACGGTTTTGTTCCGTCGGTAAACTGCATTTGCCGACGGCACGAGATTCGTCGGAAATGCCGTCGAAAATTCCTATAATTTTTTTAAAAATAAAGAAATAATAATGATTTTACAAACTTGCTACAATATTCATACATTTCACAACAAGTACTCACAATCAACAGAAAATCATAAAACATAACAAATATAAAATCATACAAAAAATAAATACTAAAAATCAAGACAGGTCTGCTGGATCGTCTGCTGTCCCCGCCTCATGATCGTCAGGTGCGGAGGTGGATCCTATATTAAAAAATAATAATATGAGAAACATTAATAAAAATTAATATACATACATTATTTTCAAAATTAAATTTAAAATATGTGATTATTTCTCAAGTTTAATTAGAAACTATTTTTGATCATTTATACTTTAGTTTTTTTTAGATTAGTGATTTGAGCGCCGAACCCAAATCGGGAATCCAATTAGGATTCTGTCAGTTCCCACACGTCACTTTCACCCACTCGGTCGTGTTGGAGCGAACGACATGCCGATCAGATCCCTATTTGGGATTTTGGACCACCGGGTTGTGTGTTTTGACCCTTTACACTTGGGTTTTTTTAGATCCGTCATTTCAATGCCCAACCCAATCGAGAATCCAAATCGGATTCTGTCAGTTCGCACATGTCAATTTAACCCATCCGTCGTGTCAGAGTGAACGACACGCCGATCAGATCCCTATTTGGGATTTTGGACCCCCGGGTTGTGTGTTTTGACCCTTTAGACTTGGGTTTTTTTAGATCCGTCATTTCAACGCCCAATAGGGCTGTAAACGGATCCGGATCCGATCCGAATCCGTATCCGATTAAACATATCCGTATTCGTTTAACTGATATCCAACGGAGCGAATTCGGATACGGATATTATCCGAATAATAAACGGAGCGGACGCGGAAATAAGAGATCCACTCCGTTTAAGATCCGATCCGAAACTGGGTTAATGATGGCCATTGGATCTTACATCTAATGACTCATACCTAACACATACATACTCAAATTTAAAACCTACCGGGCCTACCCGACTCCCTCTCTCGAGTCTCCCACTCTCCCCCAAATCTCATCACCAAAACCTAATCGAAATCCCCTCTGTCGTGACCCCTCCTGCCTCCTCCCCTTGACGCCCTTGTCATCTCGCCTCACCAAGTCGCCATCGGCCGCGTCGCCGGCTCACCGCCCCGGGGAAGCAGAGCTGCAGAGGGACGCGGCGGACGCCCCAGATCAGACGACCACCGGCGCACCGCCCAGTCCACAACGCCCTCCCGGGCCTCGGCGACCCTGCTGCCTACAGAGAAGGCCCTCCAGTTCGGCCCCTCCCGGCGACCCTGCTGACCAACCTCGGGGCCTTCCAGACGCGGCGGCGGCCCTCTGTCTCGGCCCAGCCCCAGCGAACCCCCCCCCCCCCCACCCACCCCCGCCCTACACCCTCCCCCCTGCGGTCGGAAACCCCCCCTCCCCCACCCCACCCCTCGTGGCTGGAAGCACCCCCCCTCCCCCCCTGCGAAGTGCGAACCCCCCTGCCGCCGGCTGGAAGCACCAACGCCCCCCCCCGCGAAGTGCAAACCCCCCTGCTACACCCCCCCCCCCCCCCACACCCCGCGAAGTGCGAACCACCCTGCTGCCGACGGTCGTGCCGAAGGAGCCTCCGGCTCCCATCCCCCCCACCTAGCTTCCCCCTCTCCCCCTCTGGCGCTCCCTCTCCGTTGATCTCTCTCTTTCTACCGCTGGCCACCAGTGCCTTTTACAGTTTTTTTTAATTAAGTCTCATATTTTTGAAGCGGATAATATTCGAATCCGCTCCGAATCCGAATAATATCCGTCTAAAATATCTGCTCTGTATCCGAATTTTATTCGGAGCGGATACGGATTATCCGATTACATATTCGGAGCGGACACGGAAAACTCATATCCGCTCCATTTACAGCCCTAACGCCCAAACCAATATGAGAATCCAAATGAATTCCGTCAGTTCGCACACGTCAATTTAACTTGGTCGTGTCAGAGCAAACGACATGCCGATCAGATCCCTATTGGGATTTTGGACCCCCGGTTGTGTGTTTTAATCCTTTAGACTTAGGTTTTTTTTAGATCCGTGATTTGAACGCCCAACCCAATCCGGGAATCCAAATTAGATTCTGTCAGTTCGCACACGTCAATTTAACCCACCCGGTCATATCGGAGCAACCGGCACGCCGATCAGATCCCTATTGGGATTTTGGACCCCCGGGTTGTGTGTTTTGACCCTTTAGACTTGAGTTTTTTTTAATCCGTCATTTCAACACCCAACCTAATTCGGGAATCCAAATTGGATTCCGTCAGTTCACACAGGTCAATTTAACCCACCTGGTCGTGTCGGAGCAAATGGCACGCCGATCAGATCCCTATTTGGGATTTTGGACCTCGGGTTGTGTGTTTCGACCTTTAGACTTGGATTTTTTTAGATCCGTCATTTCAACGTCCACCCAATCTGGGAATTCAAATTGGATTCCGTCAGTTCGCACATGTCAATTTAACCCACCCAATCGTGTCGGAGCGAACGACACACCGATCAGATCCCTATTTGGGATTTTGGACCCCCGGGTTGTGTGTTTTAATCCTTTAGACTTTGGTTTTTTTTTAGATCCGTGGTTTGAACGCCCAACCCAATCGGGAATCCAAATCAGATTCCGTCAGTTTGCACACATCAATTTAACCCACTCGGTCGTGTTGGAGCAAACGACACGCCGATCAGATCCTATTTGAGATTTTGGACCCCCGGGTTGTGTATTTTGACCCTTTAGATGGGTTTTTTTAGATCCGTCATTTCAACGCCCAACCCAATCCGGGAATCCAAATTGGATTCCGTCAGTTCGCACACGTCAATTTAACCCACCCGGTCGTGTCGGAGTAAACGGCACGCCGATCAGATCCCTATTTGGGATTTTGGACCCCCGGTTGTGTGTTTTAATCCTTTAGACTTGGGTTTTTTTTTTAGATCTGTGATTTCAATGCCCAACCCAATCCGGAATCCAAATCGGATTCCGTCAGTTCGCACACGCCAATTTAACCCACCCGGTCGTGTCGGAGCGAACGGCACGCCGATCAGATCGCTATTTGAGATTTTGGACACCCGGGTTGTGTGTTTTGACCCTTTAGACTTGGGTTTTTTTAGATCTGTCATTTCAACGCCCAACCCAATCCGGAAATCCAAATTGGATTTCGTCAGTTTGCACACGTCAATTTAACCCACCCGGTCGTGTCGGAGTGAACGACACGCCGATCAGATCCCTATTAGGATTTTGGACCTCCGAATTGTGTGTTTTAATCCTTTAGACTTGAGTTTTTTTATATTTGTCATTTCAACGCCCAACCCAATCCGGGAATCCAAATCGGATTCTGTCAGTTCACACACGTCAATTTAACCCATCCAGTCGTGTTGGAGCGAACGACACACCGATCAAATCCCTATTTGAGATTTTGGACCCCCGGGTTGTGTGTTTTAATCCTTTAGACTTGGTTTTTTTTTAGATCCGTGATTTGAACACCCTTTACACTTCTGTTAGGTTAATTAATTTAGATTTCTTTTTTTTTTTTCTTTTGACATTCTTTAGTGGTTTCATTTCATTCAAAGTATATGAAATTAATAGTAATACTGACCTAAGGGGCTGGCTGTGAGGGGCGTACTCCCTGCATGGTTAGATTAACTGCTCAACCATAATGCCAAGTGCGTCCGTAGCGTCTTTCCGTAGCTCTTCTCAAATGATGGTTCTAATCTCCTCTACACCACTGACGGGCGGCGTAGTAGATAACTCGCGTATGCCGGAGGAGCGACCGAACTCGCATATGAGGACAACACTGAGTAGTATCCAGGCTGTCCCCAAAGCCGTATACTCGACCCTTCCTCAGCCCTCCCGCTGCGTCGACCCAAGCCTCCGGATCCAAGTCTAGCTGGGGAGTGCCCTCTGCATAGCGATCCGCTATCGTCTTGTCATAAGTCTCCTGCATAACAAATTAAAACTAAATTATTGAAAACAAATTATTTTAATATCTTAATTGAATTCAAAATTATAACTTGACTTACAGCAATCGTGCGAGCACTCTAGCTGACATAGTCATCCGTCCCCTTCCGCTTATGAGTCTGATCAAATAACTCGCGAAAAGTAGGGGCACGCTCGAGCTCGTGATGCTTACAATTCAACAAAATTAGTTAGTTTCACAATAATAATCAATATATTAAGCAATTGAACAATAATATGCTTACCAATTTTTGGTTGTGGGTCGCATAAGATACGGACCCACTAGTATGTACATTCTTCTCCGGATGAGTTGATCGGTTGCGTTTTGCCGCCTGTGACCGCTCCTGCCATGGTCCAGTAGCCCAACGCTCACAAAGGGACTCCCAATAGTCCCTCCTTAGCCAAACAGGGCCGTAATCCAGCCAGCCATAGGATCTCGATTGTCTGTGGTCTTCATTGCCTTGTTCGGGCCTCCCACATCGACTTTCTTAAATTAGTCTGGGCAGTAGACTCCAGACGACTCGAGCTCGAGGGAGATCATCGGGTCTCGTGAACGCATACCTCCGCTGTAAAGAAATAAATTACTCAACTTTCTGCACTAACAGAGATAGTAATAAATAATGACTTCAAATCAGTAAAAATTAATAATACGTGAACATGTCAAATAATAAATCCCAGACGGGCACCAGGAACTCTCTCTATGCATCCACTGGTCCTGGAATATGTGCGTGGACCAGCATCGTAATATAGCGGGAAGCAGAACCGGGATCTATCTTCCCCTTGTAATTGCACATTATTTTGTACATGAAATGTATAAATAAATAACAAATACAATAAGTTTGAAGTGGTCAAGTTTACCCTGAAATCAACATGGCTACCGTCCAGGTAGCTGAGGCCCCTCCTCATCTACTGTTGGATGCTGGCTCTCCACCTCTGTTGAAAACAATTAAGTACACTATTGTTGTATAAATTGGAAGAAAAAAACATACTAATCTATGGAAACATACATGTACCTGGTGGTGAGGAAGAAGGGAAAGGTGGCGCTACTCGCGTGGTCGACGGGGAGGCGGTCCCTGCAAAATTATATACACATTAGAAAAGAATTTAAATTGAAAAATAATATATAGAGTTTTGTGTTTACATAACATATACCTGTCGCCGGGACGACTGGCGGGACGGGGAGGCAGTGCCTGCAAAATTGTATGTACGTTAGATCTCGTGAATTTAATATGACATAATATATAGAGTTTTGTGTGTACATATGCATATACCTGTCGCCGGGACGACGGCGTGGACGGGGAGGCAGTGCCTGCAAAATTGTATGTACGTTAGATCTCGTGAATTTAATATGAACAATAATATATAGAGTTTTGTGTGTACATTATACCTGTCGCCAGGACGACGGCGTGGACGGGGAGGGAGTCCCTGCAAAATTGTATGTACGTTAGAAAATATGAATTTAATATGACAATAATATAAAAAGTTTTGTGTTTACATATACATATACCTCGGCCTAGCGTCGTGGACGAGGACGCGGACCCTCGGCCTACGGAGGTGGAAATCGTCCGACTCCGTCCTCCATGTACCATATCTCTATTGAGATAAATAAAGATATAACATGTCATCAGCACTCAAATTTGAAGTAGCTATTGAATAACATATAATTAGCAATAACACAAGTTCTTACAAAATGTAGGGTATATTATCTATATTCATCATCAGATGGTGAAGATATGTTTAATTCAACGTCATCTTCGTCATCCTCCTCAAATTCGTCCTCATCATGCCGAGACTCTTCCTCCACATCAGACTCCACCTCCCGCTCAAGGGCATTTGGGTCAACTTCTTCCTGTTCGTTATCCTTATATAAGCAAATTGTTTCATTTATATCATCAACACTGAACTGCGTAGAAGCCGCCAACTCTCGTGCGTCACTCCGATCTGATTGGAAAAAAATTATCATTAACACCTTCGAGCTCATCATCAGTCGGGAGAAGCTCATACTCAGGGAATAGCCTTGATTTCACTCTACATGCAGCCCACCAATCTCTCAATTTGAGGGATGAATAATTTGAATAATAAACTTGTTGGACTTGTGCCGCCAGAATGAATGGCTCATACGTACTCAACTTGGACTTATGCTTGACATCGACAATCCCATATGTTGTGTCATTACGAATAGAGGTCGGATCAAACCAATGACACTTGAAGAGAAGTACATTGTTGTCTTGTCCCAAAAATTGTAGTTCAATGACTTCTTCGAGAATGCCATAATAGTCTATTTCATTTTCATTATAGGCACTTCCCTTCACACATACGCCGCTTGTTCATCGTAAATTTAGTCCGTCCATAATCCCTCGTGTGAAATCGGTATCCATTCACAATGTAGCCTGGATAGTCACGTACAATCTTCGAGGGCCCATAACTGATCTCTTGTACTCTTGAATCAGTAATCAAATCTTGTTCAACCTATTATTAAAAAAGGGACAGACAATGACAAATTACCCCAACTAAGTATGCATAAGAGCATAACACTTACTCGAGATCTTAACAAGTAGGAAAAGACTTCTCTCATTCCTTTTCAACCTGCACGTTAGTCAGACGTGGATTCCGTTGCAGTATGTCCGAGTCAAACTCTCTGCAATGTAAA
The DNA here is from genome assembly GCA_014218235.1 of Colocasia esculenta. Lineage (NCBI taxonomy): Eukaryota > Viridiplantae > Streptophyta > Magnoliopsida > Alismatales > Araceae > Colocasia > Colocasia esculenta. Next base: position 140,037,518 of record CM024758.1, on the reverse strand, counting down.
TGTCACACAACCTCTAAGTTCTGCAGTATTGCTCGCAAATGATGTACATCATTAGTGTTGAGAGCTTACTCAATGTAAGGGGTCTAGTTCTGCGCAATTCATAAATACGTAGATCTCTGAAGCTACCAACTCTCTGTCTTCGAGTGCACGAGTAGAAGAATATCCAAATGCTCGCTCGGACACTTGAACACAAAAAGTCGGTCAGACACATTAGAATCTCCACCATCATCATTACGTGGAGGTTAAGTGCGTCGAGTTCGAATCTCCGTGTCAAAGTACATCGAACAAAAGTTCGATATCTCTTTAATAAGGTACGCCTGGGTAATGGAGCCCTCAACTTGTGCTTTGTTGCGGACTTTCATCTTAAGATCGTGCATGCACCTACGACAATAATTCAAATGAATACATATGAAATATAAAAGATTGTCATAATGTGAATAAATTGAGACATAGGAGTATACCTCTCAAACGGATACATCCATCGAAATTGTACTGGTCCTCCGACCCTAGCCTCATATGGTAAATGGATGATCAGGTGCTCCATTGAATCAAAGAATGCTGGAGGAAATATCTTCTCTAATTTGCAGACTGTGTATTATATTTTGCTCCATATTTTGCAAGTCATGAAGTCTGAGTTCTGATGCAGATAAAATCCTGAAGAATTGACTCAGCTCAGTCATTGCTCCCCATATTTGCTTCGGCAACAACTCACGAAAAGCAAGTGGCATCAGTCTTTGCATGAAAACATGGCAGTCATGACTCTTCATTCCGTATATTTTTCCCTCGTTGACATTTACATAACGGGCAATATTCGAGACATATCCATCCGGAAATCTCAATTGCTTCAACCATTGCAACACTTCCTTAATCTGTCTGGCCCCAAGCACATATGAAGCTTTAGGTTGCACCACTTTTCCACTAACATGCTGCAGCTCTAGTTCTGGACGTCTGTAAAGTACTTTCAAATCCATTCGTGCCTTAACGTTATCCTTCGTTTTGCCTTTGACATCCATACTGTGTTGAACACATTATCAAAAACTTCTTCTCTATATACATGACGTCTAGGTTATGTCGTATCAAAAGTGTTGACCAATAAGGCAATTCCAAATATGCTTTGCTTCACCCAATTGTGATCCTTCCAAAGCCCGGATTTGTCGGGTACTACCAGCCAGTTGTGTATACAGTCGCTAAGTTCTGGACCCGCCTTGCCATGTTTCCACCAGACACCCGTTCCATATCTACCTCCTCCATCACAATTGCATTTTTCATAAAAGAATCCTTTTGCTTTCGGAAAGGATGGTCACTCGGTAGAAACCGACGATGACAATCGAACCAACATGATTTTCCCCTAGATTTCATACGAATGATTTAGAATCCTCCATGCAATAAGGACATGCCAACCTCCCATGTGTGCTCCAGCCAGATAACATGACGTACGCTGGAAAGTCACTTATTGTCCACATTAATGCAGCCTTCAAATTGAAATTCTGTTTTCTGGATGCATCATAAGAGAGAACCCCATTTGACCATAACAATTTCAGCTCATCAATCAACGGTCTGATATATGTCTATATTTTTTCCTGAACTTTTTGGACCTGGAATCAGCAATGAAAGGAACATTCTCATGCTTTATGCACATGCCTGGCGAAGGTTGTACGGTGTTAGGAATACTGGCCAACATGAGTAGATGCCACCAAACCTCCAAATGGATTGAAACTGTCTGTACATAAACCCAGCCGCACGTTGTGTGGATCCCTTGAAAAGTAAGGATGAGTATGGCTAAAATGAGCCCAAGCTTCACCATCGGCAGGATGACTGATTTCACCATCATCACGACGGACTCTTTCCGCATGCCAAGTCATATGTCCAGCTGTCTTCGGAGATATGAACAACCGCTGCAATCTGGGTGTGATCGGAAAGTACCGCAATGACTTATATGGAACATCCTTCTGCTTTGACTTGTCCCCTCTCTTAGGCTTGAATCTATCATGCTTACAATACAACATGATGTCTTATCTACATCATCTTTGTAGTACAACATACAGTGATTCAGACATGCATCAATTTCATAAAACCAAGCCCCAGATCATTCACCATCTTCTTCGCACGGTAAAATCACCAGGCAACCTCTCTGATTGAGGAAGCATACTCTTGACGAGAGAGAGAAGCCGATCAAAACAACTCTCGCTCATATGAAATTCAGACTTCAAATTCAGTAGCTGCGACACTGCAGACAACCGTGTATGCTTCTCACAACCATCCCATAATGGCTCATCAGCATCTCGAAGTAACTGATAAAATCTCTGAGCTGTATCATTCGGCACTTCTTCATTTCTTTGGTCATCATGAATATTGAACTCCAGACCAGCAGCATCGACAACCATGTCTACGTACGTACTTGTGGAGACAAAGTTGGCTGGTTCAGACGACTGAATATTCAACTCACCATGAGACGACCATAACTCATAATGGGCAACAAATCCTCTCGTATACAAATGATGCTGCACATCCCATGTCGATATCCACTTCATGTTCTTACAAGCCGAACACGGACATCGATGTTACCCATCGGATCAACTGCTACTGATGAATTACTCAATGCAACTGAATGAAAGTCTCAACTCCGTCTTTAAACCCCTCTGTCACAACTCCATTCACTATTCCACGGTACATCCATGACCGATTCTCATAAGACATTTTCCTACACATATTAAATGTCATGTCACGAGTTAAAATCCAAGACACCCTCACATCGTTCGAGTAAGTCAAAATGAATATGTAGGATATATTATTTAGATTATCACTTTTTACCCATATGTGAATATTTGATCGCACTCAGATGACCATTTACTATGTGTTTGTATTATTTGCTGAAAATGTCGACAGCATCTCCCACACCTCTCCGATATACCAATATTATTTATTGATTAAGATATTTTCTTAAACACTTACTAATAAGTGGTTAAGAAATATTCTTAATCAATAAAGGTATATCAGAGAGGAGTGAGTAGAAGCACCCAAAATTTTCAACAAATAATACAAACACATAGTAAATGACCACCAAACTGCGATCAAACATTCACAGACTGTCCAAAACGGGACAATTCAAGACTTTGAATTAGATATACACGTTCTCATCATTGAAAATAAGACTCGTGCACATCAATCCCAAAGTCTTGAATGGAAGGTTCATTGACACGGGCTTAACATGCTCTCGTGATGTGTGTGCAGTGATAAATTGCTATACATACATAGATCAAATTTAATACCCACATATATGAAAGGATATGAAAACAAAATCATATATGTGAACAAGTGCAATAATAAACCAAATTCACACATACATGTACATGAATTGCATTAAAGTAAGAAATACAATACTAATCACTAAACTGAAAGTAAGCAATTAAAAACAATCCATATAATAGTGTTATATTGAAATAAGTTCGAATTAAGGATCTAATAGCTACAAGAAAATTTTGTACTCATTTTTTATGAGAAGTATATGATCAATAGAGAAGTTTATAAAAATATATGAGAAGAGCTAAGGTGCGTTGGAGTATGCCTTGAAATTCCAACATGGTCCCTTAATGTGTATAACTATTAATGGTACAACCTGCTTGATGTCCTAGAGGAATTCCAAGCTTATGGAGACTTACGGAAGTCTTGGCGAGGGAGTTCCAGTAGTCTGACAAGAAGAATATGTGACAGAGAGTTCTCACAACATTATGAAGATGTTGAATATGTTGCTCGACGTTCTAGAGGACTTCTACAACAATGGAGCGGCATCAACGATGTTCTAAAACAATGGTATAAAATGAAAACAAGCGTATTATTTGAATAAGTCCTTATATTTGCTAACTTTTAAATCTTTTTAAATAATTAAACCTTTTCATGGTATCAACAAGGTGATAACCAGCAATAGACATGGAATTTTCTATGTTTATTTTTTATCTCCAAGTCTTCCTAACTCCAACTGGATTGCGATAGACATGGAAAAACGTAATTGTCATGTTAGGGTAGTGATATGACACTAATTTCAATAATAATGAAGTATATCTAAGCTTATATTGCCCATTTTTAGTGGATAATGGTATCTAATGCATCATTCACCAGTACCCCGTCGACGTCCCGGAGGTTCTGGATCACTGAGTACGTAACTACAGGTATTCACTGCACAGGCCACCGTATGTGGTACTGCTCTATATTACAACCATAAGATTAATAATTATTATTCTCTATACTTAAACCCGTATGTTCCATAGATTACCCCACCATGCAATAAATTCCTTTCTAGCATAATTCTCTGGATTTCTTTCTTCCTCCCATATATGGGCATCTGGGCATATATCTGATCTGTTTGCACATCCATTTAAACTGATCTATCAATTAAATAATTTGAAAATTATGTCATCTTATTTATGAGTCTATCATTTTTTATCGTTTTAAACTTTTTCACTATGATAATTTGTGTTTTATTTATCTTTACAGACAGTACTCTAACTATCAGATTATACAGATCGATATATCTGTCCGATAAAGTTTGATATGATAAATAAAAATATATGGATAGGAGCGGGAGGGGGGCCGGGTGGGGGGTTGGGAAGGGGAAGGGGACGCCAGGAGGGGGAGGGGGGCTGGGTGGGGGGTTGGGAGGGGGGGAGGGGGGCTGACAGGAGGGGGAAGGGGATCGCCAAAGGGGGCTGGGTGGGGGGTTGGGAGGGGGAGGGGGGCTGACAGGAGGGGGGGGGGCTGGGTGGGGGGGTGGGAAGGGGAGGGGGGTTGACACAGGAGGGGGAGGGGGGCCGGGTGGGGGGTTGGGAAGGGGAGGGGGGGCCGCCAGTAAGGGGGAGGGGAGGGGGGCCGGTGGGGGGGGGTTGGGAGGGGGAGGGGGGCTGACAGGAGGGGGAAGGGGGCCGGGTGGGGGTTGGGAAGGGGAGGGGGGGCCGCCAGGATGGGAGGGGGGCTGGGTGGGGGGGGGGGCGCCAGGGGAGGGGGGGGGCTGGGACGGGAGGGGAAGGAGGGGCCGACAGGGAGGGGAAATGGAGGGGGGGGGGGGGCGAACGGGGAGGGGTGCTGGGACGGGAGGGGGAGGGGGGGGGGGCCGATAGGGGGTGGGTCGCCGGTCACCGGAGGGAGGTGGCGGGGGTGGGGAAGAGAGGGGGAGGGGGGGATGCACATACCCGGCGGAGCACGGAACGGCAGCGGCGGTTGGGGTGACCGGCGGTGGCGCGGCAAGCGGCGAAGGGTGCGGCGGCGAGGGCGCAACGGCGAGCGGCGGCAGGCAGCACAACGGCGAGCGGCAAGGGCGCAGCGGAGAGAGAGAGAGAGAGAGAGAGAGAGAGAGAGAGAGAGAGAGGAGAGAGAGAGAGAGAGAGTGGGTTTCGTGGGGGTGGCGGGAGAGGAAAAGGCTTTTTACCAACGAACTTCCGACGGAAATATATCTGTCGAAAAATCCATCGGTAATATTTCCGTACCGATGGATATTTCCGACGAAAATATTTCCGTCAAAAGTTTCGATGTATTTTCCGACCTAAATTTTCCGTCGGAATTACCGACGGATATTCCGACGGAAAGTATCCGTCGGAAACATCCATCGGTAATACCGCATTTTCTTGTGTGATAAGGTCCATCCAGTAATATGAACCAAGTGGGTGTTCATAAATAAATGAATGAAGAAAGATTAATCACAAGAACATGGCAAGATTGGTTTCACAAGATGAAGGAATAGACTATGAAGAAACATATTGTGACGACCCTCCCTCATACCGGTACGATTATACCAATCCCCATCGGTATAAAGAGCATCATCACAGTGGGATAGTAACCCAACACTAAGCGATAAGGTTGATATGTCCATGAATACAATAAGAGTACAGCGGAAATGAAGAAATACTTTACTTTATTCCATCACCATCACACATTTCACAGTCTATATAGCAAAGAAAGTACTAGAGTCCACATTATTACAATTTGAAAGAAAATGCATTGCTCATACATTGTCCATATGAATGACATTATTCCAGATATAAAATAAATAGCTTATTGAAAATAAAATCTTCAATTACTACTTCTTAAGTGCTGCTCCAATCTCCTCTAAACTCCTCAGCTACGGAAAAACCTGTCACACCTGTACGCCGAAGCAAGTATGAGTCTTACAAGACTCAGCAAGTAATCTAAAACATCAAACTCATACATATCTCGTACACCTTTAACCACCAACAATAATAAAACTCATACACATCATACTCGTCACAACATTCACATAATACAAGCTTTTTAAGAATAATAACACATGTATCTCCCAAACACATTCTACATATAACACATGCTCATATTAGATTATAAAATAACCTACATATACACAAGATTTCTACACATGATATATTCTATAACACATGCTTCAAATTTTTATTATATCATGGCAGAATTCAATCAAATTTAAACACAAGGTTATATACAGGATGGTGAATACTTTTAGCATGATATTTAGTCAATTTCTCATGTATTCATATCACTTTATCGTACATCTAACTTGCTGTTTAAAGGTCAAATTTATCATACCCTTATGTCACCTGCACATGTTTTCTAGCAATTTCATAACATGATAGTAATCTTTCTAAACTAGTTGAGTATAATCCAATTAACACATGCATGATATGAACATATGCACTTTTAACCACCTATCATAACATGATTTATCGATCTAAACCTTTCCTTTATCATGTAACAACATTACCAATTAGAACAGGCAATTTTATGTAAAGTAGGTAGCAACCTAACATGATCTCTATTTATTTTTCACATGCACTTTTTCTCATTTATTTACACATTTCATTTGCTGTTTTAACTTAAATAATTCACCACGATATCACCTATATTAAACATGATTGAAGATCTAAAATATATTTCAATCGAATGGCAAACATCTACAATTTAAGCATGGAACTACAACTAAACAAGTAGAAATTTTATCATAGAAGATGGACATTTTTCATGTGATTACCAAGATCTAAACTCATTTAGCTTGCTGATTTGACATGAATTAAACTTAATCATATGGATTTACACTCATTCTCATGTTATCTTATTCCTTTGTCAATTTTACATACTCGTTCTTTCACATTGCATTTCTTTACATATTTACATGCACATATTCATACATGCCATCATATAAACATTATTAAACTATATTACATAACATTAAACATGATACTAACATGTTATTATAATCATGATGACAATAACACATTAATGACATAAATAAATACACATGAAATGGTACTTTGGTTTTCACATAATTTGTACTTTTGCTATCTTTTACTCTTCCACGCATACCAATTTACATTTCTTGCATTACACTTACTCTTTCATTTACATTTCCCTTTGTACTAATATCACATTCAATCTCTTAAATTGCCATGACACATAGTCCTAACCCCAAGTAGAGGAAAACGATCACATTTAGCACTGAGTACTCATCACTTAGCACTTAGCACTCACTTTCACATTCATTCATCACCTAGGCAATGCGGTGACAAATCTAGGTAACTGCGCAGAACCGGGAGAAGCACTCTCCACCCTAACCAGCGGTACTTGTCCACCTCCAGGATTTTATCCTAATGCCCTTAGGATTTAACTCATAACGTTGAGCCTCCCATAGGGACTTTTCTATGGTATAGCTCTCAGACCCCTATGGTAGCAGTGTCACCCTTGGCACACATTTTATCTTAATCACATTATCATTCTCATCAGTTTATTACTCATTCATATGCACAAATTTCATTCCAAATTTACATTCACTTGCATAATACTCACATTTGCATTTACAGAGTTTCACTTTACTGTTAACAATGGTAAATACTCAAAACAAAACATTAACATGCTACTAACCTCTGATTTGCACACAATTAATTCTAACATGCTTAATATGGCTATTTTCACAATTAAACTCATGAAATTACCTACTGTCATCAGAAATTCACAAAATTTTTATCACATATTAAGGACAGTAAATAGAACATATTCTCAATTTTTCAGAATTTCCTAATAGAAACATATTTATAACAATTAAATCATTGTACAGATGCATTTATCGCTAAATTCTCTTAAACAAATTTTCAATAAAATAATCTACTATGACAATGTCACCACATTCATACAATCACCATATCATTACAGAAAATTTACCAAATCCGAACTCACAATAACCTATTTTCATGGATTAAACATCATTATTTTATGCTCATAATTCACTCTCCAGAATTTTCATAATTTACATAAATCAAGAAAATTCATGATATCCTTATGACATGACCTAACAATCAACTTTTACCTTACATAAATTTTCAGGCTGCACACATGTCGAAAAATCAATTAAATGCATTTAATAGAATTAAATAGCAATTTCCTGGTCACTGAAGAACTTGACTGCATACCCCTGGCCGCCAACTAAGTTAACGTCCACATCTCTTGCCGTTAACTGATGAACTTGACGGCAGGGATGTTGACTTCAACTTCCAGACAGAAATCTGCACATACATACTCACATGTACGGGAAGTTTGAGGGTCCAGGACGCGAGGAAAAATTCACAAAAATTCTAGGACCTAAGGGACATGTATAGGAAGGATGTACAAAGGTTACTTGCCTTTAATAAAATCCTAGAAGATCAAATCTATGCCGTTGAAGCCCTCTTCGGTCAAAACAAGAGGGTGCTCGGAAACTCCTTGGATCTTCTTCTCCCGTCGACGTAGAACGTTCCTCGGGGTTGGAGATGCTTCTTGGATGGTTGTACTACGCTCCAGTCGTGGTAGATCTCCCAGAAAGTCCTCCAATCGCCGGATCAAAGCTCGGAAAATCAATTTTCTCACAGGGAATAATAGGGTTCCACAATCACCAAAAAGGCTTGGTACGTCCAAAAACGGGTTTTTATAAAGTTAGATGGGTTGGGTACGCACTAGGGTAGGTTACCAAGGATTTAGGAAGGGTTTCCTAAACTGGAACAAGTCATATTGCGAGCATTAACGAATCTGGAACCGTTACGCAGCAGGATATTGACGTCAACATTGGTTGTAGTTAACTGGCAGGTTGACGTCAAGGTCTGGCGGTCAGAATGGGGTTGACGTCAAGGTCTAGCGGTCAGACTGAGGTTGACGTCAAGGTCTGGCGGTCAACAGTGCCAGACAGCCAAAAATCATGTTTTCGTCTGATTTAACATAGATCGAAGCTCTAAAAATATAGTATGAACATAATTAAATTTTTTACACTAATTACATAAATTATATGTATTACACATCATTTATAAATATAACTTACATTATTCTCAATTAAAATAATATACACAAAGTAACATACACATATATGCATATACACCATAGTTGCATGTATTTAGCACGAACATCAATAAAATGTAATACACACACTATTATATAGATATCATACATGTTATAATCAAGTAATTATTATTTCAATAAGTAAATATCAAATGTACCACATTAGTTTTATACATCTATATGCGTACAAATATAATTAAGTACAACATACCTGGTATTAAATAAGTACATCATTATAAACTAGCTAATTACTTATATTCACGAAAATAATATACATACACATATATGCGCATGAACAATTTAATAGTTATAGTATGTAATATTTTTATACGTACACTATATTTATGACATGAAATTATCGCATGCACATTATAAAATGACAAAAAAAATTTTGGGGTCTCACACATATTCACCAATGGCTAGATTGAAAGCAATAAGAATCTTATTAGCCTATGTAGTAGCACTTGATCTCAGGTTATATCAATGGACAGCAAAAGTGCATTTCTGAATAGATATCTCAAAGAGGAAGTTTATGTAGAACAATCTACTGGATTTGAAGACATTGAGTTCCCATGCCATGTATACAAATTAACCAATTCCCTATAGATTAAAACAAGCTCTAAGTGCCTGATATGAAAGACTCAACTCATTCCTTGTAAGTTATAGCTTCTCTAGAGGTAAATGAGATAGCACTTTGTTTATTAAAAATACATATCATGGTATTTCAATAGTACTAATATGTATTGATGATATAATTTTTGTGCTACTAATAACAATATGTGCAAGAAGTTTGAGAAGTTAATTTAGGGAGAGTTTGATACAAGCATGACATGGGAGCTAACTTATTTTCTTGGTCTACAAATAAGGGAAGAAATTCATATTTGTCTAGCAAAATATGCACAAGACATGCTGAAAAAAGTTTGGAGTTGACAAAGCCATGCCTCTCAGAACTCCTATGAGCACATCCACTAAACTTGACAAGGATGAAAAATGGTAAGAAAGTGGATTAGAAGTTGTATAGAGATATGAATGGATTTCTTCCATATTTAACTATCAATAGACCTGATATCCTGTATAGTGTATGCTTGTGCAGATCTTAGGGAGCCACACTTACTTAATGTTAAGAGATTTTTAGATATCTAATTAACACATGTGATCTAGGTCTATGGTTTACTAAGGACTATAGTCTAGAATTAGTAAGATACTCTGATGCTGACTATGTTAGCTGTAAATAGACGGAAAATGTACTATTAGTAGTTGTCAATTTCTTACAGGTTGTTTGATATCTTGGTCATCAAAGAAGCAAAACTCCATGGCATTGCCATAGCAAAAGCTGAGTACATAGCTATTAGGGTTGCTACATCTATTGATTTAGATAAAGCATCAATTAGAGGATTATGGAGTCAAATTGAAGTAGATTCCTATGCTTTGTGACAAGACCAACACAATAAACTTAACCAAGTATCCAGTTTAACATCTAAGAACAAAACACATTGAGGTATGTCATCATTTTATTAGAAATCATGTTAATGATGGTACTATTAGCATTAGCTTTGTCGAGATAGAACATTAGCTAGCTGGCATTTTCACAAAACCACTCTCTGAAGAAAGATCATTGCATTGCATAAGGAACTTGGGATGTGTGCTTTATTAATGAACAATTGTTAGCACAACACATATGTCCAAAAATTAAAATTAATAAACAAAAGGAGCACAAACTGTATCTATTGATTCTTAGTGAGAAAATCAAATCAAGTCATTATTGAAACTCTGACATAAGAAAAGCCTCTCATATAAAATCGATTCTCAACAAGAACTCTTGTCTAAAATTGAGTCGCTTTAAACCACACAACAATTCCAACTAATCTTGTCTATAAGCACCTCATAAAACCCATTGGTTTAGCCCTTATAAAGAGATTCTTGTCCTTTCTTTTGACTCCCACCAAATCTTCAAAAGAACATAAGCTTCCCGCCATCCTCCTCTTTCAAACACTCGTACACTCTGTAAATCACAATTAGTTCTCTCTTTAAAACCTAAAATCAAGAAAGGTAGGATCTTTCGAACTTTTATTGTTCACCTTTTGCATCGGACAAGCATTTCCTTCTCCTTATCTATGTTCCTACCATTTTTTTTTTCATTTCAAACCCTAGCCTCAAGAAGACATGTCCAAAATCAAGATTGAAGTGATGAATCCATTAAGGGTGGACTTTGTCCATCTGGAAAAATAGGAATTAGTCTAAGAAGTGTCATGGATGTTGTCAAAGTGAAATTTTTTTCTGAGATTTTCGAGCAGCATATCCAACACTTATGAAAGAGTTTTATGCAAACCAGAGTAAGAAATATAACAAGATAGTCAATAGTATAATGGGTACAAGAATTGAAGTAAAGAATGATATGCTATTTGAGTTATTAGATGTGGACTCGAAGGAGTTGACTCTGACAACTTCAATGTGGATATAATGTTGAAAGGGGAAAAGATCATTGGTCTATCATTTCAACTCAAGAGTAATGCCTTGATGGTGAGTCAACTGAACAACACCAAAAGAATGCTCCATTTCTTGATATGTAAAATTATTTGTCCCCAGGGCATTGCTTTGCCAAGATAACAAATGATGACTCGAATATGATGTACCATATCTTAGAGGGGTCATTAATAAATTTGATAATTTTCATTACAAAGAAAATTATAGCCACAAGTCATCTCTACAAGGCTGCTAAGAGAAATCTGAAAAGGAAAGGCAATAGCTCAAACATCTATCTACCTTATAGAGGACTCATAACATGATATTCAAGCATCATGGGCTATCACCTGAGATCCAATATGAAGTTCAATCTTAGCTGCTATAATACAAGTCGCCAAGCAAGACAAGAGAAAATGGAATTGAAGAACAATCAGTTGAAGAAGCAATGCATGAAGAACCTTTATTAGAAAGAGCATAAAGTCAGGGGGAGCCTTCATTAGAGAAAGTATCATCTCAAGGGAGACCGAAATTGAAGAACGTTGGTTCAAACTTAGAGGGAGCTTCTCAATACTTCAAAGGCACCTGACATTATATGTCAAGATCTATCTGGTCATATGGATGAAGCAACACAAAGTGAACAAGTTGAAATCCAAGAAGGTGTATGATGAAATGCTAGATGATGATCAATATCACCAAGAGCACATGGACTTTAGTATGGACAACTTCGTGATTGAGTCCATATAGTAGAAGGAGCAGTCGGGAAGGCAGAACATGATCCTAGATGCTCAAGGGACACTAAATTTTAGACATGTACTTAAGAGATTTGATCAGCAACAAGCGCAAATGAATGAACTAAAAGATTTGGTCCAAAAGTCTCTTGGTTCATATTAAAAAAATCTTTCATGTGGTAGGACAACAATCACAACTGATGGGGGATCATGTTGAGGAAGAAGAGCAGAACCTACCAAGGCACAAAAGTAGTACTTCAGTCTATCTCTACCCAACCTCACCTCTTGCTTCTCCAATTGAATCATCAATCACCACGCCTCTTGCAACTCCTATTAAGTCACCTGCCATAGTTGATACCATATCTTCCACTCCTAATCTTTCTATTGCTCATGTATATCCTTGTATTTCTAAATTCATTTATATTATTTGCAAGCATATCTTCTATTTATTTCCTTGAGGTTTGGAAGACAATTCTTATCACAATTGATCTTGAAATCCCTACTACATCCCACTTGAGCAGGACACTACTCTTCCTCCCATTGATCAAATTCTAGTGTGCCCTTCCTACTAAAATACAAAGTTAGAGCACTAAGAAAGAGAAAAACTTTCATGAGTCATCCCCATCCTTTCCTCAATATGAAGTTCCATCATAATCACCTCCACCTCCTCAACCACCTACTATTATGACTAAGGTTCAGGCTGAAGAAAAAAGGAACTTGTTGCCTTTCCCTTCTTCTCCTCATAACCAACACACAAAAGAAATCCATAGAGCTATCAATCCTATTTTGTACATTGCTAAGAAGTCCAAAGTGCCTAAAGTGATTATTCCTCCCAGATCTTGTATGATCCACTGCATCAAAGGTTTGACATTTTATGGAGTCTAGGGGTCCCTTAGAGCGTCATTAGGACCTCGAAGCTGAAGTGGTCGGTTTAGTCTCTCATGTCATTGTAGGGTTTCACCATCAAAAGATGGAGTCCAAACGGTAAGGGGGTGTCCAATATCTCTGAAGTGAAGAGAGATTTTTCTTAGTCATCGTTGGTGAGGTGGTTTCGCTTCTTGCTCAACGAAACAACGCTTAAACCTCCAGAGTTGAGAGGTTAACTCCGCGTTGGAATGAGAGGGGGCGTGAGTGTGTCCTCTTTGGTAGAGGGGCTCGCTGCATCTCCTCTCTATCTTACCTCCTCATGGGGGCAACAATGGAAGCAGTAGCGACAATAATAGCAATAGTTGTGGGCGCCACCAAAGGCTATTGGTGCTTACTACTACTCCTTCACAAGTTGGAAGAAGACTCTTGGTCTTCGTGATGGGTAGGAAATTTGATGGGCAGGAAATTTGGACACCCCTTCCATGTTGTTGTAGATGATCCACCTTCCGGAGTGAAATGACCGTCAGCAATGCAGCCACCGCTCTGTGAGATTTCTCTATGCGGAGGGCTAGACGGGGATCGGTGTGGACACCCCCTCCCCTTGCGACTTGGATCGCCATTAGCTTGATGAGCCTGCCTATCTTCTCATTGAAAGTAGCGATGGCATTGCAGTCTCCTTGAGGCGATGGTCTTCCCAATCATTAGGGACGACATCCTCTAGGATGTTTTAAGTGGCTTCAGAGACCGAATGAGATGTCTGTATGTTCGCTAGACCGCTCTCCCCTCCTGCTCATATTGTTGCTCTTACGCACCATGATGGCTTTTTGCTCTAAGGTTTCTCACAGATAGAACTAGATGAAGAGGGCCGATCTTAAGTTTTGGTGTAGACCATTAGATAGCCTTGAGATTAGAGATTGGGGGAAATCAATGGCACTCAAGCTTGCCAAGAGTGGATCTGCAGGAAGAATAGAGGATTAGGGAGCCTTGGAAGGTGGATCTCAGAAGAAACGCTTCGATGCCTAAGTTAGAGATGGCGGGTAGAGATCAATAAAAGAGGGGAGGAGGCAACTCAAGATCATTCTCCATAGGTTAGAGTGCTCATACATTTTTTGGAGGGCGCCTTGGAGATCGTATAAACATTAGCGCCTCCATCGTCCTATTGGGACGTAGTGGTCAGTATGGGAGAGACATGGGCGGAGTGGTCGTCTTGGAGTTGGTGATTTGCCAGAGGATATGAGGGGACTTGTTAAAGGGGATCCTCCATGTGGGTAGTAATATGAGGCTCGATAGTGCTTCTTGGGTTGTGCTTACCATAGACTCGCTCCAACTGAGCCGTGATTTAGTAACTAGACTATCATATATTTGGGTTAGGTTCAATAATTGGATCTTACGATTGGGTCCAAAGGACTAATATTCACCATCTTCACAAGCAATCCACATTCTCATGTTCAAAATCCATCCACACTTCGGAAGATGTTCCTTGTCGGTTTTGCATTGTTCTTCTTCCTACGATATGTGGTTTTGTGGTTTCTTTCTCTTATGGACTGTGTAGTGAATGCAAGTCCTTTTATTGCTAAAAAATGGCAATTTTACATCTGTGGATAGAGTATTCCGTGTTCAGAGGTGTATTGGGTTTTTAGTTTTCAATCTCTATAATCTTCTGTATTTATAGAACAATATCTAATTTACATATTTGTTTATTATAGTTGCACATTTATTTTTAACACCAATTTTCAAACTTTTTTTTTCTCGGGAACATCTAAGGAGGATTATTCAAGCAATCCACAAAGTTTATGACTTCATATTAAGCCTAGGGTCCAAGGTCCATCTTCTAGTTTTTTTTTTTTGGGCATTTAAGTAAAAGATGTGGTGGTAATCACTGAAGTGATAAGCCTAAACATTCCTATTCTAGTGTATGCTTTCATAACGAGAATTTTGCATGGTACTTATCAGTTATCAGACATGCAAAGTTCTATCTCTACTCCTAAAAAGATGGGTAAATTAATATTAAAGGCTTGTCATAGGTTGGGTAGCTAACACGGGCTTCCAAGCTTCTACTTGCTTTGGAGCCCACCGGTCATTGTTGGGCTGATTCCACGAGCCCAACTTAAGTTTTTTTGTTTTTTGTTAGGACATCTTCCTTAGGGCTTCAACACTTTGCATCATTGACTATTACATGTGTTTAAGGTAACATTCTTTCAATATTTATTGACCATTTGATGTTGCAGATTAAGAATCGAGCTGCACTTGCTGCTCGCTCTGGGCGGCCACAAGTTGCCGGCCCCCAGACACAAGGGTGCGAGCAACTTGTAGCTGCCCAGGGTTCACAGCAAACATTTCTCTTAAGAATCTTAAGTTATAGCACAGTTGGAACCCAATTCTGGTGGATAACACATCTACTATCTGTTGTTAAAACAGTGGATATATGACATGGAGCATGGTATTTTATCATCAAATTATATAGTGCAAATTCTATGGTAAACATATAAAGAATTGACATGAGGACAGGCATACCGGAAAAGCAAAAATGTAACATGAGTATATTGATTGTAAGAATAATGATTACATGATAAATACAAGGCGAAAATAAATTGTGGAGGCGTTCTATAATAGAATTTATCTTAGAGAAAGTATCGCCCCCATTATACGGTATAATTGGGGTCCGATGATCTTCTCTCATGGTACAATCACAAACAACGAAATCGGTTTCGCACAAGATCGATTTCATAAAACAAAAGCTATATGTAAACTTAGTTCCTCTGTTACAAAATGAAGGATGAAGGGGTAGAGATGTATGCACCAAACACCGAAGCATAGATCTTGGTGCGGCGTTGTTGCAAGAGCACCGTGAGGGAGCCCAACTGAGGAAGAAGCAGCGTGTCAGAGTAGCAGCAGCGAACAATCGTCTGTGCGCAGCGGGGAGCCTAGAGAGAGAGAGAGATGTATTTTTTGCAAGTAATTCCTCTTAGCAAGTAAAACAACGCAACTTAGGGTTAACTGTAATTAAGAAAGTCCTAATTACCCCCTTAAAAAGCCCACGTCCGTGATGGTCCGTGTCCAAGATGTCGATCCGAAGATCTAGTCAAAACAGATCTCTTTCTCTAAAAAAAAGACAAAAATATAATAAGAAAAACTAAAATGTGCCAAGACAAGTCAGCAGGACCCACGCCATTACACGCGCACACTCGCCAAATTTGACGGTGTGCGTATGTGATGTGATCTAACATATATTCTACTATTATCTATAAGACATAATCTCATAGACATTTGGAGTTATAAAACACATCTTCTCTTTAGAGATTTTTCATGTGAGACTAAATATCTCACATAAAAAATAAAATTTGCACCATTTTTTATGTCTTTTTTTATACTTTATCAATCTTTGAGTTCTTTTTCTCATTTTCTTAATATTATCCCCCAAACCTCTTTTTACCCGACACTATCTCTGTAAGAACTAACTGCAATGTAGTTGGATATCCTCCAGTTTGGTCTTTCAAGTTTGACATGTTCTTTGGGAGACTTGGACGCTGAAATCACAGTTACATTGTGCATGTCTAAATGCATGATAATTGTACAACTTTCAAGTACGCCAATTTCCATTAAGTTTGCTTTCACTTTTACACAAAATCTTCAAGAAAATGTAGTCCAAAAATCTGGGTTGACGGTATTTCCTTTGGAGAAATGCTTTTTACCTACCCGGCCGCCCGGGTAAAAAGCCGACGTGGAACCACCGCGCAGCCGACCTGATTGGTCGGCTGCGTGTGGGCCCCACGCGCGCGGTGTGGGGCCCACACGCAGCCGACCAATCAGGTCGGCTGCCGGTGGTTCCACGTCCGCCCGGTTACCCGGGCGGCCGTGCACAAAGCGGTTCCCTTTCCTTTGACCCCGTATGTCTTGCGCAATAGGAGTCCTTTCCATGACTCATCTTCCTCTCCCATCAGTGGCAAATAGCATCCTTTAATTCTAAATACATGTCTGTCTGGATCTTTCTGTGTAGTTGGACATTTAGATCGCTCCTATCAAACTCAGGTTAATTTCCGACTGCATGTGTCAATCCAATTTGGGGAATGAGTGATCTGCCTTGTCCGTATTGCAAGCTATATTGATATATCCTATCTATGCACAAGGATCTTGGATTCTCTAAGTTTATATGAGAGAACTCAAACAGTGCCCAAGCCTCACTTGCCACTTGTCCTCAATCTATTTCAAAGAACAAGACTTATTATCCGCTCATAATATTAATAATTATAGAGCCCATTTTATTTGTACTTGAGATGGATAAAGATGAGATGACAGGTCACAAAGTGTTTCTCATTAAACAGAAGAAGAGACGTGCTCTCCGTTTATTTTATTTTAAAAAATATCTTGCAACTACACATCCCGTAAAGGGGTGTGTGCACACACCGAACCGAACAGTCATTGACTGTCCGGTACTACACTGTGATGACATGGTGTCATTACGACATGGTGTGCTCACACACCCCCTCCGAAGGTGTGCAAGAAGACGTTCTCTTTATTTTAACCCCTTTCTCCTCACATTGATGGTTGAGAATGGTGTTGATTAATATATAGACGAACCACGATGGTCGACAACGATTATGAGCAATAGTGCCACATAGATCCATTATTTGTTCTCTTCTTTCAATTCGTCATTATCATCATTATTATCAATGTCTACAATCACTTTCACCGACATCTTATTAGTAATAAAGAAAAAAACAAAAAATGAACAAATAATGGATCTAGGTGGCAGATGAAAAGGTGATACTCTTGTTACAAAGTGTCCACCAACATCTCATTCTTTATTCACAGTTGT
>CM024758.1:139952592-140019211 GCA_014218235.1 Colocasia esculenta | reverse complement strand
GGGACGACACCAGTAGACGTACTGGTCCTCAGCTAGTCCTGCTCCAGTGCCTCACTTTAGGGTTCTCGGCAGAGTCCCTAAAGGTGTCAGGCTTGGGCCTGCGGGGTGTGTGACCTGCAGGTTGTGGTGGTTAGTTGTCTCCACTGTTCTTGGCTTGTTGTTGTGGAGCAGCAGTTGGACCTTCCGTTCGTGACTGCGAGACTAAGAGGTAGTTTCCGTGCTTTGTTGTCCGGGTGGATACTGGCGTCATGAACCATTATTTTGTTTCCATGTGATGGCATCGTCTTAGTAACCGACTCGTGTTGACCACTGGTTGTGGTTTGTGTGTGAACCGCTGGTTAAGGTTATTTCGTGAAACCGTTAACCATTGTGGTGTGCCCTGGAGGTGGCACGGTTCTGTGGTTCAGTGTTGTACCTTGTGGTAGCAGGTACATGTACCTCTCGTGGGTAGAGTTGTGTTGTGGTACGTGAGTTCGACCTCAGCTGGTGTTGAGGTGAGACCGTGCATACTGTGGTTTCCGATTACGTTGTGGTTTACGGGTGTTGGCTGGTTGTTGCCATTCTCGATACTTCGTGTGTGTGGTTAGTCTGTGAGACCGTAGCCTAGGAAGTGTGTTTGCCGGTGAGGCTTGTGGTCGAGGTGTTTTAGTTTATGGATGGACTAGCGATGTTAAGCTAGTCTTGTGTTTCCCTTTACTTTTCAAAGACCAGTGTTTAACCGGTGTGTTTATGATTAGTTGTAGTTTAACATGCTTGTGTGTGCATGTTATTTTCGGTTTCCGGTGTTGCCAGTGAGACCCTTTTGGGGTTGAGGTCTCTTGTGTAATGTGTTTCTTTGTGGGAGGTCCCTATTGAGCTAGTGACGTGTTGAGGCTCACTCCCTTACAGTCTGTTTCAGGTGTTGGCTAACTTCGGCGTGGTTTACGCAGAGTAGTGCAGACTTGTACCACCAGCAGTAGAGTAGTTGAGTCGTTTGAGCTTGTGCTCCCCTCGGGTATGCCCCAGGTAGTTGTACTCTTAAATTGGACATGTAATATTGTATTATGGACGATTGTACATTGTGGTTTATAGTTATATACACTTGTACTTTCCTATGTTATATACTGTAATTGTGGTCTTTTATATTCATACTGGACACGTGTTTGTGATATCCCTTGCGAGACTTCGGTCCGATCGCGGGAGACGGATCTGGATATGGACCCTTATTGGGTATAAATATCCAGGGCCGTTACACCCTTGCCTCTCCGCTTTTCTCCCTCTCTCTTGTTTGCCCCAACCGGAGGTCGCCGCCATCGCCCCCCCATCGGACAGCGCCGTCGTCCCCGTCATCGGATAGCGTCGCCGACGCCCCCGCCACCGGACAGCGTCGCCAACTCTGGTGCATGTTTGGCAACATGCATCGGTGAGGAGTCACTGAGTGTGAATAGGCATTCGTGAAGGTTCACAGCGGCCCCATGGGCAAGTAGGCAGTCCCTCTCCATTTTTCCGAACCTGACTCCCCCAAATCTTTTCCTGTCATCTACTGGTTGCCGTGTAAGTAGGTGAAATTTAGGAACACAGGGCCAGTGCACCTTTTTTTTTTTCCTTTGAAGTTGTTGAACGCCTTGCAAGACATTTTTTTGCTATGATTTTTTTTTCTTGATTAGTATTGCAGTTCTTACTTTAATGTAATTCATTTACATGTATGCGTGAACTTGGTTTAATATTGCACTTGTTCAAATGTAATATTTGTTTTCATTTTCCTTTCATATTTATGTGTTTTAAATTTG
Source organism: Colocasia esculenta (assembly GCA_014218235.1). Classification (NCBI taxonomy): domain Eukaryota; kingdom Viridiplantae; phylum Streptophyta; class Magnoliopsida; order Alismatales; family Araceae; genus Colocasia; species Colocasia esculenta. The sequence goes on along the minus strand of CM024758.1, from coordinate 140,017,442 downwards.
ATCTATGCATGTATAGCATTTATCACTGCACACACCTCACGAGAGCGTGTTAAGCCCATGTCAATGAACCTTCCCGTTCAAGACTTTGGGATTGATGTGCACGAGTCTTATTTTCAAGGATGATAATGTGTATATCTAACTCAAAGTCTGAATTGTCCCGTTTTGGACAGTCTGTGAATGTTTGATCGCAGTTAGGTGGTCATTTACTATGTGTTTGTATTATTTGTTGAAAATTTCGGGTGCGTCTACTCACTCCTCTCTGATATACCTTTATTGATTTGAATATTTTCTTAACCACTTATTAGTAAGTGTTTACGAAATATCTTAATCAATAAATATTTTTAGTATATCGGAGAGGTGTGGGGAGATGCTGCCAAATTTTCAGCAAATTATACAAACACATAGTAATGGCCATCTGAGTGCGATCAAATATTCACAGATGGGTAAAAGTGATAATCAAATAATATATCATTCCTATTCATTTCATTGCGTCGAAGGATGTGTGAGTTTGAATTTTAAAGTTATTTATCTGTTAATATTGGTTGGGCGCAGGAAAAAAATGGCTTCAGAGCGTTCATGGATGTATCGTATATAGTTTGATCATGTGGTGTCTGTGGAGTTTAGGTCGGAGTTGAGACTTTCATTCAGTTTGCATTGGGAATCCAATGCAGCAGTAGACAACGAAGGTTGCATCCTGTGACGGCCCTGGATATTTATGCCCATTAAGGCTCCATATCTGATCTGCCTCCCGCGAACGGACCGAAGTCTCGCAAGGGATAGCTCACACAAGTGTCTAGTAGGAATATAAAAGACAACTACACACTACACCGTATAACACAAGAAGTACATGTGCTCATACCTGCATATAACAATTTACAACTATCTCATTACATTATTACATTCTAATTAAAAAGTACAACTACCTAGGGCATACCCCGAGAGCACAGGCTCACACAACACTAACTACTACACTACTGCTGGTGGTACAAGTCTGCCACAACGTCTCCACAAACCGAACCAGCGGTAAGCCCTGAAAAGAACTGTAGGGGAGTGAGCCTCAACAAGTCACAGGCTCAGTAGGGGCCACCCAAGAACCACAACAACTAAACAGAAGAGGCCTCAACCTCAAAGGGTCTCACTGGCCACACAGATAGTCAAACCACATTCAACTTACTTTAACCAGGATTAATCAATAATTAATATAAACATATCACTTAATCATAAACCACGAATGGTAAAAGAGAACAACTGGACTAGCACAACACTACTAGTCCGCCCAACCACTGGGAATACCTCAACCTTGAGCCTCACTGGCAGACCACTGCCCAAACTCCAAGTTTCACAAGCAAACCATTGCCTCGGCTACAAGCCTCACATGCAAATCATAATAAGAACTGGTCACCCACGCTTTAAGCCACACAGGCAAGTCACTGCCTAGGCTGCAAGCTTCCCAGGCGAACCTCAACCTCGTGGGTAATAGGACAACCAACCAAGTGCTGGTCCATTAAACCCCAAACCACGATATATCAGAAGCTACATACACAAGTTAATATGATCGGCTACAGCGGGCCAATCCATCACACACGAAAACCATATACGAAAGCTTACTCGAGGAAGGGTAAAGCACATTGAGTGGAAGGTCACACCACACGACCTCCACGAACACAGTTCCATGTCAACACCAAAAAAGACTGTATACGACGTACCACCACAAACCATTACCCACACGGGTACAGTACCTATTACCACAAGGTACCAGCACGGAACCGCAAGTAAACCAGTGCCATAACAAGGCACACTATAGCGAGCTAAACCACATTTGGTGAGTCAATACTCACCAACCATAACCAAAACTGTGCCACCACTCGGGCACACCACAAACCACAACCGCAGTCACAACTGTGCCAACACCAGGGCACACCTCGAACGGGTCAAACCTTGACTACGAGTCACAAACTCACGAGTCACAGCCAGTGGCAAAGCACGAGTCGAAAAGGAACGACGCCACCACACGGGAACGGACTACTGGCTGATCAGGCCAATATCCAATCCCGGACAACACAACACAAGAACAACCTCTCAGTCTCGTAGCCACGGACCCTCAGTCCAGCTACGGCTCCACAAACTCACAAGTCAAGCAACTAACTGTGGAGACTAACAAACACCACCACCTGCAGGTCACACACCCCGCAGGCCCATGCCTGGCATCTTTAGGGACTTTGGCCTAAGCTCCCTAAAGTGAGGCACTGGAAAATAGGACTAGCTGGGGACCAGTGTCGACTACTGGTGTCCGTACCCCCAACTACGAGCGCGCTACAAGCGACTGCACACCCACAACACAAGCCGCTGCCTACTACTCGTCTTTCCCTCAGCCGACATACAACTCAAACACAGGAGTGAGGGTGTCCAGGAAGACGACACAGACCTCGACGGTACCACACTGTACCGGGACAAACCCCGAGCACAACAAACACACGTGCTTGGCTCACAAAGAACCTGGGGTACCCGACTAGAGAGGCATTCCGAATAGGCGCCGGACCACCACACTCGGCAGCTCAAACCACGGTATATACACAAACACTTTCTATTACCAATTACGTACATATTAGGAATAGCTTGTTCCAGTCACCTTGTGACTTACAAGCTAACCTACACAATCACACACATAAACCCTATTAATAATAACCCACAGCCTGTCATCGGTCACCTTGTGATCTCCACTGCCACACTAACATAGTACATGATAATCACGTAATACCATACTTATACTTTACTCATTATCCATCGAGGATAACTTATAAAATCCTAAAGGATCAGGCTAGGTTCAAACGTGAACTTCACCGCCACTATACCACGGACTAACCACAATAATTAAGATACAATAACACAATGACGTACGATGTGCCATGCACACATAAACCACATGCACGACATCCAAACCACGTAGACACCACATGTATAATACACCATCCAGGTGCACCACACGTCATTCACATAAACAACATGTCCAACACATGGACAGCACGTTCCAGAGCGCTACAGGTGCCAACGCACCATACATACTACGTAACACAAGCCGATTACGTACATACATATTAACCACGCAAAACATGTCTACTTGTGAGCAATACGCTCCATGAGCGTAACAAGTGCACTGCTCCACCTATCATTGCCATGCACAACAAATATGAATGATCGTTTAACCACAACACTAAAAGCATACATGTCCAGACCTTTCAGCTGAGGTCACGACAAGGGGCCAGATCGCCTTCAGAACGCAGCGCCCCGACATGCCGCCACAGAAAAACCACAACACGACGGGTAAGGCTGTCGCAACCTTGTCGCGACAGAACCCTTGGTCGCCATCAGGTCGCGACCCTTTAATGTGTCGCCTTCCAAACCGAAACGCGACGCATAGGGCTGTCGCGTTAAGAACGCGACGCCCAGGGTCGTTGCCTTCACAGCGCAAACCCTAATCCGGAAGCAACTCCACGGACCACCATTCCAGCACATTCAAATCACGATTAATTCACGTTTTACATGCTTTAATGGATACCCTAGCATGGTATCTACTGTTTACAAAGCAGTAAATAACAACATGCAATTCACAATATAAATCGAGGTAGTACACCATACCTTCACGAAGAACGCGCAAAACGACGATGGCACAGCGTCTCCCCCACTCCAAGTGATGTCCTCGCGACAAGAGCGCGCTGAAAACTCCACTAAAACTTTGAATCGCCCAAAACCACCGCAGCAGCTCCTCCTGGGCCGAGCAGAGCTGCCCCAGCTCTGTCCGGCCAAAACTCTCTTAAAAACGCACAGCGGTGGGGGATCGCGACGTGGCATTGCGTCGCTACCTTAACACGACGTAGACGACCGTCGCCTTCTTAAGCCCGACGTCAGCAGGCCGCCCAACGCGCGACGCGTGGTGCGCATGCAGACGTCGACCGCTCAACAGCGGTAACAAGAACGCGACCACCAGGGCTGTCGCGTTCAGAACGCGACGCACCCCCTTGTCGCGTTCACATGCAGAAAACCTGTGAGCGCTTTGGGCCCAATCTGGCGGCCCACCAAGCCTCACAACACGCGTAAACACCTGAAACTCGCACTAATGGGCCACACATTGACCACCAAACCCCTAAACCTGGATCCACGGGGATCCGGAAAATGCGCGACGTTACACATCCCATGTCCTTATATGATTTGTAAAAATTTGAAGTGGAATTCACCATGGAGGTTCAACTCCATTTATACCGAAAAAGGGTTTGTTGAAGGTATATGAATTGGACATGTCATGGTGAGGAGCTCTGGTCGCACGAGCCTAGTAATGTGGAAGGCACAAGTACGTACGTAGATATGGTTGTAATGCTGCTGGTCCCACATTCAGTGTACATGAGGATCCTGTATACGCTGAAGACGTGCCGAACAAGGGAGCCGAAAGATTCTATATGTTACTTAAGGATGCTGATGAGCCACTGTGGGATGGTTGTCAAAAACCACTCGGTTGTCAGTGGTGTCACAGTTGCTGAACTTGAAATCTGAATTTCATATAAGTGAGAATGCTTTGATCGTCTCCTCCTCATCATCAAGAGCATGTTACCTCGAGATGAGAAGCTGCCTCCAAATTTTTATCGTGCCAAGAAGGGTCAATGAGTTAGGACTTGGATATATGAAAATAGATGCATATCCTAATCATTGTATGTTGTATCACAAAGAGGATGCATATAAGGTATCATGTTCTATTGCCATCATGATATGTTTAACCTAAAAGAGGGGCCAATATTAGGGGAAGAAATATACCTTATGCGTCATTGCGATATTTCCCCCTTACACCCAGATTGCAGCGGATGTATATGTCTTCAAAGACAACTCGACATATGAGGTGGCACACAGAAAGAGTACGTCGGGATGAGGATATTATGAGTCATCCTACAGATGGCGAAGCTTGACTCATTTCAACCATGCTCATCCTATCTTCTCAAGGGAGTCGCGTAATGTGAGGCTTGGTTTGTGCACTGATGGATTCAATCCATTTGGAGGTTTAGTGGCTTCCTACTCCAGCTGGCCAATGTTTGTGACACCATACAACCTTCCTCCGAGCATGTGCATGAGCGGAGAATTTATTCCTATCTTTATTGATTCCTGGTCCTAAAAGTCCTACAAAAAATATAGACATCTATCTCAGACCATTGATTGATGAATGAAATTATTATGGACTGAGGGGGTCAATACTTATGATGCATCTAGAAAGCAAAATTTCACCATGAGGGCAGCATTGATGTGGACTATAAGTGATTTTCCTGCATGTGGAATGCTATCTGGTTGGAGCACACATGGGAGGCTAGCATGTCCTTACTGTATGGATAATACCAATCATTTGTACTTAAACATGGTGGGAAGTCCTGCTGGTTTGATTGCCATCGACAGTTTTTAGCAGCTGATCACCCTTTCAGAAGACAAAAGATGCATTCTAAAGAACAGAATGGAACGAGATGAAGTTATATTCGAGAGGTTGTCCGGTCATCATATGGCAACACATGTAGAAAATTGTCAGATATCACACAACTGATGGCAGTACCCGACACCTTTCAGGTTTTAGGAGGAGCACAACTGGGTGAAGAGAAGCATTTTTCTGGGAGCTACCTTATTGGTCGACTCTTCTTGTGCGGCACAATCTAGACGTGATGCATATCAAGAAAAATATCTTTGATAATGTGTTCAACACCATTATGGACATAAAAGGTAAAGCAAAGGACAACAGGAATGCACGTTTAGACTTGTCCATGCTTTGTAAACGTCCAGAGTTAGAACTTGTTGAAGTAAATGGGAAATCAATTAAACCAAAAACAGTTTATGTGCTTGAGGAGGGGACAAGTAAAGGAAGTGTGTCAGTGGCTGAAACAGTGAGATTTCCTGACAGTTATGTGTCTAATATGGCTCGTTCTATCAACGTCAGTGAGGGAAAAATATATGGAATGAAGAGTCATGACTGCCATGTGTTCATGCAAAGGTTGCTACCTATTGCATTTCGTGACATGTTGCCGAAGCCTCTATGGGGAGCATTGTCTGAGTAAGTGCTAAACTCACAATTTATTGTGTATATAACTTCTTGCCCTTATTCTAGCTATTGAAGGTGGTCTTCCATTCATATTGCAGACAATTTGATTCAGAAATAATTCAAAGAACTCCACATCTTACTAATTATGAGGTTGAAAAAGAACGAGAGAAGTCATTGGCCTTATGGCTAAGAAAAGCGTAAGTGTACATGCTCGAAGAGTACGAAAGATAAGTATGTTTCACTTTTTAACTGGTCTTCTCTATACGTAGGTTGAACAAGGTTTAATTACTGATGAAAGAGTTTCTCAGATAGCCTACGACCCATCGAGAATTGCATAGAATATCCTGGATTTATTGTGAATGGGTATAGATTTCATACAAAAGACTATGGGCAGAGTAAGTCTACCATGAACAGTGGCGTATGTGTTAAATAAAATACATACAATGAAAGTGAATATGACTACTATGGTATTGTAGAGGAGATCTTACAGTTGTAATATCTAGGACAAGACAATCATATATTCTTGTTCAAGTGTCATTGTTTGATCCAAATTCCATTTGAAATGACACGACGCATGGGATTGTCGAGCTTAAACATAAGTCGAAATTGAATACTTATGAGCCATTCATTTTTAGCCACACAATCGCAGCAAGTGTACTATACAAGCTATCCATCATCTACGAACAAAGAACGAAATGATTGGTGGCACTTTGCAGAGTTAAGTCAAGACTATTATCTGATTATGAATTGGACATGACTGATCTGACACCTGAAGAGGTCAACGCCGAATTCTTTCAAGAAGACTTGGTTGAAAATGTAGAGTTGACAGCTCATATTGGAGAAGACGAATCTGAAGTGCCAATTTCCTTATCTAAAGGAAATGAGGTCGAAGAAGTCGATCCTGTCACGTCCCGACATTTAATATATCAATAAATGTCGTAACGTGAGTGAATAAGAAATCAAGAGTAAACTTTGAACTATTTGAACAGAAAATTACTCGGGGCTTTACTAAATAAAATTAATTATTAACAGTCATTCTACAGATATTACATGACTCTCAATTTACAATTCAAAGTAAACACAACAAAGGTTGATCTCTCAGCCCACAAATCCTGATGTCCCGCCTTCTAGAACTGTAGATAACCTGAAAAGTAGGATTTGGTGAGCTAACTAGCCTAGTAGGATTCAATCTATTAATCAAAAGTATTAAGATAATCATGGACAATATAAAGAGTTTAATTGTAGCAAGGCTAGATAACAAAAGTGACTGGACGACCAAGTCAACAAATAACAACCAGGAATACTGAAATAAGATCGCATGATCAAGAATTCAGAATAACAACCATGTTCTGATTCAAATCATATCTAACTGATGACATAAAAATATGATGACTAATCCAGATTATAGTGATGCAATGCCAAACATCCTTAGATCCTTTAGCATTCGCACGGCCTGTAAATGAATTCGGGTGCTCGTCCCAGGACTGGACCAGCCCTATTTGCACATGCATATTAATCAAGTGGGGTCCAGGGACCCAATAATTGTCATCACAAGTCTTTCATCAACAATTGTGTTACTCAAGTACTCAAACTCTTATGTAATAAAAGAACATGGATTGAGATCATTGAATACAGGAAGTTGTAACCAACTAGGAATTTCTTATACTTAAAGACTTCAAGGATAATCCATAGAAGGATATGGAAGACAATTTGAATGATCTCTTAAGTGACTAATGGTAAAATCCCAAGAAAATGAAGGAGAAAACTTGCTAGGCCAATAGCATGATGTATCAACAGAGGATTAAGTAAGGAAAGGTACTGGAAGACTGGCCCAAATAGTGTATGTCGACAGCCAAGAGGTGGCTGTCGACAGGTGCAGGTATCCAAAACCAATTTCTGGAATCTAGGCAATACCTTTCGACAGGCTGGTTTGGCTGTCGACAGGCCAGTGCATCTGTCGACAGACAGATGATATGTCGACAACTACTGGTATTTTCTGAAGATCTGGGTTCTGAAAGCTTGGGGCCTGTCGACAGGTGCCCCATCTGTCGACAGCCGCCTGGTCTACTTCCAGACATGGTTAGCAAACACTCTAAGGGTCTTAACAATGGGACCTATGGATCTAAACAAGAACACAACATCAATTAGAAGGACTTGTTTCTAGCTCTCAAGACTAGTTACACGCTAGACAAGATGAAACATGAGAGACACAACCTACACATGATTAGCTAGAAACTTGAACAACAAGGTTCTGGGAGAACATCTCCTCCAAACAATGGTTACTTGCACTCAAAAGGAAGATTCTACATGATGAACACAGTCCCAAAAGTATTCATGGAGTCAACACAAAAGTCTGAGTATTCGACACCCAAACAAGAGATAAACACACTGTTCTAAAGTTGGTTTACAAGTTTAGAGACAAACATGTACATGGTTGGGAACTTCTTAGCAAACGTAGAAGACAAGGATAGGAAAAGGATAGAGAATCCTACAGACACACATACTAAAACATGATTACAAGGGAGGCACACAGTTCAAAAGAGGATTTACAAGATTAGAGGCAAGCATGTACGTGGTCATGAATTCTCTAGCAAAGGTAAGAGACAAGAATAATAGAAGAAGAAAGAATCCTACTTGGCTTTAAGAAGATGAAGACTTCACCTCCCCTAACAGAGGAACCCATAACTAGCAGGAGGAAGAATCGTCAAGGTTGCAAGCATAGCTGCAATAGAGGTAGAAGCAACAGCAACCACCACAGCTACAGCACCTCAGCAAGAGCAACTTCAACGCACACAGCTCCAGTAGCAATTCACCCACACCAGGCTGGCAAGCATAGCAACAGCAGGAGCAGGAGAACAGGAGTGTTGAAAGGTGCAACAACGGTTATTGGAGTGTTTTTATAACCCACCAGGCCTCCCCATGCACGATGACATGTTGGCCATTGATGTGCCGCAGTAGAAACCATTGATTTCTACGGCAACACGTTCCCATGCAAGAATTCCAAGCTTACACCTAAGGGACAAACGTGTAGGCCTTCTACCCAAGTGAGGTGGCTCACTCAGCCCCCAACATGAAAGCAACTTTAATTCAGGAAAATAGTTACCGTAATTAGATGATAATTCAGCTGGCCCATTTAACCCCTTGTTTAGGTGTCTAATGATATCCAATCAAGTTGAAATTTTGACCATAAGCTAATGGAAAGGTTTTACAAATTATGGTGATTTTAGTTTAATTATTAGAATTTTATTTTCATCCAACAAAAATTATCCGGAAAATAGTTGCGTCAGCTTAATCTCGAAATCCGCACGTCAACAATCTGGATATTTACATTTCTGATATCACCATATTTTTCTAAGAATTATGGTGTCTAGGATTTTATTTTCGTTACAGAATTTCGGTGTCACCCTGTCGGAGCGCGCACCTCTGAGTACGACACTAGAATAGTATTAATTATTACTAATTACTCCTAAATTAAAGTTAATTACATCTCATGATAGTGGTTATGTTTAATTATCAAATTATTCTTATTTTTTCTAGTAAATAAAATTTTCGGGGCGTTACAACTCTCCCCCACTAAGAAAAGAGCTTGGTCCTCCAAACTCCATGACTAGTTTGGATGTATCACAAAGATTAAGTTTTCAACCTTTTAAATTTTATTTAATCAGATTAGTCTTACCAATCTCGTCATGATTATTATGTTATACGATGTTACACCCTCTATATAATTTGTTATCATGACATCGTCAGTTGATGGGATCTAAATATTAGTATTTTTAGTTATTAAAGAGCCATGTTGTGATCATAGGTTCAATTAGATACAACCTTCACTATGTTCCTTATTTCTGGCAGTAGTATATTAAGTATTGAGCAGACCCTTGTTAATAGCATATTATACATCAAGTCTCCCCCACTAAGGAATAACCTTAATCCTTAGAGAGTTATATAAATACATATTCCCTTGGGAAGGGTAATAAAGTATGACAAGAATGATGAGTATTGTCAATATGATGATAAACAACAAAGATTTTATTCATCTCATAAAGTTTCTAGTACAGAACTCCATATTCAGCCTTACAAAATTACATGGGTTGGCAAAACTTACCAAGCTTGACATGCTATAACAACTAATTTTAAGCATTTCTCACTATACTCTAATCCTATTGACTTATACATAAAAATTACTTCTAATAGCTTCAGTCACTTTCCTTGTAGCTTAAAGTTTTCTTGAACTCTTGTCTTTGTTCTGAGAGAGTACAGGACATTCTGAGATCCGATGCTTTAGACTTCCACACTTCAAACATGATCCTAGTTTTCGCCAACAGTCTCTTGACATGGCTCGGTTGTGACATTATGCACAAGCTTCCTTAGGTGGCCTTGACATTCTCTTTCTTGTTGGCCTTCTTGATCTTTTTCTTTTCTGTTCCTCTTCACCATCTTTTTGCCAGTTGTTTCTCTTTTATGGAGGGAACTGTTCTCTTCCGTATAGATACTGTAATACTCATTATTTCTTGGAGATTTGTACTTCTAATATTTTCATGCAGTTCCATTTTCCTTGATCACCGACTGGAACTACTTGCTCCAAGGACTGAGCAAGATTGTTCATTGCATATTGAACCTCTCTCCAATGTGTTTCTTCTCCCATCCCGTGGCTGAGCAAACAAATAAAGTTTGGTTAATCAATCTTGCAGTTTAAAACTCAGCTTTCTAATTAATACTAGTAGTACAGTTGTTACTGTATGTGTCTAGTTACTTGATACATTGACCTTCGTGATTAAATGATGTTTGTTCCTTACAGGATTTTTAAATATGACAGATGATTTATGTTGTATCTCTGGTTTTGATAATGTTACAAGTCAAGCAAAATGTAATAAATATCTAACACAGGTCTTTTATCATAAGAAAATTCATAAAGTCAAAAGCTCTTTTTTTTGTTTAATGTGTTGACTCTGGTTACTCTATAGGTCGACACACAACTAACACTGAGTGAACTATTGAAGTTTGGTGATGCATATGAGTCAACTAGTTTAGACAACACAAGAGTGTGTTAATTTTGATTGAGGATAAATTGGTTCTATTTGTCAACATAAACTGGTGGTTTCACCGGAACATGGATTCTACAAGGTTTATTTGAATTATGAGACTTTCAGGTATGTCAATTTATGAGAAATTAGAAAGATGCTATTTTTATGGAATCGTCAAAATCACATTTTTCTTCTTCGGTGGGAGAGTTGACTTTTATTGGTAGGAGATATATTTTTTCTGATATTTTTTGGATTCAAATGGGGGATACTTCCTTATTTACATGTAATATCTTAAGTACTTAAATGATATGGAATGTAAATAAGGTATGAGTTTCAATTTTACAGGGTTCCTGCTGACACTTCTGACTGGAGAAGGAAAGGTTCAGGTTAACATCACATACTAGTGTATGTCGACAGCCACCTGTCGACAGTTACTGGTCATCCAGAACCAGTTTCTGGAATCAAGATACTATCTGTCGACAGGCCAAGAATGGTTGTCGACAGACGGGGCCATCTGTCGACAGATGAAGAATATGTCGACAGCTACTGGTGTTTTTACACTATCTGGGTTCTGGAAGTAGGATACCTGTCGAAAGGTAAGTGCTGGCTGTCGACAAGTGTGATCTAAACTTCCAGGAATGTGGTAAAACTACTACAAGAAATTCTACCAAGTGTTTCTATGAATCCTTACATGATTGACAACATCAAAAGGGGCTTGTTTCCAGCTCTAAACACTACTTTACATGATGGAAACAAGTAGAACAACATGAATATATTGTGGCATGGACACCTATGACAAGATGATATACTGGAAACATAACTCTTCCAAACCACATTCTCTTGTAACTAATAGGATAGATTTCTCAAACATGCTTGGATTAACACGATATTAGCTAAACATGATTACAAGGAATAGAAGAACAATTCTAAAGATGTTTCCAGAATCAGAGGCAAGTGTGGACATGGTCAAACACTTAAATGTGGAGTTCTTCAGTATGAGAGGAAGGCTAGAACAAAAAGAGGAGATCTTTATGGTATGGATAGCATGGAAATGGAGCTGGAAGAAAAGAAAAATTGCTTACACAAATCCTTCATGAGAATATTTCTCGAATTTAGAAGGAAAGTCATATCAAATACATGTATCAATAACCAAAGACATGACTTCATTAAAGGTATGAACATAGTGAGAGAGAAAGACACTCCTATTAGTTTTACTGAACTCAAATCAAGATAATACTGAAATAGATGGTCTCAAGGATTTTAATAGAAGAAGGAAACCAAAGGAAGGTGAGTGTTCACAGAATATGGAACAAATAGTAAATATGGGTTTATATAAATAGAGAGACCACAAGCATGAAACAAGAAATGGAAGAAGAGTCGTAGGGAGGGATGAACTACCTCTAGATATTTCGTTCATACTCAATACAATCTATATCCAACTTTACTTATCTAGCTTAACCTCAAGCTCTTTACCCATCCTCACAGGTCACTACAGGATGTTGAAGACCATGACCCTAAAGTATTGGATCCTCAACCGATGCTCTGATACCATTCTGTCATGTCCCGACATTTAATATATCAATAAATGTCGTAACGTGAGTGAATAAGAAATCAAGAGTAAACTTTGAACTATTTGAACAGAAAATTTCTCGGGGCTTTACTAAATAAAAATAATTATTAACTGTCATTCTTCAGGTATTACATGACTCTCAATTTACAATTCAAAGTAAATGACGCAAAGGTTGATCTCTCAGCCCACAAATCCTGATGTCCCGCCTTCTAGAACTGTAGATAACCTGAAAAGTAGGATTGGTGAGCTAACTAGCCAGTAGGATTCAATCTATTAATTAAAAGTATTAAGATAATCATGGACAGTATAAAGAGTTTAACCGTAGCAAGGCTAGATAACAAAAGTGACGGGACGACCAAGTCAACAAATAACAACCAGGAATACTGAAATAAGATCGCATGATCAAGAATTCAGAATAACAACCATGTTCTGATTCAAATCATATCTAACTGATGACATAACAACATGATGATTAATCAAATTATAGTGATGCAATGCAAAAATCCTTAGATCCTTTAGCATTCCGCACAGCCCGTAAATGAATTCGGGTGCTCCTCCCAGGACTGGACTAGCCTATTTGCACAGGCATATTAATCAAGTGGGGTCCAGGGACCCAATAATTGTTCATAACAAGTCTTTCATCAACAATTTTGTTACTCAAGTACTCAAACTCTTAGTAATCAAAGAACATGGATTGAGATCATTGAATATAGGAAGTTGTAACCAACTAGGAACTTCTATATACTTGAAGACTTCAAGGATAATCCATAGAAGGATATGGAAGACAATTTGAATGATCTCTTAAGTGACATAATGGGTAAACCCAATAAATGAAGGAGATAACTTGCGCCAATAGCATGATGTATCAACAGAGGATTAAACAAGGAAAGGTACTGGAAGATTGGCCCAAACAGTGTATGTCGACAGCCAGAAGGTGGCTGTCGACTGGTGCAGGTATCCAGAACCAATTTCTGGAATTTGGGAAATACTGTCGACAAGCCAGTGCATCTGTCGACAGATAGATGATATCTGTTGACAGCTACTGGTATTCTGAAGATCTGGGTTCTGGAAGCTTGGGGCCTGTCGACAGGTGATCCCCATCTGTCGACAGCCGCCAGGTCTACTTCCAGACATGGTTTAGCAAAACACTCTAAGGGTCTTAACAATGAGACCTATGGATCTAAACAAGAACAACATCAATTAGAAGGACTTGTTTCTAGCTCTCAAGACTAGTTTACATGCTAGACAAGATGAAACATGAGAGACAAACTACACATGATTAGCTAGAAACTTGGCACAACAAGGTTTGGGAGAACATCTCCTCCAAACAACGGTTACTTGCACTCAATAGGAAGATTCCTACATGATGAACACAGTCCCAAAAGTATTCATGGAGTCAACACAAAAGTCTGAGGATTCGAACACCCAAACAGGAGATAAACACCTGGTATAAAGTTGGTTTACAAGTTAAGAGAACAACATGTACATGGTTGGGAACTTCTTAGCAAAAGTAGAAGACAAGGATAGGAAAAGGATAGAGAATTCTATAGACACACATACTAAAACATGATACAAGGGATGGACACACAGTTCAAAAGAGGATTTACAAGATTAGAGACAAGCATGTACGTGGGCATGAATTCTCTAGCAAGGTAAGAGACAAGAATAAGAGAAGAAGAAAGAATGCTACCTGGCTTTAAGAAGATGAAGACTTTCACCTCCCCTTAACAGTGGAACCCACACTAGCAGGAGGAAGAATCATCAAGGTTGCAAGCATAGCTGCAACTGAGGTAGAAGCAACAACACCACCACGGCTACAACACCTCCAGCAAGAGCAGCTTCAACGCACACAGCTCCAGTAGCAATTCACCCACACTAGGCTGGCAAGCATAGCAACAGTAGGAGCAGGAAGAACATGAGTGTTGGAAAGGTGCAACGATGGTATTGTAGTGTTTTTATAACCCACCAGGCCTCCCCATGCACGATGGCACGTTGGCCATCGAGTGTGTCGCAGTAGAAACCATTGATTTCTACGGCAACACGTTTCCCATGCAAGAATTCCAAGCTTACACCTAAGGGATAAACGTGTAAGCCTTCTACCCAAGTGAGGTGGCTCACTCAGCCCCCAACACGTAAGCAACTTTAATTCAGGAAAATAGTTACCGTAATTAGATGATAATTCAGCTGGCCCATTTAACCCCTTGTTTAGGTGTCCTAATGATATCCAATCAAGTTGAAATTTTGACCATAAGCTAATGGAAATGTTTTACAAATTATGGTGATTTTAGTTTAATTTTAGAAATTATTTTCATCCAGAAAAACTGCCTGGAAAATAGTTGCGTCGGCTTAATCTGTGAAATCCTCACGTCAACAATTCTGGATGTTTACATTTCTGATATCACTATATTTTCTATATGTTTTCTAAGAATTCTAGTGTTTTCGGATTTTATTTTCGTTATAGAATTTCGTCGGTGCGCCCTGTCGTAGCGCGCACCTTTGAGTACGACACTAGAATAATATTAATATTACCAATTACTCCTAATTAAAGTTAATTAAATCTCATGATAGTAGTTATGTTTAATTATCAAATTATTCTTATTTTTTTAGTAAATAAAATTTTCAGGGCGTTATAGATCCACATGAGATAAAAAGGGAGTAGTGGAAGGCGAACAGATATTGAATGTGAAAGTTCTGATGAGGAGGAGGAATATACCAATGATGAATGTGAAGATGATGATGAAGATGGGGCTGAATTAGATATATCATCATCATCTGAGGATGAAATGGAATCATTTAAAAATGGGTAGAATTTTTTCACACTGTTCAGTATATTTAAAGTTGCCCACTTTCAATATAAGCAATTGACTAATGAACATTAATTTTTTATGTTCCCTATACAGATATGGTGGTGGAGCACGATCTGGCTGCAGTTATGGGAGGAGGAGCATCGTGGGAGGGGTTTGTTTGTGGCATCAGGTATGTATATTTTTCTTTGTTATTTTCTTTGGTATTATTGATACATATTATAATGCCATTTAAATTGTTACAGCTTCTGGTTCTTCCTTTGTCCTCCTCCTGTAGCAGCAGGTATGTATATTTAAAGTTGTACTTTCATTGTGTATTGATTCTTATGCCATAAAATTCTTACAGGTTCGGGTGAGTTTACACCTCCTCATCCTAGAGTACCAGGTATGTATATTTAAATTTGTAAGTATTTGTATAGTCATTATTTATATTCTTCTACATTGTATATTTAAAGTTGTATTTTTCTTTGTACATTATTTATACATATTATTTATGTCATTTAAATGTTACAGCTTTTGGTCCTTCCTTTGTGCCTCCAGTTGTAGCGGCATGTATGTATATTTAAAGTTGTACTTTCATGTGCATTGATTCTTATGCCATTAAAATTCCTACAGGTTCGGGTGAGTTACACCTCTCCTCCTAGAGTACCAGGTATGTATATTTCAATTTGTAAGTATTATATAGTCATTATTTATATTCTTGTACATTGTATATTTAAATTTGTATTTTTCTTTGGCATTATTTATACATATATTTATGTCATATATTCTTGTTACAGCTGCTGGTCCTTCATTTGTGCCTCCTCCTGTAGCAGCAGGTATATATATTTAAATTGTATTTTCATTGTGCATTGATTCTTATGCCATTAAAATGTTACAGGCTCGGGTCAGTGGACACATTCTCTTCCTACAGTAGCAGGTATGTATATTTAAATTTCTAAGTATTTGTATAGTCATTATTTATATTCTTTACATTGCTTATGTCCTTGTGCATTTTTGTCCAGGCCCGAGTGTTTCCGCACCTCCAGCTTTTTTGGCTGGTGCATCTACAGTGCCAGAGGCAGAGGATGTTGTTAGTCTACAGGAGGGGGGAGGCAATTTTATGAAAGCACTCTGCGGGAGGTGTGTATAAATGTGTACGTAATAAACTTATATATAGGTTTTATTAAGGAGGTAATATTAGTTCATAAATTCAATGTAACAAGTTACATAATTACAAGGATAAAATAGAGCCCGCCAAAGCATCTCAATTCATCACAAGAACAATTCATGCATACTTTTCTAGGCCTATTCATAGATTTAATGATTTCCCGATGGAGGTCCAGGAGTTGTTGTATCAGATGTTCATGGTATGTAATTTCTTATTATAATTTATGTTTTCTTATTCCTATATTTAGTTAACTAAATCTTATATGTACAGAGCAATCATCGATTCACGCGTCGTTCGGACGAGGCGCAGTCTCGATTAGTATGGACGACCACCGCCCGATCAAATTTTAAACATTTGTTGTATAATGCGAGGAAAAATGCACAGAAAGTTTGTCAGAGTGCAGACCCGACTCTTTGGAGGGAGCACGCACCGACATGGATGAGGAGAGACTACTGAGAAAGTCTATGAAACATATGGGCCGCAGAGAGATGGCAACAAACCTCCACAACAATGAAAGTGAATCGGGCTGCCAATCCAGAGGCCAA
This sequence comes from Colocasia esculenta, assembly GCA_014218235.1. Lineage (NCBI taxonomy): Eukaryota > Viridiplantae > Streptophyta > Magnoliopsida > Alismatales > Araceae > Colocasia > Colocasia esculenta. Next base: position 140,000,291 of record CM024758.1, on the reverse strand, counting down.
CATGCATACAAGTGGGTCCGTCTCCTTTGCGACCCATCAGTCCAGATTGGTAAGTCATATGTACGTTTGTGATATATTTATTCATATAGGTACTCATTTTTATGTCATGTTTTTCTGTGAAAAAGGAAAAGGAGCTAAAACGGACTCCGACATTTCAGGAGGTGTTTGATAAGACACATAAGAAAAAGGGGATGGATCAATACATTAGCGACAGAGCCCGAGAGGTTGCGATAAATATTTACATGGTATTCAATATGTAATTTTTCTCGTTACAAATTAATATTACATTGTCAAAAAAAAATTTTTTTTTGCAGGAGTCGTATAGCCAACAGATGACAGAGAAGTACGCCAGGGAGGAGGAGCAGCCGCGTTAGATCCTGAGGTGTGGGATGTGGCATCTGGTGCCCAAGAAAGGCCATGTGTCTGGTTTGGGCACAGTATGGACACGAGCAGGGTGTTATCTGGCGCCTCGAGTTCAGCCTCACAGACTAGTGCATTCACCACACCTGATGCTTAGTACTCCCAGTGAGATGATGGGCTTCATTCTAGATACGATCTCTGGTTTGGAGTCTCGTCTGACTCAGACTATGGAGTCTCGTCTGGCCCAGAGGTGCAAATGCAGGTGTCCGACGCTGTCCAAGGCCCAGCTCTCCAGGCCCTCTCCCAGGTCAGCATTCCTCCTCAGGCAGCACCATCGACATCAGCACGGGCCCCTCATATGGGTAAATTGATTTTATTTTAGCTTTTCTAGTTTAACAGTCAATTTTAGTTTTGTTTTCTTTAAAAAGGAAGAACTTAATTAGGTTTGGGGGTCTCTAAATTAGAAATACTAATCCGATCGGCCTCCAATTTTTTTCAGCACGGTCGGGGCGATGAGTGTGACTTGTGAAGCTCGACGCTCAAATTCATCTTAAGAAAGTTAGTTTAGTTTAAAAATGAAGAATTAGGTTTGGGGGTCCAAAATTAGAAATGATAATTTGATTGGCCTTAGTTTTTTCCAGCACGACTGAGTGATGGTTGTGACTTGTGGAAACTGACGGAGTTCAATTCGGACTCCCGATTTGAGCTTGACGCTCAAATTCACATTAAGCAAGTTAGTTTTGTTTGTTTTGTTTAAAAAGGAAGAACTTAGCTAGGTTTGGGGGTCCAAAATTAGAAATACTAATCCAATCGGCCTCCAGTTTGTTCCAACACGGCCGGGGCGATGAGTGTGACTTGTGAAAACTGACGGAGTTTAATTCGGACTTCCAGTTTGAGCTCGACGCTCAAATTCACATTAAGCAAGTTAGTTTAGTTTAAAAATGAAGAACTTAAGTTTGGGGGTCCAAAATTAGAAATACTAATCCGATGGCCTCCGATTTTTTCCAGCACGGCTAGGGCGATGGTTGTGACTTGTGAAAATTGACGGAGTTCAGTTCGGACTCCCGGTTTAAGCTCGACGCTCAAATTCACATTAAGCAAGTTAGTTTTATTTTGTTTAAAAAGGAAGAACTTAGCTAGGTTTGGGGGTCCAAAATTATAAATACTAATCCAATTGGCATCAGTTTGTTCCAGCACGGCTGGGGCGATGAGTGTGACTTGTGAAAACTGACGGAGTTCAATTCGGACTCCTGGTTTGAGCTCGACGTTCAAATTCACATTAAGCAAGTTAGTTTAGTTTAAAAATGAAGAACTTAGGTTTGGGGGTCCAAAATTAGAAATACTAATCCGATTGGCCTCTGGTTTTTTTCAGCACGGCTAAGGCGATGTTGTGACTTGTGGAAACTGACGGAGTTTAGTTCGGACTTCCGATTTGAGCTCGACACTCAAATTCACATTAAGCAAGTTTGTTTTGTTTTGTTTTGTTTTGTTTAAAAATGAAGAATTTAGCTAGGTTTTGGGGTCCAAAATTAGAAATACTAATCAATCGGCCTCCGATTTATTCCAGCATGGCCGGGGCGATGAGTGTGACTTGTGGAAACTGACGGAGTTCAATTCGGACTCCCAGTTTGAGCTCGACGCTCAAATTCACATTAAGCAAGTTAGTTTAGTTTAAAAATGAAGAACTTAGGTTTTGAGGTCCAAATTTAGAAATACTAATCTGATTGGCCTCTGGTTTTTTTTCAGCACGGCCTGGGCGATGATTGTGACTTGTGGAAACTGACGGAATTCAATTCGGACTCACGGTTGAGCTCACGCTCAAATTCATCTTAAGCAAGTTAGTTTAGTTTAAAAATGAAAACTTAGGTTTGGGGGTCCAAAATTAGAAATGCTAATCCGATTGGCCTCCGATTTTTTCCAACACGGCCAGGGCGATGGTTGTGACTTGTGGAAACTGACAGAGTTCAGTTCGAACTTCGGTTTGAGCTCGACACTCAATTCACATTAAGTAAGTTAGTTTCATTTTGTTTTGTTTAAAAAGGAAGAACTTAGCTAGGTTTTGAGGTCCAAAATTAGAAATACTAATCCAATCGGCCTCCGGTTTGTTCCAGCACGGACGGGGCGATAAATGTGACTTGTGAAAACTGACGGAGTTCAATTCGGACTCCCGGTTTGAGCTCGACGCTCAAATTCACATTAAGCAAGTTAGTTTATTTTAAAAATGAAGAACTTATGTTTGGGGGTCAAAAATTCAAAATACTAATCCGATTGGCCTCCGATTATTTCCAGTACGGCTACGGCGATGGTTGTGACTTGTGAAAACTGACGGAGTTCAATTCGGACTCCCGTTTGAGCTCGACGCTCAAATTCACATTAACCTAGTTAATTTAGTTTAAAAGTGAGTGAATAAAATCTAAAAATTTAAATAATTTATTGCTTATAGTAGTATTTAATTTTAACTTATTATTGTCATATATCTATTGTAGGTTCCCTCATCGGGTGGCATGGGAGGAGACGAGGACGAGCACGAGCACGAGGACGAGGATTCATGATTTTCATTTCATTGTTATGTACATTTTATTATTGTTGTGGATATTTTTATTATTGTTGTGGATATTTTATAGTTTTTATTTACACAGGTTATTTACCCCTTCAACCATCATGCAAGCCTTTCCACCTCTTGGCCAGGCTCCTTGCTGCTGAAGCTGCTACTACCACTGCTTTGAGGAGCTATTGTTGCTGTTTGATGTGGCTGCTGCTGCTTCTTCTATAGCTGCTATTGCTGCTACTCCTCTTTTGGCTCTTGCCTTGGATAGTGCTTCTTCAAGTCTCCTTCTTCCTATTACTGTTGGCACTTCGTTGAAAAGAGAGGATCTCACTCTCCTTAAGACTGGTAGGAATTCTTTCTTCTTGTCTTCTTCTCATGTTTCTCCTTCTTTTAAAGTCTTGGAGCTCAAGCATCTACTTGACCTCACATTGTCATGAGGTTCAATAAGCTCTTGGTTACTACTTTTTCATGGAGTTCATGTCTCTAAATTAACACTCATGTCTTTAGATGTAACCTTATGTACTGATAGGAACCTTGTTTCAGTTTTGATAAGATTTACATGAAAGGGTAGATATATTTCTATGGAGTCTTGCTCCTATAAGCTTCCAGTTCTTGCCACTGTGTTGTGAAGAATGTGTTTCCATGTCCTACTATTTTCTTCCTTAAAATGGTGCTTAGAGAGTGTGAATAAGACCTTTAGATGTTGTTAACCATGTTGGAATCATAGGAATCCTTAGAAGAGTCTTTGAGATGTTGTAGAACCATTTTCTAGAAGCTAACCTGCGACTGTCGATAGATAGAAATCATCTGTCGACAGGCTTCAAGCTTCCAGAAGGACCAGAACCAGATGTGCAGAACCCCCCATAGCTGTCGACAGATAGCTCTTATCTGTCGACAGATGGCCATATCTGTCGATAGCCATCCTTGGCCTGTCGACAGACAGTGTCCAAGTTCTAGAAACTGGTTCTGGGAGGACAGTAGCTGTCGACAGCCACTCCCTGGCTGTCGACATACACCTGTCTGAGGTGTTCAACTTGATCGGTTTCATGTCTAACAAAGGGAGACACTTGGTATTAACCCAACTAGTTGTTCCCTTATTTCCTTGGATTCCAACTACTATATCTCTGAGAAAGATCATTCAAATGTCATCCATATTCCACTATGGATTGTCTTTGAACACCTCAAGTATATTTGATTCCTACATGTCTACAACTTTCTGTAAATTTTGGCATTGAATCCTAAACCTTTGTTCTATGAGAGATCTTGAGTACTTGTGTACCCCCACTTGAATCTTTTACAAGAATGAATTATGATGACAATTTGTGGGTCTTTGGACTCAATTGAGATATATGTCTGTGCAAATGGGGTTGGTCCAGTCCGGGAGGAGCACCCGAATTCGTTTAGTGGTCGTACAGAACGATAAAGGATTGTGGATGTTTGACATTGCATCAATACAAGCTTGATTAGTCATCATGTTATTTTATCATGAGTTGGATATGTATTTGAACCAGAACGTGAATTGTTGTCCTGAATTCTTGACCATGCAATCTTGTTCAATACTCTTGTCTACAATTGTTATCTATTGACATGGTCACCAATCATCTTTGATATTCTGCAGTGTTAACAGTTAAGTTTCTTGTCTATTCTTTGGTTATCATAGTCTTTTTAATTAGAAGATTGAATCCTACTGGGCTAGTTAGCTCATCAAATCCTACTTTTTTCTCAGGTAATCTACAGTTCTAGAAGGTGGGACATCGAGATTTGTGAGCTGAGAGATCAACATTTGTGGTGTTTACTTTTGATTTGTAAATTGAGAATCATGTAATACTGTACAACGACAATTAATAAATTTTTATTTAGTGAAGTCCCGGAGCAATTTTCTACTCGAATAGTTCAAATTTTACTCTTGATTTCTTATTCGTTTACGCTTTGACATTTATAAATATATAAATATCAAGACGTGACATAAACATTCCAACATGATTCGCGGAGCAATTTTGTTTACTATGGTCATATCTAGTTGTCTGTTGTTCTGGATAAACAGAAATGGTAAAAAAGTAGGGAGTGGTCTCGAGCGTTGCGCAACATTTTTTTTCCCATTTTTTTGCCCTTCTTGACTCCAAATGGAGACGTGTGACATGTCACCAGCTGCCACTATCCACTAGCGGCTTCGTTTTCTTCTTGGGAGTAAAGTTTGTTGCTCGGATAATAATATGAGAAAGACTTTGTGTACTTTCCAAAGTGCACAAAGTGTAATTCACCTAGGCAAATACTCAGTGGCACCACTTTTTGGTGTCACATGGGTAAATTGCCCATGTGCATGGTGCCACATGGGTAATTATTTAGGTGGATTGCACTTTGTGTACTTTTGAAAGTGCACAAAGTCTTTCTCTAATAATATTATCCGATTCAGACATAATTTTAGGGGGTTGTATCATCATGACACTGTGGATCTCTTAAAATTGTGTCTTGAGGTTTGGAGTTGCTCAGACGATCAGACAATAAATTTTACTCTCTTTTTGGTAGATAGTGGAGTGTGCACATTGTTCCAATTCATTGGAACATCCTTTTTTTTTCCCCTGAAAACAATATGATGGAGTCACTTTCTCAATTTAATATATATCTAGAAAAGAATAATGGTGTAGATTCTTTGCGTTCTTGTAGCCTATGTTTAAAAGATCACCGCTTAAGATCCTTGTTTTATAGGGAAAAAAAAGAAAATTATCTTGTTCATGTGCTGCATAGTTATACAATTATGCCATCTTTTAAAAATAATTACGTATACATTATGGGTTAATATAATATTTTTTTCAGACCTTTCCATTGGCAATAAGTATCACCACTCAACAACTGGTCGGTCTTTAAAGATGGGGCACCATCCAAACTTCACCTCACTAGGGCTGTCAATGGATATATGTTTTTCGATTTTTCGATCCGTTTTTTATCTTTCCGTATCTATTTTTTTATTTTAATTATTTTCTATTTTTCCTTTTCATTTTTGATAAGATATAATTTTTTATTACAAAATATATACTCTTAAAATCTTATTTCTTAATATTAAAAAATTTTAGACTATGTTTTTAACTTCTCCTTAATTTGTAAATAGAATCTAATAACTTGTCTCTCTCGTAGCATTATTATATCTATTATTATTAAAGACATCTCTTTTACTATTACTTCTAATGCTACATACATCTATCATTTGATCGTACCAAATATTTTCGATTATTTTCGTTTCCGACCCGTTTTCGATTTTCTTATAGAAAATAGATGCGGAAAATGTCATTTCCGATTCCGACTTCGACCCGTTGCAGCCCTAACCTCAAAATACTATTAATTCAATGGAGAGCCACTCTTTTTTATGCTTCATTTTTCCACATTAAAGTGTGCGTCCAAATGATCACACTTTTCCATATGAAAGTGGTCTGTGGGGGGGTGAGTACTAGCATGAATGCCAGAAATGCAGGAAAAAAATGTAGTTACATAACAAAAGACCAAATCATGATGCAAATATATTGATTAAAAACGTGAAATTTCTAAACGTATATGAGGTTGATGTTCCACATCAGACGTGGGTGACGTTTCTACTTTCTAAAGTTGAAAATTTATATCTATATCTCGTGATGTGTTGCAAGAAACATAAAAAAATGAAGAAAAAGATAATATTAATAATTTTTTGTAATAAGAATCTAGATGCATGGAAATATTCTTGAGAATATTTTCTTATATGATTGAAGCGGCTATAATAGTCATGATAGTGATGGCTAATGCTTGAAGGCAGAAAAAGATAGTGGTGGCGCAGGGTGAGAAACGTGGAATGCAAAGACTATTACGATAGAGATAGAACGTCTGTGAATATTTTTTTAAAAGGAAGGAAGAAAGAAATGTTCTCTCATTGTGTCTTAGAAAAAAAAAAAAGAGATGAAAGAAATTGTGAATAGAACTGCCATTATTGATGTTAAAAATTGGAAGACGACATAATGTTCCCCTCGCCTAGCCATCTTGGTTGAATCGTTTCATATAAAAAAAATTAAAAAAAAAACATGCAGCCAATGGATTTTTCTTTATTGTTTTGGTATTTGAAGTGAACTTAATGGGCAGAATCCTTTGGGACCATATTTGTGCTTCTTTCAGACATGTATTTCTACATCTCTAGTTCACAGAGTGCTTTGTTAACTATTTCCTTAATTCAAACGACACTTTCTCTTGACTTTCAATTTTCTGACTTAGAATCTCATTCTTCTTTTGTTTTTTTTGGCTAAGTTAGGATCCCATTCTTCATTCAACATGGTAATAACCATGTCCTTCTCCACTCTTTGTACACGTAGTATACAAGCCGTAGAGGACTCTCTGCCATTTCTGAGCTACTACGTCTGCAAGTACCAAAAGGGATGTCAAGTCTCGAGAGATATGGTAAACTCTCCAAGTGCAAATGGGGTCTCCACTTCCATTTCCATTGTAAGTTGAAGAACGGCAGTTCCATCTAGCTCTGGTTGCTATATCAGTTGGTGAATGGCACAAACTACACAAGAATTCTCATCAGATGGCGATAGAACATGCATGGTAGAACACCCATTCACACAAGAAGCTTCAATGTCTACAATGAATATAACTGCTGAACTGACATACTTTACACATCGCAGAGGGTGCAGCTGGTTATAGAACCTTAACCCTTCATGCAGTTTGTACAGGAAAATAAGAAAAAAATGAAAAGATTTGGCTGCTATTTCCTACTCGAGGACCATGTACAATGTAGGTTGACGTGAAGTTTTGGTTGAGCTCATTCACATGCATTTACAGGAAAATTCCATGTCTTGCCGTGGGAAAATGGCATATAATCTCTGACTCGGTTACATATGAGAAGAAGACGACCTAGGTGTAACGAAGATCCAGCACACTATCCTAAGATTCTAAGAACGGGACTAAATCTGCCATCTGAGTGTTGCCGCCTCTAGTAATCGCCAAAATCTCCCAAACTCATGAAGGATGCACAACTTCCTTCAAGAAAATCTTGGATAGGCATGAAAAGGCCGCTTTCCGCCAAGTCACACCTTTCACGATGTTTGGAAGGCCAGGGGAATTCTGTGCAGTTTGATCTGCGTGAAGAGAACCAAGAAGTCTCTTAGATGCAGAATCAGGGGAGAGGTGGTAGGCTGTTGACTCAGATGCTTCCAAATGAGAACGTCCATTCTGTCTGCGCAAGGAGAAAGGAAGAAATAAAAAGAAAAGATCCAAATCCAATATTAAGCAAGAAAGATAAGAGGGCTTCATAGTGTATGGCACCTAAGTAAATGAGTTGACTGGATATCCATTTGGCTGCTTTCCCATAACAGCTGGATCTGTCTTAGATCAATTTCTATCTCTTGCGGCGTTATCAGTTTCCTGCCAACATGAACATCCAAAAACATCAATTCAAAGAAGGGAGTGTGCAAAGCAAAGTAGATGGCGATAAACAAGTGGGTCTTACCACTAAGTTGAGTCTACAAAAAAATGTGTGGTACAATGAATATCATGGTGATGGGCATTTCTTATGAAAGGATGATCCAGCAATTGGCTTGCTGTTGGTCTTTCTGCCGGATTCCTACGAAAGCAACGCTGAAGGAAGTCCTTACCCTCAGCGGACAGTGTTTCAGGTATAGATGGGGACGCATGCAAAACTTTAAACATTGCTGCTGCCTGTAGCAATTTCAAAACTAATGCTCAACAAGAAAAGTATAGATAAATATAATAGTCAATAAGCTTTCCCAACATAGAAAAGGGATGTCATAAAACCCCACAATAATTATGCTGCCTTCAACCAAAAAAAAACAACTATACATTCTAAATGTTTATTCTTAAGGTGATTAACGCACCATTACCTGACTAACTCCACTCTCTCTCTCTAATTATACAGTTTATATGATTATTCTTAAGATGATCAAAGTAACAGGAATTGACCCCTCCCCACCCCACCCCGCCTCTTTCTTTTCTCTGGGGCAACAGTTAAGTGTGAAGTATACACAATCTCTTCAGATGTCAACAAAGCAAAGAAGAGTAGGTAACTAATATCCTTACAGTACATATATAATATATTTACCATTAGCAGAAGAATCAATCCATTAGCACTAGAATAGCTGGGGATTATGTAAAAAAAATTGTAACTGATAGCTTGCCATTACATAAAAGAATATGAATGTATCTATCTCCCCTGTAAGTTCATGAAGACTAGGAAACAAGGAAAAAAATAGAAAACAAGTTATGAATTGCATACCCCTTCGTATCCCTCCCAGGGATGTTTCCCAGTAAACATCTCAATAATTGTACAGCCCAAACTCCATATGTCAACAGCAAGATCATACCCTGAGTTTTTATTCATCATAGCTTGGACTACCTGAAAAAGAGAAATGAGAAAAAGTGAAGAATATGAAACGGATGTCTTAAGGACAAAAACAAAGAAAAAATACCTCTGGGGCCATCCAGTATGGAGTTCCCTTCAGTGAAAGCACAGCAGTAGCCCCACTTAACTGCTCAATAGAAGAAGTAAACCCAATGGAGTGTTAATCAAAATACAAACCCTGTATGAAAGTCATTATGGAAATTTTTTTCCATGAATCCCCCTAAGATATGATATAAAATTCAATTCATTTTCGCAAGTCATACTAAACAAGAAAATTCAGAGGTTGTTAAATGAGAAGGCCTTAGTTCAAAATTTAAGAGTCATATATAACAAAATAATGCGGAACGCAACCCACTAAATGTAGCCTCCATGTCTATCCGAAGACAAGATTTCATGCTTATACTGTTGGCATTTTAACAACAAAAATGTGAAACCTACATGTTTTGCCATTCCAAAATCGGCAAGCTTTACAACACCAGATGCATCAACAAGCAAATTCGCTCCTTTGATGTCCCTGATTAAAAAAGAAAGTGATTAAATAACTAAAATCTCAATATGAACCACATGAAAAAATTATTCCACAGACAAGAAAAATAAAAGAGTTGTCATCTTATGCACACAACCCAGAAGTTATGGTCGCTATGGGCAGCCAAGAAATAATATGTGAATCCATTGATGAACTTTAACCTAAGATGCAGAAAAGGTAACACAAAATCCCAGGCTTATAAAAGAATTTTTCTGAAAGGTAAATCACTATAATACTGCCTCTGTTAGTTGCTTCAAATGATATTATGGGAAATAATAATTGTTAGCCTCCCCTCTTATCCCTCTGAATAATAGGAAGAAGAGGGTCATGCAACCAAACACTAGATAAATATTCAGAAATGAACACTTGGAATAATCCTACAGTTGCTACCCTAAATACAATCTTATGAAGTTATGAAACAATCTGTCATGTTTGTTCAACACCGTTACATTTGAATTAGAAATAGTTGCTGCAAAAGTGGCACACAGTTTCATATCTCTGCTGCTCTGAAATCCATCAAGATATGAGCTTATGGAAATTTGACAAACATCATAAAGATAGGTGTTAGAAAAGTTGAGATAAAAAAATGAAGACAAATGAGGGGATTCAGATTTAAAGGAAAAACTTTTGAAGAGTGAAGAGAGGATGCGAAAGAACAAAAAAAAATCCTACCCTTAAAAGAGAGCTAACATAAGTGAGAAGAGGGAGATCAAGGACAGAAATTGAGTAATTGCATGGGCAGAGAGAAAGCGAGGGAGATGAAGGGCACAGACAGGGCAAAGAATTGGCTAGAGGACCCATTCCAAGCCAACATCTACTCTCTATATCATCATCATCATCATCATCAGAACCTTATCCTATTATTTGAGGTCGGCTACATGAATCCTGTTCCATCAAAGATTTCTATCAAGTGCTATATTTTGCTCCCTATATATGGGAGCACATGAAAGAAACTTCCTACTGAAGTAGACATTTAATAAACTTACTCACCAAAAGAACAACACAAGGCCATAGTAAAGATTGGTCGTATGACAGTTATTGGATACCCAAAGTTTTATACCATGCAGAAAAATTGACCTTTCAACAATTTGCATATTCTTGAATATATCCTTTGTTTAAAAATTTGCATTGTAAAAAATGAAGGATGGAGAATAATGAGAGAAGATTGTTCAAATAGGCAAAGGAAAAAGATAAATGTTTATTGACGTGAATGCAAGTCCCTTAAATTAATTTTTCACTCTTTAGTAATATAATTTCCTTTTTGGGGGCTTTGATCTTATAGAATGAGATGGTTCACTTATAATATGGCTTACTTCTTTATTCTATCTCATGATATGATCTTGGCGTCTTTTTCTGTATAATCATGCATATGTTAGGAAAATAATAAATCATAAAGAGAGATACAGCATCAGGTACCCCAATTATATGCATATTGTCTCTGTTAAGTGGTTATGTATATCACTATCTTCATTGAATGGAGGCATCCAGCGTCATTCAGGTGAGATACCTCCAGATCACTTACAGATGGAAAGAAACCTCATCATATACATTTGCTAAGAAAATATCAGCAAGACCCACTATGACTCAATTAACTTTTAGCTGCCATTCTATGTAATCATGCAAGTAGTTATAGCAGTGGACCACAAACTGTATTCCTATTAAAAGCATTAGTAGAAAAGGTTCTATTGTTACTTTCTCTAGCTTTTCTAAAGAGAGATGCTCTAGGGTTCTGTCTGACCGTCTGGGCCGAACAGCTTCCACTCCGGGGGGAGGAGTCTCTGGAACTCAGAGGGAGGAGTCGACGACTCCTTCCGAAGTCCTCCGGTGAGGGAGGCTGGTGCTCCCTCGCGGGGGGGCCGTGGAGGGTCGTCTTCCATCTTTCCAATGTGCTACAAGTGCGGGAGAAGAGGGCATATTCTCAGGTGGTCCCCTGCATTTCGGCGGGATCCGAGGACTAAGGGAGATGCTCAGGAGGAGAGGGGGTGTGAGAGACTGCTGCCAGGTGGCCGACGTGATGCCCTGCCTTTCGCCGAGGTGGTCAAGGGTAGGTCGAAGACCTCGCAGGGGCCCTCATGCTCAGGAAAGGTCGTAGAAGCAGGAGATTTGCCGACAGAGTACGTCCTTAGTCGCCGAAAATGGGGAGGAAGACTTTAGCAGTCTCTTTGTTGGTCGGACAAGTCAAAGATGGGGAAGTGAGGAGTAGATTAGAAGACAAAATTGGGGATGGATGGGAGGTGTTGAGGGTTCTAGCAGTATGCAGTGGTGAGGAAGAGACTTTGAAAGCGGTGGAGGTTGGGGTTATGGCGATCGGGGAAGCTTTTCTGGGCCTGCGGCGGTGGCCCCCGAAGTGGGGTACCTTCCCATCACTGTCGAAAAGATACTTCAGAGCATAGTTTGCCGTGGCGGAGCGCATCGGCCCGATCCGCCCGTATCAGAGCGGATCATGGGCGGGCCGATGCGTGATCCGCAAGGATCCGCCGGCCGGCCGCGTATCGGAGGATCCGCCCCGATATGCGGATCCGCCACTCTCCGCCCCCTTTAGATACGCCGATGCCCTGCGAATCAGGACTGTGCAGTCCCGATTCGCAGGAGTCCGCGCCGCCAGCCCCTTTCTCCCCCATTTTTCCCCCTTCTCCCTCAAGGAAACCCCAGATCTACACTCTAGGAGACCCAAGGAGGCTTCCTACGTGGATTGGAAGGTGCTTGAGGTGTTCTTGGGCTTCTCTCATCCTCTCTCATCCTTTTGACTGTTTTGAAGGTAACCCTCCATGTATCTTCAATTTTTTTCTATTTTGTGATGGATGGGAAGTATACTCTTGGGAGATGATGTTGCAAGTGATTAGTGTTCACTTGCAACCATTTCTCCCTTGAATCTTCCGTTTTTCACATAGATTTGCCCATTTTCTTCTAATTTCGAATTTCTGAAAATATTTTTTTAAAAATCAAAATAATTCAAACATGATATTGCAAGTGTTTAATGTTCACTTTCCACCATTTCTCCTTTGAATCTACATTTCTTACAAAGATTTGGCCATGTTCTTCCATTTTTTTATTTTCTGAAATTATTTAAAAAAACAGCCAAAGAAACATCAAAACCATGTGAATCTGGCCAAACTGGGGCAGAACCAACACTGCCCAACAGGTTCCAGGCGAATCGACCTGATTCGCCACGATTCAGGGCGAATCCGATTCGCCCCGAATCGGCGCACCAGCAAACCATGCTTCAGAGTCGCGCTAGAGGGCATTCCGATAGGGCTCTACGATGAGGTGAGGGTGACTTCCTGACTCGCACCTTTGGTCGGCTGGTCGAGGGCCCGACAAAATTCGTAGTGACCGAGAATAGGTTGATGATCCATGCGTCAATCCAAGCGAGTTCTCCGACAGAGCTTCTGACAACGATCGTTGCGGGGTTTGATGGCGAGAAGTTGGTGGTCCGGTGTTGTCTCCTGGAGGAGGTGCCTGATCCCCTGGCGCCGGTGCTAGGGCACAAGGGTCCATAGGTTGAAGATGGTCCCTAAGCAGGCGATTCGGATTCGAATTCGCCCAAGCCAACGGACCCCTAGTGTGGTTCCGAATTCGCCCTCCTGGTACCGTATCAGGCCAAGTGGTGTCCGGAAGCAAACCCATCCCCTCCACGAACCGAAAGCCCGTGGCCCACCCGCGAGACCCGATCTGCGGCCCAACAACTTATTCGCCAATGGTCCGGAGCCGTTTACCGGTCCATCAGGGCCCGATAAGGGCCGTCCCCTTCAAGCAATAGCAGAATGCAACCAGGCGGTCCCCCATGGCTGTAGTCTGACGGAGCAGCAGTCGGATGAACATCTCTTCCGGGCAAAGGGCGGCAGTCGACATTCCCGATGGTCCTTGCAGCTCACTCTATTCTATGGAATAGAGAGTGGAGCCCTGGGCTGCGCAACTAGATGGAGGGGGGGTAGGAGTTTGCTCAGAAGGGGAGGCCTTGCGGCTCGCTCTATTCTCTGGAATAGAGAGTGGAGCCATGGGCTGCGCAACTAGATGGAGGCGATGTGCTTGGAGGGGACAACGCTTCTGGAAGGATGCTCCATCTGCCCGAGTCGGGAAGCTGGTGTCCTCACCCTTGTCAATGATCCTCTTGGCGGAGAAACCTTTTTTGACTCCATCAACGGTGGATTTAGGGGGTTCAACCCAGACGCCCTGGAGGTGCAGGGCACCTTGGACTTGGTTATTTTTCAGCACCAAGATGATGGGGAGTTGGCTGGTGACACATCTATGGAGGTTGGGGGAAGGAAGCTGATTGTGCACGATGGCGGTAAATGCGGTGTCTCTTCGGCACTGCGGTTGGAGCTATTGAAGACCTTGCTAAAGAAAGCAGAAACTCTTTGTATAGAACAAGCTAAGGAGGTGGCGGGGATACTGGGTATTTCTTCGGTTGGGGCGCGAAAAGGATTTGAAGGGGGCTTATGTTAAAGTTTTTAAGAGGAGATGTGTTAGTATCGGGCAGTTGTGAGGGGGATGCAGAGGGAGGAGGATGAGGTGTCTGAAGAGGGGAGGAGAGAGGGACTAGTGTTATCTAATGAAGATCCTCTCTTGGAACATTCGGGGTCTTGAGGGAGCAGAAAAAAGAAGGGTTGTCAAGGAGTTGGTGTACAGATGCAAGGTGGATGTTCTATACGCGCAGGAGACTAAGTAGGATGAGGAGCTAGATGCATGAGAGAGATAGGGGGAGCCCAACTAACATGTGGAGTGGCTTCGACAGCTATAGGGCCAACTTGAGGGGGGGGGGATCATGATCTTGTGGAGCCCGTTCGAGGTGGTGGAGGTGCTGGAAGATAGGGTGGTGAGCAGGTGGGCAATCTTCGTGCACTTCAAGGCGGTGAAGGACGACTTTTCTTGGGACTTTACTGGGGTTCTGACCCCCAACAGGAAGGATATAAGGCAGCTTTGGGGGGATCTTATGCTATTTCATCAATCTTCAGGAAGACCTTGGTGCATAGGAGGGGATTTTAATGATATGATACATCCATCGGAGAGGCTTGGTACTTCTTCGACTAATGGGTGAATGGAGGATTTTGATGACTTTATCCAGGAGGCAGCTTTGGTGGATATCGGCATGTCTAGTGGCTTTTTCACCTAGTCTAACTTTAGAACAGAGGCTTCTTGCTGAAGGTTGGACAATTCTTGGTTTCAGTGGACTAGGAGGATCATTTTTCTCATACATAGGTTGCAGCACTGACCAGAATGGTGTCCGATCACAAGCCTATTCTATTGAAGACTTCCAGAATTCAGAATAGGAGGAATAGCTTTAGATTGGAGCTGTTTTGGATGAGGGAGGGTAATTTTATGGAGGTGGTGGCAGAGGCTTGACGTGCTGTGGAGAGTGGGCCTTCAGCTATGGGTACTCTTTTGAGGAGGCTGAGTCACATTACTCACGTATCGACATCTATGTAATCAGAGGCGAGAGGCGATTGAGGCGATCAAGAGGTCGCCTCAGCCTCAAAGGCCTAGGTGATGGCCTAGGCGATTAAACAGATATATTATAAAATAATATATATAGTTAAAATATGAATATATCTATAATATCACCTAAATATGTGCATAAAACTAGTATATTTCATAAAATTAGTCATTTATATATGCCAAATAATTGTATGACTTACTAAATCTATTCATTTCTATATGTAAACTAACTAAAATTTAAGAAACTAAATTGCAAGTAAATAAATAGGCCAAGTGGGCCTCTTTATGGGCCAATATATGGGCTGGACAAGGGCAAAAAAGGTGGAATTGATGGTTTGAAATCGCTGAGACGAAATGGGCAGGGGCGAGGCGATCTGAGGTCGCCTCACCTCATGGCCTAAGCGATCACCTCAATCGCCTTTGATAACATAGGTTGAGATGTTGGGAGGCGGTAAGTCCCTACCGAGAAAGGAAACCAAACTTAGAATACTACAATAGATTGATGCTTGAGACAGTTTAGAGGAGGCAGGTCTTCTGGATGAGGAGGATAGGGCTGCTCGGGACTCTCTTAAAGAGTAGTCTGAGGACATCTTGTGTAAGGAGGAAATCTACTGTAAAGAGAGGTCTAAAGACAGAAGGATCAAAGAGGGAGATAGGAACACAACATATTTTCAGAGGGTAGCCTCGGGCAAAAAAAGGGTTCATGATGTCTCACGCATTAGAGTTGGTGACAAGACTACCACACAGGAGGATGACATTAGAGGAAAGGCAAGGGACTTCCATCAGAGGCTATTCTTGGAGGATAGCTTCAGGTCAAGGCTCTAGGAGGGTTTCTTTCAGTAGCTATTAGCAAAGGATAGTGTGGCTATGAACCAATTTGCTCAGAGGAGGAGGTTCGTAGGGTAATTTTTGCATTGGCAGGGGACAAGGCACTGGGACCTCATGGCTTTCCTGTGACTTTTTACCAGAAGCGCTGACACATTGTTAAAGAAGACTTGATTGCTGCTGTGGTGGAATTCCAGAAGGGAAGGGCTCACTTGGGAGGAGTTAATAAAACTCATATTATGTTGATTCCTAAGAAAAAGGAGGCTTCTCGGTTTTCTTATTATAGGCCGATAAGCCTATTGAATGGTTCTTATAAGATTTTGTCTAAAGTGTTGGTTTTTAAGTTGGCTCCTGTGATGGATAGGCTGGTGGATCATGGCCAGGGTGCGTTTATCAAAAGCAAACACATTCTTGATATTTTTTTAGTGGCCCACAAATACTAATTTGCTTTAAAGCAAAGCAGAGGGAAAGGGTTAGCCTTGAAATTCGATTTTGAAAAGACTCATGCTATGGTCAACTGGCTTTGCTTGCTTCATATTTTGGAGAGGATGGATTCTATAATAAGTGGATCAGGGTGTGTGTTTCTTTGACTGTTTTTGTTGTCCTCATCAATGGTATACCGTCAGTGTGGTTTCATGGTGGGTGTGGCCTTAAGTAGGGTGGTCCTCTTCCCTGCTGCTTTTTTGTCTTGGTGGCTAGCATTCTAGACAAGATGTGGGTGAGGGCGTAGGTAGATGGACTTACTAGCAGGTATTCAGGAGGCTCGTAGAGCCCATTTCACATATGCAGTATACTAATAATATTTTTCTATGTTTGGCTGAGGAGGATCATACTGTTGTACTTTGTAGATTTTGATGATCACAAAACACCAAATTAATTTAATTTCAAGTTAATGACTTCATGTGACTCCATGTGAATTATGGTTTCATATCTATATTGAGGATCTAATATGTGTGCTAGTGTGCAGAAAACAAGCTCTCTTGTCATTGAGAAATGTGCTTCAATTGGCACAAGATCATTTGAATCAAGGTGAAGACTGATTAGTCAACAGATGAGAGGATCGTCAGAAACTGACAGTCCATCAACCGAATCCTGCATATCGATCAATCGATGTCCACCTAGAAAGTGCCAAAACCACCAATTGTCAGTCGATTGACCGAACTTTGATTATCAGTTGACCGATACTTCCAGTGGACAGTTTCTCCACGTCAAGAAAAAACGGTCGACCGAACTCTGATTATAGATTGACCGAACCTCGTTCTAGAGCAATAGGTTTTCAAGTCAGGGAAACTGGTCGACCGATAAAAGGAAATCGGTCGACCGATTCCACGACAGGGTTTCCTTATTTGAAGAGGACTCTTTCCTCCATTGGGTTTCCTGCCAAGATTCCATCCAAGACACGACCTTGTGGAGCTAGGCTATAAATACCAATGAGTTCTGAAGCCACAGAGATGCACCATCGTCCAAAAGGTTGTCTCCAACAAAAGGGCTAGGGTTTCAAGTGTTGTGAACATGTTGCTGCAACCCACTGGTTCTACATCAAGACCAAGCCTCTGGAGATCGAGTTGCTGCTACTTGGAGTTGCTAGAACCTTCTTCTTGATCAAGTTAACGTCCAAGAAGCTAGAGTTGTGAAGTTTGCATTACTCACTTCAGCAAACTTCAACTACAAGACGGGGATTCTGCTCATATCTATGTTATTCTTTTATCTCTTTGTCTCTTGGCTTTAAGGGTTCTTTAGAGTAATCTTATTGATTTGTTGTTATATGATTGTGATTGGGTTGTAAGCATGTGGTGGGTTCTAATTTACTTGTACCCATGAAACAAGAAACGTGGTTTTGGGGTTGGTGTTGTCCCCGGGAAAAAACAACAATGTGGTGGTGGGTTATCAGCTTGTACCCATTAAAACAAGTTAGGTAGTAATCCTCACAGGGTGTGAGGTGGTGGACGTAGGCGCACGCGTTGTGTGGCCGAACGACTTGAAAAATCATGTGTGTGCTTGTGCTTTGCATCCATCTCTTCTACCTCCCTTCTATACACGCATAGGATAGCCGGTCACGAGAGTCTCACCTTAAGTTACAATTGTTTCCACTGTGTTATTTACTATGTCAACCTGTTCAGAATAGTTTGAATTTGTTTCAGGTGAAAAAGAATTTAATTTGTTCCAACCAATTCACTCCTCCCCTCTTGGTTGGGTATTGCACACAGCGACTTCTTCACATCACATTTGCCTTTCATGGTGAGATTTTTGCTTGAGCTGTTAAAGGAGGTCAATGGCCTGAAAGTGAATTTTGATAAGAGCCTTTTGATTGGGGTGAACATGGAGGAGATTTCTCTGTGGAAGGCATCCACAATCCCGGGTTGCAAGACAGGGTGAGATCCTCTGATTGGCTCCCTATTGTTCAGAGGTTTGACTCTAGATTGGCAGCCTAGAAGGCCAAGTATTTGTCTTATGGAGGTAGATTGGTTTTATGCAGCTCGGTACTACAATCTCCCGACATACTTTTTTTGTCCATGTTCAAAATTCCCAAGCAGGTGGCAAAGAAATTGGAAGGCATTTGGTGCAGATTCTTTTAGTAGTGGAGCAAAAGTAGGGTTTGGCATGATGTGGCATGGAGGAGAGTGACCAAGAGTAGGGAACAGGGTGGCTTGGGGCTGAAGAATATCTAGGATTTCAACGTGACTTTACTTGTGAAATGGTTGTGGAGATTAGGAGCTGGTGAGGATTGCCTGTGGAATACTATTATTAGACAGAGGTACTTTGGGAGCTCTAGAGATGGGACTTGTCTTCTTCTCCGAGATCCATCACTTCCCCCTGTGATGGGACATCTCTTCCTGTAGGAATATTGTCCTTGCGGGTACCAAGATTTCGGTGGGGAAAGGGGACTTGGCGTTACTCTAAAGGGATAGATGGTGTGGGGATCTCCTGTTTTTGTGAGGACTTCCCCAACCTTCACCAGGTGGTGGTGACTCCTCTTAGTTCAGTCTATCAGGTTCTTGACCCTTTCCCTTCCTGGGAGGGTGTGGGAACCTACTTTCAGGAGGAGTTTGCGACAGCCAGAGATTCGTCTGTTGGAGGATCTACGCACATCTGTCCTCCTTTTCCTTCTTCGATGCTATAGATCGGTGGACATGGAGGTGGGAAAACAGAGGTACTTTTACAATGAGATCAACATATCAGATCATTTTGGATGGTGGGCTTCGACATGGATTTCAGTTTCAGGTTTGGAAGCCGCAGAGCCCGTACAAGGTGAAGGTTCTCAGCTGGAGAATCTCCCTTAGTCGGCTCCCAACGAGGGATAGACTCCTCTGCCTCTTTTTGGAGCTGCCATCTTTGTGTGTTCTTTGTGAGGAGGAAGAGGAAACTATGGATCACTTGTTTGTGGGTTATTCTTATGCTTGATTGTGGGAGGCAGTGGCAGCTAGTACTTGAGGTGATATTCCTCTGGACGGTGATGTGCATTCATTCTACATAAGTGGAGGAGACGTTGGCCAATCAAGGGAGATAGCACGATTTGGTGGCTCATTCTTCATGCTACGTTGTGGATGATTTGGAGCATTTTTCGTAGGGCGGCTAGGGATGCTGAGTATCTTTTTGATGTAATTTGTAGTAGAGTGAAGGAATGGGAAGCTAAGCTTTGTAATGTGAATCAACAACATTCATCTCTTTTTGCTTTGCTGGAAGGGGGGGGGGGGGGTAGAGAGAGGTTGTGTGTTGGGGGTGGTTGGTGGTGTATAGGCGGGCTGTGCAGTTTTTTGCGCATCTTCTTTAGAGCCTATACTTGTAAATTCTTTCTACTTTTTTATTTTCAATCACCTAGAAGGTTGGATGTCAACTCTGCAATGCAGCATAGCATGACTAAGCTTCTTAATCAAATTCTGAAGAGATTACCTCTCAAATCTCTGACCACCAAGTTTCCTAGAATAGTAACAAAAAGAAGATCAAAAATATTTCCAAAATTCAATATATAAAGCTAATGCTGCAATATCTCCTTGCTAAATTACTACAACAAAAATGAGAGTTAACAATGCAATGATAAAGATAACTAAATGACAACTGACAATATAAATCCCTTCCGCTCTCCCTGGCTCCAACATCCAATTTTTATTCCTTCATTAGGATTAGGAATATGAAGGCAACTAGTAAGCTTCCCCCTCACCCTCTCTTCCTCCCCTCCCCCCAACACCCAAACCAAACTGAAGCATTGATGCTTTTAAGGCAACGTAATTTTGTAATGTCTCAAGGAACAATAAACTCAGTCTAATGGCCTGACAATATCAAGATGGGGATCACCCAAGTAAAAGAGGATTAGAAAAAATTTCCTTTCAAAGTGATAACTTGGACAACATCATCTGGCTTAAGGAGGACTTTACAGAGATACATGCAATTTATAAATAAGCTATGGAAGAACCTGTGCATAGTCTTTTTGTTGTGCAAGTAGGCCAATCCTTTAAGAATATGACGAGTGAAGTTGCGAACCACAGACTCGGTAATGGCTCCAAAATGTTCTTGAACATACTTATGTATTGAACCAGGATAAACATACTCCAAATAAATATAGAATCGATCTTCAATCTGCATTTGCAGATGAAAGTCATTAACAATACCCTGTTGCAGAGGAGAAAAGAAAACTAGTGAAAGTATTAGGCAAAAATTACTCACGATTTCACTTCCATAGTACTGCACAATATTTGGATGTTTCAGTTGTCGGAGAACCTTTATTTCCTGCAATGATAGCAAACTTTAAATGAATAAGAGTCTAACTGAGGTCACCATACCAATTAATGATACGAAAAAGAGAAAAGCATAAGATCATTTATTTACTGAATAATAAGCAAAGTAGACCTTTCCAGAGGGTGCTTTTCTTTTTTCTCTCTGATTTTATCACAAATTGTTACCTCAAATAGTGAGACGGGACGATTACATGGGTAGGAGGTCTTTGGGGGGGGGGGGGGGGGGGACTTTGCAGAGGTATGATGGAGGCCACAATCAAAGATGGGAAGAGAACTGCACACCACAAGATTAGGCCATACAGGCATCAACTAAATCAAGTGTACAATTCTATGCCCTTGAAAACACTCAACACTCTTCAAAAGCACCATGTCACCATCCCTTCCCTTGTCAGAGTAATATTTGTAATTTGTATAAACAACATATTAAAAAGAGCAGCATAGGCCTGAAGACTAGTCTAATCAGGACGTCACACAGTAGTATGGACTTCAACAGCAGGTTAGCCAAACAATCATATGCCTTGAAAGATTTGACTCCTATACTACCACTGCTCTCAAAACACATGCAAAGATAAAGATAAATTTGAATCAACTTGGAGAAGATTAGATACTGATAATAATCCTAGAAAATATAAAGCTCAAATAATGAATGTGCGAGGAAGCATCTAAAAAAATATATATAAAAGCCAATAGCTGGCAGCGACCACCTCTCTTCCTTTCTTTGTACTGAGGTAGAGCAGGATTTGTTCATCCTTGTCTTTGTTTATTTCCTACTAGACTGCAATCTGTACTCTTTTCTAATTATTGCAAGGTTGGGAACAGTAGAAAATCAAGAGAATAATGATTTTGCATCTTCTCAAAGCCGTTTAATGAACGTGGTTGCCAAGAATGAGTTCCCCAGATCCATTTTTATACAATCACGTGTGCATGATATAAGAGTCCACATAAACAGGAATATGGCATTCATCCTTCATAGTTGTTCAGAATATTTGTTGAAAATGGCTAAGATGAATAATTCTGCATGTAAAAGATTAGTCATCTACATAAACATCTTAAAGCCCTAAGCCCATTTCAAAAAGTTGCCTCAACTGTCATTGTTCTTCCTGAAGCTTATTCTGATGCATAACCCACTGATGATGTCCTGTCTCGATAAAATCAGGTCCCAAGGAGGCCCAACTGATGCACATGCATATGCATTGTCCCATAGTCAGGTATGTGAATGCTCATAATTAACATCTCTAAAGTTTGACAACTTACATCTTCCCAGTAAAACCTCCCCTATGAAATCCGTTTACCCTTTTCCCAGCAATTCCCAAGATCTTAGCAATACACACTAAGTTAGATTCAGACAAAAATATGTAGTCCAGATAATGAAGCTAACCGAGAAAGAAAGCTTACAGTATAACAATGATTACTTACAGTTACACTCTTTTTTTTTTTTCACCTGTTCATCATGAATCGATGATGAACCTCTCTGCTCATTTTTTGTCTACGAACCTGACTGGCAGTCTCTCTCAATACACATAGAAGAAAATGAAGTATGTCCCAGTTTAAACCTCATTTTTAGCCTACCACTTATGCCACTAAGGATTAGCACAGATAACTAACTCCTCCATAGCAACCAAACAGATCAATATGCCATCCTTGTAATAACGATGTCTAATGAATTCTAACACTTTAACCTTCAATATTTCAAGAAAATCACTCCCATCCTTTCTGCATGCAACTACATACATTTAACACAAGGGGGGGGGGGGAAAGAATATTGATATATAGACTGACCACTTGAAGGGGGGAACTAATAAAAGTCCCCATTTTTGATTGCTCAGAAATTTGATTAAAAGCCAAGAAAAATCTTTAGGATATTAAGAGACTTCCAAAGCTAACATAGCAAACTGCACTATAGCCCCTAATCAAACAACCATAACTTTAACAGCATACGAGTTATCTCAGAAGACCCAAACAATTGCACATCTCTATCTGGCAACTAATTCTTCTCTTCTTTGGTATCACAAGCCAACCACCAAACTAGCAAATGTTAGTTGGGAAAAAAAATAAGTAAAGAAATTCATCAAATTCAAATATTGTTGGTTATCAAAAAAAGATGCAGGATAAATGAACATAATCAGTGCTATCCACATCTGTAAGAAATGGAACCTGCTCTAGCTGCTTTATACATTCAGCAGATTTGGGGTCACCAGGTATCAAATTAACCTCTTTCATCGCACATAATGCTCCGGTATGCCTGTTAATAAAATTGCAGTTCAAAGGTGAGAAATAAACTTAGACATTACCATTGTCAAACCCTTATAATGCACATACCTATTGGTGGCAACATAAACATGCCCAAATGTACCACTTCCTATAAGCTTCCCTTTCTGCCACTGGTTCTTTACAGGTGCTGACTCATTTGTCAGACCAGGCTGATGAGAAGATAATGGTTGTCCAGGCAAGATGGCACTTGGAGGCAAAGGCAGTGGATGGAAAGCAATATTTCCATTACCATCATGAGATGATGCAGAGGTCTCTTGGTACTTCGTCTGCAATGGCGAGGCAGGCCCACTTGGATTTCCTGACATTATTCCAGTAGTTTTCGCAGTTGGACTATTCACTGGTGAATGATCAATGCTAGCTCGAATCATCTCTGGTGATGTTTGGGTGGAGTATCCTGCTGTCATATCTATAGAAGGAAATTCTGGTGCTGACCAAGTCACAGGACCATCAGAGGACACATAATTAGAAGGGTGATAATCCCCTGTACTCAATCTTCGAGGGCTAAACAAAGGACTTGAGAAACCACTAGTTGGAGCACTTCCAAGAGGCACCTTCAACCTGATCTCAACACCTTTAGCGGCACATTTATCTTCAAATACACTTTTGCAATGGCTAGACTTAACCTGATTTGATGTTGCATCAACATGTTCAATACCCTTGCCAACATTGTAGGCTAGCCTATTGCATAGGATAAAAGAGCAAAAGAAAAATATGTCAACTTTTCTTTTAACATTCCTCTGCTAGACAAAATATTAAGTAAATAATTTTTTTGACGAGACAAAAGAAAATCATTGATATCCCCTTGTTTAATCAAGTTGAGAGGTATCATTGAGCAACAAGAAGCACAAATGAATGTATTTGGATTTTAGAATGTGTAAGAAGTGCCCGATCATTTTTATGAGATCAGAAAGAGAATTCATTCCCTGAATCAAAACCCTAGCAGAAGTAAGTTATAAGTTTCTCCAAATGATTCTAGTGAGAAAAGTGCAGGATCGAAGGAACAATTCATTATTTCATGAAATGTCTGGTATAATCCCTGGATAGCATTCAAGAGTGAGTTTCGTAATTGAACTGCTGGCCACATAAGTGATAAGTCTCAGCAATTGTTGTTCCAGAAATTAATTTTAACCACCAGTCTGGATAGAAGCAATAAATTCATGTAGGCTTAGCATAAATTCATTTCAGGGTATAACCATAGTTTGGATTGTAAAATTGGATAATACCACAAAGCCACTTGAGTTTATCATAGACCTGAAATCTTCCCCCAAACATGTTTTCCACAAACCTACTCAGAGTTGATTTACATAGAGATATCTCCAATAAACAGAATTTAACATAAACTCCCTGTGAAGAGCAACAAAACACGAGTTAACAAAAAATCTACTAAACACATTCAAGAAATAAATGCATCCACGATAAACCCACCCGTGTTTCCTTAAGATGAAAATGTCACTGTAAAGACCCACAAAGGAAAGATGTAAGTTTGCACCCAGTTAGAAAGGAATGAAGCTCTACGAAGCAAAATAGATCTAGAATTCGGTAAAATCTCAACCTTGAAAATGAGAAGTGAGTCGCGAAGTTGTATGAGGAGAGGACAGGTTTTCCCAACTAATCACATGAAAAATAAAATAAAATTATTAAATGTCCTAAATTGTCATAATTGGAATCACATGCTCTCTGGGCCGTACGCCGTACCACGACATTCTCTCACCTCCGAATTCATCGCAAGGTGGAACTCAATTATTCCATTTTCTATCTCGTCTGGTCGAATCAATTAACCTACGACCAAACTAACTGCGGGTTCTCTCACCTCCCGAAATGGGTTGATGCCGAGAGCCTTTCCCCGATTGGCTCCACCAGCGAGACAGATGATTCACAGGTGCCATTTACCTCCTTCCCATCCCCTCTGTTCGGAGCCCCTCGGGGAGCAGACATCTGACGCCGCTGTGGAGTACCATATGAAAATCCCGTCGACGCCGACTCCACTGGCAGCGGCAGCGGCTGCGGCGCCGCCACCGACGACGTCGACCTGACGCTGGACGACCTCGACACGGGAGGCACGGCGCCCCACCCGCTGCCTACACCACCAGTCCTCAGGCCTCCCATATCCAGGTCCGTCAGGTGCCGCAGCTTCCTCTGCCGCGTCAGCCGCGGCTGTTGGTGCCCGCGCCCCCCGCGGCGGCTCCACGCGATGCCAAACTGACGCGGCGGGGACGGTGGCGAGGTCGAGCATCTGGGGGAGGAGGACGAATCGGAAGAGGGCGATTGAGCGATCTTGGACCGAGAGCTCCCTAGCTTCCACCACGGCATCGCCGCCGCTGCCGCTGCTCCTCCCGCCGCAGCCTATGGGGGAGGAGGAACATTGGTGTGGCGACGACGCGACACACCCAACCCCCGCCCCCTTCTTCTCCGCGTCCGGGAACGGGAATGGCGCGGTGGTCGTCGAAGGGGACCTTCAAATTTGCGTATTTGCCCCGCCACCTCTTATTAACGAAGCCGGGCCCCACAAAGCGACAGAAAATTACGAATCCCCCCCCTCTTTCTTTATTAATTACGTCAACTCAGATAACCGCGTCAGCGTATCGACCTTTTTCTCCCTATCAAACTACACCGCAGTTCCGATGGCCTCCTCTCTCCTCTCTGGCCGTTCGATCGGTGCTTCGAGCGATCATAACCGACGGTTAATGATAGCGAAGGATATAACTCGAGATTAGACTCTAGCTAGATATTTATCGATGGACGATTTTTTTTTAAAATATACATTTAATTATAATAATTTTAAAATTATAAATTTAAATTTAATGATTGTTATTAATAATAATAGAGGAGTAGTTTTTAAGGATATATTAAATTAAAATTAACACATATAACATAAAAAAACAGTATATTTTCTTTAAGTTGAACATATTAAAAAAATTAAAACTAAGAAAAAAAAATAAAAACTTGAATAAATAGTGAGTTACTGTAGCACCTACAATAAGGGTCTATTTGGTTGCATGTAAAACAGTTTTAGAGGGAAATAGTTTTTAACAGAAAAACTTTTACGTGAAAATGAAAACGTAATTGTCTATTGGTTGTTAGGAAAATATAAAGTTGTATGGAGGAGTATGAGATCTTATGATCTACTCAAATGAGAGAGAGTCATATACTCCTTGTGTATTAACACTATTCATCAAAAATTTTTATTTTTATTTTTTTAATATTATTAAAAAATAAAAAAAATAAATAACTAATAAAAAATAAATAACTTTGACAAATATAATTTAAAGTAAGAGAAAATAAAATAAAAACACAATTTGAATGAATAGTATCTACAAATATTTAATAAAAAAGTAAAAATAAATTAACTAATGAAAAATAATTAAATTTAAGAAAAATTACTTAAATGAGTGAAAAAAAAATAAAAAAATAAGTTGCATGAATAGTGCCCGTAACATGTCACTGTAGCAACCATCTGTAGCGGCTTGGAAAATGGCATCCGCGTGGTTACCACGGATGCCAAAATCCGGTATTTCAGTGATTTAATTTCTGAATTTTAGTTTTCAATGGTACCATATGACATAAAAAATTAAGTTTTCCTGAAAACTACTTCCTCATCCGGGTTTTCCGTGCAAACAAACGGACCCTAAGTTATTAAAGCGCTACATAATTGCTATTTATATAAAAAAATTTGTTATGTTATTTTTTTTATAATTTTTACAAATTTATAAATTAAAATAATTAACATTACCCAATCTAATTTTAAAAATAAATAAAAATCAAAAAGAAAAAAGAAACAGCTTGAATGAATAATGAGTTATTGTAGCTGTCACGTCTCGAAAATTACGTAGCAGAAATATTTGAAGAATTAAAGTCGATATTTCGAGACGTGAGCAGTCGGCAAAATAAGTCTCTAACTAGCGAGTACTAATTGTGTATCAACACCAACATAATAATAGGGCCCAAATAATGAACTCAACTAAACTTGTATTCAAATCTCAGTGCTTTGTCTTATTTCAAAATGCAACTAATACACTCTTTTACTGTTGAATAAAAAGGAAAAGTACATATATCCTCACTACCTACTACATTGATCTAACACTCAAGTACTAATAATAGAAACTAAGATTGGAATGCTCATCACTCTGACGCATTCCCTTCATAGTCTTGACCTTCCGCTTCACTCTCGATATCACCTATGATGTGGAAAAGTAGGGAATGAGCAAACTAACCCAGTAGAATTTATATCTCAATGTGCAGGTAATGATATAAGTGATTAGCAATTTAGAACTAGGCAAGTACGATTAACTAGATATGCATGAACGATAAATCCACGCGTACATGATACATGAACAAGATAGGTTGAACGATAGTAATTGAACAAGATTTAGAATGAGGTAAAAAGATAGGACTAGCAGTAGATCACTTTGTACAAGCACACAATATATCACTTATTACAATAAATGCAGGATGGCCATATCACGCAAGCAAGCACGCATGAGCACGAAATTTTATCACTCAACACTTAATTAGGCACGAAGACACTAATGTGCACTAAGGATCTATGTCACCTTGGAATGCACACTAGGACACGTGTATGTGGTTATTGTATCTAGCATTTAACACGACACTATTTTCCAGCACAGGTGTAATGCCAGTAATCATTATACCCCATGGTTAACAATATATTTATGACTCACCATCATTAGTGCTAGACTGGAGCCCTTGGACACTCGCCATGCCCGATCAACATCTCACTTAATTTCAATAGTAGATACTCACAGTCATTAATGTCCAATAACAAGAGTTTCAAGATGTAAGCAATTGTATGTCATGTTCATGATAATGATGTCAAGAAATAACAAGTCATGTGAACTTAATTTCATGATAACAATAGTCGAAAAATAATTTTGGCAGCTGATGCTGGTTGCCAGTCGCAGTCTGCCGCCGCCGACGCCTTCGGGATTTAGCGACCCAGCGCTCCCGACGAGTGGGTCCTCGGCAGGTCAGGGGGGGCCAAAGATCACTCAATCGCTACGCGAGGTAGGTCCAGCTGGCCTTGCCCCTGTTAACCTTGTAAGCTTGATATGGAAGGGCTCGAGGATCTCAGGCCGCGACACCTTCCCCCTTTGTGGCTGGCAATCGCCAGTTGCAATCCAGGAGGGCACCCGATGATCGTGCCCCTTGCCTTGAAACCACCCCTTGGTATAACAGGGAAATAAGAGACACATATTAAGGCAATGGGCAGTGGCCTGCCTTGTATAAACCCCCCTATAAAAACAAAGGAGAGACCACCAAACAAAGGTATGCTACTTGTGACATTGAAACCCTCTTCCCCTCTTTCATATGTCTAACTTGGGCGTCGGAGTGTCTCCCCACCGAGGTGACTCGGTGGTTTCTGCAGGCTGGAGCTCTGTCGAACCTCGCCGACGAGGACACGCCATCACCTCGGGGCCCACTCAGATTGACTCTGGTCAACCCCCTTTTGCTCTTGCAGCAACATGCATAACGATGCAATTTACACTTTAGTTAACTCTTTACATTAATGGCTTAAGTCAAGATTATAAATCCACATTCACGAGAACAAGATAAGAGGGGAAGTGCATTCTATCTCCAGGGAACTTCAATGGTACAACCAACTCGGTTTCTATGAGGGAATCCATAGAGTACGGAGAATTACGGAGGTCTTAAGAGAAAGGTCACTAGTTTGCCGATATGGAATGACCGGCCGAGAGTTTCCAATCCCCCCAAGAAGTGTTGCCTATAAGTGCAAGAGTGCAGTGTAGACGTGTCTCAATCCACAATCCATCGGTTTAAAAACAAGCGGAACGCGAGTAACATGACGATATAATACTAGACATGCACTATTCTCAACATAATTTGCATCATTTTAACATGGCATCAATTCACTTTAACAAGCTAGAACATGAAGATGAATAAATTATTCGCATAAGAGATGGGTTATGCAATCAAGAATAATTAGAATAAGCTTGAGATCTTTATGTCTTTTTCATGGGTTAACACGTTTTAAGCCACTGGGTAAACTGTACACACTTATCATAACCATAACATGAAACCGTACACTCTAGACAGAGCAAAACATGTCTCGAATAGGCTTTTTAAATCGCGACGGATATAGTCATCACTATTTAAAAGGTTTAAAAGGGTAAACACAAGGGTTCAATCAGTCTTCTAAATCGCGACGAGGTTAACGGTCGTGTTTTAGAAACAGTCAATACGAATAATCGATTACAGGGAAGAAACGTAATGGTTCACACTGATGCGTTCATAGAAATCGGCACAGAAACGCGACGGCCATGATGGACGCGTTAAAGGCAATCGGTATAGGGTATCGATTAACGACATCAAAATGCGACGTGCATGTACGACACATTTATGCAAGACTTCTTAAATACGAAATAGGCACGAGACCCAAGGGCGAGAAAATGATAGAATCGCGACGACATACATGGTCCCGTTATTGACATGCACTAAAAACGATGATGCACATAGTTTGATGTAGTCGGATCCTATCAGAACAGGTCCAAAACCGCGACGATATGGGCTGTCACCTTTAAGGTAATCACGACGGGTTACCCTGTTGTGATACCAGTGCCTAATACGCGACGTCTGTACTGGTCGCATTTTGGGGTTCAACCCGAAAAAGGTGAAAACTGTGTGTCCATGCATGCAACGCTTATAACTCATGATCTAGGGCTCTTGGAACAAAACTATGAACATGAAAGTTGTTGGGTACGAGGAGTAGAAGAGAACTATGATTTTGGTTTCACATGATTTGACCTCGAGATGCGTGAGAACCAACATGAACGTAAAAAGCCCTAATCATGCACGACCTTTGGAAAACGCTTAATACAATGCTCGATGAAAATTAGGGAAAACAGGTGCATATGAAAGTAGACTCGATGATCTTTAACTTGGTAGAGGATTCATTCATGTTTGACCCGAGATCGATGTTAAGAAGAGCCTTCTGCAGGTCGATGCAGAATGACGGTAGGGAAGATAGCTCCGGTTGGGGTGATCTCCTCCTCCTCTGGTGCTTAAGCTATGCTCCTCATGACCTCAGCTTATGGTAAACTCGCCCCCAAGGGTTTTAGGGAGAGTATTTAAAGATCTAGGGTTTCTAGGAGTCCTAATGTGTCTAGGAAAGAAGAGTTGCGGTTTTGGGTTAAACCCTTCCATGTTTTGGGGATTCACCTGTGTGTGGCTTGGGAAACATCATACCATGGTTAGGCATGAATTTGGGTTGCGATGTAAGGCTAATTGCCTTTGGATTTGCTCTAATTGTCTCTTCCTATTTTCTGCTCAATTAGGGTTACGAATTTTTATGGTATTTTCTTACTTGATTTTATTCTGGGCCAGAAGTTGCCCAATAGTCCAAATCCGATAATGGGCTATTCATACATGTTGTTTGAGTCTCTCCATCATTTTTAATTTAATTTATGATCACATTGGATACCCATGATAATGGATTTCCGACCTATTCCCTAATTATGATAATTAGTCACCACACGACTTAAACTTGGCCAATCGGATTTTTCATTGCACGAATTTTATCGTAGGTCATTTTGGAATATTGTCTAGAGTTGAACTGTGATTTTGATGGACTTTTCAGTGTGTTCTTGTACATACGATAATGGTACGTATGTTTTTACTATTTCGAAAATATTGAAATTATAATTCTTTATTTATTTCTAATTTTATAATTAATGAATTTTTCGGGGTCCTACACCCTCCCCCACTTAAGAGAATTTGGTCCCCAAATTCATCAGTAGTATATACGAAATGAGAAAAATTGTTACTTACTTGTGAATAGTTTTGGAAACCTTTTGCGCATAGCTTCTTCTGTTTCCCAAGTATCTTCTTCCTCCAAACATTGATTCCATCTAACCCTCACTAAGGGGATAACCTTATTCCTCAATTGGCACAATTCACGGTCTATGATCTCAATTGGTCTTTCCTCATAAGTCTCGTCTTTGTTGAACTCCAGAAGTTCATGTTCTATGACATGATAAGGATCGCGTACATACTTCTTTAGCATAGATATGTGGAATACATTGTGTACTCCATCAAGTTGTGGTGGAAACGCCAAATGGTATGCAACTTCACCTACTCTTTCTAGGATTTCGAAAGGGCTGATGAATCTTGGCGACAGTTTGCCTTTGATTCCAAACCTCCTAATCCCACGGCCTGGAGACACTTTAAGAAACACATGGTCGCCAACCTGAAATTCCAAATCCCTCCTTCTGGTGTCTACATATGCTTTCTGCCTTTGCTGCGCCACAGCCATCCTTTCTCTAATAAGCTTTACCTTTTCTATAGTTTCCCTTATCATCTCTGGTCCTAGCAATTGTCTTTCGCCGACCTCATACTAGCAGATTGGAGATCGACAGCTCCTGCCATAAAGTGCTTCAAATGGTGCCATTTGAATACTGGCCTGATTGCTATTGTTGTAGGCGAATTCCACAAGAGGTAAGTGTTCATGCCAATTACCTCCAAAGTCCAGAACACATGCTCTGAGCATATCTTCAATTACCTGATTTGTTCTCTTCGTCTGATCATCAATTTGCGGATGGAAAGTCGTACTGTAGTTTAATTTAGATCCCAAGGAATAGTGTAGTCCTTTCCAAAAGTGAGATGTAAACATTGGGTCTCTATCAGACACAATAGACACAGATACCCCATGTAG
This sequence comes from Colocasia esculenta, assembly GCA_014218235.1. Classification (NCBI taxonomy): domain Eukaryota; kingdom Viridiplantae; phylum Streptophyta; class Magnoliopsida; order Alismatales; family Araceae; genus Colocasia; species Colocasia esculenta. The sequence continues at coordinate 139,968,530 of CM024758.1, read as the reverse complement.
TCTAATGATTTCCTTCACATATAAGGCGGCCAGAACATCAACTGTCCACTTGTTCTTAATTGGCAAGAAGTGAGCGGACTTGGTTAAGCGGTCGACAATCACCCATATGCCGTCGAATCAACTTCTAGATTTTGGCAGTCCGAAAATGAAGTCCATCCCTACACATTTCCATTTCCATGCCGGAATTTCTAGGGGTTTAAGTTTACCTGCAGGTCGCAAGTGTTCTACTTTGATTTTCTGGCAGGTTAAGCATCTAGCGACATATTCTGCCACCTCCCTCTTCATATTTGGCGACCAAAAACTTCTTTTCAAGTCCTGGTACATTTTAGTAATTCCAGGGTGAATGGTATACCTAGTCTTGCAAGCTTCCTCCATTATTGCTTTCTTTGTGTCCGCATGGTCAGGTACACAGACTCGGCCACAGAACAATAATCTTCCATCTTCTGTTAAGGAGAAATCCGGCCTCTAGTCCAGATTAACCTTTACTTCTACAAGCATGTGGTCATTGTCTTGAAGATCTATAATGTCCTTAAATAGGGTGGGTTGTGCTCTAATATTAGTAATCAGACATCCTTTCTTCTTAGTGTCGGCATCTATATCCTGTTGGCCATTTTGGTGCAGCAGCAAGCTAACCTAGAGGGGGGGGGGTGAATAGGTTTTCTGAAATCTGAAATAGAAACTTAAACACAGAAAATTATCACTTGAAAGTTTGGTTAGTTGAGTGTGACTGAGAGTAGCAGTGCGGAAGCAAGTAAACAATCACACAAAGAACACAAGGGATTTATCCTGGTTTGGCCCTTCCCACATGGAAGCCCTACGTCCAGTCCCCAAGCAATCTCTTGGGATTAAACTAACCAAGGGTACAGTCCCCCCTCAAGGACAATACAACACTCAGCACCCCAGCTGGTCTTCTTCTCTTTCCCGAGCAAGAAGGCAGCTCACTTCTCTTACAGGTCAAGAAGCCAATCTCCTGGTACAAACCCTAGTGCGGTTCTGCTAGACTTAAACCTCCAGCTAGGTTCTACACTAAGTACAGTCCCTCAGCTGGACAGAAAACGCCAGCAACTACACTGGCCAACTCTTCACATAGGAAGAGACTCACTGTATACATTCCTACAGCTGGACTGAAATCTTTTTTAGAAAAGAAAGAACAAACCTGAGAGTTTTACAAGAATGGACTCTAACCCAGAAACTCTCAGCAAAGGGCTCTCCCCAGAAATTACAATGACCACAGAGAGAGAGAAGAGAAGAAGGATTGAAAGCTTTGAAAACTTCTGATATCAAAAGCTTCTCTTGATTGGGCTTGAGCTCTTCTCTCTTTCTTTGAATGTATGTGGAGTTGAGGTTCCTCACAAGATGTACACTCCTTTAAAGATCTTCATGAAAGCTCACTTTTCTTTCTTCAGCCATGCTTCATCTTTTATATAGAGCAGCTTTGAATAGATCCGTTGAAGAGATCCGTTGGAACTCTTCTAGTCGTTGCTGAATTTTCTATTCTTCTTCTTCTGACTGTTAGCCACTTGGTGGTCTTCGAGATCTGCAAGCATAGAAGAAAGTGTTTAGATCAAAGAGTGTTTCTGTCAAAAAGGCTCGTACTTCTGTGTTTTCTGCAGTCACCCAGAAGTGGTAGGTAAGCCATTTTTGTCTGACAAGAAAGAAGAGATCCTATGAGATAAGCAAAAAGATCTTCTATCAGAAAGATAGAAGATTACGCAAGTGAAATATATTTAACTTTTCATTAGGCGTCAAAAACATTTTGAAATATCTGAGTATAAAGAAAATCAATGTTTAAGTTGAAATCTATGTTTGAACAGAATCCATGTTCTAATGAAATCCATGTTTCAACAGAGTCGATGTTTAAATTGGAATCTATGTTTTCAACAGAATCGATGTTTAAGTGAAATCGATATTTTTAACAGAATCGATGTTTAAGTGAAATTGATGTTTGAACAGAATCGATGTTTAAGTGAAATCGATGTTTGAACAGAATCCATGTTCAAATGAAATCGTTGTAGAAATGAAGTCGTTGTTTCATATGAAGTCGATGTTCTGCCGAAATCGATGTTTACATGGAGTCGATGTTTAAGTTGAAATCGATGTGGCACTTTGTGAACTGAAATCGATGTGGCACTTTGTGAACTGAAATCGATGTATATTGAATAGACATCGATTTTGCTTATCAGTGCAAGTCACATAGCGATAGTTCCATAAATTTATATTTATTAGGAAAACATGATATTAAATAGGGAAAATTAATTATGGGTCCCTGTCAGAGGGTGGTACTTTTCCTCATCCCTGTCAGAATACTAGAAGATGTAAAGTCCTTACTTTTCGCCCGGTTTAATTTCCAGTCCCTACTTTTCAGACGTCATCATTTACGACCCTCGATTCACGAGTTCCGTCTCTTTTGCATTCGTCTCTTTTTCCCATTCCCGTTTTACCCTTCCGTCCTTTCGAATCCCACATCTGCCTGTCTATCCGCCTCCGCCATCCATGGAAGTTGGACTTACATAACGTGTGTATCGCACTTACATAATGTGTGTATCGCACTTACATAACGTGTGTTTCGCACTTACAGCAACCATTGACATCACTTATATAACGGCCCTGGATATTTATACCCAATAAGGTCCATATCCAGATCCGCCTCCCAGGATCGGACCAAAGTCTCGTAAGGGATATCACCACACGTGTTCAGTATGAATATAAAGACCACAATTACTGTATATAACACAGGAAAGTACAAGTGTATATCAATGTAAAGCACAATGTACAATCGTCTACAATTACAATATTACATGTCCAATTAAAGAGTACAACTACCTGGAGCATACCTCGAGGGAGCACAAGCTCAAACGACTCAACTACTCTACTGTTGGTGGTACAAGTCTGCACTACTTTGTGTAAACCACGTCGAAGTCAGCCAACGCCTGCTAAGTCGGCCAACACCTGAAACAGACTGTAAGGGAGTGAGCCTTAACACGTCACTGGCTCAGTAGGGACCTCCCACAAAGAAAAACAACTACACAAGAGACCTCAACCCCAAAGGGTCTCACAGGCAACACCGACAACCGAAACATAACATGCACACACAAGCATGTTAAACTACAACTAACCACAATCACACTGACTAAACCCCGATCCTCGGAAAGTAAAGGGAAAACACAATACTAGCTTAGCACTGCTAGTCCATCCTACAACCAAACCACCTCGACTAAAAGCCTCACCGGCAAACACACTGCCTAAGCTACAGTCTCACAGGCTAACCACACACACGAAGCGTCGGGATTGGCGACAACCAGCCAACACCCGTAAACCACATCGTAATCAGAAACCAATCTATTTAACACGTGGAGAGTCACACCACAAGACCTCCACAGTACGCACGGTCTCACCTCAACACCAGCTGAGGTCGGACTCACGTACCACAACACAACTCTACCCACGAGGGGGTACATGTACCTGCTACCACGAGGTACAACACTGAACCACAGACTGTGCCACCTCCAGGGGGCACCACAATGGTTAACGGTTTCACGGTTATAACCTTAACCAGCGGTTCACACATAAACGACAACTAGTGGTCAAACACGAGTCGGTACGGAGACAACGCTAAGGACACGCGAATTTGGCTCCACCGTGGGCAAATTTCATATTGCGCGCATAATGCCGCAAATGGCCTTCTTTTTGCCTTGAAAGAGTAGTTTCCCAATATTTCTGGATCTCACCCATTCTTTTTCGGTGCTTCCCCTTTATTTCAAATGTTGTTCGGTCGCGGATCGACCTGCGCGGTCAGGTCGCGGGGGTCCGGGGGCAGTGCCCCAGGAAGCTAAATTTGGCCCATAGACAACTTCATTAATTCGCGTCCGCTACAGTGGACGCCGTTTAAAGCCCACTGAAACGCATCGGACATGATAGACGCATTTGGGTCCTTAACGCGGCGGTCAAAGCCGACGCATTTAAGAGCTTTTTCGTCACATGTTCTAATTGGAATAGCGTCCACCCGCCCGGACGCGATTCAAAAGTCAAACCCTAAGTCTGGCCCTACAGCCGGCGCATCTCGTCGGTGATCATGATGTTTGTTGAAATCGCGTCCGTGTCAGATGCCGCGTTTTATAAGTAGTCAAATCAAAATCAATTTTCTTCAGAGATTTGATTTACCTTACAAATCGCGGCGTGCCGCTCGAACGCGATTCAGAGCCTAGCTGTGGGCTACGATTGTCGCATCAATTTGACTTTTGAATCGCGGCATGTAGCCTGGACGTGATTCATGCTTAATAGGCGTCCACTGTAGTGGACGCGATTTAATGAAGTTTTGCCTATAAATAGACCCCCGATGGTCATTTGTTCAGAGGTTCCACAAAGCGGTAAAGCCCTGCCGGATCCTCGCCTCGACTCTGAGCCATTCCTCACCGATCCCTTCTTCTTCCTCGGAGTCTGACGCCGTCGTCGCCCTCTTCCATGTGTACCGGAGCGGAACGAGGCGGGAGCATCTTCCTCCTCTTCTTCCTCCATTCGTCCAACCGGCAACGGCCCGTCCCACCGCATCAACACTTGGGGAAGCACCCCCTCCCCTCTTTACCGTTATTTGCATTTCCACTCCCTCTGGGCCCCACGTGGCTCTTTACATTTTCACCTCCTCTGGGCCCCATGTGGCCCTCCTTTAATCTCTTTTTACACACATGCATGCATACACACATACACCAACCTACATTTTAGGGGTTTAAAACCACCATCCGGTGAGTCCTCCCCATGTTATTCATTTCATTTATTCTTTGGGATTCGATACTGTAATCACAGGGATTGTACCCCCTCAACACAGACATGGATACTAAAACTAGTAGCATGAAAACATGGATGTGATTGCCACCTAGCAAGTCGCTAAGAATAGAAATGAGATAATGGCTAACTTAAACCAGGAAAAGGAAGAGAACAAAAAAATGGACCTGGTGTCGCGGTCACCATGGGCGCCGCGATAGACTGATGTCGCGTCAGTACACGCTGACGCGTCTCAGGTCGCCTCGCCTTACTCCGTCGCGTTCTCTGAATGTGGGAGATATTGGGTATGGACCTTCTTCTCGTCCTCCAGCCGGCTAGAGAACCAGAGCTTCTAGTGGATTTCACTTGTTTGCCTGCCAACCAAAGAAAATCACAAAGAAACACCCTATTAGAATATGTTAAGCATAGTATCTATTCTAAAGATGAAAGAAAGTGGAGAATCATGGTGGGAACGCACCTGGGTGGTTTTAAACCCCTATGGGTGTGGGAAAACGTGGGTGGATAGTAATCATGCCCTACTTAGGAATAACACAAAAATGCATGTAGAAATGGGAGGAAGGAAGGAAGAAGAAGATGAGCCCCATTGGGGCGACTCCCTGGAGTGGGTACAGCTCTAAAAATTGCAAATGCTCCAGGAGATCGTTGGGGTTGCCCTCTTCACGTTCCGTGCTCCGTTGATTGTGAAAGAGCAGCTTTGTGGAGTGGAATGTGAAGGGAAATGGTAAAATGAGTGGCTGCAATGCTAAGTATGGGTGAGAGGGAATTTCGGCAGCCCTTCGGGGTGGTAATTGAGTCTCTCCTCGTCCTTGAGGAGGGGCCTTGTTTAAATAGAGCTTTTGGGGTGAGAATAAATGATTATCTCCTTTAAAATGATTTAAAAATTCAAAATGGGAGATAAAACTCTATTAAAATCGGATGGAGAGTCCTTAGAGAACCTTAGGTGTAAGGTCGCGTGCTTTTCGGATCCATGCGGATCATGTGTGTTGTGGATGTGGCGGCCGTTGTGAGGCCAATGTGAGTTGGTTGTGTGGAATGTATGGTGTGGATGTGTGGTTTGTTCAGGTGAAGTGCAAGTTTGGTCCTGAAATGGAATAGGACCTGCTGCAGTTGAGTTAGAGTTGGCGGCCAGGTGTGGTCGTTGACTTGTTGGCGTCCAGGTAAGGTGCCGTTGACTTCATGATCTTGGTGGCATTAGATGTGGACATTTAGGGTGGCGGTTGTCCTTGGCGGCAGAGGGGTTGACGCCAACCTGAGAATTCTGCAGGTTATAGGGTCACCCGAGGGCAGGTTTCCTACCCTGTTCTCTTTCTCTCTTGCCCCAGCTTCACGCCCCTGCATCCCTAAAGCTTCCAACAGGTACAGGAGAGTGGTTGGAGGATCGTGGGACGTGTGGTGTTGCCGAATCGCGCGAGGAAACACCGTGGCGTGGTGCAACTCCCGTGGGAGCTCGCGGAGGGTTCGGTGTGAACCGGGAGATTCAGGAGGTTTAAGCGTGTTCTGAGGTAGGGGACGAACCCTGTTAGCTCCGTAGAAACATTAAAACACGACATAACCACCTGAATCAGCATGTTTAATGCATTTTCGGATTAAGTTGCACCATGCGGGGATAATGGTGGTTTGATGATTTTAAGTAGTAAAGCATGTGCTGTTTTAGTTTAATTATAGTGCATGGATGTTAGAGGAACTGTTTCCTCCTATTTTCTTAATGGTTTCGGATCAGGAATGCATGTGGGATCGGTTAGGGTTTTTGCAGGAATAGAGGCTGAGGATCTTGGCGACAACATCGTGTGTCGCCAAGTTCATCAGTTGGGATATAGACGGCTAGATTCGTTGCCGTCTACTTCCTGTAAGCGGCAGTCGATGTTGCCGCCAACTAGTGTATAAGCAGGAATAACTAATTATGGTATTTACCGATAACGAATGGTGCGTTGGCACCTGTGGTGCACTGAGTGCACAAAGTTTCTGTATTTAGCATACGGGGTATGCAGTGAGTTACTTACTTTCGTGGCTGCGCGTTGTTCACGCGAGTCCAGTTGGGTTCACGTGTAGTGGACCGTTGGTACTTGTGGTTTACGTGAGATTTCACGTGGTTTGTGTGTGATGTGCATGTAGTTTTGTGTACGTGGCGAGTAGTACGACGCCTACCGTGGTTACCTCTCCAGTTGGGTGCCCCAGGTTCTTTGTGAGCCAGGCTGTTAGCTCGAGGCTTTGTCCCGGTACTTGTGTTGTACCGTCAAGGTTTGTGTCGTCTAACCTGGACACCCTCACTCCTGTGTTTGAGTTGTACGTCCGGCTGAGGGAAAGATGACAGTGGGACAGTGACACTTGTGTTTGTCTTTAGTCACTTGTAGCGCGCTCGTAGTTGGGGGCACGGACACCAGTAGTCGACACTGGTCCCCAGCTAGTCCTTTTCCAGTGCCTCACTCTAGCGAGCCCGGGCCAGGGTCTCTGGAGGTGCCAGGCATGGGCCTGTGACCGTGTGGTCCGCAGGTGGTGCTATTTGGTTGGTCTCCACAGTTGCTTGACCTTTTCACGTGGAGCGGCAGCTGGACCTTTCGTCCGTGGCTGCGAGACTGAGAGGTAGACCTGTGTTAGCTTGTCCAAGTCAGTTTCTGGTGTCGTGAACCAGTTCACGTGGCTCGTGTTTGGCTGTCTCTACTTTAGCTTGTACACCTGTACTGGTTTGCCGTTTAATTATTATAGTTGTTTCTCGTAGTCGGCAGACGGTGAGTACTTTTACAGCTTTAATATCCTGCTCAGCTGTTCTATAATTGTTGGTACTGTTTATTGCTTTGTACCTGTGGTTTTTGGTTTGCTCAGTTTTGGGGGAGTTCCCTACTGAGCCAGTGACTAGCGAGGCTCACCCCTACCCCCACAGGTGAGAGCGAGGAGGACGTTTCACGACCATCGTCCAGTTCAGAGCCGCGCCGTAGCGGTGCAGGGTCGTTACCTTCCAGCTGTGTAGTAGCAGCTCAACAGTGTAGTGTAGTTAGTTGTTTATTTTCTTCAGTTGTACCTCGGGTATGCCCCAGGCTCTTGTACTTCTTTTCAATTTTTGGAAATATGGCTATGTAACTTGTGATATATATAATAATGTGGTGTGTTCCTTTTTGTTCACACGGACTGTGGTTTGGTATCCCTTGCGAGGCTTCGGCCCGTTTGCGGGGGGCGGACTCGGATCAAGTACGTTATTGGTTTAACGGGCTTGGCCGAGGCGTTCCGCCACATTAGGAGAGTCCTTAGGGCCAGAAACTCGTCCCAAAGGGTGGTGATAATCCTTAAGATTAAGTCAAGTTCATAGGAGGATAAATAGGGGGTAGTTATGGAGGCCAGAGGGTTCGGTCATTGTCGCGACATATCGTAGGGTCGCGACTTAGAAACGCGACGGTGCGGGGGGACGCGACAGAATTATCCACGTGCATGTAACATGCATGGGCTGTCGCGGCAGCCAAAACCGTCGCGATTAGAGTCGCGGCGCCATGATGCGTCGTGACAATAAATCTGAATTATCTTGAATTATCATCCTAACCACATGATAAGATGAGAGTTATAATGCTCCAAGGACTCTCTCAAGTGATAAATTGCAGGATTTCAAGGCATTTTAATGGCTTAATGGGCTCAAAACAAGGCAAATGATGGGCTCAAGGTGAGTGACCAATTAGGGGCCCACTAAGATAACAAGAAAATGTGGTTCACCCAATAGTCATACTCGGGTGTCTAATTTGACTAATCCCCTTTTATTTTTTTTGTCTATTTTGTCAGGGTAATCAAATGAGGAAACGCCCTCTACCGCGGCCGGCCGTGTTCGTAGAGGAAGAAAGGGCCCACATCATCCCCGCGCAATCTCCCCGCCAAAAAGGTACGCTCGCGATCACCCATTCCATTCCGCACCCCTCGCCGTGCGTCTCCATTCGACACCCTCGTGTGCCTGGCGATCACGTTTCTTTTCTTTTCCGCCTTTTCCACCATATTTTCATTCTCCACCCCTCTTTGTGGGCCTACTGTTCTTCACCCCCCTTAAAAAGGGAGCGGAAAACATAACCTACAAATTGGCGATCATGGTGGGACTTCTTTTCGCATTTCCCTTTGATTATCCTCCTCCCTCTGTGCTCCACGTGGCACTCTTCTTTCTTTTTTTACTTTAAAAGCATGCGGTGTGTTTAAACTTTTTTCCTTCCTTTTTATTGTGCATATTTCCTACTTGTTCCTGCTTTTTTTCTTCTTCTTTTTTTTTTGTTCTCGGGTTGCCTTTGTAATCGCGTCCACTACAAAGGACGCAATTCAGTTTTGAAAATGCGACCGGCTATCTGGACGCATTTCTGTTCAGTGTCGCGGCGGCCAAGGCCAACGTGTCACTATTTTTTATCGCGGCGGCAAAGGTCGACGCGTTTTTGCCCGCAAACTATCCATAGGGACCAGGCGCGGCGCTGACAGCCTTCTGGGGCCCTCAGTTCCGCGTCCAGGTGACTAGACGCGATTACTGATTCACGGCCCCCTGTGTTGGGCGCGATTTAGAGTGCTGACAGAAACGCACCCCTTTTGCCATCTTTGTTATAAACTGTGCATATAGGGCATATTGCATCGGTCGGGGGACCTCCTTCCCTCATATCCTAGGCTCCACACACCTCTCTTGGTAAGGACAAACTCTCCATTGGGCATTCCATCCCTTGGACTAGTGAACCTTTGCCAAGAGCCCCATAAGTATCTGTACCCCGTGGATTCCCTCACTGCGGACCGAGCTGGCGGTACCCTTTCGTTGACCCGGGTTTAGACATCCTATTGCGTGGTAAGGGTGAGAATTAGTTGTGCCCCGAAGTATATATCTTCTACCCAACTAGAATCTCATCTGGAGTGACATAATATTTTTAAATCCATTTAATTAACTGTGAAACTCCTAAAACAAACGCTAAGCATTACAACTTGTTTGAACCAGATATTGATTGATTAATCTTTGTTCAACCTTGTTTGTTTGCTTGCTTGTCAAAAATGGACCCATATTATCATGCTGATTTTTATTATGAGGACTATGAGGATAATGTTAGATCCCCATCTTTTCAATCCCATGTCCGTCCATTTCACCACCGTGAGGGACAACCTTCTACTTCATATGGTCATGTGCGCACGCCGCACACTGACTTATATGATGTCTCCTCACATTTACCTCCAATTAAAACCCGGCAAGAGCCTGCCCCCCCACCATGATTCCACAGTGCAAACTGTCCTGCATGCAATGGATCTGCTCAATCCTCAACAACTCAACAACTAAACCTGATTCAATCTTTAGTTGAGGGTGTGACTCCCGTTGTGACTCCCTCTCCTTCTCCTACTCCCAGGCACCCGCCTTTGTATATTCCGGCGACTTCGCCACATAGCCCTGTATATTCTTCATCACCTCGGCCCCCTGGCCATTTGCACTCCCGTACTCCAGTCCGAACAGACCGTCCCTTGGGAAGGCCCACTCATTCAAGGCCACCCTCGTGTACTTCTTCACATGCCCATCGTCAATCCACTCCTCTCCAAGATGCTCTTCTCCACAAATTGAATAACCCGGAGAAGCAAATAAATGAGCTTTCAAATTCCACGGGTGACCCCGCTGCCGCCATGCCGGCTCTCCCAAAAATTTACATTCATCCTTCGGAGATGTCATCATACCGACTGTACAATGGCACGGGTAATCCCTACCTTCATATCAAAGAATTCATTTATGAGTCTTCCCATTGGCAACGTGATCCCATCATGTTGGCATATTTATTTAGAAAATCTCTTGACGGCTCTGCGCTCGAATGGTTCTACTCCTTAGAACCAAGTGAGGTAGGAGACTTCCGCTCTCTGCAGAAGAAATTCCTTCAGAGATACAAAGATCGCGTCAGCCCTTATCTCTCTATCACGGATCTAACATCCGAGAAGATGGGGGCCAACGAGGCCTTTGTACAATTTGCTGACCGTTGAGGTTAATGGCCACGCGCTTGCAGTATGAGCTCTCGGAGTCAGAGCAAGTTAAAATAATCATTTAAAACTCTACTCCGAGGTTCACACACATCCTGGCCATGAATCAAATCACCTCCATGGAGGAGCTCTACGAGCGGGGACGTTACATTCAAGCGCATTTAATGGACTCCCCGATCGTAGAGCTATTTGATCAAATTAAACCGAGAAAGAACGGATCAGTGGACGCCATCCACCATCCACCTCATCACCACACAACATCCACATCATATGCGCCTCTGCATAAACCACCCATCTACTATGGCATGCCGCCACCCACGCGTCCACTGATTCGTCCTCCTCGGACTCAGCAACCTCCAACTGGGCCCTACAATGCCCCTATTTTTCATGAAGAAGCTTCTGCGCCCTACATTGCGCCTGCTCCGGATCCCATGCCGATTCCCGTACCTCCACCACAACACCACAACAACCTCCACCTCCATCACAGCCTGTTGCTCGGGCTGAAGTTGCCAATACTGAACCCATCCAGAAACCACTTGGTGCTATGATGATGAACCTTCCGAGGTCATGTTTGTGCGCCATCTACCAACACCTTCTATGTTGCCATCCATTTCCGTTAAGCCTTCCATGATTAAGCCTCCACTTACCATTACACCAATCATTACACCTCCCATTCCGCCAACACCATTGGCAGCCGAACCCGAGCAAATCTTCCCCTTCATACCCATTACGCCCCCAGGCCATGCAGCCTTCCACTCCATCCTCCTCTACCCTCATCCAGCGGAGCAGGCGCAAGTTCTTAAGGAGCAATAAGCGTCAGCAGAAGAAGGAAGTCCCGGACCGGGCATGCTTTTCAAACTCCAAGATGATATCCCTCGCATGCCGGTCATTGTCAATATACCGGGCACATTTACTGAGTGGGAGTCCTCCCCTCCAATCATGGCCATCAAGAGGCCTTCTAATCAAATGTCAATCATTCCAGCTGCCAACAAGCTACAATTCAAGATACTCATCGGAATCTCTCCATCCATGCTCTCATGACCCCTCACACAATTGTTGCGAACCTTCCCTGTAACGTCGCGCGTTTTTCGGATCCTCGTGGATCCAAGTTTAGTGGGTTTGGTGCCAATGTGAGGCCCATTAGTGTTGTGTGTTTCTTATTAGATCCTTACCGGTTTGGTTTGGGTCCGTGTTGGTGTTCAGCTTGCTGGACACAGTGTGTTGGCGTCCAGGTGGGTGACGTCGACTGTGTGTTGGCGGCAGTGGTGTGCCGTTAACATGGTGTTAACGTCCATCGATGAGGAGGTTGACTGTTGAACTTGGCGTCAGGCTTTGTGGACGTCTAGTTGTGGCGGTCTGGTTAAACGGCCCAAGGGTTGACGTTAACCTGACATGCCTGTGTTTTAATGGCAGACCCGAGCTCTGTTCTTTCCCCTCTCTCTCCCTTCCTCTTCCCCCACCTTCACCCTTGAGCTTCTTCGCGAGTTCTGACAGTCGGCGGGAGCTCGTGGGAAGGCCGTGGTGCGCGTGGTAGCGGCAGATCGGGCGGGGAATGACGGATTGGAGCGCGGTGTTCGTGGGACGTTTCTCGGGTTTCGGCGTGATTCGAGGTTCTTCGGGAGTTTAATTGCGTTTCTGAGGTAGGGGTCAAGCCCTGTTAGCTTGTTAGAAACATTAAAACACGACTTAATCACTTGAACCAGCATTTTTATTGTATTTTCGGATCAAGTCATACCATGCGGGGTTAAAGGGTGGTTTGATGAATTTAATGTGTAAAGCATGTTGTAATGGGTTGTTCCGGGTTCTAGTATGTTAAAGGAACCATTTTTATATGTTTTCTCTGTAGTTTAAACGGTTGGAAAACCTGTAGAGCTGGATTAGGGTTTCTGCAAGGTTTTAGGCCAGAGAACTTGGCGTCAAGATCTCCTGTCGCCAAGCTCACCAGCCGAGAGATAAACGGCTAGATCGTTTGCCGTTTACTTCTTATAAGAGGCAGTCGATGTTGCCGCCAACCTGTGCATGTATCCATGCAGTGTTGTTTACGTAGTTTTCTGGTTATGAATATTGTGTGATTGTGTGTGCATGGCGATGACCGGTGTGAGCCAGTGCACTTGTTATGCTCTTGGAGCATACTGCTCATGTAATGGGCAAGTTTTACATGAATGATGTATGATGTACGTAATCGCTTTACGTGGTATGTGTGGTGCGTTGGCACCCGTGGCACTCTTGGAGTGCGTTGTCCATATGTTGGGCATGTGGTTTACGTGGAAGACGTGTGGTACACCATCCATGGTGTAATATACACGTATTGTCTACGTGGTTTGAGTGTGTGTTTACTACACACTTTGTTGTAATGTAATTCTTATGATTTATCGTAGTAATTGGGCAGTGAGGTTCCTGTGTGAGCCTAGCCATGATTCTGTGGTGTTTGGGCAGTGAAGGTCCACCGACCTAGCCCTGGTCCGTTGTTGTCTTTCGAATAATATTATATGGATTTATGAAGTAAGTGGTGTGTTGTTACGAAGGTCATCTCATGACCGATGATAGGCCAAATATGATTGGCTATCGTGATTTATATATGTATTAGTGTGAGTTAGCTTGGAGGTTACAAGATGACCAATGATAGGCAAGTTTGTGGTTTAGGTATGTGTTGGTGTGGGGTAGCTTTGGGGTCACACGGTGATCGATGTTAAGCTAATCCTAACACTTGTATATTGTGAATTATAAGTAAAGGCTATATGTGTAAGTATCGTGGTTTGTGCTAGCCGAGTGTGGTGGTCAGGCGCCTATTCCGGAATGCCTCTCTAGTCGGGTACCCCAGATTCTTTGTGAGCCAGGCACGTGTGTTTGTTGTGCTCGGGGTTTTGTCCCGGTACTTGTGTTGTACCGTTGAGGTCTGTGTCATCTTCCTGGACACCCTCACTCCTGAGTTTGAGTTGTACGTCCGGCTGAGGGAAAGACGGCAGTGGGACAGCGACTTCCCAGAGTTTGTTCTTTTGTCGCTTGTAGCGCGCTCGTAGTTGGGGGTACGGACACCAGTAGTCGACACTGGCCCCAGCTAGTCCTATTTTCCAGTGCCTCACTTTAGAGTGCTCCGGCCAGAGACTCTAGAGGTGCCAGGCATGGGCCTGCAGTTGTGTGTCTGCAGGTGTGGTGTTGGTTGGTCTCCACAGTTGTTTGACTTCTTCCTAGTGGAGCGGCAGTTGGACCTTTCGTCCGTGACTGCGAGGCTGAGAGGTAGTTCTTGTGTTGTGTTGTCCGGGTGGATATTGGTCTGATCAGCCAGTAGTCCGTTCCCGTGTGGTGGCGTCGTTCTTTCTGACTCGTGCTTTGCCTATTCTGGCTGTAGTTTGACTCGTGCTTTGCCAGTGACTGGGTTTGTGAGTTTGTGACTCATGGTCGAGGTTGACCAGTTCGAGGTGTGCCCTGGTGTTGGCACAGCTGTGACTCAATTGTGGTTTGTGTGACTCGTCGATTAAGGTTTCACTTGTAATGTTGTGTCTAAGTGAAGGCACAATATAATTGTGGTTCAGTATGGTGTTTATCACCTACTTGTACTTTTGATCGGGTGTTTGTGTTGTGGTACCTCAGAGTAGCAGTACCTATTTCCTTCGTGGGTTACTTTGTAGTTTTGTGGTGGTACATTGTGTACCAACCTTTCCGGGTACTTGTGTGTTGTGGAGGTCTTGTGGTTTGACCTGCCACTTGTTGTATCTTATCTGTTTTAAGTAGATCTTTGTTTATATTTTATTGTGGATTAGTTTGTGATTATTAATTATGTTACCTTTATGGGTATTTTGCCGATGAGGCTTATGGCCTAGGCATATTGTGGTTTAGTTAAGCTATGTTCCGTGGAGGCCGTGTGAGACCTTCCACAATTTGAGTTTTACTCATCTTGGGTATGATTCCAATTATAGCTTTAGTGTGTTATGGATTGGCTTCGTGTTACCAGTTCCATTACCTTGAATAGTTCTGTTGTAAAGTGGTTTGGAGTATAAAGGACCAGCTCTGTGTTAGCAGTCCTATTACTCAGTGTTTGAGGTTCGCCTGTGAAGCTTGTAGCCTGGGCAGTGACTTGCCTGTGTGGCTTATAGTTTAGGCAACCCATTGTTGTAGCAGTGTGCCAGTGAGACTGTGGTTTAGGCACTTTGGTTGTTGGGCTGACTAATGATATTATGTTAGTCCTGTAGTCCTACTTTTCTTCTGAGGACGTTATGTTTATTCTCATAAGCATGTTTAATTGTTATTTATTGTAATGATGTGAGCATGAAATGGTTTGGCTATTGTTGTTGCCAGTGAGACCCATTGGGGTCGAGGTGTCTGTGGTTACAGTGTTGTTTTGGGTAGCCCCTACTGAGCCAGTGACTTGTTGAGGCTCACTCCCCTACAGTTCTTTTTAGGGCTTGCCGTGTGTTTGGCTTGCAGTGGCGTTGCGTCAGACTTGTACCACCAGCAATTTAGTAGTTAGTGTTGTGTGAGCTTGTGCTCCCTCGGGGTATGCCCCAGGTAGTTGTACTCTTTTAATTGGACATGTATTAATGTAATGGGGCAGTTGTACAAATTGTGAACAGATATGAGCACATGTACTTTCTTGTGTCTTATATTCTTGTGGTTTGTCTTTTTGTACTCTTACTGGACTCGTGTGTGAGATATCCCTTGCGACACTTCGGTGCGTTCGCGGGAGGCGGATCTGGATATGGAGCCTTAATGGGCATAAATACCCCGTCCGTTACATTCCCACTCCAGTGAAGGGGTCAAACATTCAGATTGTGCTCACTCATTCCAATGCCAAATCCTTGGCACAATCTATCACTCAAGGGGTCGTGCCCCCTTCCATATCACACATCATATAGTCTTTGGGCACGGTCCCCTCGTTGTCGCTTCCAATTCTACCGTGAAACTCCCCACCCTTTCATTCAGCTACATTCCAAGGAGTTGCCGCTGCCATTTGAAACTCCGACGAAAGTCAACAATCTAATCATTGAGAGCTACGCAATCCCTCGTAGAAGAGCAAGACCTTCTGCTCGCTGGGCCCATTATGTGAGGAAATACCTGAGGGTCAAAATGCCAACTCCCAAGCGGAATGTTAGACGCCGGGCAAGGCAAAAGACCAGGGAGCTTCCATCCTTTCCATTTTCATTTGAATCCTCTTTTATGCTACTTGGCACCTCCCTGTGGGTTCTCCACATTCCCTCCCCACGGGAGGTATTTTA